>CAWUFW010000954.1:0-1200000 GCA_963921515.1 Calotriton arnoldi
CTGTCAACCAAATACAACCAATGCAGACCATGTTCACACCCCAACAAATACATAGTAATGCCCAAATAATGCAGGACAATGTGCCACACCAATATCAACCCCTGACTGTGACGACTTAGGACAATGCAATGTACAGGCCCGCACCCAGAGGCACAGTCACAACTGTCAGGTGTGTCAACCATTGATGCCTGCAGAAACATAACATACATTGTGTGTGTCTCCCAAAAACAGGTGATGATGGGGACACAGCAGCAGATGCTGAGGAGTCCCAGTCCCAGGCTCAAGAGGATGCGGAGCTCACTGGTGTCGTACAGCCTCTGCCCTCCTCGGACGAAGAAGACCAACCTGGCACATCCGGTGCAAGTCAACATGCAGCACCAGCAGGACCACCAGCTGCAGCACCAGCAGGACCACCAGCTGCACCCCCTGCACCCACCCCTCCAACGACTGTCACCACAAATACCATCCCTGCCGACATGGACAGAACAAGGAGCAACACCAGCACAGGGACCCTGGACCAACGTGGGGCCATGGACACCACCACCACCACCAACCCCCAAGGGGGACCAGGGTCATCTGTGCGTGCCACTGCACGCACTGCACATGTCGGCAGGGGTGGTGGGAGGGGTGGGAGACAGAGGTCGCTGCTTGCAGAGGTTGCTGGTGTGCATGATGACCCACAACTGGTACGCATAGCCGATGCGTACCAGTCCAGCACCGGAGATCTCAGCCAGGTAGTGGGGCTCCTCAGAGACATGAAACAGCAGCAGGCTGCCCATCATGCCCGCTTGGACTCACACATGTCCCGCGTGGAGTCCAAGTGGGACGCACTGCAAGAGATGACGGCGGTGCACAGGGACATTTTACAATGCCTCCGCCAGATGAACAGCAACCAGTCCACACCTTCCTGTGTGCCAACAACATCTGGTGCTGAACAAACTGCAACTGCCACAGGGAGGGAGGATGACTCTGGCGGAGAGTCCCCTGCACCGCAGCAGCCTGTACTTGAGGGGCCCCCCAAAGAAGAGGGGTCGTCCGAGGAGGGGCAAGTGAGAGGCCGATGGCCAAGCGCAACTCCCAGGAAGCCTGAACCTGTTCTGGATGTTCACCTTTGTGCACAGACTGTTCACCCTGTTGACGGCAACACAACTCCCACACATTGCATGGGGAGTACAAGTTGGACCAATGTCTCAGACAACTGTGGCCCTGATACTGGGGATTTTGTCTACCAGGACTTTCAATTCACCTAGGAACTTCTGATTGCAAGATATATGTACAGCACTACCCATCCTATGCACTATTCACACAAATGTATCACAATAAACACACTAATACACCATACTTGCCTCTGTTGTGATTCCAACGTGGGTGCTGTTATGGGGATGATGAACTGCAAAATTACACTGTGTATGCGAACTGCAACAGCAAGTACAACACAGGCATGTGAGTAAAGGCAACGTGACACATATGAGGGAGACACACCACCAGGGCTACACAACACATACACACCTAGGCCATCTGACTCATTGCCTACACTGATGTTGCCAGGGAAGACGGTGCAATGCACAGACACCACACCTATTCCCAGTTGTAGTCAAGTAGCCCACAGGTGCAGTAAGCAAATGGCAGTCAAATGTGTGACCACAGACAACGCACATCACAAAGTGAAGCACAGGTTTATTACACAGTTGCAACATGTCGTAACCACTACAGATGCAAGGTAATCCCACCTGGCAGCGGGCACACAGTCAACAACTGTAGAAGGAAGGAAGTCCATGGGTGTGGCGCACATCACCTGTAGGGACACAACAGCTACCACCCTGGAAGTACAATCACGTCGTCGGTGGACACAGTTGACCAAACAAATCTGAAAGTACCCTGTGAAGGACAGAAATGACACACAGTCAAAAGCAATGGAGAACAGGACAGAACAGCAAAACTCATGCACAATACATGTTACAAGATACCCACCCAGAACCAAGTTAGCATGTCAACACTGTTGGGGAGTACAGACCACCTGTAAGCACACATCGCTACACACATCCAGTCAAGTAGCCCATGGACACACTCCAACAGCACCAGAGCACCACCTACACATATCATGCCAACTCACATCATTGACATGACACCTCAGGATACTCACATTCAGCTAAAGAAGTTGGTGATGAGCTGTGTGCGGACATCACCCTCATCATCATCATCATCACTGGCATCGTGGTCCAGGCCAGGATCCTCCACAGGTGGCGGATGTTGGTCATTGTCATCCTGGATGAGAGGCAACTCCTTCCGCACTGCCAGGTTGTGGAGCATGCAGCAGACGATGATAATCTTGCACACTTTCGCAGGGGCATATGGGAGGGACCCTCCTGTCTTGTCCAGGCAGCGGAAGCGGCTCTTCAGGAGACCAAATGTCCGCTCAATCACTCTCCTGGTCCGACCATGTGCCTCATTGTAGCGCATCTGGGCTGGTGTCACAGGGTTCCTGAGGGTGTCAGCAACCACGGCATGTTGGGGTATCCCGAGTCACCTACGGACAGACAAGTGCACATTAGCTGACTTGGAAAAGTGGGCGGAATACTACAGATCAGATCACACACAATGGCACAAAGTCAGTACACACCGACAAGCCAGGCACGCTGGTTCTGCATCTGTGCCATCATCCTGGGGATGCGACTACTCCTCATCACAAAGGCATCGTGTGCTGAACCAGGGAAACGGGCACACACGTGTGTGATGGTCATATCTGCAAGACACACCACCAGTGCATTGACCGAGTGGTAGTGCTTGCGGTTACGGTAGGCCTGCTCCTGGGCCTGTGGTGGTACCAAAGCCACATGTGTCCCATCAATGGAGCCAATGACATGCGGCATCCTCCCCAGGGCATAGAAGTCACTCTTCACGTCAGTGAGTCGTTGCAGTCTAGGGAAATAGATGTACCGGTTCAGGAATAGCAACATTGCCACCAAAACATCGCGGAGCACACGGCTCAACATGGTCTGTGACATCCCACCAGCAGTCGCCACAGTATGTTGGAAGGTACCGGTGGCAAAGAAGTGTAGGGCTGCCATCACCTTCACCTTGGGGGTCAGCGCTGTAGGATACGGCCGGCCAGGCTGCAAATGTGGGGCCAACTGCACTGCCAAATCCTCAATCAGCTGCCTGGTGAAGCGGTACCGTCGGATGCTGTCCCGTTCCACCATCGTTGCCAGGTCTGGGAATGGTCTGATGGACAGCAGGAGCCCTGCAGTGCAGAGGAGAAGAAAGCAAGATTGTCAGTCAGCCCACATATGCGGCATTGAACACACTCAATATCCCAACATACATCATTATGAGGCACAACTACATGAAGTGTGCAGTTCCGTAAGGACATGTATGGTACATACATGGCCAACATCTGTCATCACGGTTCAACAAGTGGCATCAATAAGTCCCAGGTTGGCCAATTGGATATCATGAGGCCGTGTCACAGTTCCCATCTCCTGCTGCCGTGTCACAATCACCCCCCACAGTGACATGTGAGGACAGATGTGCCCCAGGCATCACAGCTCAACGACAGGTACATTCCCAGGGACCCTGTATTGCCACATGGACACTGGCATTACATGGAGTATCATGTATACACCACTGCAAAACAACTATGACCCCCACAGGTAGTGGTCCCACTTGCCACTGCAGGACAGACATGGACGTCTGTGACACACACACGCACAACATCAAAGTCCATGCACACACAACGTGGATGTGGAGACTGTCTCCCATTGTGCACATGAAATCAGAGACATTGTAAACACTACATGCACACAGACTGTGGAGGACCATCACTATTGTGCCACTGGGACACCCTGGCTCAAACATACCGTCCCACATGGGACTCACGGGGTATGTGACATGACATACACATACACCACTGTGAAATGTGACCATGGCACATGCACAGATATGAACAGTTGCACATCACAGTGGTCATGTACACGTAACACCCAGGATCCTGTCCCCATGAACACGTGCACAGCCTGGGGGTGGCTGCCCCCAGGTGACACCCACAGGACAACATGTACACCAACATACACACAATAGGAAATGCAGCCTTACATGCCTTATCATACAGTTTGGACAGGCTGTCGTGTTGTAGGTGTGCCCCTCACTCCCTGGGAGCTATCTGTGGCTGGCATATGTCCATCTGAGACAGGCATGGTGACATATGCCAGTCACTTGTACAGGGATGCGTTGAACAGCAATGGACCGATCGGTGCACCCAGCCGGCCCATTGCATTCAATGTGTGCGGGTACGCGTTGTACCCCTGTACGCGTTGATCAGCAATGGACCGATCGGTGCCCCGGCCGGCCCATTGCATTCAATGTGTGCGGGTACGCGTTGTACCCCTGTGCGCGTTGTACCGCAATGGACCGATCGGTGCCCCCGGCCGGCCCATTGCATTCAATGTGTGCGGGTACGCGTTGTACCCCTGTGCGCGTTGATCAGCAATGGACCGATCGGTGCCCCGGCCGGCCCATTGCATTCAATGTGTGCGGGTACACGTTGTACCCCTGTGCGCGTTGTACCGCAATGGACCGATCGGTGCCCCGGCCGGCCCATTGCATTCAATGTGTGCGGGTACGCGTTGTACCCCTGTACGCGTTGTACCGCAATGGACCGATCGGTGCGCACCCATTGACAATGGCCTAGCCTGGCAACGGACGCGTTTTCGAAATTCGAACGAGTCGGTTGCTGGAAATTCAGTTGGTCACCCACAACAATGTTGCAAAATCATGTATGTCATGAAGTTGAAGATTTGAAGGATGCTGTGGGCGTGTATTGGTGCTGCTATTCCATGGATTGGCCAGATTCAGAAGATGCAAACGACTTGGACCTATCACTTTGGACACAAGGGACAGTATCTGCCTCTCCAGCACATATATATTGCTGGCTGTTCCCCTGAGAGCTCACTTGCCTGCACTACATGCTCCAGGACGACATCTGCCACTGCACTGCTGCTGTCTCTGCCCCTCTGGACCCTGCAATGGCACGTACTGTGGAGAGAGCCCCAGCCTTCAGCCTTGAGGAGAACCAGGCCCTGCTGGACAGCCTACTTCCACAGTACAGCAAGCTGTATGGGACACCAGGGGAGCAGGTGAGTGTTCTGTGCACTGCCTTTCTGAATGTGCATTTTGTCTGACTAGCAAGGCTGAAAGTCTGCACGCCACTGGCTAGCAGGCTCACTGAGTAGTTGTCACCCCCCATAGTGTGTAGTGACATGCACTGGACAGGTATGGTGCAGTGACAGTGCATTTGAACAAGGTTTTACTTCCCATGCAATGATACCATGTAGTGACGTCTGGCAAACTGTCCATGGGCAGCGTTGCACTGCCTGTGTACATCATGTGCCCCTGTGATTGAGACATGTATATACAACTGTGTCATGCACAGATATGTTTCATGTGTAGTAATGGCCTTTTCACTTTGTCATCCTGACAGGTTAATGCCCATCGAAAGCAGGAGATCTGGAAGGACATCGTCCGGGCTGTCCGGTCCGTGGGGGTCTACAAGCGCCGGATCCGCAACTGCCAGAAGAGGTGGCAGGACCTTCGGGGCTGGACCCGGAGGATTGCACGGGTCCAGCTGAAGCTGTCGCCTCCTCGCAGGAGGGGCGGAACACGGACCCTGACCCCCACATGCTCCAGATCCTGGCGGTGGTGTTTCCAGACCTGGATGGGCAGCTGAAGGCCAGACAGCAGCAAGGAGGGGGTGAGTCAAAGACTGCACTGTGAACTCTGTATTACATGCTATGTGCCCTCCTCTGGCCTGGTTAAACTGCCATAGTACAGCAGTCATGTTGTCCAGGAGCCATGTCCCTCTATTGTGCACTGCCCACTCCTCATCTGATACCCAGGTGTGGCCCTTACATTCAGGGAATTGTGTCACTTGGGACTGTGTCCTTGCAGTTTGCTTCACTAAAGGTGGGGGACAGCATCTGTTTCCCTAACTCTGTTGTGGGCATCATGGGTGGGTCCATTGTTCACACAACGCCTGTGTTCGGACATGTAATCTGCGTGTTGCTTTGATATGCGGTCCACTTGCTGAGCTGAGCCACCACATGTGCCTGGGGTATGTGGCACACACCCATGCAGCGGGTGGGAACAATGTTTGGGCCCCAGGAGTGTGTAGATTACGTGTGTCACACATACATAGCCAGCTATCCACTGTCCAGGGCTCATCCCTCATTCATGTGGGGCAGGACAGTCATGCCTACTCCAGGCCATGCAATGCACTCTGTACTCCCACTCCCGTGTATCAGCTGACACATTGTGCGCAGTGATTTGACCCCTCAGGTGTCTGCCTCTGTGTCAGTGTGCTGTGGATTTGTTGCCAGGACTGCTGGGGTGTTTCTCGGTAGGGGCTCAGCATGCCACTGGAGATGTGACCATAGGAGACGATACTTGTGTGTCACATAGGTGTTTGATCAGCTGCCCGTGCAGACTGGGGTATGCAAATGTGAAGTTCAGGCAGCTGTTCCCCATTCACAGCAGATTGTGAGGGGCTCAGGTTCAGAGGGTAGTGTCACAGGTCTCCCATATGTCCAATCGGTATGACCTGGACAGATGAGGGTTAAGATGATGTGTTGTGTGGGGGATGTACATGTGCACTTGTGCAGCTCCAGGACTTGCATTCCCCATGACCTACTATTGTGACACAGTGCAGAGTGTTGTTGTCTGGCTGCCAAGTCATACATCACTGAGACAGTGATGTATGACTTAGCAGTCATGCCTCCGCCATGGCATGTGTCTACTTATTGGTGATCCTGCAGGGGAGTGACATGTGCTACATGCACACCATTGTGGCGATGGCTATCAGGACATGGGTGCATCATGGTGTCTGTCGCTGGTATGCATCACATGCATTTCCTATTTGACTCTGGGCGTCCCTTTCATCCGGAAACCTGTACTGACTCAGTGGCAAGAGTTGTGATGTGTGCATGTCCACATGCTACACCGTGTCCTCTGCACTGTCCAACTACTGTGTAGGTGGTGCATGTGTCCACACTGGGGTGTTGCTATCCAACAGATACCAGACAGATGGGTGCAAGGCCATGTGGGATGTGAGTGCCATGGTTGGCATCAGACTGACAATTGGCTTCTCCTGTTCAGTTAGGGCACTTTTAGCAATGTTCAACTAATGATGCCAGGGCTTGCTCTGTAATGTGCTGTGCTCACAGTGGTGTATGCGTTTGGTGCAGGTGACTGATGTCTGTCTGTTTCCCCATTGTTTGCAGATACATCCACGGCCACGGAAGGGGACAGCTCCACGGACCAGGAGGAGCCGGAGAGCCAGACTGGGTCAGCAGCCGAGAGTGGTCGGAGGGACCCAGTGGCACGGAGGGCGAGGGGAGCCACACCGAGGAGTCCTCAGCACCATCCACCTCAGCTGAGGACCAGAGCAACTCGGAGGATGACTCCCTTATGGAGGCGGGTGTCAGCAGCCACCACACCCCAGCTAGTGTTGCTGTCCCCGCCACCACCAGCACCACCACCGCCCTCCCATCGGCTCCCATTCCCCAGGTCCGTGGAGGCTCCCATGTTCGGGAGCGTGTCTCCTTTGGGCCAGGCACCGCACCCCTGCCCCTGTGTCCCCTGCTGCCCTGAGTGAGGAGTCTGTGTACCTCCTTCGCCAGCTCCATGTAGGGCAGACAGCCATGCTGAGTGTCCTCCATGCGCACACCGCTCTGTTGACTCAGCTGGTGTCGTTCATGGAGGGTATCTCATCGGGCATGTCTGACCTACAGAGGGGCAATAGGTCCATGGACTCCTCCCTGACGGCAGCAGTGTCCCTCCTCAGACAGTCCCTCACCCCTCCTGCCTCTGCTCCATCCACACTCCCCAGCACCTTACCCGTCCCAAGCACACACACACCGGCACAGGCACACACCAGCACACACACGTCCAGCACACAGACACACACGCCACAAACAAAATGCACATGCACGCACAGTCAGGGGACTGAAACCAGACTCACAGGGGATGGGGCCCTAGAACACACACACGCATCCACGAGCACTGCGCAGTCCTCAGTTGCCTCTCCCTCCAAAGCACCCTCCCTTGCCTCACCTGCAACCCCAAAGACCCAGCGGCTCTTCCTCAGTGACCTCGGCCTCTTCCCCTCCGATCCAGCTGATACAGCATTCAGGGGAAGAGGAAGCCCACCCACACGGAGCAGAGTGCCCCTCGCCCCCGGACACCCTCCCCCAGGCGCCGACAGACTGAGGCCCCCACCCGCCAGTCCCCCGGAGTCGTAAGAGCAAGACCCCGCCGCCGCCCTGCAGCTCAGGCACCAGGTCTCCTTCCTCCATCCCTCAGGCCCCCACTCCACAGGTGCCCCCACCACACCCTGCCCCAGGTTCCCCCACCCACAGATATACCATCCCCAAGAGGATCCGGCCTTCTCCCCCTGCCACTTGCTCTCCCGGCACCACACCCCCGCTGCGCTTGTCTGTGCCACTGATGTGGTGAGGGTGTCCTCCCCCTCTGTCCAGCCCACCTTGCCTGTTCCCCATTCTCCTCCCCTGGTGGTAGGCACTGCAGTGGAGTCCACTACCACCCTGTCTGACTTGGGCACTGCAGTGGCGGACCTGTCCACTCCATCTGCAGGGTCCACTGCAGTCGTGCCGGCACCCACAACATCTGAGTCATGCCCCCAGTTGTGCCGGCACACACCATGTCAGACACCTCCACTGCAGTTGTCAGTGGCTCACCAGCACCCACCACCCCTTCCCTGCTTCCTCCTGGTGAGCCCTGATCCTGTCCCTGCGGTGCCTGGCCTGCCCCCCAGTTGCCCCTCCTAGTGGATTGTCCCTGGTTTTGTGCAGTGCAGGCATGCGTAGGGTGACATCTGCCACTGTCACCCTGTTTGGACTTTGACAATGGACTGGCCATTGGCCTTTGTGTTTATTCTGGACTTTCAGTTATCATTACACACATATGCTGAATAAAGCAACTTTCTGTTCTCTAGTGCTTATGCTTCTGATGTACATGTTGTTGATGATGCTAACCATGCCCTTGCTGCAGTGATGGTGATATTTGGTCTCATGATAATGAAGTGTTACTGTGCAGGAACCCATGTGGTCCAGGGGGAATGTGTCCTATCCTGTGGTGTATCCATGTCATCCATAGCAGCATCTGAGGGTGTCATGTGTTCAGTATTTGGCAATGGGATTTCCTACTTACATTAGCAATTTCACATCTGTGGCTTCCACCCCTGCACATCTGTTGTGCCTGCCATTGTTCAATTCGTCTACTTCCCTGACCGTGTGGCCATCTCCACTGGACATGCAGGTTTGGGCATCAATGGGGAAGGACTCATCTGTGTTGTCAGTGCAACATTGCTATACAAGTGTGTTGGATCTGTGCTGATGATTTCGTTGGCACTTCCATGACCAGGCTGATGTGACGGGAGCCTTCATTTGGTGCTAATTGTTGATTGTGTGACCAAGTGCTCAGCTGACATGATGGGGCCCTACTGAGGCAACATATGGCACAGCTTTCCTCACACAGGAGTGGAGTCCCCTCATGGCAGTGTGTACTCCTGTGACATTGCCTGCGCCCAAGGTGTGTGTTGTATGAGCATGTCTGTGTGTTCACTTCCGTTTAGCTGTGCATGCTGTGATCCCTAGTGTTGTACCTGTTTGTGATGCTTGCTGAGTTGACCTATGTTCCCCCAAAGTCTTCTCCCTGGGTTCTCTGTGATGTGGGTGCATGGCACATTACTGGTCATCAGGTTGTCACCCATAGGTGTGTTTTCTGTCAGGGCTGAGTTTGTGTGCAGACGCAGATGGGTCACAGTCAGGTTTCCCCTTGGCACTTGTTGTTTGCCCCTGTCATGTGATTTCCAGTTTGTGTTATCTTTCAGTGATTGTGACATGTTGTGTGTGTGACTGCTGGCACTCCTCAGGGTCCGGGCTGCAATGTTCGTTGTTGTCTATGTGTGTTCTTTGTGGGTGACCTTGGCTTCTTCATTGGTGTGTGACTGTGGCTGGTATCCCATTGGTTGGTGCGGTATTGCCGTCATGTCCATGTACAGCGTAGTGTGCAGTGTGTCAGACATTCAGGAGTCTTGTTGAGTGGCCATGTGTGATGTGTTTCTGCACCTTGGTTCCCACCCACCACCCTGGAATAGTCATGGGTGCGTGTGCAAAGTCACCAGGCCATGTGTGCTTCACCACTGCACATTGTTGGAGGTCGAGGTGTGTGGTGTTGAGTGTGTGCAGATGAGAGTTGTTGCACGACTAGACCCCTGCCTCCATGTTGGCCTTGACTTACTGGCCGTGCTGATTGATTTGTGCTTGTGTAGGTGTGATGGTAGTTTGTTGCTCAGGACACATGACTGTGGTTCACAGTGTGAACGACATTTAGCTTTGTCATCACAGTGGGATTGTAATGCAGCCCAGGGTCACCACATTGTGGGGGCCCTGGGGGTAGTGCTGTGGTGTGTCTGTGTCTTGCTGTGTCAGTTGCTGTTCCTACGTGCTTGTGTGACATGTGTGATTTGTGCTCCCTCTCATCTAACAATGCCTGCTTGCCCACATAGGGGATTTGGATCCATGAGTTACCTTTGTGTGGCACTGTATGCACATCTGTATGATTGGTATTCAGGTCTCCTCATGTGTTGTGTGTTTGCCTGGGGACACTGGCACCCCCTCACCTGTTGTGTATGATGTGCAGTGTGGGTCTGCCTGTTTGTGTTTGTGCATCTGCACCACTGCATTGGCATATCTTGGGTGTGCCATTGGCTGTATGTAGTTTGGTGGGTTTCCCCTGCTGTCCCCGGGACTCCTGGGTCATCGGTCAGCACAATGATCATGGTTTGTGTGTCCCATTGCTGCCATGGTATGGTATCTGTTCACCTCACATCTACAGTCTCCACAGGGTATCTGCATTTGTGTGCCCATTGGTGCAAATATGTGGGTCTGCATTCTGATGGTCACTTCTGTCATTGTGTCATTGATGAATGTTGACAGTGTCAGCCCCCATGGGTGTTGTTTGTCTGCACATGGCCAAAGGTATGTCTTATTTGCACTGCAGTATTTGCCTCCCCCAATTTATGTTGTAATGGGACACATGCACTACTTTGCCACTGATGTGTTTTATGTTCTGTGACCAGGAATCATCCATGCAGTTTGGCAGTTGCAGCTTTTTCTTTGTCAACACTTACATTTTGGTCACTGTGATGATGGGGTTTGGACCCCATTGCCACAATGTTCAAAATGTGCTTCAGCTATGGACCCCACACTTACATTTTGGTCACTGTGATGATGGGGGTTTGGACCCCATTGCCACAATGTTCAAAATGTGCTTCAGCTATGGACCCCACACTTACATTTTGGTCACTGTGATGATGGGGGTTTGGACCCCATTGCCACAATGTTCAAGATGTGCTTCAGCTATGGACCCCACACTTACATTTTGGTCACTGTGATGATGGGGGTTTAGACCCCATTGCCACAATGTTCAAGATGTGCTTCAGCTATGGACCCCACACTTACATTTTGGTCACTGTGATGATGGGGGTTTGGACCCCATTGCCACAATGTTCAAAATGTGCTTCAGCTATGGACCCCACACTTACATTTTGGTCACTGTGATGATGGGGGTTTGGACCCCATTGCCACAATGTTCAAAATGTGCTTCAGCTATGGACCCCACACTTACATTTTGGTCACTGTGATGATGGGGTTTGGACCACATTGCCACAATGTTCAAGATGTGCTTCAGCTATGGACCCCACACTTACATTTTGGTCACTGTGATGATGGGGTTTAGACCCCATTGCCACAATGTTCAAGATGTGCTTCAGCTATGGACCCCACACTTACATTTTGGTCACTGTGATGATGGGGGTTTGGACCCCATTGCCACAATGTTCAAAATGTGCTTCAGCTATGGACCCCACACTTACATTTTGGTCACTGTGATGATGGGGGTTTGGACCCCATTGCCACAATGTTCAAAATGTGCTTCAGCTATGGACCCCACACTTACATTTTGGTCACTGTGATGATGGGGGTTTGGACCCCATTGCCACAATGTTCAAGATGTGCTTCAGCTATGGACCCCACACTTACATTTTGGTCACTGTGATGATGGGGGTTTGGACCCCATTGCCACAATGGTCATGGCCTGCTTGCATTGTGGGGGCCACACACATATATGTGTGGCACATGTGATAGGGGGTCACATTGTATGTTCAAAGTCATGTTCAGTGTTGTAGGCATTTGACACAGTCTACACACACTTGTCATGGTGTTGGGGGGATGTTTTTATCTTGCATTCCCTAGGTTGTGGTGTGCTGGTTGTGTCATGCATTGTCCATCCTATGAGTGGGGGTGGTGTTGGTGGTAGGCATCCAGCCCCCCCTGGGTAAGGGTGGTAGTAGTGGTAGGCATCTGGCACCCCCCTGGGTAAGGGTGGTAGTAGTGGTAGGCATCTGGCACCCCCATGGCTAAGGGTGGTAGTAGTGGTAGGCATCTGGCACCCCCCTGGGTAAGGGTGGTAGTGGTGGTGGGCATCTGGCACCCCCATGGCTAAGGGTGGTAGTAGTGGTAGGCATCCAGCCCCCTGGCTAAGGGTGGTAGTAGTGGTAGGCATCTGGCACCCCCATGGCTAAGGGTGGTAGTAGTGGTAGGCATCCAGCCCCCTGGGTAAGGGTGGTAGTGGTGGTGGGCATCTGGCACCCCCATGGCTCAGGGTGGTAGTAGTGGTAGGCATCCAGCCCCCCCTGGGTAAGGGTGGTAGTAGTGGTAGGCATCTGGCACCCCCATGGCTAAGGGTGGTAGTAGTGGTGGGCATCCAGCCCCCTGGGTAAGGGTGGTAGTGGTGGTGGGCATCTGGCACCCCCTGGCTAAGGGTGGTAGTAGTGGTAGGCATCTGGCACCCCCATGGCTAAGGGTGGTAGTAGTGGTGGGCATCCAGCCCCCCTGGGTAAGGGTGGTAGTAGTGGTAGGCATCCAGCCCCCTGGGTAAGGGTGGTAGTGGTGGTGGGCATCTGGCACCCCCTGGCTAAGGGTGGTAGTAGTGGTAGGCATCCAGCCCCCTGGGTAAGGGTGGTAGTAGTGGTAGGCATCCAGCCCCCTGGGTGAGGGTGGTAGTCGTGGTGGGCATCTGGCACCCCCCTGGCTAAGGGTGGTAGTAGTGGTAGGCATCTGGCACCCCCATGGCTAAGGGTGGTAGTAGTGGTAGGCATCCAGCCCCCCTGGGTAAGGGTGGTAGTGGTGGTGGGCATCTGGCACCCCCTGGCTAAGGGTGGTAGTAGTGGTAGGCATCCAGCCCCCTGGGTAAGGGTGTTAGTAGTGGTAGGCATCTGGCACCCCCTGGCTAAGGGTGGTAGTAGTGTTAGGCATCCAGCCCCCTGGCTAAGGGTGGTAGTAGTGGTAGGCATCTGGCACCCCCTGGCTAAGGGTGGTAGTAGTGGTAGGCATCCAGCCCCCTGGCTAAGGGTGGTAGTGGTGGTAGGCATCCGGCCCCCCCTGGGTAGGGGTGGTGGTGCGCATTCAGGGCCCTGTGTGCATATGTGGCATTGGTGATGGGCATCCCGCCCCTTAGGTGCTGCTGTTGCTGGTGTAAGTAAATTCTGCATCCCTCTGTGTGTGTGTGATGTGTCGTGTACGTGTTGTATGTGTTTTGTGGTTGGTGTCTGACTTACCTTCTGCGCCGTACGCGTCCGTGCCTGTTCCGGTAGTAAATGTAGAATATTGGTATGATCGGGACGAAGGGATTCATGGTTGGTTCGTGTCGTTCGTCTTTCTCGTCGCTTCGCGTCGTCCTCGTCGCTGGCGTGTTCGCCTCGTAACCGTGGATCGTGTTGTGGCGCGAATCGGAGCTTATGTGCGCCTCTCCCGGATGCTTTGACGTGCCGTGCGTAGCGACGGGTTCGGCGCGTACGGAAAGCGCATCGTACTTGTTCGGCCGGACGGGGCTGCATTTTCCCTTCCGTGCGACTCGATTCGGCTTTTCCGGATTCGCCTCGGACGGAGAACAGGACCTGGATTGGGTGAGTACGACTCGGCCGGATTCTGTGCTGTTGTGCACATCGTACTTACTCGTTCGGTGTGCTGTACGGATCGGTCGGGAAACAGGCATTCGCATGGCTTTTTTCCCGACCGAATGGTATTGGGTGCGCCTCCGACCGAGATCGGAATCGGCCCCTTTGTCTCTTCTTTACTCTATATGGAGTGCCATAACTGGAAAGGTTTCATAGCTATTGAATCTTCCAAGTGTTGCAACCCCACTACCCTATGTACAATATAAGCTGATGTGAATTGAGGCATTGCATGTAGTCACCAATGGCAACTTTTGCATGACCCCATAGCCTGGCTCCATAAGAGCCTGCGATATGCATTTGGCTTTACAGATTGTGACCTTCTCCTTGAACGGTTTGTAGCCTTGTTTAAAGGTGAATCTGCAGATACCCTCACAGGCACGTATAATCTTTAGCCTGTTGTTTTCAATATGCTTATTGCATAATCTGCTCCCTTTAAAAAGAATGTCAAGATAGGAAAAGGATGTGACCTTTTCAGAAGGTTGTCACTAATGTGGTGAATTCATGATTTACATGCTCCCTCTCCACAAATCATCATATAGGTTTTCATTAGATTCATTTTGAGTTCCCTGTCCTCCATTAATGCCATGAAGTGGTACATTAGCAGTCCTCAACAATAGGACAGTGACATTGGCATAGAGGTGGACAGGGCCTGCTGGCCCATCCACTTGTGGAGGGTCTGAGGAAACATCTTGGAGCAATCTATCCACACCATTTAATAAAAACAAGGAAAACAAAAAAGACACCACCACACACCCCTGGCTAACTCCTCCCTGGTTTTTGAATGGTGAAGAGCACCACCAAAAAAGCACCACCCATCAATGGATGTGTGAATGGGTGTGTGAGTGTCTCAGTGGGTCTGGAAGTCCCTGCATAAGTGTCTCACTGGGTGTGTGAGTGGGTGTATGAGTGTCTGAGTGGGTCTGTAAGTGGGTGTGTTAGTCTCTGAGTGGGTCTGTGAGTGGGTGTGTAAGTCTGTGAGTGGGTGCATGAGTGCCCAAGTAGGTGTCTGGGTGGGTGAGTGAGTGCCTCAGCAAGTGTCTGGGTGGGTCTGTGAGTGGGTTTGCGAGGGCCACCAAGAGTGTGTGAGTCAGCCTGTGAGTGTGAGAGTGGATCACATTATTTTGCAATTTGCTGAACTTGGTTACAAGTTTAACTTCAAAAAATCTTTAATAGCTTTTCTGAGTGTCCTTTTCTTAGGATATGAACTAACCAATGAGGGAAAAGGTCTTGCCCCTCATTTCCTAGAAAAGTGTGCTCAATTGCAACCTCCGAATTCCCTTAAAAAATTAGTCTCTGCTGGGATTTTTTTATTTTGGCAGGACATACATACTTGATTATGCCCAACGTATTACATTTCTTTATGGCTTAAAACGCCCTGATTATTCTGCGTCATGCTGGACGCCGGCCCAATACTGAAACGCTCAGGTTTCTACAGTCTGACTTGCTAGAAACACGCCATTTGCATACACGTGTCAATACTACAAATTTGGTCATCCGGGTTTTGCTGAGTGCTATTGGATTTACTTATGTCACCTTTAATGAAGATGAAACAGTTCCCATTACATATAAATCACATTTGTATTCTTCTGAAGAATTGCGTTTTGCTTCAATTGAAAAAATTCTAAATGCTGTCCAAATAGCCATCCTGAAGGTATGGCCACTTGATCTAGGTAAACACATAATTGTTGCTTCTCCAGTGCCTGCCCTAGAGACCTTCGCTAAAGCCAGTGTTCCTAACGCTAAAACACTCCACCCTCGTTGGATACAATCTTAACAGCCGTGAAAGTCGACTTTGTCTTTGACCCTTCTTTGCAAACACAAGAATTTTTGCAATATGGACATGTGTACCCTTTACCTTCTTCATTTCTGCCTCTTGACCAATATAGATCCATCGTCTATACAGATGGATCTGCACAACCGGCTATAGGTTCTAAGCAGCAATATTCTGACACATGCGCCATCTTTCTAGGTATTATTTCAGATGGTCTCTTTCACCCACAAGCTATTCACACACAGTCTCTTGGAGACTGCACAGTGCAGTTGTTTGAATTGAAGGCTTTGCTTCTAGCACTCAAAAATACATATCCTGGATTCCCCACTCTTATAGGGTGTGATTCGTATTATTGCCTACAGTCTTTTAATGACAATTTACATTTTTGGAAACCAAATGATTTTAGGGATTCTAAAGGTAGCAAAATCAAGCACAAACTGCTTTGGGCTAAAGTGGCAGATTTTAAAGATAGGTTGCCACAAGCTCATGTAATACATACTTTGAGCCATCATCATGTGGGAACACATGCCATAGGGAATTCTTTGGCTGATGGAGCAGCCAAATCTGCAGTAGCCACAGCTATAATTGCAGCGGTAACCCACTCTAAAACTTGTATAGACAATGATATCTTGGCTGCCGTGAATGCTTTCAAGAGCGGCAACCCATTGCCGAAGGGCTTCTCTTATAAATATTCCTATCATCTTAATTACCAAAATGTTCCTTATGTAACTATTACTACTGTTGGTGATTGTATGATTCCCAACTCAGACCGCAGACATGATTTAATTGTGGCCGCACATGAAGGCATTGCTTCTGCACATGCCGGTGTGGCGGCCACCAGTTCGCTTTTACAGCAAAAGTATTGGTTTTATACCAACAAACAAGAAAATATGTTTTAGCATGTGACAATTGTCAACAAATCAAAAGTTTCACTGTGTCACGTCCACCACAGACACATCTGTTTATTTTGAGCCAGCCTTTTGGCTGCATTTACTTAGATCACTGCGGTCCTCTGATTTCTGATACTGCATTCCAATATGTTTTGGTTGCAGTTGATTCTTGCTCTAGATTCCTCTGGGTTTGGCCACAGTGCACAGCTGACGCTCAAACTGTTATTAAAGACTTGCAGAGCTTTATCAGGACATATGCCTGTTGCACATTCTTCCCGGACCAAAGTCCGACTTTCACATCTAAATCATACCATGATTCGATTTAGTCCATGGGTGTGCAGGTGCATTTTTCTTCTCCATATAGACCCAAAGGTAATTCTGTTGTGGAGAGAATGAACCAAGACTTAAAGCAGTCCTTAACAGCTAGAGTATTAGGTACAGGTCGAGGCTGGTTGAACGATCTATGTGGGGTTCAATGAGCTTTAAATAACCTCCCTAAAAGATCTCTGGGTGGGCAGACCCCGTCTGAAGTACTTTTTGGCATCAAGATGTATGTTCCAGACCTTGATGGTCCAGATGTTGTGGCGGCTGCCCAACCTTTGGCATAGATAACCACTGTGCTGTCTTACAGGACCTACAAGAGTTCTGTGACGCTAATTCACGCAAACATTTGCCTGCATCTAGCCCTTCTGCTACTGCAGTTGCTCTTCCAGTTTCTGGCTGGCTTCCGAAAATTGGTGATCTGGTTCAAGAGAAGGTGGCCTTCAAGGTACCCGAACTGTGATTTTACCACATCTCCCTGGATACAAGGGCAATCGTTTTGTCTCCATTGGCAGATACTTCATAGTATCCCACGGAATAGCAGTTCTTTTCCGCAAGACTTTTCTTTGCAGCCTATAAGCACCTCCAAAGCTGACACTCCTCGGCTGAGGGGGGGGGGGCTGAGTCCTCCGTCAACAATTTCCCTAACATAATACCTGTTTCTACTATCACGTCTTTTACAACAGATGTCATTTATAATGATCCACTGTTGGCGAGTCCATCCAAATTGGTCTTTTCAAGCCCTACTGCTGAGTCCCACCCTCCTGTTTTTCAGCTGAGTACCTCCGGGTACTATATGGATCAAGGTAATTTTTCTTCAGACAGCTCTTCGGTTTTGTACACACCTCCAGGTCAGATTTGTGGGGTTTTTTCATGGTTAAAACACACTTTTTAGTCCCTCCTTGGACATATGTCTGGATCATACTTTCCTTGGTTTTTTATTCATCTGGATTGGATTTGTGACTGTTTTTTTTCTATTAATCAACAGCCATTACCTACCAGAACACTCTGCTACAGAATAGGTCGACGGGCTGTTGGCCACTATTCTTCATAGCATAAAATGAAAAGAGACTTGTCCCTCGTTAACATTTCAGCCGTTCCAGTTACTGATGGAATTGTTTGGGCTAAAGTTCCTTTCGACATATTTTGTCCGATGGAGATCCTGCAGATACCATATGTGTTCGAAGTTTCTATGGGTGATGTAATAGTACCTGGGTTAGATTCAGATGACTAGGATGTTGATAATGTAAATTCTATGCGCTCCAAATTAGAATACTATACTGTTTTTAAATTAGAAGATCTATACCTTAATTCCGCGAACTATGCTGATATGTTCTGCTACCATCACTATGGGCAATATTTCTTACAACGAACTAGTAGACAGAATCCCCATATTAACCAGACTTAATGGGAACATTGTCCAACTCCCCCTTCAGAAAGTTCCAAAAGGCAAAAAGATATGTATACCTATTTCACGGGATATGGCACTTCAGACCCCATGTTATAATATTTTAAATGAACTCCCACAACACCAAAGAAATATATGCTTACTCAAACAGAGCTTAGATATACTACTATATTCATTAATAAATTGGCCCTTAAAGGTTATGATTACTGGAAGAACACCATTGATTTGAAATCGATTTGGGATATGGAGTCCTGGCAGGTTCAGGGCGCAGAAACCTTGTTTCGAGCCTGTTTAATTCCCACAAAATGATTTTCCTGAATGGAACAATCCAGCAGACTACGTGTTTAGGATCGCCTAAAATTAAAGAAATGAATGCCCCGACCATGCCCTCTGTTGCCTGTCTCGATAATTGGCAGAATATTACAAACTACACAGAAGAACAGTTAAATAGCATGATGCAGAATAGTACATTTAATTCTTCATTTTCGAGTCCTGGTGGGTGGTTATTGTGGCCAGTAGACATAAATGGTTATCATGCTCATTTTGTTAATTCCACATCTGGGTTTAAATCAAATAGACCTGATCCCCTCAGTCAATGCATTCTGGTACCATTACCACTTATTCTGTGGGAAAGTTATGTCAACTATGTTTGGAACATTCCACACTGTCTGCAGTAAAACAAAATCTCTCTCTCTCCTGTCCAAGGACATGAATTTATCAGATTTTCATTTATGTCCTAAATCCCCATCTTCTAAAAATGTATATATGCTACTTATATTACATTTGGAAATTAGCCCAAATGGAAGCTGCTGCATGTTTGAGACAAATAGACCAAGATAATTTGGACAAAGTGTTAGCTGTTATTGATAATAGTATCAATACGCTGTCATCTCATATGTACATTTTAAATAACATTGTATCGTCTCTTATTGATATTGTGCAGAGTGACGTATCAACATTGTATCATGGCAAACACAAAAAGGTGAGGGTCAGAGTGGTGAAACATTTCAACCACTCACCCCGTCACAGATCTGGGTTTAATCCATCGTTCTTTTGCTCACTATGCCACCCCAGTTTGGACCTAGCCATATGCAAATCAGTCTTGACCCTGCTCCTCATGGGAGCAGTCCAGTCCGAACTGCCAGACCAGGACCACCCTGGATCGGAAATAAGCATCCTGGGACCAGTTTCCGGGTATTACCCCTTATCATCCAGGCTAGCTTAAATCCAGTGACACAGCGAGTAAGGGACCCACGTCTGGGCATACCCTTGGCCACTTAGGGTGAACATAGCAAACAAACAAGATGATGGACGAAGTGCTGAAACTTTTCAAACACTCACCCTCAGTCACAGATCTGGGTTAAATCCATTTCCTTTTGCTCACTATGCCACTCCAGTTTAGACCCAGCAATTTGAAAATCAGTCTTGACCCTGCTCCTCATGGGAACAGTCCAGCCCCAACTGCTGGGCCAGGTACTCCCTGGACCGGAAACAAGCATCCTGGGACCGGTTTGGGGGTATGACCCCCTATCAGTCAGGCTAGCTTGAATCCAGTGGCACAGTGAGCAAGTGACCCACGTCTGGGCATACCCTTGCCCACTTAGGGTGGACATAGCAAACACCCCGAGTGGGATGAGAACGCTCGTGCTCTCCATGCCACTGGAGTCTAGCTAGCCTGGCTGACCAGGGGGTAATACCCCGAACCTGGTCCCAGGATGCTTGTTTCCAGTCCAGGGAGAACCTTGCCTGGCAGTTCGGGCTGGACTGTTCCCATGGGGAGCAGGTTCAACACTGATTTGCATATGGCTGGGTTTAAAATTGATTGGCATGGGGAGAAAATAAACAATGGATTTAGGCCCAGATCTCTGTACTGGGGATAATGTTTGACATTGTTGAACATTCTGTCCATCAATTGTTCTTTTTGCATTTGTTACCCCGAGTGAGACGGTTATGCCCAGACGTGGGTCTGTGCTCTCCATGCCAGTGGAGTCAGGCCAGCCTGGAAACTGGTCCCAGGGTGCTTGTTTCCTGTCCGGGGAGTACCTGACCTGGCAGTTCGGGCTGGACTGTTCCCATGGGGAGCAGGGTCAAGACTGATTTGCATATGGCTGGGTTTAAGCTGTAATGGCATGGGGAGCAAATAAACGATGGACTTAGGCCCAGATCTCTGTACTGGGGTGAATGTTTGACACTGTTCAACATTCTGTCCATCAATTGTTCTTTTAACATTGTATCAGTGGCAAAGTCAGCTTAGATCTATAATGCAGGTTAGCTGGATCTTCAAACACTTACAAATGGGCACATTCCATGCCATTACTTGAATAGTACAAATTTATTTTCACCTTTTAATTTAAGATATAAACAGCAGTTGAAAGATGCGACCTATAAAATGCTACACCTCGAAAAGTTAGAACAACTCCCACTCACTATAGCTGAAATGCTTTCTGAGGTGTGGTTAATACACTGAGTTCTTTCACTACCCATTACGCATTTCAATTCACATCTTGCATGAAACATTTCCTGTAGGTAGATACGAACCCCCAGGTAGCAGTTACATACAGGAGGTATGGTCACTCCCCTTTGCTTATCGTTGTGAATGTAGTGACAAGGAAGTTTTTATCACTGGAAAAGAATGCGACTCTACTGTCGGATATTCACTTGTTTGTAAACATGTGACAATTTACTGCATGTGTAACACTTCAGCACCAAATTTAGCTTGTTATTTAAAAGGCACCCTGGTTCCCACAATTCTTCCCTTCATTACGGTACTCTGTAACAGGAGTTATCTCATGCTTAGTGATCAAGATTGTTACGGAATGTGGGCTGGAGTCCCGTATATTTTGTCAGTTTTCCAGTTACTCACTTGTTGCAACAGTGTCTTGTTTCCCCCTCCACATGGGATTGTAGATAGCTGATTATGGCCTTCCATTCTGACTTTGAAGGAACATTTCAACAAACTAAGCAGACTCAAATCATTATTGTTTCAGCAAGAAGTAGCTCTTACATCGGCTTGCAAGACCTTTGAATTACAGGTGGCTCGAACTTCTAGTGAAATACAGTCATTGTTAAACACTAACCTTCCCCTGCATTTCAGAGAATTAATACATCAAATCTTTAAATCATTAAAGGCTGGCCTTGCTCACTTTTTTAAAGTTGTAGGCTCAGGTTTCTTCAGTTCTTTTCAGACCATCTCTGAACTAATCCCGACTTTTATCCACTCCATTTTTTCTCGTGTGTTCGAAGGATTCTCATTGCTGTTATTCCTCATTTGCGGCATTCTCATCATGTTCCTGCTTCTCTGCAATGGATGCTCCACTTGCGGGCGCTCTGGAGCTGGCATCACTCCAACATTACCGTGAGCATATGGATCAAATCTTTGGAATGCGTATACTACAAGAACTGGATTTAGATTAGTCTCTGACAATTCGGCCTGTCTGGTTTACCAGCATGCAACCCGTGTTCCACTGCTTCTGGTGTCCCTTCGAATGGACACTGGATATATGCCTGGCTTTGCAGACATCTACTCCCTTGAACTTTGGACTGCTGATGAGTCCCTTAGCGACCCATTTTCAGAACTGTCCTTTGGGCTTGCAACTTCTACACAATGCGAAGTTTGAGCCTTTGGCTTACGAGGAAATGTTAGAAATGCGGGTCTCTAGTTGACAGAGGTATGCACCTTGTCCAAGTAGGGACTCTTTCTTCTGGTCAGGATAAGGGGATTGCACTTCTAAATTAACCCCTGCTCACCCCCTTGGTAGCTTGGCACGAGCAGTCAGGCTTATCTCAGAGGCAATGTGTAAAGTATTTGCACATAATACACAGAAATACAGTGAAAGCACTACAAAAGGACACCACACCAGTTTTAGAAAAATAGCCAATATTTTCTAAAACAAGACCAAAACAATAAAAATCCAACTTACAGTAATCAAAATACAAATATTGCAGAAATAGACTTAAAACACCAGTTCCTTAAAGTCAATAGCTCCGTACGGGGCTATCATGGCATTATGAACACACAAATCCAGCAGTTCAGGCTGATCACGGCGGCGCAGGCCAGCTACGGTGTCAGGAAGACCCGCAAACAGTACCTTGGAAATGCAGGGTGTCATGGACCTTGCGATGAGATCCGAAAATGCGTTGTAGGCAGGAAACGGCTTCGGAGGTCGGTGCAGGAGTCGCTGGGCCCTTGAAGTCACACGCGTTGCAGATCCAACTTCTTGAGGTTGAAGTCATTAGCGCCAGTAGGTGTAGGGGCTGCGGTATGAAGTGCAGCGGTGAGGCGTGCTGTGCCCTCAGGTCACAGTGCAGGCAGTGGCTTGGTAACGGCATCCAGCGGTGTCAGTGAGAGCAGGGCTGCGGTACGAAGTGAGGCGATGCTCGTCACAGTGCTGGCAGTCACGGTGCAAACAGCAGTAGCGTCATGGCTGAAGCTCTGTTGTCGGCAGAGGATCTAAAGTTAATGGCGTTGGCGGACCAAGGCTGCGGTGTGGAATGGGACGGTTTGTCATGTAACTTATGGGCGATAACCCCAGGCTACGATGCAGGCAGCGGTGTCGAGGAAACCTGGACGGCAATGTGAAGCAAGGCGGTGCAAGGTGTGGTGTCCTCAGGTCACGGTGCAAGTAGCAGCTCGGTGGTGGCAGAGGTCGGCAGCCTCGGTGAGACCAGGGTTGCAGTGTGACGTGGGGCAGTGCTCTCTGCGGTGCCAACAGGTCACGGAGCCGGCAGGCAGTGTCGTTGACTGCGTAGAAGTGCTTTTTCCTCTATGGCAAATAAACACACAGTTCCAGAAGCGGGTACCCAAAGGATGGTGAAGTCTTTGCTGTTCCTGAGACTTCCTGAACATGGGGCTAGCTCAACCTCAAGCCCTTGGAGAAACTTTGGAAAATAAGTTGCAGAAAGTTCAGTCCAGTCCTGTCCTTTCACTGTCCTAGACAGAAGCAGCCACTGCAGGTCAACAAAGCAAAGCACACAGCAAAGTTGTAGTACTCCTCACAGCTTCTCCAGCTCTTCTTCTTGGCAGGTTCCATAGTCCAAATGAGTTCTCATGAGGGCTTTGATTTCCCAGAGACTTCCAACAGGAGGCAAGCTCTACTTCAAGCCCTTGGAGAAAACCCTAACAGCAGGATGATTAAAGTACAACCCAGCCCTTCTTCCTGGCAGGTTCCTTAGTTCAGCAGTAATCTAATGTTCTTGGGTCAGGGCCCCAATATTCATATTAATTTTCCCTTTGAAGTTTTTGTTGCAAGAGTCTCTGATTTTAGTAAAAAACAGTTCTGTCCTCCCTGGCCCAGCTTCACTACAGTAGGTGGAGACAGCATTGTGCAGAGCAGACACAGTCTATTCCGGTGCTGGTGAAAACTCCTCCCACCACTCTAAATGCAGATCAGGTCTATTCAGCCTGGCTATGAGTCACACAGGAAAGGCAGGACACACCTCAACCCCCCTTGTGACTGTCTAATGTGAATGCACATCCCCAGCTCCTGTTACTCCAAAACCAGACGCTGAATACACAAACAGGCAGAGGCACATAGGATGGTTAAGTAAGAAAATGCCCACTTTCTAAAAGTGCAAAAAGAACAATTGATGGACAGAATGCAGAACAATGTCATACATTCACCACAGTACAGAGATCTGGGCCTCAATCCATCGTTTTTTTGCTCACCCTACCATTCCAGTTTGACCCCAGCCATATGCAAATCAGTCTTGACCCTGTGCCTCATGGGAACAGTCCCGCCCGAACTGCCAGGCCAGGTGCAGTCCATCAATTGTGTGTCTTTTGCTTTCTCGCCCTAAGTGCGCCGGGTATGCCCAGACGTGGGTCCCGGGCTCACTGTGCCACTGGATTCAAGCTATCCTGGCTGATGAGGGGTGAAACCCCAAAACCGGTCCTAGGATGCTTGTTTCCGGTCCAGGGAGGACCTGGCTTGGCAGTTCCGGCTGAACTGTTCCCATGAGGCACAGGGTCAATATTGATTTGCATATGGCCAGGTCTAAACTGGGGTGGCATGGTGAGCAAAAGAATGATGGATTTAACCCAGATCTCTTGACTGGGGGGTGAATGTTTTGATTTGTTCTGCATTCCATCCATCCATCGTGTGTCTTTTGCTTTCTCACCCTAAGTGCGCCGGGTATGCCCAGACGTGGTGTGCCACTGGAATCAAGCTGTCCTGGCTGATGAGGGGTGAAACCCCGAAACCGGTCCTAGGATGCTTGTTTCCGGTCTAGGGAGGACCTGGCTTGGCAGTTCGGGCTGGACTTTTCCCATGAGGCACAAGGTAAAGACTGATTTGCATATGGCCAGGTCTAAACTGGGGAGGCATGGTGAGCAAAAGAATGATGGTTTTAACCCAGATCTCTTGACTGGGGGTGAATGTTTTGATTTGTTCTGCATTCCGTCCATCAATTGTGTGTCTTTTGCTTTCTAAAAGTGGCATTTTCAAACAGTCAATTTAAAAACCACCTTTACTAAAAGGTGGGTTGTTACATTCTGAGTTCAGAGAGCCTAAACTCCATTCCTCCATCTTGTCCCAATCGAAAGTTACACAAGTAAAA
The DNA here is from genome assembly GCA_963921515.1 of Calotriton arnoldi. Classification (NCBI taxonomy): domain Eukaryota; kingdom Metazoa; phylum Chordata; class Amphibia; order Caudata; family Salamandridae; genus Calotriton; species Calotriton arnoldi. The sequence continues at coordinate 25,035 of CAWUFW010000954.1, forward strand.
TGTTACAGTGCAGATCCAATGATAGCCTATGGGACAGACAGCTTTTCAAAAGTGAAAAACCAAATACACAGTATTTCACTATCAGGACATGTAGAACACATCAGTATATGTCCTACCTTTCACATTCACTGCACTCTGCCCATGGGAGTACCTTGGGCCTACCTGAGGGGTGTCTTACATGTAAGAAAAGGGAAGGTTTGGGCCTGGCAAGTGGGTGCACTTGCCAGGTCGACATGGCAGTTAAAAACTGCACGCAAACACTGCAGTGAAAGGTCTGAAAAACCTTTGAAAGGCTACTTGTGTGGGTGGCACAACCAGTGTTGCAGGCCCACTAGTAGCATTTGATTTACAGGCCCTGGGCCACATGTGCCCATTACTAGGGACTTAGTAGTAAACCATGTAAGACAATCATGGAAACTTCAATCCATAACACAATTTACATGGAGAGCATATGCACTTTAACATTGATTAGCAGTGGTAGAGTGCCCAGAGTCCTAAAACCAAAATAAAAGGGTCAAAAACAGGAGGCCAAAAAGCAAAAAATCCAGGGGGAAATCTGGGGATAAACCTGCCGAAAATGCCAGGTCTAACAGGAACCGTATGCATCGGCGCATGGATCACAAGAGGCAGGCAATGTTAACACGGATGCAGGTTGCCCAGTAACTGTCTCAGCTTGTTTGTTCTTTGGAGCTCATGACTTGGGCTGTGGACCAATCGTTATGTGCGGATTCGGATTCCTTCATGGAGTCTTTAGCCTATGAAATGGCGAGTAACATTATGGATTCCTCTGAATCACCTTGATTTGATCATTTTTTCCAAATTGACATTTTTCTTTCTCTTTTTAGTCTATAGACATTCATATTCCTGGAACTGAGCTTTGAGCGTGCATTCTTTCAATTTACATTTTTCATATCTAGTATCTTTGATATTGCTAGTATCCTGACCAAAGGGAGGGTGTTGTGTGTTTCCGGCATGGGACATTGTAATTTTCCCTATGTTACCTACTTGTGCACTTTGTAGGCCTCGTTTATCTTTGCACATGTTACTATATAAACACATTCTGCTCTTGTACCACATTGTACTTTCACACAGAACCTGCATATGTTCTTGCATTCTGTTCTTTTCCTGGGATTTATTCTGAACACCACTGACAAGGTCAAACAACAATCTCCCTTGTTATTCTTTCAGGCCATGGACTAGCACCTAGATATAAGACAAGAATGCAGCTGTTTATACACAGACATGTCCTATCATATAGATGAGTACGTAAGCAAAAAACATGGAACAAGAGTCTGCTGAGATGTAGAGCATCCATCTTTGCATGCTAAGGTACGGGGTCTGCCTGTAATGTCAGAGATCTTTGATACATATAATCATTTAGCTTCATTAGCAAGGATGGGGGTTTAGGTTATTTCGTCCTATAAAATGACAGGACTTTTCATGATATATGGATTATTAACCATGCTAACAGTATTTTTAGTATGCATTTGTTTTCTAATTGTGGCGTGTATACTGCATTTCAGAGCACAACAGCATAAATAAATATTCTAAACTGCCTTTGTGTCTACTGGTTATCCTATTGTGGATGAGTATGAGTGAGAGGATGAAAGGGTGCTTCCTGTTACCACGATCCCTAAGAGGGTCGAGAGGGTTGTGTTCTGGGGTGCCAACTCACTTATTTCTCTGGTAAGGTTAGGAGGGCAAGTGAGGCACTATAGCTAGTCGGACTTGGACCCCTGGGTACTAAGGTGGTTTGGTGACTCAGTCCCTACATACTGATGTTCTGTGGTTCAAAGCATAGTTCTGTACTTAGAGCAGGATCCCAGCATTACTATGATCAGTATAAAACAGAAAAGTCTCCTCATGAAGTGCAAGGAAAACAAAGAAGTCACCGTAAGTAGTAGCTTATGGCAAGTCAGGCTAGCACAGCAACGTGCCAAGGGATATGGCAGGGTAGGGATTCATGGAATTAGTACCTCTCTAGATAGGAACACGTACCATACAGAAAGCAGCTAAAACATGTTGCAAAACAGATGAATGCGTCATCATCATCCAATGGTGAGAGATCTTTCGTTGGTCCGTCATCTTTGCCATTGGTACCCAGGGTAAACTTCAACGCAAGCATGAAGTCAGAAATGGTTACAATCGTAATACAAAAAGTTACATCTATGAAGGTTTTTATAAGAACCTTTTGCAAGCTTACTCTGTAAGCTGTCTGGTGTCCCATCGTATAACAATAAGCTACTCTGTGAAATGAAGCATTCAAACTTTGGTAATTCCTGGTTAGATCACAGAATGTGAGCTGCAGCAAGCATTTCTTTTCATTAACATACTTGTTCATTATGTATAGGTGACAAATAAAACAATCTAAGTACAATTGAGGCATATGGTGTGAGGAAAGAAGAAATACATTTTCCAAGAGACAGAATATTTCACAAAAAGTCAAGCCCTAGTGTTCGATCATAACGTTAGATCACTATTTTCTGAAAAGCATTTATTTTCTTAAAGCTATAGAGTACAATAAATGAATAATGTGGCCTAGCAAGTGGAGAACGATATAAATGAAAGCTTTCTGCAGAAAATAAACGTTAAATAAAGGCACAATTTCTAATGCTTAACTTGTTATGCATTTCTTCCTGTTAATATTCAGCTTATTTCTATATTATTGTGTGGTGAAACTTGCGTACATGTCCCCATCTGATGATTTGTAAAATCATCACACATCTACGTTTCTAATGTGAGTCTGTTGCACTTTCGTCATAAGTTCAGTCTCTTTTTTTTAACTTTTTAACCCCTTGAAATTTAGTGAGTTATCTATAGGTCTATGGGGTAAGAATCAGTATCAGGCTGTATCAATTTCCTTTGCTTGTGCATGTAAGTTCATGCTATCTATTAATGGTACCTAGGAAAATATTAGATCATGATTAGAATAAAAATACTCAGTGGTATTCTCCTATAGACTAATGATAATAAAATACTGCAAGAAATTGCATATGATAAAGACATGCTTTAGTAGGTAACCTCTTCTGACACTGATGCAGGTAAGTGTGCTCAGACATAGCAATCTTTTGCATTCATTGCATTAATGTATTCTTGTATTAACCTAGAATAGACATTAGTAGAATAGTCATCTTTCTTATAGCTAACAAATGAGTAACTAAAGGGATCTTCCCTAGTGCTGTATGTATGCACTTAACGTGGCTTAACGCCACCTTGTAAACAAGGCATCCTTTGACGCTATACTTAGCGTAAAAGGGGCGAGCAATGGGTGTTGTGGTGGGCGTTTAACCTCAACACCTATTGATTTTGCACTGCCCCATATTTACAAGTGAGGCGTAATTATGGGACAGTGCCAAAATTAAGGCCAGGGAAAACCTGATCTTACCCTGGCGCAATGAGGAGAAATGTTTAATTTCTCCTCGTTTTTGCTGTTTCCATGTGTGCTGCATTGTGCAGCACACATAGAAACAGCAAACCACCATTGATTGTTTATGTGCAGGAAGGTGTCTCTTCCTGCACATAAACAATCATGAAAAAAATGATGTTTTGCTATTTCAATGTGTGCTGCATTAAGCAGCACACATAGAAGTTTCAAAACTGCATTTCAGATTGTTTATGTGCAGGAAGGGAAACCTTCCTGCACATAAACAATCATTGCCCTCAACGCAGGCTCCCTTTCACTATGGTGCAAGGGTGCAAGGGTGCCTGCATTGGCGCTAGACAGCTGAATTAGTGCCAGGGCAGGGAAAAACGCAAGACTGCACCGTATTCTTGTAAATATGTAGAAGTGGCGGAGCATGGCGTTAAGCCAAGGAAGATAACATCATGCTCCGCCACTTCATTGTAAATATGCAACTTTGTTTGCTCTTACTAAAGAAATAAAGTTTTGCATACACACAAGAATCTCTTCAGTATTTGTTAGTGAATTCTCGACCAGCGTGAAATCACCCAAATCAATGCAGCTTCCCCGGTTTGCGCCATTAGGTTCAACTGACACTGACCAATATTAACCAATAACAACAATTTAATATGCTATGTTACCGGTGCAGGTGTTGGTACCTCATAATCCACACCTCAAAATCCCTGCAAACATATTTTATCCTTGGATCTTTCTATTTTTCCTCACCCACTCATTCTAATCAACATTCATCCAAACCCGAGAAAATACACAATCACAGCCACAACACATTTGCTCTATTTATACTCATATTTAAAAAAAAAAATCGCCTTTGGATTCCGCTTTGCCGGATCTTCAAGTTCTGGACATTGGATTCAGGAGTCGGGAATTTTATAATTGTCTGGGTTCTATTTTATAGCTCCATTAAGGGTGTATACTCTATCCTCTGCTGCCAGATTTGCTAGAGCGGAAATCTCTCAAAAATGTTCACAAATGACAACACTTTATATTTTCTTAGAGAAACTGGAAGTTCCGCGCCTTTCTAGGCCAATGAATCTTTGTGACCGTTTTCGAATGAGGCATTACACAACAAAAACGTCAATAATTACATTTGATGTTCAGTCAATAAAGAGGTTTTTAAAATTTATTTTCACATCTTAATAAATTAGTCAGTATTTTTGTTCTTTTATTTAAATTAGTGGCTAATCGTTTACAGAAATAATAAGAAATAAGTTTGGTTAGAACAAGCATAGAGAAATAAAAACAGTGTGTTCCATTCAGAGTATAGTCCCTATTCTAAACTAAAGGACCTATCCTATCCTCACAAGAGCCCATAAAGAGTTCCTTCTGGAAAAGGGCAAATAGATATTGGAGCAAAGTCAAATAACTAAGAGGGAGATCGCACTCCCCATAAACTTCAGTTCTGGATACTCAGCCGAGTTCTCTGGACATTTGCTGAAGCAACGGTCTAAACGGGTGAGAAAGAAAGAATCACAGCAGTAGCTTTGATCAGCATAAAACAGAAAAATCTCCTCACGAAGTGCAAGGAAAACAAAGAAATCACTGTAAGCAGTAGCTTATGGCAAGTAAGGCTCACACAGCAAAGTGCCAAGGGACATGGCAGGGTAGGGATGCATGGAATGAGTACCTCTCTAGGTAGGAACACGTACTATATAGAAAGCAGCTAAAACATGTTGTAAAACAGACAAATGTGTCATCATCGTCCAATGGTGAGAGATCTTTTGAAGGTCCGTTGTCTTTGGCTTCAGTACCCATGGTAAACGTCCACGCCAGCATGAAGTCAGTTAGAAATGGCTACAATCGTATTACAAAAAGTTGCATCTATGAAGGTTCTCATGAGAACCTTTTGCATGCTTGCTCTGTTAGCTGGCTGGTGTCCCATTGTATAACAATAAGCTACTCTATGAAATGAAACATTCAAATTCTGGTATGTCCTGGTTAGATCACAAAATGTAAGCTGCAGCAAGCATTTTCTTTTCATGAATACCCTTGTTCATTATGTATGGGTGGAAAAGAAAATCTAAGTACAGTGAAGTCACATGGTCTGAGGAAAAAAGAAATACATTTTTCAAGAGACAACATATTTCACAAAATGTCGAGCCCTAGTGATCGATTATAACATTAAATCACTATTTTATGAAAAGCATTTATTTTCTTAATGGGATAGAGTAGAATAAATGAATAATGGGCCTATCAAGTGGAGAACAATGGAAATGAAAGCTTTTTGCAGTAAATAAACAACATTTTACACAATTCCACGTTAAAAAAGGCACATTTTCTAACGTTTAACATTATGCATTTTTTCATGTTAATATTTAGCATGTTTCTATATTATTGTGTGGTGGAAATTGAGTAAGAATTTTCAGCTTCCTCTGTTTTAAACTCGGATTTGAATTTAATTCAGTGTCCAAGTACTAAAAAATGTCCCATGCATTTATTTAAATTCAACCTCGTTCAAATCTGGTTCTCGAAGTGCCAACCGAATAAAACAAGACCAATAAATAAAGGCAAAGGCACTGGCAGACAGGCTTAAGCATCACGTAAAACGCTTTCCTTTAGTAATTTCATTATGCACTACCACTAAAGTAATTCTGAAATGTCTGTACATGCCAGCCTTCTGGGTGTTCCCTGTTCTGTGAAGGACAACATCATCTGTCAAGTTCATTTCAATGGGAGCCTTTCCCATCTGTGGAGAGGGGTATGTGGATTAGCCACGATAAGTACCAGCTGCTTTCTGAGCTCTCTTAAAATTCTAGAGGTAATGTCATCTGGCCCTTATATTCATCACACTTCAGATTTGATCATTCCAACTGGACTTGTTTTTGTTGATGCACTGATACTTAGCTCCCTGTCATTTGTCATTTTGCTATTTTATATATAAAAACAAATGTAAAATATAAGTACAAAATTTTTTAAGAACACACTGTCAAGGATTGGAAAAAATGAAAAAATTATTGAAAAAGCATAGTTGAAAAAAAAAAGAGACAAAAGTTGTTAAAACACTTGCCATCTAAATCACACTTCATGAAAAAGTGTGAGTTGAATTTTTACCAAATGTGAAAAGATTGGGAGTGATGCTTTTATACAATACATAACAAGTAAATCGTGTAAGGTGATAAAACTTGTTCTCACACACCACCAACCACACAGCAACATGAAATACAGATTGAAAAGGAAACGAGTAAAAATAATAAGGCCCAGAAATGCATTACCACTCACCGATATAAAGATCCTGTGTGATGAAATGAAAATTAGACGTAGAGATATATGGTTTTTGGGCGCTAAAGATGAAGCTCGAAGTGCCAAGATTCCGATAGTTTGGGGTTATGCTTCTTCAGATCCAGATTATGAAATCCCTCAAAACAATGAACGCATGAAAACAAAAATGCATAAATACTAAGTTGAAACTTAACCAACGGCCTATATTGGACCAGAGAGACTGAGGTTCTTTAGCGGAAAATGTTAGAAATGCAGTTTTAATAGGGTTTAATTCTAAAGAGTTTGAAGACTTACCGTCCTTCTTCCCTTTGGGGGTAATTCCCCCACGGGTGCGGGGGGTGGGGGGGTGAGCACGGCGCCGCGGTGCTCGTGACGAGACCAGCTCGTCATGAGTCACGGTGGAGCTGTGCTCATGACGAGCTGGTCTCGTCACGACCCCGCCCACTGATTAATTCGCCCGCACAGGCGGGGAATTAATCACGCGTGGGCGGAGCGCAGCCGTTATGACGAGACCAGCTCGTCATGAGCACAGCTCCACTGTGACTCATGACGAGCTGGTCTCGTCATGAGCACCGAAGAGGTTATGGCACTTGAGACAGCTCCCTGGTAGTCGATGTCATTGACCGACAATGCCCAAAGACATAATTGAGAGTTGTCGGTAGACTGGTGAAGGGGGGTTCTCACCGAGCTCCAGGGCCGCTCACAGATGCCCAGCGACGAAAACTGAGGCCTAAGGCCCCACACAGGTTATGTGGTGGTGGGTAAGAGTGAGTGACTCCTATCATTATTACTTGACGTCGCTCAATCAAAACAAGCACTGGCAAAGCCTATGGGTCTTGGCTTTGCCAATGCCTTTTGCCAGGGGCAAGTGAAGGTAGGGCAGACGACGCACGTGCACACATATCTGGCAATATTGTAATGTACATGTAATATATTAAAAACAATAGGTATAGCCAAACGACCGCTATAGGTGTCTGTAGGTGAGACCTAAAATGAGAACCAATTCAGAACCATTCCCCATCCTCATACAGAGGTGTTACTTTTTGGGACTCAACCTTCCTTCTGGTCCCCGGAATGATGGGCGCTCGAACTTGGTCCTCTTCCTTCGCCAGTTAGGTCTGCAAAAAATCTCTGAGTCGTTCTTAACACTGACTTCTCCTACACTAAACAGGCGAATTCCGTTACTTCCGCTGCTTTCCTCACTCTTAAAACAATTAAAAAGATTCTACCATTCATCCCTCCTCAATTGCAGAAAACAGTGGTCACGTTTGGTCCTGTCGAAACTCGACTACTGCAATGGTCTTTACTTAAACGTGCATCAACCCGTTCTCAATAAATTACAGACCTTACAGAATGTGACCGCCAGGGCTCTAGGTAAGCATCAGATATATCAATCTGTCTCTTCGGCTATCAAGCAGCTTCATTGGCTTCCTGTCAGGGCTAGAATCATCTTCAAATCGCTCTGTATTGTCTACAATGCCCTGCGTGGTCAGGGTCGTGCTTTTTTGAGGTCTGTTTTCTCTCTCTACCTCCCAGCCAGGTCTCTTTGTTCCGCCTCTCCCAAACTTTTGTTTGTTCTTCATTTTAGACAAGTGAAATGGGGTGGTCGTGGTTTCGTTCTTGGGGCCTCTAAGGTCTGGAAAGCTCTTCAACTCTCCATTAAATCCCTGCCTAATATTCTAGCTTTCAGGAAGGCGCTAAAAACCTGGCTTTTTACTTCTTACTAGCAGTTTTTCCTTGTGTTGCTTTTATTCTGGTTGCCACTCAGCTAGCACCAAGACACCTCATTTGTATCCGAGAGCTCTACAAATCCTCATAACACAACATAACATACTCACAACTACGATGGAACAAGTGGCAAAAACCGTTGAGAGGCTTAGGAGCACAAGCACACGTTGCCCCTCATTGTCCCCCCATCAAGCACTTTGATAGTAGCTCTTTCAGTGCCAGCTTCAAAGCCATACATTTAGGTGAGAAGACGATTGATAGTATGTGAGATATAAGGAGAAACAGACTATATTTTCAGATCACTTGCCTATATGAAACAGATTAGCCATCAGGCATAGATTCACCAAATCCCATCCGGAGAAGGCTTTTTTCTTTAATAATAATAATGGCAAATTGCCTGCTCTGAAAACATCTGAGACCAGCATTGACAAAGCCAATAGATCTGGCTTTTGAAACCAGCCTTTTTGTCTTTGCCAATCCTTTTTTTGTCCTGTCATGGTTTTTGAAAAACGTTATTATTGGACAAACTGCTGGGCTATATAAGGTTGCAGAGATAAACAGATAGATCGGGTTGGAAGGCTAGATAGATAACCAGACAGGTAGATAGATAAACAGAGAGAAAGAGAGATAGGTTTATAGACAAAGAGGCAGCTATACACACAGACAAGTCAGACAAGTAGATAGATAGACACACAGACATGTAGATAGACAGGTAGATAGATAGGCAGACAGACTGGCAGGCATGTAGATAGATAGATAGATAGACAGACAGACAGATTATAGATAGATAGATAGATAGATAGATGGATAGATAGATAGATAGATAGATAGATAGATAGATAGATAAAGGAAATTGCAATAAGCAGCACAACTTCAATTAGTAATATAACAGTTAAATGCCTTTATAAGCATGACATACAAGAGCACTGAAATCAAACTAGAGAGCCGTACAATCAGGACATACAGTAATGTAAATTGGTTTACAAGTGTCCTGAATTAGAATACCCACAAGCATGACATAGAGGAGGCAAGTTATAAATGTTATTCACTGTGTGGATACTAAAAAGAAGATAACTTTATAAAAAACAATTTGAAATGGACACAGTGCTACACTGTCAAATAGCAGCAGTCAGATAAACAAAGGTCATCCCAAAGGAATTTACAACAGCATTAGCAGGAGACATGGACTGATAAAGCAGGAATGTTTCTTTTGCTCATACAAGAAACAACACGAAAAGCTCTAAACACAAAGGCAACTCTGAAGTAGTAATAAAGTAATAACAAAATCACTGGCATTGAAAGGAACTTCTTTGGGTGTAGTTGCTTTCTTTGTGAAAGTGCAAAATCAAGTCACTCAAAGAGAAGTTAGCCATTTGCTGAAGTAGGCAGACCCATTTGTTCCACGCTGTATGCTGTAGTGGATGGAAGCAGAAAATCAATAACACAAAAACAGATCAATGGATGAAGAGAGCTGGCTGTAAACCCTTAAGTAAGTATATTTTACATATCATTTTAGTAAAATGAAAAGGTCTTGGCTAACATCAGACCTAAAAGGGGCTAAAGAAGAGGCATTTGACTTAGAAGATAGACAGCCATAGGATCATTAGCCAAAGAAGTCAGTTACGATGATCAAAGAAGTGACACTAAGGCAAAGAGGGGAAATGAACCCCAGTAAGGAATAGACAATTGTTTTAAACATTTCAAAACATCAAGATTATTCAAATGGATATGCTTGCATTTTTTTGTAACTATTGAAGACTTAAGTTTCCTTTAGAAAATGAGAATCTTTCCCTGCAGAAAAAGGAGAAATCTGCAGCCAAGCTTTGTGACTTTGCATGAGTGCAAATTTATGTCATTTTGGAATCCTCAAAAATGTCCTGGTTATTGCTGGAAAGGGTTTCCAAATGCACTCTGTTGGACTTGGCCCTTTCTGCAGGGTCACCCCCAAACCTTTTGCCTTCACCCTCCTATCTTTTCTGAATTTGTTTTTGTTGGCCTTACGACTCTGTGCACTTTACCACTGCTAACCAGTGCTAAAGTGCTTGTGCTTATTCCCAAAAATATGGCAAAATTGGCTTACACCTAATTGACATATTTAATTTACTTATAAGTTCCTAGTCAAGTGGTATACCATGTACACAGAGCCCATAAATTGAATGTTACTAGTGGGCCTGCAGCACTATTTGTGCCACCCACTTAAGTAGCCCCTTAAAACATGTCTCAGGCCTGCCACTGCAGCCTGAATGCAGTTTTGAATTGCCAATTTTTCTTGGCAAAGTAACACCCTTGCCAAGCCTTAAACTCCCCTTTTTTGCATATGTCATCCCTAAGATTGGCCCCTAGGCGGCCAGAGGGTAGGGTGCAGTGTAATTAAAAGGTTGGACATGTAGTTTTAAGTTTTAAATGTACTGGCAGTGACAAACTCCTAAATTCGTTTTTCACTACTGTGAGGCCTACCTCTCCTATAGGATAACATTGGATTGCCTTATTACATTTAATAAGTGCTAACTTTGATTGGGAGCAGGTTAGGATTTCATGTTTGGTATCTGAGAAATTGTCATTTAAAATCCTCTTTAAAGGTAAAATAGGATTTTAACTCACAATTTTGAAAATGCAATTTTTAGAAAGTTGGCATTTATCTACCCTAACAATTTGGTGCCTGCAACCTGTTCCTGGGTTATATGAGTGAGTGTAGTTGGCAGATGTATTTTGTTTATTCCTCCCAGACAGCCACACAATAGAGGTATTGGTGTGCTTGGATGGTCCATTACTGTCAGGTCTGGGGGTGGAACTGGTCACAGCCCTACTTGCAAATCAATAGGATTGTGCCCTGCATTCACACAAAGAACTTCACACAACTGCATTGTTCGGGCAGCCAGCACAGGGATGGCAGAAAACTACAAGCACTTAAAAGGGAATTCTCTGGAATCAATCAATCAGCATTTGTAGAGCATGGCACTGTCACCCCTGTAGGTATCTGGGCGCTGGGGTGCGAGGTCTCCATTAAAAAGACAGGTCTTGAGGACTTCAAAGAAATCACTAGGTATAAAGAAATAGGACCTGCAGACTCACTCTTCAGTTCACTTTCGGGACCTGCAGAACTCTCAGAGGACTGCCTGCTGCTGTGGCTTGCTGTGTGCTTCAAAGGACTGTTTTGCCACACCTTGAAAGAATGCTTTTCTACCTGGAGCCTGCCTTGAATACCCTGAGGCAAGCCCTGCTGCTTGAGCCCTGTGCCACTAATTGAATCCAGGAATACCAAAGTGACTCTCATGGCTAGTTGGCTGGCCTTCTAATCAGAGCTTCAGAAAAAGAAAAGGCTCTAACCATCTTGAACCCGCACTTGGACACAGCCTGATTTAGTCCTAACCCCCCAAGTAGTGCTCCTCCAGCCCTGGACCCTTGGTGGTGGTGTTAAAGGTGCCCAGATAGCCAAATTCCAAAACTTTGGACTTCTACAAATTGCTCTGAGAACAAAGAGGAGACCGGGTCCAACCTGCTTGTCTATCAGCCCAAGGTGCATCGCCAGTCGGCTTCCCCGCAGCAGCAAATCCTGTTCAGCGGTCCTTCGCAGAAGGGATATCTAACCTCGTGATGGCCTCGTCGGCTACTGACTCCAGCATTGTCCCACTGGAAATTTTCGACTTCCAAAAAGGAGACTAAGGGCCTGATTACGAGTTCAGCGGTCCAACGGACCACCGAAGCCGTGGTGGCAGGGCGGGCTCCTTTGCACCGGCGGTCCGACCACCCTATAACGAGTTTGTCAGTCGGACCGCTGAAGGACCGCTGCAACTGATGGGGATCTGTGATCCCTCGGCAGTGTTGCAGCGGTGTGAGGCTGCAATATGCTGGCGGTGCCGCTGCGGCAACGCCAAGCATATTACAAGTTTCCTCTCTGCAACCCTGTTCATGGTGGTGAGCCCACCATGAAAAGGGTGGCGGTGAGGAAAGCAAGGGGGCCCTACAGGGCCCAATTTTGCCTCAGGGCCTAGGGGTAAATGCAGGGGGGGATATAGTGTGCCCCCCTGTGTGCATGCACCCCCTGTTCCTGCATGCATGCCATGTATGAATGGGTTTTGGCAGTTCTCAAGCGCTGTTTTTCTATGAGCCTCAGAACTGCACCACTGCGGGACCGGCAAAACACCGCCCACCAGACCAGGAGGAAACTCCTAATCTGTCGGGCAGTGAACAGACAAATTTGGCAGTGTGGGAGCAGAGCGGTGGCATGGAGGCCGCTCCCACACTGTCAAAGTTGTAATCAGGCCCTAAGTCCGAATGTGGAAATCTTCATTGCGACTTTTTGCAGCAGCTCCTTGACGACAACGCCTCCTCCTCGGACACCACCTGAAGCCTTGCCCCGTTGAACTTCTACCTCTCAGAACATTTTTGTTGAAATTTCTTCTAAGTCTTAAGGTAAGCACCGACCTGGCCCTATCCATTTCTTGTATCCAACCAGTGCCTCCATCACAGTTGGCCGAATTATCTAACTTTGACACAGTCTCGCACAACTAGATGTCCGATGTTGGTGCTTTGATATTTTGAGCACTAGTTTTTACCTTAAACTTTAAAAATTCATACCTGCAGTTCTACTGATTGGAGTTTGGTCATTTTGGTGTCAAATAATGTATTACAATGTACTCTATTCTTCTAAATAGGTATGAGATTTTTCTTGTGTTGTGTTTTCACGTTATTGCTGTTTGTGTGCTGCATAAATACTTTACAGATTCTCTCTAAGTTAAGTCTGATTGTTTTGTGTGGCAAGCTACTACACGGTTAACCAGAGGTTAATTTAGTGACTTTTGTGGTTCACCCTGACAGGGATTGTGGCTGTTGCTTGAGCAGGTTTAACACCCCACTCAAACAACAGGCCAATTTCTCATACACTCCAAAAAAAAATTGTGAATTCAATTTTCCAATTGTGAAAATATGCACACGTATTTTCAACTGAGAAATACTGAAGCGCGAATGCAAATGCAGTAGCTAGCTTTTTATTTATTTTTTCTTCACTGGAAAGAGAAAAGGTTGGTGAAGAGTTTGCGAATAATTACAGAAATGTAGGCTTGTGAAAGTTGACAAACCAAGAGGGCACTCCTGCCTTTTAACTCCAGCAGCCCCCAGCACTGATCAGAAATTTACTCACACAAAAATCTTTGTGTGAGTAAATCTTTTTTACGAGTGTAAACCAACTTTTGAGAATAAAAAATGAGTATTTGCGCACATAACAAACCTAATTGTTCATGTAAGACATATTTCCACCCATATTACCAGGAGCAAATAGATTTGAGAATCAGCCCCTAGGCCCAACAATATCATTAATAGCAGAGCTATCGAAAGCATTTACAAGTTCGATCAAAAATTTGGTGAATAACCGGCGGATGCACTGTTTCCGAAGATCATTACCATACCCTTTCTCTAGCAGCTAAATTCTGCAAGGAATATCTCCCGAAATTAGCAGGAGGTAAAATGGTAATATTGCACACCATTTGCTATTATCGCTTCTACTTGCAAGATATTTTTCTAATGTTGTGGTAATCAGATTACCGGGCCTTCTTCACGCTCTGTAACATTTTCTTTAACATTGCAACCAGAGGCTTTGTGATAAAAACAACCTGCTATTCTACACACAGAGGCAGTAAAAGAAACAGAAGGAAATGTATTTAGAGTTTGTTCTACCACTGTGAATAGAGTCTGAAAATAACTTGCAGGATCTACAATTTGTGACTCCTATGCTGCTTATAAAGAGCCTCTTCCATTTAAATTCAGATAATAAAGTGGCACCAATGTTTTGCGATTAGTGAGTGAACTTTTGGCAAAGCAGGTGAATACCAGGTCGGCCAGCTGTCATTAGGAATAAGTTCAGTACAGCCAGAAAATGCTACAGAAGGGAAATAAATCTTAATTATATGATGAATCAGAAACTGCAGCAGGAGGTGAGGAAGTAGTAGAAAACTGCTTGACCCACAACTCTGGTGAATAATTTTTAATGAGCGTTTCCAGGTCAAGAGTGACATTTACAGAATTAAAATAATTAAATAATTTAAAATGGGCGTATGAAAAAAGCAGAATGAAAGTACAAAATGGCCACAGCGGCTAAGCAGTGTTTGAAAAGAACTAAGGCTACGAATTTAATCTTGACAAAGTCCCCCTCCCCACAGCTATCAAAAGACAGTGGCGGAGGAAGGGATAATACTGATCGGATGCGGTAGTCCCATGGCCGCCTGTGACAGGACAGTCGCCACCATGTAAAGATCAGGTTATGGCAGCCGCGGCCCGTATAGGTAAGAGTGTTGGGTCCGGTTGGGGGGGGGGGTGATTTTCGACAGCCTACCTCGAGGGAAAATTAAATAAATAATTAATTTTCCCTCTAGGTCATCTGTCGAAATCCACCGCCACCCCGCCCCACCGCTCTTACCTGCACGGGCCGCGGCTGGGTTTTGGTATTAGCTTACCAATGTTTTTATGGCCTTATGGGGTTTAGGAATGGTGGTAGGGTGACAGTGTGGGTGTGCCATTGCATAGGTTGTAGTAGCCCACATCTTCCCTCCAAGCATGGACTCCCTGAGCTCCAGAAAGGTGAAGATGTATTGCACCACATCCTGCAACCCAAAGCACCATGGTAATCTAGGAGATTATAATCCATGGGGCATACAATCGACTCCTACAAATGTGGAATCCTGGGGGTTCACTTGCAAGCACTGTATATACATGTGATATTGGCAAGATAACATCACAAATTCACATGGGGGTCCTAGCGAACAGCAGGGAAGATAATACTAAGTTGATGCCTTAGGATCTCCAGACCCTGTGGAATCCTCAGGATCCATGTACTGCATTGCAGGGGTAATCTCTGGGATCCCCCATGGCCTGGGGTTCTTGTTGTGAGCTGTTTCTGGCAGACGACCCTACAGGCCTCAAGCTCTAACAGGCACATCAACTTTGCACCACCATGGTGATATTTGCTAAAACCCCACCATTCCACCCCATCTACTCCAGTAATCGGGGGAAATTACAGCCAGTACCTATGGGGAAATTATGAGATTTTCTTCACATGTATTGAGAATTGCATTAGTTCATTACTGTAAAAGTATTTAATAGAATGCTATTGTTATCGAGAGTATTGGTGAAAGACTGCAAACCCATCCAATTTGGGTTTTCTGTGTGCACTCTCTTCCAATGCAGAATGGTTACAATCAGAAAATATACCATAGGTAGCTCAAAAGCAGATGTTTTGCAAGCCCAGATGAACTGTTCCAATCAGTCATAGTTAATTTTGGTCTATTAAGGCTGTATGCATGCGGTCGCCACTAGGTAGTTATAGTTAGGTCAGCTGTTCCGTAGGAAAATCGTTTTTTGTGTTGCTAATAACGTAGGCACCATCTGCCGAATCTCCACGAAACTTTAAAAAAGGTGAGACTTTTTGACTAGTTTGTGCTTGGAAAGATCCAGGGGGGAACCGTCAAGTGGGGGCCGAAAGAAAACAGAGAGTCCCAAAACACAAAATCCCCATGTATTTTCCATAGACTTCTTTAAACAAGGCTACAGCAAAAACTGCTGAAATGAAATACTCCAAATTTATCAGGAAGCTAGATCTTGGTCCACAGATTGTGCTTTTTGTGATTTGGTTTAAGTCAGTTCAGTAGTTTTTGAGATATTAAGATTAAAAAACAATTGTATATCTGGATGGTTGTGTCCACAACAGTCTCAAGAGACTCTCGTAGGAGCGGCAATTTAAAAATAGAGCATTCAGATTGGCCCAGGGAGCTTAATTTCCCTTGGGCCATCTAGCTCTGCGGGAGCGAGTGCTCTGATTAACTGCCAGAAACGTAAGAAAAATGTTGCTGGCAGAAATTACAGGACGTGGGGACTTAGTATCATGTCCTGAAGAAGTCTATAAAAAAAAAACAATATAAGGGGGGCAGGATAGGAATAAGCTGACCCCCCCCCCAGGCCCAATGGGAGGGATCCAGAGGGACCCCTAACGGCCTGCCTAGTGGCTCAAAGTAATATATATGGGGAGACGGATACACAGTCCCCTCCCTGAGCCATTAAAGGCCCAGGGGAGCCCACCCCGGGCCAAAAACGCTGTATATGGTGTTAGGGGATGTGCAGTCCCACCTCCCTGAGCCATCAGAGGCCCGAGGAGTCCACCCCAGCACCTAAAACATAGTATATGGGGAGGGGGGCACACAGCACCCCTCCCCGAGCCATCACAGGCACCGAGGACCCACCTCTGGGGCCCAAATCATTGAATAGGAGGAGGGGAGCCACACGCCCCTCCTCCCCAAGCCTATAAAGAACCTGGGAACCCATCCCCCTGGGCTGCTAAACTTTTGAAAAGGGATGAGGGCCGCGTGGCCCCTTCTCTTAGCCAATAATGGCTCCCAGGAGCCCATCCCCTGGAACCGGCTCACTAGCTATGCCCTGTGGATCCCACCTCCGGCATATATCAGTTTACCTACCCGCACCTGCATAGGCAGGGAAACCTGTGTTTGCTCCCCTTTCATAAAAAAAGGCCCTGTGGGATGGGGTTACCAGGGCTAAATAAAACTTGGGTGTGCGCTGCCCAACCACCCTCCCCTTAAAAAAAACACAGCACTGGGGGATGGGGTCCCAAGGTCCCTTTAAAGGCTCAGGGAGGGGAACTGCACGCTCCCCAACCCTTGCACAAATAAAATGGCACTGGGGATGGGGTCCCCAGGGCCTAATAAGGCTCAGGGAGGAGGCCAATTGGTGCCCCTCCCCTTTAAAAAATATAGGGTCCTAAGGGCTTGGGTCTCCAGGGCAAATAAGACTCGAGGCAGTGGGCTGCACGGCTCTCATCCCCTTTAAAAAATGGTCTTGAGGGATGGGGACCCCAGAGCCTTATAAGGCTTGGGGAGGAGGGCCACCTGGCCCTCCTCCCCTTTAAACAGTAGGTCCTCTGGGATGGGGGTCCCCAGAGCTTTCTATAACTTGCACCCCCTCCATGCACTACTTATGACCTCACATATAACATCACCAATGACATTATCTGTGACATTTTTGATGTCACTGATGACATCATTGATGACATCATTGATGACATCATCCAAGCGTCTTTTGTACACATTGCTAAATAAATGGGTATAGTTTTAGAGCTATGAAGGTTCAAAACAGCTCAGAACAATTTGAAGCATTATTCCTGCTATCATACATTCAACCCCCATTGGTAAAGCAAGCTTGTGTTATGCGCGACATTGACCCTATACCACACACTTCATGGATAGCCGAGTTCACGTTGACTATGAACCACAGATGAAAGGGTAACCTGTACTGCACACGGTGTGCAATCTGTAGACATCTGTTCAAGGGAAACCGAGCCCTGTTACATAACTAATACCTTACTATGGACAGCCTTTACCTAGTATCAAACCACTGACAGTCACTGAACCTACATGGAGAAATGAAGTGGATATAAGTAGAAAAGTGGGTACTGTTAACTCTAAGGAGAGTTTACTCTGTACCACACTGTTTGCGGATGGCAAAACTCTCATGAGTAATACACCACAGAGTATGAAAAAGAATCTACTAAGAACAGTGTACACTTGTTAGAAATGGGGTTTATGGTTGGCCAGGGTTTGCACTTAAGCCAGGCAGAATCCCCCACTCTAGTCAGGATAAGGGGATTACACGTCTAAAATAACCCCTGCTCACCCCCTTGGTAGCTTGGCATGAGCAGTCACGGTTATCCCAGAGGCAGTGTGTAAAGCATTTGCACATAACCAGCAGTAATACAGTGCAAACACTACGAATGGCACCACACCAGTTTCAGAAAAATATCCAATATTTATCTATGTAAAACAAGACCAAAACGATAAAAATCCAACATACAGTGATCAAATTGCGAATAATGCAAAAATTGACTTTATATACAGTTCCTTAAAGTTGATATCTCCATCCGAGACTATCACGTGATTGTGAACAAACAAGCAACAGTTCCGGCCGGTCGCGGTGTCGCAGGCCATCTACGGTGCCGGGGAGACCCTTGAAACAGTACCTTTGAAGATGCAGGGCGTCAGAACTGGTGGTGAGCTCTGGAGGAGGGGTTTCGGCAAGCGTCGGTTCCGGTCGTAGGTGCAATAGTCATCGGGCCCTTGAAGTCACATGCGCTGCATGTCGAACTCCGTGAGTTTGAAGTCAGGAGCGCCGGTGTCGGCGCTTCCATGTGAAACGGAGCGGTGCAACTTGCGGTGCTCTTCGGTGGCGGTGCAGGCAGCGTCTCGGTGACGGTGGTCCAGCGGCGTCGGTGAGACCAGGGCTCCAGTGTGAAGTGGGTCGGTGCTCGTTGCAGTGCTGATAGGTCACGCTGCAGGCTGCGGTGCGAGACCGGGCACAGTGGTGTGCGGGGCAAAGGCCAAGGTGCAAGCAGCGGTTGTCAGTTGGCGATCTGGAGTCGATGGCGCTGGCGTCAGTGGACCAAGGCTGCGGTGTGAGACGGGGCAGTGTGTTGAGTAACCTACAAGCGGTGCCCCCAAACCAAGGTGCAGGAAGGGGCGTTGATGTCAGCTTGGAGCGGCGGCATCATTGAGACCAGGGCTGCGGTGTGAAGTGGGATGGTGCTCCGTGTTCTCCATGAGCGGTGTCCACAGGTCATGGTGCAGGCAGTGGTGTCGGTGACGGCGTCATCGGGGATACCAGGGTGGTGGTGTGAAGCGAGGCGGTGCTGAGTCAGGTGCCCACAGGTCACGGTGCAAGCAGCGGCTCGGTCCTGTCGGTGAGACCAGGGTTGCAGTGCGAAGTGCAGCGGTGCACTCTCAATCAATCAATCAATCAATCAGGGGGATTGTAAGCACTCTACTCACCCGTGAGGGTCCCAAGGCGCTGGGGGTAGGGGGGTGTTGTTCTGCTCCTTTCAGTCGAAGAGCCAAGTCTTGAGCGTTCTTCTGAAGATGTTCAGGGAGGGGGAGCGCCTGATGTCAATTGGGAGCTCGTTCCAGGTTTTGGCTGCGATGTACATGAAGGTTCTTCTGCCTGTCCTGGCTCTGCGGATGCGAGGGGTTTCAGCGAGGGCGAGGTCAGCGGATCGGAGGTTTCTCTTGGGTACATGGAATGAGATTCTCTCATTGAGGTATTGGGGGCCGGTGTTGTGGAGGTATTTGTAGGCGTGGGTGAGTATCTTGAAAGTGATTCATTTCTCAACAGGGAGCCAGTGTAGGTTCCGCAGATGTTGGGAGATGTGTTTGTGTCGAAGGATGCCGAGGACCAGTCTGGTTGCAGTGTTCTGTATGGTCTGGAGCTTGCGGAGCAGAGACTTGTTGATCCCGGCGTAGAGGGCGTTTCCGTAGTCTAGTCTGCTGGTTATGAGTGCGTGGGTAACTGCCTTCCTTGATTCTGGGGGATCCATTTGAAGGTCTATCGGAGGATGCGGAGGGTGTTGAAAAAGCTGGAGGTGACGGTATTGACCTGTCGAGTATGATGCCGAGGTTTCGGGCGTGGTCCGCGGGGATAGGGGGGCTGCCGAGGGCAGATGGCCACCAGGTGTTGTCCCAAGCAGAGGGGGAGGGTCCGAGGATGAGGACCTCTGTCTTCTCCGAGTTGAGCTTCAGGCAGCTGCTGCTCATCCAGGATATGACGCTCTTCATTCCTTCCTGGAAGTTGAGTCTGGTGTTGACAGGGTCCTTGGTGAGGGAGAGGATGAGCTGGGTGCCGTCGGCGTAGGATACTATGCTGGGTCCGTGATGTCTGACGATGGTGGTGAGGGGGGCCATGTAGATGTTGAAAAGCGTGGGGCTGAGCGACGATCCTTGGGGTACTCCGCAGTAGATTTCCGTGGGTTCGTAGAGGAAGGGTGGCAGTCTGATTCTTTGGGTTCTGCGGGTGAGGAACGAGCGGATCCAGTCGAGGGCTATACCTTGTATCCCGGCGCTGTGGAGTCTGGCTGTGAGTGTGCGGTGGGAGACGGTGTTGAATGCTGCCGAGAGGTCGAGTAGGATGAGGGCCACGGTGTGTCCTTGGTCGAGGAGGTTACAGATGTCGTCTGTGGTGGCGAGTAGAGCGGTCTCATGCTGTGGTTGCGTCGGAAACCGGATTGGGAGGAGTCGAGGATGGAGTGTTCTTCGATGAATTTGGTTAGTTTTGTATTGACGGTCTTCTCAGTGACTTTGGCCGCGAAGGGGAGGAGGGAGATGGGTCGGTAGTTCTTGAGGTCTGTGGGATCTGCTGAGGGCTTCTTGAGCAGGGGTTTGACTTCTGCACGTTTCCAGTCATATGGAAAGATGCCGGTCTTGAAGGTGGCGTTGATGGTGCATCGCAGTTCGGGAGCGATGGTGGCTTTGTGAAAGATGTGCGGAGGGCATGGGTCCATGGGGGCTCCTGAGTGGATGCCTTTCATGGTCGACGAGGTGTCTTCATTGGTGACTGGGGTCCAGGAGGAGATGGTGGCCTGGCTGGAGTAGGTGGAGAGGGAGGTGGTTTCGGAGTTGGGTGTCTGGTCGTTGAAATTGTTGTAGATGCCCTTGATTTTCAGATGGAAGAAGGATCCGAGCTTGTTGCAGAGGTCCTGGGAAGGGGTGATGTCTGTGGTCTCGCTGGAAGGCTTGGTGAATTCCTGGATGACGCTGAAAAGTTGTTTGAAGTTGCTGGAGTTGGCGAGGATCTTGTTTTGGATGAAGGTCCTTTTTGTGGATCTGATGCGTGGCCTTCAGGCCTCTGCGGGGCCTTCAGGTCACGTAGCCGGCAACGGCGTCGTTGACAGCATTGTATTACCTTTTCTCCTCTGTGGTAGCTGAAACATCCAATTCCAGAAGCCGGTACCCAGAAGATGTAAAGTCTTTCATTTCCCTGAGACTTCCAACAGGAGGCAAGCTCTACATCAAGCCCTTGGAGATATTTGGGATGCAGAAAGCACAGTCCAGTTCTCTCCCTGCCCAAGACCGAAGCAGCAACTGCAGGCCAACCCAGCAAAGCACACAGCAAAGTGGCAGTCTCTCCTCACAGCTCTTCCAGCTCTTCTTCCTGGCAGGTTCCTTAGTCGAGCAGTAACCTAAAGTTCTGGGGTCAGGGCCCCAATATTTATACCACATTTCCTTTGAAGTTCGTACAAACAAAGTTCCTCTGGCACACATAAACTGGTTCAGCCTGGCTCAGGCCAGGTTCACCACAGGAGGTGGAGACAGCTTTGTGAAAGGCAGCCACAGTCCATTCAGGTGCAAGCAATAACTCCTCCCACTACTCTAAATGCAGCCAGGTCTATTCAGCTTGGCTACGAGTCACTCAGGAAAGGCAGGACGTACCTCAACCCCCCGTGTCTGTCTAGTGTGAATGCACATCCCCTGCTCCTGTCACTCTAAACCCAGACAGGGAATACACAAAAGACAGAGTCACACAGGATGGTAAGACAAGAAAATACCCACTTTCTAAAAGTGGTATTTTCAAACACATAATATAAAAATCATCTTTACTAAAAGTTGCATTTTTAAATCCTGAGTTCAGGCATACCAAACTCTATTTTTCTATCAGCTCCCACTGGCAAGCTACCTTGGTAAAGTGTTACCAAGCAGCTCCCATATTAACCTATGGGAGAGATAGCCTTTCAACAGTGAAAACGAAATATACAGTATTTCACTACTAGGACATGCAAAAATACACCACTACAAGTCTACCTTTAAATACACTGTACCCTGCCCATGGGGATACCTTTGGCTTAGCTTAGGGGTGTCCTAGATGTAAGAAAAAGGAAGGACCAGGCAAGTGGGTGCACTTGCCAGGTCGACATGGCAGTTAAAAACTGCACACAGACTATGCCGTGACAGGTCTGAGACACCTTTTAAAAGCTACTTATGTAGGTGGCACAACCAGTTCTGCAGACCCACTAGTAGCATTTGATTTAAAGGCCCTGGGCACACACAGTGCATGGTACTAGTGACTTACTGGTAAACCAAATATCCCAATAATGGAAAACCATTCATATACAATTTACATGGAGAGCATATGCACGTTAGCACTAAATAGCAGTGATAAAGTGCCCAGAGTCCTAAAGCCAATAAAAACCAGGTCAAAAACAGGAGGTCAAACAGCAAAAAGTCTGGGGGTAAACCTGCTGAAAAAGCCAAGTCTAAAAACACTCTATGCAAAACTTGTCCAAAGAGTGACTATTCACTGAAAATAACCAGGGTCTGAAAATTCTAAAGATCATACAACCTACAGCATTCATAATGTGGTGAAAACTTTACAGATAGCCCATCATCTGAAGCAAATCAAACATGTACATAGGTTAGTACCTGGTGCACACAGTCTTCTATGTTAAGTAGAAATTGTCATGTTGAGGAGATTCTGTCTAATAACTCAAGGCTGCTTACAATACTTAGGGCATCATTAAGATGTCGGGCGGACTCACGTCTGCCCGGCACCATTGCGGTCTCGTTACCGACCGACCTCCGGGCGGCGACCCAGACACCGCAAATACAATGCGACCGCACATGGTTGTCTTTGCCCTGATGAAAAAATACAACAATATTTATGATGGCATGTAATTTAATCAGGGATAGCTTGCCATCAGAAATACTTGCCACTCCACTGCGCAAGGAGAAATATATACCTATCAGACATACAAAAGAATAAAAAATAAGGTTATTAGAAATAATGTGCCAGAGTAATTAATTAATCATAATCTTCGTAGTGAAACCAGTATCTGGTAGCAGGTGGAGGCCTATCGCATGGAAAGGAGGATGGTTGCATCTTAATACTGAGACAAGATAGAGCAAGACTCGACACAATGAAGACTAGGAGCAAGAGGATCAGGACACTTCCCCATTTCACTTTTGCTATCACTACTTTCAGTTCAGAAAAACGCTATGTAGCAATGTCAAAGAGAAATGAAACTACAAGACACATTAGAATAGTGCCACATTCTTTATTTCAAACTGAAATATACTGTGAAGGGTACCCAAGACTGAAAAACCAGCAGATAGCTACCAGCAACCAAGAGAGATAAACAGAAGATATCATTAGGCCCTAAAGATTTCAAAGGATCTAAAGAAAACGGATCAATGACATAATAGCGCTGATAACAATATTGATTCACAAAAATATTGGAAAATTAATATCACTATCAAAAATATTGCCTACCTATACTTAACTAATCGCTGTTAAAAATAACTATTTTATCTAAATGGATAACACAAATATTGGAAACAAAAATATCATTACTGTTCAATACACATAAAAATTGCCACAAATATTGCAAAACATAATATTGTATACTTTAATATCTCAACAAATAAAGGCATTACATTACAAAACAACATAATAAAAGTATTTGACTTTAAATAAAAAAATCATTTATAAATAATCTAACAACATGAAAATAATTTTATACAACTAAAATAAACCTAAACCATCCACAAAAAAATACGTTTCAATATACCAAATTATAAATAAAATAAACATATTTACAACAACTTTTAAAATCTAAGGGCCTCATTATAAGGTTGGCGGTCTTTGTCTGGGACTGCCACCGCGGCGGTCCCAGGAAGACCGCCAAGCCTGTTGTGCACCCACCCACCGGATTCCGAATTGAATCCAGGGGGGTCAGGCGGTGCGGCGACAGTGTCACGGTGGTCTGTTAGGCTCATAGGAGAGCCTAACAAGCAGACCGCTGCCATGAGAGAGCCTGCTGCACGTACGTGCACTGTGTGGCATGCACCATGTCATGCATACCACACAGTGCACGAATTAAAATACAATTGTTAGGGGACACAATATGTGCCTCTCCGCTCCCACTTCCATGGGCAGATGTGCCCAGGGGCCCTGTTGGGGCCCCTGGGCATGAAAAGGCTTGAAAAGGCCATGAAAAGGCTTGCAGAAGGGCAACTCGTAATATGGATAGAGGTGCTGGGATTGGCACTGCCTCCATTCCTCCCCACTTTACACACCGTCTGCACCACGCGATCCATGATCCTGGTAGTGACAGTGGTGTTGTAGTGGGCTGGTTGCGGTCTGACTACTGCACTCGGAATACGGCAGTCGGAGCACGGTGGTCGGATCACCACAGGGAGTACGGCGGTCCCAGGACCTCTGTACTAGTAATAAACCCCTAAATATTTACCACAAATAAATGAAAATGTATACATAATAATACACCCACAATAACACTGAAAAACAGAAATATATTAAACATTTTAAAATAAACCCTAGTTAGTGTCCACAATAAAAAGCAATACCTGAAACAAAATTCAAAGTAAACAAACACTAATCAATAAAACCAACTGTAAAGCAAAGTAGCCAACAAAACTTTCAATTAAACTAACAATCGAAAAGGAACACAAAATTTGAACACTTACTTTACTAAGAAATATGAAAGCTACAAGATGACGATGCTCTGCTGGATTTTCTACAGAAATAATAAGAATTTTTTTTAATTAAACAAGCTTAAAAGTAACGGAATAAAAAAACATTAAATAATACCAAAAAAAAAACACTCTATTTTTTATACCCTAAACTTTAGAAACTACAGAAAAATTACTACACCATCAGCAAGTGACAAAGAATCCAGCAATCAAGTACCTGTAAAAAGGCACATAAAAAGTAAGTAAATTGTAAATAGTTCTAAATATCAAGGAAACCTTAACTGCTAAAAGTAAAACTAAAATCCCTCAGCCCCTACTAGCTACTAACAAGCAAACGTTTAAAATTAGACTAAAACATTTCTTTTCTCCTCAACAGAAAAAAAGACACCTAATCTACATTATAACATCCCGAATGGAAAACAGTGAGAAAAGGACTGAAATTACCATCAACAAAACATATGTAAGTATAAAATAGAAAACGTATTTAATTATATTGATAAACAATTTTTAGGCATAATGACAGAAAGAGCAAGATACATCACATCATAGAAAGGAAAGCAATTACTGTCTCACATGGGCTGCAGTTACAGCCAAGAAAGTACAAACACCGAAAATGTTAATTGGAAATGTGCAAAGTATTACTCTAATGCTTGTTATGGGTGGGCTACTACAAAAGATGTAATTGGTATTTATATGAGAGAGCACAACCACCCCCCAAATGTCACCAAAATCTAAGTCAGGCGTGTACTACAAGATATTAGAGAGGCAAGCACTAGTTCCTAAGAACCCACTACTAAAATACTAAAAGATATACACTCTAAAGAAGCTGAATATACCACAGGCCAACTACCAACTAGACCCACCTTAAAACGCTCAATAGAATGAACTAAAAAAAGCCACCAGTG
The DNA here is from genome assembly GCA_963921515.1 of Calotriton arnoldi. Lineage (NCBI taxonomy): Eukaryota > Metazoa > Chordata > Amphibia > Caudata > Salamandridae > Calotriton > Calotriton arnoldi. The sequence continues at coordinate 50,609 of CAWUFW010000954.1, forward strand.
AAACCTCTTCTGCCCCTAGAAGATACCAAGATATTCAAATTCTCAAACACTTAACCACCAGACATAATGAAGAACCCTTACTCCTATATGACATCCTTAACAATGAGAAACACATTATATTTGCTACAGCAGATAACTTATTAAAACTAAGCCAATGTCAAACATGGATGATGGGTGGGACATTCAAAATGTGCCCCAAACCATTCACTCAGATATACACTATACATGGGGAATATCAAAACATTAATATACCATTCATATATGCCTAGCTACCTAATAAACAAAGTAGCACTTACTAGGAACTACTAAATCACACTAAAATTAAAACTAACAACTATTTTCCACATAAAATAACAATTAACTTTGAACAAGCCATGATAATACTTAAACTTTACCCACACACAGCCATACAAGGCTGTTACTACTATTTTAAGCAGGCCATTTGGCGATACCTCCAACAATCTGCACCAAGTGTATAATATTTAACAAACAGCCAATTTGCCTTGAAATTAAAAGATGATTGCACTAGCCTACCTCCCTGTAACAGAGGTAGCTACCCACTACAACTTACTTAAAGAAACTCCATCTACCAACAAAACAAACATAAAGTAAGTCCTGTGATGGACTTCTTTGAAGACATGTGAGTTGGCAGACTGCACCGCTCTGGTTAAAGACGCCAACTCAAGTTCAAAATATCATGGTGGAATGTCTACAACAGCACCATGGCTCAAGTTGTGAAACTAACAATACAGTAGAATCATGGCACAATGCCTGTCAATCTACACTAGGGAGAACCCAACCTACCCTACACACATTCATAGATGCTCTACAAAAAGAACAAACTACCAACATCTAAGCATGGAGCAATCAGTTACCTAAATTAAATCTACAATTAGCAAACCAATAGAATGTACGGCATGCTACAATATAATGTAAAGCTCTTTATTATTAACAAAAAAGTACACTTCTTAGAATCCATAGCAAAAACCATATTATAAAATAAAAACTATCTACACAATAACCAATAAAACCTAACAAGATACTGGCATAACTAAAATATTTTAACTAAATATTAAACAAATAATTTTTATACATCAGTCAAAACATCATACAATTAAAATAGCAAAAGAGCTTGATACATAAATATAATATGTTTATTAATTATTTAAAAACAACCAAATCACCAACCACACAGCTTCAAATTATAAATGAAATCAAATATAACCAAGTAAATACAACACAAAATATAAAATATTACCTAAAAATTACATCAAATACACATACATAAGGAAAGATTTCCCAACAAATTAACAGAAAAATTACTTACTATTCTGTACTTGTGGATCTTCGTCCATATCCATGTGGTAAAACTTAATCCACCACAAATTGGAAAAATAAATCCCTAAAAGCCACCCAAAATGCAAAAATAAAACAAGTCCATTTTATATCCAACAAAGCAATACAACATAATAATGAACCATAAAAAACCAGAAAAATTGTGAGAAAAAGAAACGCTCAAGGAAAACTGACACACCAAAGGAAGTCAAAATTAAAAATAAAAGTTCACAAAAAAAACCTAAATAATTTCTTTAAAAAAACACAAAATCCAAACGTCCAAATAATAACTTCGGATCTGTAAACCTGTAAAATACACACACAATACCCATCCACAGAAAACATTATATTCAAACATAATATAAACATTAAATTAAAACTATGCAAAACACATATCACAACATAACATTAAATAAAAAAATGATACTATAGCACCAAACTCTACCTAGGGCTAACACACAACAATATTATTTTTTTTTATTTTATTTTTTTTATCCTCATTCGCCACCAACCTCACTTCACTTCACGCCCTAGCTGTCAATACCCTTGCTCAGTAAACTGAGAAAAGTAGGCATTTGGAAGTAGAAACCTCGGAAGGGACCCACCTACAGGTATCATGACAGACTTGGGTGCTGATGAAACCAGATGAGATAACTCTTCAACCAAGCTCAAGAGGGCTTGATGGCAGACGTCATAATACTTCCAGGGAAGACTGGGAGTAACCGACTTAGTCCAAAGAGTAACAAGGCAGCATAATCATGGGACCACAAAAAAAAAAAAAAAAACTAATTCGTTAAGTCTGAACCCATTCTTAACAACAACAAGTCCCAGAATGCTGTCTTCTTTCCACTGCATGATCTGGCTAGGTCCATCTTAGTAGTCACAAGCAGTGAGGTCAGCCAATCTGAGAAAGAGGGGGGAGTGGCTTCTGTCCATCGTATACATATTTGTCTCCTGGCTAACAAGATAGCGTAGAAAAGCAAAGATCTGGATGGACCCGTGACTTGGTGTGTGAAGCCAAAAATAATCGGGGATAGGTCTATCTGAATAAGACAACTCAGGGTATCCGCCAAAAATTTGCTGACACTATCCCAAAAAGTAATCAAGGCAGGGCACTCTTTGAACATGTGTATATCGGAGGCTTGGGCCAGACCGCATTTCTCACAACTAACAGGTGGACCTTTCACAATTTTGGAAAACCTTTGAGGGGAGAAGTAAGCCCTGTGAATGGTAAACGGGTGATTCCTTTTCAACCACGCTGGCTTAATTAAATCATGGAGGATCTTACAAGAGTTTTGCCATAGATAGTCACATTGTTGGTCAGGTAAAGATTCCCCCCACAATTCCTCGGCCAGTTTAAATTCACCGTCAACAGTCTCAACTATGGCTTGATACCAAAAGGAAACCTCCTTCCATCACCATCTCCAATTTTATCTTTAAGTTGTTCCCATGAGAAAAGAGTACCGTCAAAGGCCAGGTCCTCCCAGACCATCAGCCCAGATTCTCTAAGAGGTAGTGCCAGTCTGTCTCTCAAACACTCCGGGGCGCCGGGTGAGTGCCAGAGCGGGGCCAAGCTTGAAAAATAACTAAGCCCAACTATACTTCTAAGTTTGGTCCATGTTTTAGCAAAACCCTGAAGGACCTTCAGCTTAACCTTTTTAAAAAAAACTTTGGGTCCCCAAATTTAAAAAGATAGCCCTCCTCAGGTAGGTTAGCTCCCCTGAGCATGGCGAGAAACATCCCCCCTGCTCCGGTGCTAACCGGCATTTTCAGCAGCATACGTGAATGTGTAAGCTGGAAGGCCCAAGCATAAAACTGAAGATCTGGCAAAGCAAGTCCCCCCTTCTCTCTCCTACGCCTCAACTTTTTCCAAGCTATTCTTGTTGATTTGTAAGCCCAGACAAAAGAATTGATATCCTGCTGTAGCCTATCTATGGCCGATTTTTCAAAATAAAGAGGGATACAGTTAAAGAGAAAAGTAACCTTGGGTAGTATCGACATCTTAACTAGGTTGACCCTCCCAAGAAAAGCTTCTGACACTCTTTAGCCACCAAAGTTAAATTTGTCTCAGCTATCTTTGTTATGTCTTGGCCAATTTTGATCCCCAGATATCTCATATTGGAACTGATCTGGTACTGATGCTGGGTCCCCCCTGGATTCCAGGCCATGACCTCCGTCTTCGCAGCGTTAATCTCATAGCCTGAAACCAGTCCAAAGTCTTGCGCCAAACCAATCACTGCTGGGAATGCTGTTGACAGGTTGGCAGAAAAGACTAGGATATCATCTGCATACAGGGCCACCTTCCTCTCCCACTCACCATACTTGAAAGACTGAATGTTAGGATCTTCCCTGAGCCGTTGGGCAAACGGCTCAATATATAAGTCAAAAAGGAGAGGGGAGAGTGGGCAGCCCTGCCTAGTCCCCCTAGATATCTTAAAGGATTCAGTGATGGTACCATTAACAAGAAGTCTGGCAGTTGGCTCCTGATAAATCAGCTGAACAGTTTGGCAAAACTTTTTCCCTAAGTTAAACCTTCCCATGACCTCCGACAGGTAGATCCAGTTGACCCTGTTGAAGGCCTTGGTAGCATCCAAAGTCATGGCAGCTATGGGGAGTGAATAAGTGGAAGCCAGGTCTATCGCCCCTATAAGATCATAGTTGAGGTCTGATAGTTGCCTACCCTTGACAAAGCCCTTCTGATCGAGATGGAGAACATCGCCCGCCACAAGCCCCAACCTGGCTGCCAAAATTGAAGCGAAGATTTTGTAATCCACATTCAAGAGCGAAATGGGCCTATACGACCCACAGCTCGAAGGGTTTTTCCCAGGTTTCAAGATTAAGATGATTGTGGCATCATTCCATGATACTGGGAGCTTTAGGCCTTCCTGCAATATCTGGTTGAAGAGCTTTGTCAAGGTAGGAACAATCGCATCACTCAATAGTTTATAAAGCTCGGCCGGGAGCCCGTTGGGCCCCGCAGCCTTCCCACTCTTACAGAGTGATATAGCCCTTCTTACCTCTTCTTGGGTAAATTCCTGATCTAAGTGATCTTGCTGTTCGGGATTCAGGGAGGGAAGTGAGGTTTTATCCAGCCAGGCCTTGGCAATCGATCTATCTACCACTTTGTCCTCTCTGTAGATGTCTTGAAAGAAATCCTTCATCTGAAGAAAGAATGGTATCTCCGCCTTCACTAATGATTTCTTTAATCTGGTTTCTTAACCGATCTGATTTGGTTTTCCAGGCGAGGAGCTTTCCTGCCCCTTCGCCATATTCAAAGTGGGCAATCTTACTTGCCTCCCATCTTCGGATGAGCCTGGTGTACAAAGTGGTCTCCAACTGGTCTTTCAGTTTATTAAAGTTGGTCAGACATTCTTGCTGAATTTCGGGAGATGCCTGGCTGTTTAACTCAGCCTCCGCTGCCTTCAGTTTTGCTTCGATTGATATAATCTCCTCTCTATATTTTTTATTTCTGAAACTCATCCTACTTGTAATTTGGCCCCTCAAAAAAGCCTTTAAGGAGTCCCATATGACCGATATCGTAGCTGATTCTAGATTAACACTCAAAAAGAATTCGGTTTCCTGGGATAAAGAAGAGATCTCCTCTTCCTCCAAAAGTAAGGCCCGATCGAAAGACCATGATCTTGCTTGGTTGGACAGTGGCCACTCTAAGTCCAATAAAATGCCAGAATGGTCTGAGAGATGAGATGCCAAATAGGAGATGTTTTTAACTCTACCCCTTAGAGATTGACTAATCAAAACATATCTATTCTTGATTTATGCCGGTACTTATGATTCCTATAGGAAACACCCAACTGCTGGCCAGACCTTTCTCTCCAAATGTCAGAAAGACCATTTTGCACCATCATATCTAATAGGTAAACCCGAGACTTTGAAGGAGCAGCAACTCTATTATTTGGTGATTTATCTAATATAGGATTTAGTATGATGTTGAAGTCTCCTGCCAAGACTACCGGGTCTGGAAAGTCTAACAAATGGGAAATGATAGTCTTAAGAAAAGAAGGGTCGTCTTGATTGGGTCCATAGTATCCAACCAAGGTAAACTGGAACCCCAGAATAATAACTTTCACAATGACCCATCTGCCACATGGGTCAACTAGCTGGTGTAAGATCCGAGCCTTAGCTTATTTTTTAAATAGGATTAAAACCCCTCTGATATTTGCTGACTGATTTGTACTAACATAAGAGCCAACCCATCTTTTATTCTTAAGAAGACTAACAGTCACCTTTAGCAAATGTGTTTCCTGAAGAACAATGACCTGCGCGGGAGAGTCTCTAAGGTATTGCAAAATCTTGTCCCTTCTAGGTCTTACGCGCAGGCCATTGACATTCCAGTACAAAACCTGTATAGAGCTCATGGTGGATCAAATCGACGACCCGGAACCCATAAAGAGAGCCGAGAAAACCAGCACCAGCACCAGATCCATCGCGGTTCCAAGGTTGTGGCTATTGCGATTGATAAAATTGTTATGAGGCGAATGAGGACATTTTTTATTTTTTTACCCCAATGCTCCCCACCCCAAACCCAGTGCCCCGACCACCCCTCCCCCCAACCCTGGAGAACCCTTACCCCAATTATCTGGACAGATGGAGTCCAGAAACTGCGACCCGGAGCAACCCAGCCCATCTCAACCTTAAAATGTGAAAAACCCTAAAAAAAGGAAAAATCTTAAATAAGTGAAATCCTCAAAGAAGCGTGTGTGTGCATTTTTTTTTTCTCCCTTTGTCTTTCTTTCCCCTTTCTTCCCCTTTTTCCCTACCCCCTCCTTCGATCTCCGCTTACCTCCCCCTTTCTCTTTTTCTCCCCTTTTATTTTTCCCTTTTTACCCCTCCCCTCCTCTTTTCTCTTTCTTTCCTTTATTCCTCCCTTCTCCCACTAGTGGTTTCATATAACTCTAAATCCTTTGTAAAGAAAGGTGAGAAGGGAGAGACGAGTGAAAAGAGAGGAAGCTACCTATCTAGAAAGAAGAAGTGCGGAAAACAATCCTATGCCAGGTTTCTCTATTAAAGAGAGCCCTTGCTAATCATGTCGAGCAGCTCATCTGCCTCCTGAACTGATCTTAAGTTATGCATTTTGTTATTATGCATAACTTTCAGGAAGGCAGGAAACTTTAACTGAGCTACTACACCAAGCTTCTTAAAATCGTCTAACTTCCTTCCCAACTCCCACTGTCTATCCAGCGTAGACCTGGAAAGGTCAGAACGTATCTCGAAGGAGAACTCTCTAGCTTTCAGTGATTTTACTTTCAATGCTAAATTGAGAATCTTCTCTTTTAAAGCAAAGGTAAGGAAGTTAATCAATATCTTTCTTGGCTTAGATCTATTAGGATTCCTGCGGAAGGGATCCCTATGTATCCTTTGTATATCCCGGCTCAATGATTCTTCTGAGTCCTCAAGCTGTAGAGAAACCTTAAGTAGAGAGACAATATAGGATCTAAGATCAGACCCTTCGCTCCCTTCTGGGATATTCAAAAGGCGTAGATTGTTTCTACGAGCATTGTTTTCCAATACTTCCATTCTGTCACGGAGATCCACTCCTTCTTTCTTTAGTAACAGAATGTCCGACTTTGCCGTCCCGAGATGGTCTTTCAACTCACCGACATTATTCTCTAGAGTCTCAGTCCTAGAGTTCAGCAGATCCACCTTCCTCTCCAATGATTCACAAAAGCTTCTAATCTCGCCCTGATTTACAGCAGATACTGCGAAACCCTTCTTTATATCCTCAGACAGTGTAACAAAGAGAGCTTCTAAAACTGTTGTCAAGGACCCAGCCGCGACCTGCTCTTTAGGAAGATCGCTGCCAAGGACCACCTCTGTCTGCATCTGGGTTTGATCAGCAGGGCTAGTAATAGAACTAATAGTCGCTAATGCGGGCTCCAGAATTATGACTGGGTTGCCCTGCTGGGCGATGCGATCGGATTCCGGCTCCATGATTTTATCGACTGCCGCTGCCGAGGGTGCCAAGGGTGCTTTTAAGGTATTTGGAATTTTCCTGAGGGCTTCACCCAGGGCCGGACTGGCCGTAGCGGTCACCGGGCGTTTCCCCGGTGGGCCGCTAGGGTGGGGGCCGGTTTTGGGTCCCTGGGGGCCGATTTTGTTACCGGGGGTCGGAAATATCGCCCCCCTGTAACAAAATCGGCCGAAACCGGCCCTTGAAACTGCTCGTCTGCAGCCCCCCTCACCCCAGGGGGTTCCAGCCGAGCAGTTTGCCAGGGCTGGTTTCGGTTCCCAGTCCGGCCCTGCTCTCCTCCCTCACCCGTGGTGCGAGGCTGCATGTCTCTCCTCCCTCACCCATGGTGTGAGGCTGCTTGTCTCTCCTCCCTCTGTAGCGGTCACCAGGCGTTTCCCCGGTGGACCGCCAGGTGACCACCAGCTCGGCCACACCCACCCTCGCCCCAGGAGGCCGGCCGAGCAGTTTGCCAGGGCCGATTTCGGTTCCCAGTCCGGCCCTGGCTTCACCCTGATTTACAATATCCAGGACCTCTGGTTGCACCCTGAAATATGAGCGTAGTGATGGAGTGACCCTAATTTTAGGATAGGAAGGGTAACTTTTTGAGCTTCTAGTTTTGATACATCTACCTTTAACCTGATAGGTCTGAAAGGCTGAACCACTAGTTGGAGCAGGGGACGTAAGTAAATCCTTATCAAAGCTTTGGTCGACCAAAGAATGCTTATTAGAGTTGTTTTTTGATTTTGATATGGTGGACCCCAAACAAGCCCCTGCGCCCTTTTTATGTTTCTTAGCCCCCCCCTTTAGAAAGAATAGCCGGTTGTGACCTCACCTGGAATAGAGGACAAACCTGGTCGTTTTGGAGGGCTGGAAACTCAGGGGCAGAGACAGCCTGCAGCTGCTGATTAACAGAATCCTTCTCCATGGCTGGAAACTCCTGCTGCCCTTTCTGTTCTCCCTTCGGTAGGAGAAAGCCGCTGATGCTGTCCCTGCCGTTGCTCACCCGGAGGTGCCCGCGAGCAGCCGCTCTGCGGCCCCTCCGGAGCTCCAGGGCGGCCTCAGACCAGCGGGGCAGAACGGTGGAATGCTGAGCCGCCTCTCCGCGACACATCCCCAGCCAAACGTCGGCGCCGGCGTCGGATATCAGCAGGTGTAAACACAGAAGGAAAAGCTCCAAAGAAACACGGTGAGGCGGGACCCGGAGGGTTTGGGAGGGTTTCAGAGATACACGGCGGGATCGGGAGCTCCGGGTGCTAGCGACTGCTTAGCCTGCAGTCGCCATGTTCTCCAAGCAGTGTCAGACTCCCAAATGACACACAACAATATTAAACAAAATAACTACAAGTACAAATAAAAAACCTAAAAAGTTGAAACCAACACTATAACTACCATTAACTAGTTCCACCTACATCCACCTGCCCCCCAAAACCCTATAATAAACTTAAAAAGATCTTACCTTACCTAACGAGCAGCAGTGCCTTCCTGCAACTCACTCACAGGGAAACAATCGAAAAATGACACAAATATGCTACAAAAGTAAAGTTAGCAGTAAATAAAAATGGCAGCCAAATGAAAACAAAAAAAATATTATCCCCCTATACAATGTAATGGGACTTTAAATACAAATGTTAAAATTTTTTACAAATGTATGAATAAATGTTACATGAAAATATGAAGCAGTTATATAAAGTCTAAAATAAATAATACTATAAAAGCAAAACATTAAATAATATAGTATTATTCACAATTTACTTAAAAACCAACGCCAAAGATGCTAAAGAAAGAATTTATGATGGACAAATGCATATATTGAAAAATTATAAATATATCATCCTTGAACAATAAGGTAAAATAAAATGTGCAAAAATGTTCTCACAGAATAAATGAATTGTATTTTAGTTGAAAAATGTTTAAAAATAACAATAAAACTGTTTTATGCATAAATATATATGTATTTTAAAAAATATACATATACATTCAACAAATGTTAAAAAGAATTAATACTGCAAACTGTGTCATCTACCTTAATTATTCAAAAAATGAAAACATTATTAATGTATGCCAAAAATGCAATACCCACTCCAATTTCAAGCATTCAGGGGAAAACGTTTGTTTGAACCGACATCCTCGGCATGGTTTCCCCCAGCTTTTTGCTTTCCAGCCTCTTCTTTTTGCTAACTTCGTTTTTGCTAACCTTAGGACCCTGCACCTTTACCACTGCTAACCAGTGCTAAAGTGCTTGTGCTCTCTCCTTTAAGCGTGGTAAAATTGGCTTACACCCAATTGGCATATTTACTTTACTTTTAAGTCCCTAGTAAAGTGGTACTACTTGTACCCAGGGTCTGTAAATTATATGCAACTAGTGGGTCTGCAGAACTCACTTTGCCACCCACACCAGTAGCTCTTTAAACATTGCAGCCTGTGTGTGCAGTTTAAATTGCTATTTCAACCTGTCAAACAAATCCTTTTGCCGGGCCTAAACCTTCCTTTTGAATACATATAAGTCATCCACAGGGTAGGCCCTAAACTGATCCTTGAGTAGGGCAGGGTGAAGTGTATATAAAAGGTGAGGCATGTACTTTTACATTTTACATGTCTGGCAGTGAAAAATATTTAAATTCCTTTTTCACTACTGCAAGGCCTACCTTTTCCGTAGCATAACATTGCGTTAACTTGTTGCATTTAATAAGTGATAACTTTCAATTGGGAGCAAGTAGGAATGAGTGTGTTGTTTAAAGAATTGTGATTTAAAGTCCTCTTTAATGGTAAAGTTGGATTTTAAGTCACAATTCTGAAAATGCCGCTTTTTGTGATGCCGTTATGGGCACCCTAACTTGCTAAGGGTATGCCTAGACGTGGTTCTCTTGCTCACTGAGCCACTGGATTCAAGCTAGCCTGGCTGATGAGGGGTGATACTCCAAACCGGTCCCAGGATGCTTGTTTCCAGTCCAGGGAGGGCCTGGCCTAACTATTCGGGCTGGACTGTTCCCATGGGAAGCAGGATCAAGTCTGATTTGCAAATGGCTGGGTCCAAACTGGGGGACGAGGTGAGGAAAATAACAATGGATTAATCACAGATCTGGGACTGGGGGTGAGTTTTGAAAAGTTTCAACACTCCGTCCATCATTTTATTTTGTTATGATGCCATGTGCACCCTAAGTGGCTAAGGATATGCCCAGACATGAGACCCTTGCTCGCTGAGCCACTGGATTCAAGCTAGCCTGGCTGATGAGGGGTGATACTCCAAACCGGTCCCAGGATGCTTGTTTCCAGTCCAGGGAGGGCCTGGCCTAACTATTCGGGCTGGACTGTTCCCATGGGAAGCAGGATCAAGACTGATTTGCAAATGGCTGGGTCCAAACTGGGGGACGAGGTGAGGAAAATAACAATGGATTAATCACAGATCTGGGACTGGGGGTGAGTTTTGAAAAGTTTCAACACTCCGTCCATCATTTTATTTTGTTATGATGCCATGTGCACCCTAAGTGGCTAAGGATATGCCCAGACATGAGACCCTTGCTCGCTGAGCCACTGGATTCAAGCTAGCCTGGCTGATGAGGGGTGATACCCCTAAACCGGTCCTAGGATGCTGGTTTATGGTCCAGGGAGGACGTGGCTTGGCAGATTGGGCTGGAGAGCAGGGTGAAGACTGATTTGCATATGGCTGGGCCCAAACAGCGGTGGCGTGGCAAGCAAAATAATGATGAATTAAACCCAGATCTTTGACTGGGGGTAAGTGTTTGAAAAGTTTCAACACTCCGTCCATCATTTTATTTTGTTATGATGCTATGTGCACCCTAAGTGGCTAAGGATATGCCCAGATATGAGACCCTTGCTCGCTGAGCCACTGGATTCAAGCTAGCCTGGCTGAGGGGTGATACCCCTAAACCGGTCCTAGGATGCTGGTTTATGGTCCAGGGAGGACCTGGCTTGGCAGATTTGGCTGGACTGTTCCCATGGAGAGCAGGGTGAAGACTGATTTGCATATGGCTGGGTCCAAACAGCGGTGGCGTGGCAAGCAAAATAATGATGAATTAAACCCAGATCTGTGACTGGGGGTAGGTGTTTGAAAAGTTTCAACACTCGATCCATCATTTTATTTTGTGATGTTACTTGTAGAAAGTTGGCATTTTCTTGTCCTAACCTTTTGTTGTCTGTAGCGTGTTTACTGGGTCACATGACTAGGTGTAGCCGGCAGTTGGCCTTTGTGAATCACTCCCATTCAGCAAAACAACGGGCCTTAAGTGTTGGCAGGATGGGCCATTTCTGACTTCAGGGGAAGAGCTGTCACCTGTCACACTTGTACATCACAAAGGCTCTACCTGAGCACACTCACAAAGGGTTTGACACTAGTCCATTGTGACCCCAGACAATCTGGGGCCAGGGCAGGGAGGCAGGAAATTCAAAGCACCTAAGGGAGTGGAAATCTTGAGAACTGTCTACTACTTCAAAGTGGGCACCAGGTATAAATATTGGACGCTCAGACCAAACTCTTCAGTACACCTCTCGACAGGTGGAAGACTTAGAAGGACTGCTGTGCTGCTCTGCTGCAGGAAGGACTGTTACTCTGTTACCCTGCTGCCTGGGTGAAGGACTGGACATACATTCTGAACCCAGGACCACCAGAGTGACTCCAAGGGCCAGTTGGCTGGCCTAATGATCAGAAACCTCAGAACAGGTTCCAACCACCTTGAAGCCAGCACCTTGACTCAGTCTGCTGTGAGTCTTGTCCCCGAGGGGGCCACCCCAGTGCTGGACCCTTGGAAGTGGAGCTGAAGGTGCTCTGCCAGCCCAGTTGTGGCCCTGTGGGCAGAACCGATGCAGCGTGATGCATCTCCTTGCAGGTCCACTTCAGAAATTGCCACTGTGCAACGCATCCTTGGTGCAGGACTTTGCATCACCGCCTGCAGTTCTCCAGGAATTACCACTGCACAACGCATCCATTATGCAGGCCTTCGTATCATAAGCCCCTTGTCAACAGCATTCTCGATGATGACGCAGGACTGCATTGCAAGACCGCAAATTCAGAGCCAACTGGTGCTTGACGCATCTTCGACACAAGACTTCCCATCACAAGCCCCTCATCAACGGCGTCCTTTACAATGACACAGGACCTCGTATGGCAGCCCCTTGGAACCTCTGCTGCACTACACGTCCTCGAAGTGGGATCTCACACAGCTCATCAACCACGATCTTATTCAGTGGACCTAACTGGATCACTGGATCCAGCCTGGACTTCATCGCAGTCAGCCTGAACTTGTGCGCCTAGGCACTATTTTTACATAAGTCTCTAAAATTGCATATCTCTGGTTCTACTAATTGGATTTTTGTAGTTTTGGTCGCAAATAATGTATTAAAGTTTACTTTATTTTTCTAAATTGTTGTGATTTCACTTTGTTACTGTTTGAAGTGCTGCATAAATGTGTTACACATTGCGTCTAAGTTAAGCCTGACTGCTTTTGTGTCAAGTTACCATAGGGTTAAGCACAGGTTAATTCAGGGTTGCTTGTGTTTCACTTTGACAGAGTTGGTGCTTGCTGCTTGAGTAGGGTTTCACCCACCTCAACCAGTAACCAAGTTTTCAATAGCATTGGACATTAAAGAGGTTACATTTACTATTCCCACCCTATCTAAACCACTTATAGGAATATGTTGGACACTAAAGTGGTAATATTTACTACTCCTACTACTTCTACTCCTACTCTAAACTAAACTATGTAAGTGAAGATGTTGGACACAAACGGGGTGACATTTGCTATTCCCACTCCAGTGTAAACCATTTTGAGGAAAGTGTTGGACACTAAAGGGGTGATATTTACTATTCGCACTCCAATCTAAACCATTTTGGGGAAGGTGCTGGACACTAAAGGGGTAACAAGTACTATTCCCACCCCAATCTAGCCATTTAGGGGAAGGTGTTGAACAGTAAAGATGATGGACACTACAGGGGTGACATTTACTATTCCCACTCCAATCTAAACCATTTTGGGGAAGGTGTTGGACATTAAAGGGGTAAAAAGGACTATTCCCACTCAAAACCATTTAGGGAAAAGTGTTGGTCACTACAGGGGTGACATTTACTATTCCTACTCCAATCTAAACCATTTAGTGGAAGATGTTGGGGGAATAATGGGGAGACATTTTCTATTCCCACTCCAATTTAAACCATTTAGGTAAAGGCGCTCTACACTACGGGTCACATTTACTATTCCCACACCAATCTAAACCACGTAAGTAAAGGTTTTGGATACTAAAGGGGTGGCATTTACTATTCCCACTCTAATTTAAAACCATTTAGGGAAGGTGTTGGACACTAAAGGGTGACATTTGCTATTCTCACCCCAATCTAAACCATTCTGGGGAAACTGTTGGACACTAAAGGGGTTACATTCACTATTCTGACTACATCCTAAGCCATTTTAGAGAAGGTATTTAAGACTAAAGGGATTACAATAACTTTACCCATTCTTACCTAATAAATATTTTTAATATAAAAAGCAGTAATAAAATAACACATATAAATTAAACCAATGTTACAAAATTTAAAATAGAGTTAATATTCATAATAAAACACTAAAAAATAATATATCTAATACATACCAAAAAACATAAGCAAACTAATGAAATAAATGAACATACATTAATATTAAATTATATATTTCAAATAAAAATCATCATTATAATACATATATAATCATTGTGAATTTCACACAATATATATAATTAATATAAAATTATAAAATAAACATAATGCAAACAAATTAATTTGTAAAATATGTAAATCAAAAATATATTTTATATGTTAATATTTGCTTGCTGCAATAATGTATTGTATTGTACGAAGAGGAGACAAAAAGAGGGAATACAATACATTATTACAGCAAGCAGATGTATATCTACAGTACAAAATACGGTACAAAATTAGTCCGTATGGCAATAAATTATAGTCAAAGAAGCAACCAATAAAGCATGTTCACATTAAAGTTAAGATTAAAATGACAGGCTTTTCTCAAAATGCACAAAGCGCACCAAAGAACATTATACTAACACATCAAGATATCATTCAAAGCACAAGTTGGTATAGAAAACCTAAAGGGCAATGCATCTAAAGTGCTGGTACATTTACAATATAGGCCTGGGCGGTAAACTCTACTCCGTTCGCGGAGTTGGCGGAGTTTTTCCCACTTCGCGATCTGCGTAGAGTGCAGAGTTCCAAAAAACTCAGCGGAGTGGTGCAGAGCGGAGTTTTTCCTCTCTCGCGGCTCACCAATGTTAAGTTGAAGAGCACGAGCAAGGAAAATCCAAACTAAACTACCTCCCAGTGAGATTTCTCAATGTGGGTGGTCGCTGCAGGTCGCTACCGCTCGTGTTGAGAAACCTGCCCCTGGCGTTGAGGAAACTGCTGCTTGAGTAGAACATCTACTTGAGTGGCAAAAAGAATCAGTGCCCTCTTGCGCTGCACATGGTGCCGTTTGTGCTGATTTTACAACGTGGGACAAAATACCAGCATTACAAATCAGCGCAAGCAGCGCGACTTACCTCACTCCACCGCTTGCGGAACTCCGGGGAGCATGGCAGAGATATTTGTCACTCCACCCAGACCTGTAAAAAAACAAATTTAAGATAATACTCTAATGAATTACAGACTTAGCCACTTACAAAATGCACGGGAGAGGGGCCGGGCCACTACTTCAGGCCAACCGGGCCAGCTGTGCCCCCCTCCCCATGTGCCAGCAATCTTCAGGTTCCCCCCAACTGGAAGCAAAAGCCCACAGCGGCCCACGTACGGGTTGTGCAGCGGTGCATGCCTCCAAGGAGGAGGTGGGGAAAGACACTCACCTGTCCCCGGCTCGGCACACAGTTCTCCGGTCGCGGTGTTGTCCTGGGCACCGACCTCTTGGCTGACGCTTGCACATGGCCGCCCTCCTCTTACACGAGCGGCGGTTGCACGGCGCCCGAGAGGCTCCTTTGACAGCATCACACCTTCTGCAGCTGAACCTGAAGCAAAGTCTCCGCTGGTCCTGTTTTGTGTTGGGGACTCCCTCGGGCAGCCGCCGATGATGCAGCATCCTCGCTGACTTCTGGGGGCATGGCCGGGCAACACCAATAACTCCGGTCAGCCACGACGGTTGCCCAGCAACGCTGGCAACTCCCTCGCGCTGATCTTGCCGACAAGCGGCCACGCTGACAGGGGAAGAGCTCCCTCGGCTCTGCATACAAAGGGGTGAGGGTTCATCCCAGAATCTCCTGCAGACTGAACGCTCCCTTGGATCTCAAGAAGCGACGAACAGGGAGGTTTTCCCTAAAAGTGGAAGCACTAAAAAGCGCTCACCACATGCAGTAAGAATAAATCAAGCACTTTTCACGAGCTGTATGAGGGGGACACGCCACTTAGTCCCTGGAGAAAACTAGGGCAGAGAACAGGGCACAGGTAGGCCAGCACTCAGGGTCACTCAGCAGAGTGGTAGTCCTTTCAGCCACCCAGCAGGCAGCAGGTAAGTCCTAAATGGCGGTTCCTCCTGGCATACAGCAGTCCTCTGGCTACAATTTCTACGCAGTGTCTTCTCATCTTTCCTGGGGTCACAACCCCTGTATTTATGGTGCCAAAGTCTTTATTCTGGGGGCACCTTAGATACATTGTAGACGTGCACAACACTCCCCATTCATATTGTAAGCCCTGGCCCCAGACACACCACAGGGGGGCAGAGACCGCATTGTGGAAGGCAGGCACAGCCCTATTCAGATGCAGGTGCCACTCTTCCCACCACTCCAAATGTAGACCAGGCCTATTTAGTTGCACTGAGTCACCCAGGAAAGGCAGGACACACCTCAACCTCCCTTGTGACTGGCTGGAGTGAATGCACATCCCCTCTCTCCTGTCAGTCAGAACCAGATGGTCAAAACACATCCAGGCAGAGCACAAAGACACATAGCACACAGAAATGCCCACTCTAAAAGTGTCATTTCTAAAATAGTAATAATAAATCTGCTTTCACCAATAAGCAGGATTTATCACTACTATTCCAAACATACCAAACATGGTCACGCTACCCCTCTCAGATCATAAATTACCACTGAAGCACATACCACTGAAGGACAATGCAAACCTATGAGAGGGCAGCCTCACTACCAGGACATGCCACACAGTTAAGGCACATATCCTACTTTTTATATACACTGCACCCTGCCCATAGGGCTAGCTAGGGCCTACCTTATGGCTGACTTATATGTAGTAAAAGGGGAGTTTCAGATGTGGCAACCACTTGCTATGCCATGTCTCTGCGGCAGTAAACTGCACTCGCAGGCCCTGCAGTGGCAGAGGCCTGAGACAGATTTGAAAGGCTACTTCGGTGGGTGGGGCAAGCAGCGGTGCAAGCCCATGGGATACCACTGTACAAGGGACACACAGGTAAATTAAATATGCCAAACAGGTGTAGCCCAATCTTACGAAGTTTACAAGAGAGAGCACATGCACTTTAGCACTGATCAGCAGTGATAAAGTGCCCTGAGTCATAAAACCACCGACAACAGGTCAGACAAAATACAGGAGGAAGGCAAAAATGTCTGGGATGACCCTGCAAAAAGGACCAAGTCCAACAATAGTATAGAACAAAAACTGTCTTAAAGTGTTGACCCAGCCATCAGGACGGCATTTCCATCCATATCTAATGACTCCTGAAGCACAGGCTCCTCTACCCCAAGCTTAGCTCCCCATTTACTGTTTTGGGCTTCTAAATCAGCCGGCAGCGCTCGAAACAGTAAATTATATATAGCATCTATCCTAGCCCTCTTAATGCTGCATTTATTAGGGGGATTTGGCCGACCGTGCACTGACTCTTATCTAATTTATGAATACATTGAAAGAAATCCCCCCCTAGTTAGGCCATATATCTCTTGTAGCTCATAAAAAGAGTGCAGCTGTCCACCCTCAAAGAGCTCGCCCAAAAGCTTGAAACAATTCCGTGCCCATTTCCTACCAATTCCATCATGACATATGGAAGGAAGTGCCAGTGAGCCCCATAAAGGAGGATAGTCGTTGAATTTAGTAACTCGAACTATCCTCTATCTGTCTCCACACCCTAAATACCTCTCTTATGATCTTAAATCTGGTCTTCTTGTAGTAGCTGGGCTCAAGATTCTTCAAAAGCCACCCCTTGGCCTCTAGTCCTAACATCAGCTCATAAATAGTAGGTGCTTCTGCAGCTTGTAATCCACCTGTCCCCCCATGATAAGAACCTCCATAAGTTGAAGCTTATAGGACCAATAATAGATCATGAGACAATGTGTAAAGCGTTTGTGCAACACACTCACTCACCAGTGACACACTAGGCACACCACAAAAAGAGACTCCACACAAGCTTATATAAAAATGTCCCTTGTATTATTCATAAGAACACATTAGATCACAATCACATATATCACTGTGCCACTAGGCACTTGTCATGACGTCACTTAGAGTACACAAATCACCTTGCCAACGGATCAAGTGTCATAACAACCCCAGCAGTGCACTACAGTAACTACTGGTAGAGTGCACACATCATAGAAGTATCATTATTAAGTCTGGGCAGTGAACTCTGCTCGCGGAGTTTGCAGAATTTCCACATTCCGCGTTACGCAGAGCTTGCGGAGTTCCAAAACACTCTGCTTCGCGTACCGGAGCGGAGTTTTTTTCCTCGCTCGCGTTCATCAATGTCAAGTGGGCGAGTGAGGAAAATCCACCTCCCGGCTAGATTTTTCCTCGTTCACGATCGTCAACATCAAGTTGGCGAGCGTGAGCGTGGAAAATCAACCTCCCGGCAAGATTTCTCAACGCGGGCAGTCAAATTTCTCATTGTGAGTGGTCGCACCCCGCATCCTCATCTAGCTTGGGGAAGAACCATGGGGCAGATTTACAAGCCCCCTGCGCCACCAGTACGTAACTTTTTGTGACGTACTGGTGGCGCATTTCACTGCCCCATATTTACAAGGACAGGAAAAGCCACTCTGCGTGGCTTTTCCTGTCCTTGTAAATATGTGCCCCTTTCACGAAGCACTTTGCGTGAAATGGGCGTTCCATGGGTGCTGCTGTGGGTGTTTCCACGCAATACCCATGGAACAAGACACATTTCCAGATTTACGAGGAATCGTAAATCTGGAAATACGTCTGAATGCTAGGGTGGCGTAGCGAGGCGCAACGAGGAGAAATATTTTCATTTCTCCTCGTTTTTTCCTCTTTCAATGCGTGCTGCATTCTACAGCACGCATTGAAAGAGGAAAATGCCTGTAGTGACTGTTTTTGTGGAGGAAGGTGCCCCTTCCTGCACAGAAACAATCTCCCCATGACGCAGGCATCCTTGCACCATGGTGCAAGGGTGCCTGCGCCGGTGCATGGCAGCTGTTTGTGCGCCAGCACAGGGGAGAGCACAGGAATGCAACATATTATTGTAAATATGTCGCATTCCTGTGCTTTGGAAGTGCTGCAGCGTGGCGCAGCCAAAGGGCTTGCGTTGCCGCGCTGCGGCACTTCCTCGTAAATCTGCCCCCATATACTTAGTTGCTCTTCTAGGTTTTTTTAATTCCCATAAAAAACTATATTAAACACTTTCAAGTTTTGTCATCCAAGATCTACTAGTCTTGAGGGAAACAGCCCTGAATACATATAACACCTTCTGAAGTATTGTCATCTTTAAAACATTGCGCCTCCCCCCACTAGTGAGAGGTGAAGATGGTTGATTCTCATAAAATCCTACCTATTATTACGAAGCAATGGGGCTACATTTATTTCAACCAGATGTTCCAATGTCACAGTTATCCTAATCCCTAAATATACTGCCTTTTCCACCACCCGTTGTTCACCAAATCCCATCTCCTTAGAACAAATCACCTGAGTCTTCCCCTCATTTAATCTATAGCCAGAGATAGACCCAAAATATTTGGCAGATTTTTCTATTTCCACAAGCGCACTTGTGGGGGGGGTTCCATTGTAACTACCACTATTTTGTACGCACGAGCCAGTACTTTATGCTCTACGACTACGGGCTTTATTAAATCGTTTCTCTCTAGTAAGGTAATAAAAGGCTCAATATAAAGAGCATACAGCAGTGGCGAGCAGGGGCACCCCTGCCTGATCCCCGGGTATTCAAAATATGAGCAGATTCAGCCCCCATTATCCACAACATTGCATTCAGGGATTGATACAACACCTTTATAGAATTAATAAAGCCCATGCCAAACCCCTTCCAGGCTAGCACCGCCCACAGGAAGCCCCAGGAGACATGGTCAAAGGCCTTTTCGGCATCAAGTAGTATCAAAACCATATGCGACCTAGTCTCCGGATGACATTAAAACTCTAAATGATGCACTCCGAAAAACTTAACAATGGCTAACTCATAACCATCTATTGTTAAATACCCTCAAGACTGAATTCCTTCTGATTGCCCCCCGCAACCACTCTGCACCTACCCTGGACTAGCTCAAACAACTTACTGCGCTTAACTGCACCCCTCATGTTGTTGACTCTGCTAAATCTTTAGGTATAACCTTGGACAAATACCTAAATATGCAAGAGCACATCAGTGCAACTATTAGGGGAGCCAGTCTTCAGCTCAACACCCTTAGGAAAATCAAGCCTTTCCTTCCACTTGAGGACATCCAGCCAGCAGTACAATCCCTAGTTATCTCATGCTTGGAATATGGATTGGTGACTCTTGCTGGGCTACCTAAAGCCAGTTTGGCTCCGCTTAGAGCCACTCTGAACTCCTCGGCGAGACTAATCACTGGCTCCAGAAAACATGACCACATAACGCCAGACCTAATTCAACTAAACTGGCTGACCATTGAAGCTAGGATCCGGTTCAAGATAGCTTGCCTGAAGCACAAAGCTATTCATTACAACACCCCCGTTTACCTGTGAAAAAAAACGTGAGCTATCTGGCTCGAGTCGGAACTTAAGAAGCTCTAACACCCTATTATTGAAACCTCCCAAATTCAATAAGAAAAGAACTTACAATCGTGCTGTCTCTGGTCTTGCTCCAAGAATATGGAAGGCTCTTCCCCCCAAGATCAGATCTAACCCATCTACTGCCTCTTTCAAAAAACATGTCAAGTGTCTACTCCTGAATGACCATCAACAGCATCAACCCGGATACCATCTCAATCTACTTCTTTCTCCGGTCTTGATACTCTTTTTACCGTGTTGTTTCATTTGGTATTATGTTTCTTCTCACTTGTCCTTTTGATCTACTTTGATCTGCTGAAACCTTACAGGTCCCACTAGATTGGCTGACTCCCCATGCCCCCCTTTGACCTTGTGTGTTTCCCCCTTTGACCTTGTGGTTGTTAAGTTATCTCATTTGTTCCATTTTGTTGTTGCACTCATACTTAAGCCACTTTGTCCAGCACTCTGATACTCATATGGGTCATGTTCGCGCTTTAAAAAACTTTTCAAACAAACAAACAAGGCTATTGCCCTGCTAACGTGGTCCACTGTCCCCCACCCAGGAATAAAAGCCATGTTGTAGTGCTGACACTAAACAGGAGATAACTCTCCCCAGCCTATTTGCCAATACTTTTGAATAGATTTTGGCATCAGCATTTATTAAAAGATGGGCCTGTAGGACCCAGGATTGGGGGGGGTTTGCCTTTTTTCCTAAATATGATAATATTAGTTGCTTCCCATGAGGAAGGTATTTCGCCGAACTTTGCCTTTAAAAAGACGGCAAGCAGATCTCTACTGAATACACTTTAAAAGGCTTTAAAACATTCCAGGGCCAGATTATCAGGCATCATTGATTTTCCTGAAGCAAGCAAGTTAATTGCTTCTGATATTTCCTCAGAGCAAATCGGTGCTTTTAGGACTTGCTGCCCCTCTGCATTCAGCTTGGCTTTATCTAGTGTGCCCAATAAGGCCTCAAATCCACCTGCAGGAGGTTTAGTGTCCTCAGTTTACAAATTCTCATATTAATCCCTGAAAACCCTGATAATATCTGCCAGGGAGTCCACCTTGTGCCCCTGGGGGTTGTAGACAGCCTCAATGTCTCTCTGTCTGTTTTTGCTGAATGCGCAGAGCAAGTATTTTCCGCGTATTCACAACATTCCGATCTGTGAATATGGTTTTTCGCAGCAACCTCCTTGTTAAAATATTGGGTTATAAGCCCTCACTACAGCAATCTTTTCATTAACCTCAGTACCGTCTAAGTTTCCAACCATTAATTTAGTCTGTCTCTTCTCTAAAAACGTCAGCCTTTTGTAAAGCTCCTGAATCTCTGCTCCCTTATGCTGAAACAAACTGTAACTAAGGGTTCCCCCCCTAATGCCTGCCTTAAGCGCATCCCACAAAATGTTATCCGGGGCTGTATCCCTATTAAAACTCAAAATCACAGTAATCCATTTACTCATATGCTCAAGATACATTTCATCAAGCTGTAGCTTTTTATCGAAAGACCAGTCCCCATGTGGTTTAGCAAGAACTGCATACGGAATTTCCAACACCAATGAATTATGATCAGAGAGAGCTCTGTGAAACCTCTCAACTTTAACCTGGCAGCTGAGAGAGGTAGACACAAAAAGTAGTCCAAGTGTACTAGTTTATTGTGCGAATGAGAGAAGAATGTATTCCTGGGTCATTTACCTTTAGTCTATCCCACACATCAATAAGCCCCTGATTCTTAACTAGCTTTTGCAAAGCCCTATATACCATTGGCTTCCTACCAGTATAAAGCTCGGATTGAGGCATGCCCCCGCTAGTATCTAGATGTATGTTAAAATCCCAGCATTAAATAACAGGGGTAGGCCAGGATGAGATCTCTGTATTCAGATACTCAACCACTATGGCCTGGTCCAGGTTTGATCAATAAATGGTACATTGGGTAAATCTGAAAAAAGTCTGAAGCACACCTTGGTTTGCCAAAGTTCTAATTTAAATCCATTTGTCATGTTTAGCGTGCATTCACTCTATTATGCGCTCCGTTCCAAATGCGCAATGGGTAAGAATTCATCACAAAGTTGAGACACGCGAAATTCGTGTCCCAAAAGAGTTGCACAGCTGGATACACATTTGTGAAACAATTTTACACGTACTCCATAGTGTTGCCAAAGTTCATCCAATTTTATTTCCATTTTTTAACCATTTAATCCGTCACGTCAAAGAGAGGAAGTTCAAATTTTTCACGCATTTAAATTACACAGGAATTGCCCATCCGGGCCTATTCACAGGCACGTAAGTGAACTCCATCCTCCAATACATATTAATTCACCCAATGCATTTCGGTCAAATTTCGACCTTCTTCAGTGGTTCTACAATGATTAAAAAATATGCATCAATCACACACAATTTGAATACAATTAAAATTAATAATAATCCCGTGTCCTATGTGCATAACATTTCAAAAAATAATTTTTCAAAAAATAAACATACATATCCTAAACCATAGTGCTTGCTGTTTAACTTTTCCTCCAATCAATCCCCACTTTAAGCACCCAAAATCAACCTCAACAAACCGACAAACGAAATTAAAGAACGAAACTAAATAACCGTGAAACCACTCTTACTCTACTCCGAGCCGCTGGTGATTAACCCCTCAGTTATGTCATCCATCTAAGATCTCTCCCCATTGCCCCCGTTTATTCTTGTGGTCATTCAGCACTTAGTACAGCCGCTATTCAGTTCAAACATCATTGTAAAACCACCCTCGTAAACTCGTGTCTGTTGTTTTTAAACCAAATGAGTCCCCTCGGTTGTGCCGTTTATCTAAGTCTCTCCCCATCACCCCAGTTTGTACTTTTAATTGTTCAGCAGTTGTTTACAACCGGAAAAATAATTAGCTCAAACAACATTGTAAAACACGCAATAGTCCTCGTAACTGTTTATAAACCATGCGTCTATCTGAATCTCTCCCAAAACCCCAGTTTGTACCTTTAATCTTTTAACGATTCTTTGCCATCGGAAAACCACTCGGCTCAACCTCCGTTATACAACCACCCCAGCTGACTCGTATCTGATTTTTAAACCCCACGTGTCTCCGCCTATTTTCACTGCTATGACGTTGTTCCCTAAACCCATCCACCACAAGTTTTTTGTATGATACCACTACTCCCCTTAAGTCCTGAATACTAATACCTACGTGATGCTAAATAAAGTGCAATTACACCACATGAATTTATACAGTCCCCAAGAAAAAAACATTCGTGATGATATGATTTAACAATCCCCAAGATAAACATATGTGATGGTGTGATTTAACACTGCTAGTTCCAATAACATTTTTTTATCATCAGTAATGTTTGTATTTTTGAGAGTCTTTGAACGTGACATTGACCATCCTTCATTTAAATCATGTTTTGTATTTTGGGGTGCTATCAGGGTCGGAACGGCTTTAATACGATACATCTGAAAAAAGTCTGAAGCACACCTTGGTTTGCCAAAGTTCTAATTTAAATCCATTTGTCATGTTTAGCGTGCATTCACTCTATTATGCGCTCCGTTCCAAATGCGCAATGGGTAAGAATTCATCACAAAGTTGAGACACGCGAAATTCGTGTCCCAAAAGAGTTGCACAGCTGGATACACTTTTGTGAAACAATTTTACACGTACTCCATAGTGTTGCCAAAGTTCATCCAATTATATTTCCATTTTTTAACCATTTAATCCGTCACGTCAAAGGCTTCACAGTCATAACTGAAAAAACCTATTTGAAGACGACACTACAAACAAAGGAACCCCGTAACACACAAATGGTGGTTAAACCTAGGGACTACAAGACAAGTAATACAAGCAATACAAATTACGCAGGGTTTGAAGTCGCTAATCAGGAGAACAAACTGATTGGTAACTGCTGGCCTACAAAGCCTGGTGAGGCTCCACTTCACCTACCACCACAGGCAACTCCCTATGTAATTGTTTTGAAAAATGTCCCGAAAATGGCAGATAATACCACAGAGTCATGGGGGACTTTAAAAAAGGAGGTTGTTCACTGGTTTGCTTCAAATACTAATTGTAGGACTAATGTACTCTATCAGAATATAATAATGTTAAGAAGAGGTAGCTGGGTGGGTGGCACTAGGAAATTATGTCAGGGAGATTGCATAGTCGTGAATTTCCGAAGTAGGGAGGTGGTGGGGTCCCTGACTGAAGAACTTTCAAACAAATACGTTGGGCCCATCAACCACCTGGACGAGATTATAACCGCAGTCCCACTAGGATACTTCTATAAACCTAAAAACGAGCCCACACAATATAAAAACAACATATCCCAGTACATCGATCCATTCCAGATACCACCCATGTACAATAGGTTTGCTCCTCTAAGAGGTTGCAGCGAAACTGATTGACAGAGGGAGAAAGTAGTGCGACCATTAGACGGTAATCATGACTTTACCCTTTTTAGTACTATAAACAATAATTCAAGCTGTCATCCACTACATGGGCTCTTAACCATTATGTCATGGAATGTTGCAGGGGTAAAAAACAAGTTAAATGATTGGGAATGGCTTAACACAATACAGAACTGTGCTTTAATCTTGCTACAAGAAACCTGGCATACAGAATCCTTTTTTAGGTCTCGGCCTGCACCAGCACTTGCGCTGGTCTGGCCGAGAGTTTTAGTAAGCGGGTTTTGGAAGTGCAAACACTGGCTTTCGGCTGGCGACCAGCTTGAGTTCACGATGGCGTGCACGCGCAGCTGGCATCTGGGTTTCCTATCTCTTCCTCATTTCCTCGTCATGGCTCATTAACTCTCTGGACTCTGATGTTTCAATCGCAGCAGCAGCTCACATTACCAACTGAGGGCCCTGGACTACAGTCACATGAAAAACAACAGCGATTAGCATTGAAATGCAAGCTTTTTTTGTCTAGTTAGAAATATTGCTTCGGTGGGTTGATTTCACCTTATATCGCTATTTGTTTTATATTGGGAGTCACAGCCTAATTACCAGTATTTTTGTCTCTCACTGTTTTTTTATATATTTATTCGCGCAAAGCACAAAG
Source organism: Calotriton arnoldi (assembly GCA_963921515.1). Lineage (NCBI taxonomy): Eukaryota > Metazoa > Chordata > Amphibia > Caudata > Salamandridae > Calotriton > Calotriton arnoldi. Next base: position 75,878 of record CAWUFW010000954.1, read on the forward strand.
CTATATTTAAGGTTACTTTTTCCGCGTCACTTCTTCACTCTATTTAAACTCCACACCCCCACTCTTATTGTCTCTCTCCTTCTCTCTCTCTCTCTCCCCTCTCTAATTCTCTCTCTACTTAATTAACTCTCCCCTCTCTACCTTTTTTAGCCTTTCATTCTCTCTCACCCCTTTATCTGTTTCTCTTTCAAACTCCTTCATTCACTCTCTCTCCCCTTCTTTCTCTCTCTCTATCCCGCTCCACTCTTTATTCTATGTACACCCTTTCTCTCTCTTTCTCTCTCACCACCCTCTCTAATTGGGCATTATATCTTCACTCTATCTCTCACTCGGCAACACCACAGCATCACTCAGCGCAACCACAGCATCAATCAGAGCCAGCACAGCATCAATCAGAGCCAGCACAGCATCACTCAGCACCAACACAACATTTCTCAACACCATCACAGCATCACTCAACGCCATCACAGCATCACTCAGTGCAACCACAGCATCACTCAGTGCAATCACAGCATCACTCAGCACAACCACAGCATTACTCAGCACAACCACAGCATCACTTAGCGCCACAACAGCATCACTCAGCGCCACCACAACATCACTCCGCGCCACCACAGCATCACTCAGCACCACCATAGCTTTACTCAGCGACACCACATCATCACTCAGGCCCAACACTGCATCACTCAGCACCACCACAGGATGACTCAGCACCACCACAGCATCGCTCAGCACCACCACAGCATCGCTCAGCGCCACCACAGCATCGCTCAGCAGCACAACAGCATCGCTCAGCGCCACCACAGCATCACTCAGCACCACCACAGCATCGCTCAGTGCCACCACAGCATCGCTCAGCGCCACCACAGCATCGCTCAGCGCCACCACAGCATCGCTCAGCGCTACCACAGCATCGCTCAGCGCCACCACAGCATCGCTCAGCACCGCCACTGCATCACTCAGCACCGCCACTGCATCGCTCAGCACCGCCACAGCATCGCTCACCGCCACCACAGCATCACTCAGGGCCACCACAGCATCACTCAGCGCCGCCACAACATCACTCAGCGCCACCACAGCATCACTCAGCGCCAAGACAATATCACTCAGCACCACCACAGCATCACTCAGCGCCAAGACAATATCACTCAGCACCACCACAGCATCACTCAGCACCACAGCAGTATCACTCAGCAACACCTGAGTATCATTCAGCATCACCTCAGCATCGTCTCCGTAACAGTCACCACCACCACCACTACCACCTCAGCATCACTCAGCACCACCTCAGCCTGCTCTCGGCATCTGGCATCTGTTGATTCTCCCCTAGCGTCTGGCCGCTGCTAGTGTTATAATACAGGTACTAGTTCCCAACCTTCACCCTCCGATTGTTTATGCCCCCTCAAAAAAAAAGCTTTAACAAACAACCATTGCCAGCATTGCAAGAACAAAAGAAAACTGAGGAAATTTTTTATTGTAAATACTTTTTTAATATGGTTGTTCAGTTTTACATAATGCCTTCTTGGTCATATATAAAGTAACAAAAATGCTTCTGACACTTTTTATTATAACTTTTCAGCATGCCGCACAGCAGCCACACTTCTCTACAGCACAGCTTGAAGACATTGGCAAAGTCAATAGCTCTGGCTAAACACTTATAAGGCCCCAAAGGCGAGACATATTGGCTATGCCAATGCTTGTTATTAATGGGTTTAAAACGATCTCTACACAGGCGATCCCTTCGAAGGGAGAGCAAAAGGAGGTTTAGCTGCCCTAATTTCAGTAACATCATCATTAACTTTACGGAAAGTCTATACCAAATCACAGTTTTTTCAGATCTTATGTTTTTGTACTAAAGGGAATCAGTGCATAATAGTAATACATTTCTATAATAATGTTTTGACAGTACAAGACATAGGGTTATCTTGACATTGGAAGAAGAGCTAGATGATTTCTTAAAGGGGGTGGCGGGAGATTATTTGCTCATTTGGGACGGTGATTTTAATTGCGAAAAGTGTAAAATCCCAATTGGAGAACAATGTTGTTATAGCGATCAATATGGCAAGCCAAGCCCTCATTTCCCACATAATGCATATGGAGAAGCAATTAATACTGTTATATGTAAATATAACTTAGAAATTATGGAGCCAGGTGAACATGAGGGAGAAACCACTGTTCAAACATACGAAGGAGTGAGATCCTCCTCGAACAATGGCCATGTCATAGCATCACGGAATTGCAAGGGACTAGTGGAAATTTTTTGTATTCAGGCAAGCCCATTTAGCAACCATCATCCGCTATTCCTGATCCTGAAGCCAAGCGTGTCCCAACAAGAAAAAGGGCGGGTAGCTGCTGCAGATATTAAAACACAAGGAGGAAACGGAGTCTCTAGTAAATGGTCAGGTGTTAATCCCACAATATTTATGGAAAACTTAATTGGAAAAAATCAGAAAGATAAAAACACTTGCCTGGATAGTTCTTCCTTAAACAAAGATATTGTAAGTGCTTTTTATAACATTACAGCTGAAATCCTTGGTGATTTGAAAATGAAAAACAAGAAAAATAGTGATCACAACCCCAGATGGTTCGACCAGCAGTGATCAAAGATAAATAAGGAATTAAAGGTAGCCCTAAAAGCAAGACCTAGGGACAGAGAAAGGATCCGCATATTACGGAAACATTATAAATACACTTTAAATACTAGAAAAATAGAAATTCGAGAGAGGGCGTGGGAAAAACTGATCCAAGCGGCTGAAACACGCGACCCTATTCTATTCTGGAAAACAATAGACCACCCTTTCTTTAAGGACACGTCAGTGGCCAAGATAGAAACCCTAGTAACTCCTGATGAATGATTGATGCACTTTGAGCGTATTTTTAATCCCAAAAATGAGGTCTCTATGAGAGATGGTAACAGTAATTTTATTTTTAGTGGACACTGTTAAGACAGTACCTATTACCCTAGATGAAATTAAAACTGCCTTAAACAAAAGTGCCAATGGCAAAGTTGCAGGACCAGACGGGGTACCCATTGATGTTTTTAAATCTGAAATAGTTTTTGGGCACCGATTTTACTAAGTGTTTTTAATGCTACTTTAGGAGGAGTGCTGCCTGCAACTTGGGTGGAAAGCATAATTGTACCCATTTTTAAGAAAGGTGATAGAGGGAATGCAAAGTGCTACAGGCCCATATCCCTGCTCGACTCAACATCCAAATTGATGGGCAGAATCATGTTAGAAAGACTGGAAAGCTGGTCAAACTAGAAACATTTTTTAACTGATGCCCAGTACGGATTTAGAAGGGGCATAGGGACGGTAGAACAGTGCGTAAACCTCGAGCTATTGATAGGGAAATATACCGACGCAAAAGAAGGACAATTGCACCTCTGTTTCGTCGACCTCACCAGTGCTTTCGATCTAGTTAACCATGCTAAACTATGGCAAACATTGAAAGGGATGGGCGCACCACACAATATCATAATCTATCTATCACAAATATACGCTTTTTAACCTCAAGAGTGCGCTTTGGCCCAAAAGGTGAATGTACTTCTGATTTTAGAGTCACCCGGGGGATACGACAAGGATGTGTCCTAGCGCCCCTTTTATTTTCCCTATATATTAATAATGCCGACCTATTTTTACAAAATGTATGTGCTGACGCCCCTAGAGTTGGTACATGTGTAACCCCAGCACTCCTATATGCAGATGATGCAGTCCTATTGTCAAGGACTGCAAATGGTTTACAGTGTCTAATAGAAAACTTTACGCAATTCATGACCGCAAAAGATTTACAGTTGAATCTTAGTAAAACCTTTGTCATGACATGTGGGAAGAGTAGATTAAAGAGTAGGCAACACCATGTGGGAGGCGCCCAAATTGAAAGAATAACATCCTTCACTTATTTGGGTATCCTTTTTTAATAGGAATGGTACTTTGGGCGCACATATTGACCTATGTAAGCTAAAATTTCTGCAATCGAGTGAGGGCATTTTCAGATTTTCTACAAAAAAAGGTAATAAGCCAGTACGGGAAGTTCTTACACTATACAGGAGTAAGTGTATCACAGCCATATGTTATGGAGCAAAACCAAAGGGGATGATGGACGGAGTGTTGAACATTGCAAGCACTCACCCCCAGTCAACTGATCTGGGTTTAATCCATCATCATTCTTTAGCTCACTCCGCCACCCCAGTTCAGACATGACCATATGCAAAACAGTCTGACCCTGTGCCTCATGGGAACAGTCCAGCCCGAACTGCCAAGCCATGTCTTCCCTGGACCGGAAACAAGCATCCTGGGACCGGTTTCTGGCTTACAGCCGTCATCAGCCAGGCTATCTTGAATCCAGTGGCAAAGTGAGCAAGGGACCCACGTCTGGGCATACCCTGCCAACTTAGGGCGAACATAGCAAAACCAAAGGGGATGATGGACGGAGTGTTGAACATTGCAAGCACTCACCCCCAGTCAACTGATCTGGGTTTAATCCATCATCATTCTTTAGCTCACTCCGCCACCCCAGTTCAGACATGGCCATATGCAAATCAGTCTGACCCTGTGCCTCATGGGAACAGTCCAGCCCGAACTGCCAAGCCATGTCTTCCCTGGACCGGAAACAAGCATCCTGGGACCGGTTTCTGGCATGGCCATATGCAAATCAGTCTGACCCTGTGCCTCATGGGAACAGTCCAGCCCGAACTGCCAAGCCATGTCTTCCCTGGACCGGAAACAAGCATCCTGGGACCGGTTTCTGGCTTACAGCCGTCATCAGCCAGGCTATCTTGAATCCAGTGGCAAAGTGAGCAAGGGACCCACGTCTGGGCATACCCTGCCAACTTAGGGCGAACATAGCAAAACCAAAGGGGATGATGGACAGAGTGTTGAACATTGCAAGCACTCACCCCCAGTTAACTGATCTGGGTTTAATCCATCATCATTCTTTAGCTCACTCCGCCACCCCAGTTCAGACATGTCCATATGCAAATCAGTCTGACCCTGTGCCTCATGGGAACAGTCCAGCCCGAACTGCCAAGCCATGTCTTCCCTGGACCGGAAACAAGCATCCTGGGACCGGTTTCTGGCATACAGCCGTCATGATGATGGTTTAAACCCAGATCAGTTGACTGGGGGTGAGTGTTTGATTTGCTCTAACGCTCCGTCCATCATCCCCTTTGGTATCGATATGTTATGGAGCAGCACTATGGGGGAGGGCAAACACATCTTCGCTGCAAATTCAGGAAAATACATTTTTTAAAAGGGTCCTAGCTGTTCCAAATTCAACTGCCTCATATATAGTCCTCAAAGAGCTGTGTGTACCTTATATTAGTGACTTTATTAGCATGGCAGGCATTACTTTTTGGCATGGGATCTGGACTAAAGACGAGACCAAGTTCACCAAGGATATAATAATGGATTGTCTAGCCCTCGACAATAGTAAAAGAAATCCTTTGGTTACAGTATATTTCTAATCTCTTAAAAGAATGTAAGTGGACTCTGACCTTTATGTTCCGAAGTCCATCCAGGATCACAGTAAAGGGGATTTAAAGATGAGGCTAGTAAATTCTAGGGCACTTGTAAGAGATGTGGTGTCAGGTTCAAAACCGAGTGTTAGATCTTATTGTGAAGGCCCGCTTTTGATGGGTATCCAACCGTACCTCACCTCGGTAAGAAATTTACAGCATAGATTCTATCTAACAAGGTTAAGGATGGGCACCTTACATTATCAGATTGCCTTCCATAGAACGGGAAAGTGGAGCCATAAACTCCCAAATTGCCCTTGTGATGGAAAGTCCTTGCAATCTACGTTGCACTTTATTCTTTTTTGCAGTTTTTATCGGGATATTATGAAATCTGTTTTGAGACCTCTATTTCTAGCTAATATGTATTCTTATAAACATGCTTTTAACCATATCAGCAGTTTGGAAAACGATAACATTTGTAATACAGTTATTGTCTTTATACAAATGGCAATCAGGAGAAGAAAGGATATTTCCCATTTGGAAGCCTTAACATATGAAAGCAAGTAGGCTTTTTAATATTTATTAAGGCTTTATATATAAATCAGCCATTGCATTGATCCTACGTGCTCTACGATTTTAGTGCCCTGTCCACCAAAGTATTGTGATTATGATCTCTGATAAAGTATTATTATGCACTGCACTTTGTTTTGCGATTGTGAGCTTAAGTTTATATAAACACCGCCTTTTAAGGGAAGTGATGTATTTTATACCTTTTAATCTGAGTATTATTACGTATCGAATCGTTTTTAATAAGTGTATATTATTACTGTCTATACATTGACTGTGATTGACAACGGAGTAGTTATAAGTACAGAAAATTAAGGATTGAGTATCAATATGTAACGAAATGATTATAGCGATTAATAATGAAGTTACTTTTTATGATTAGAATGCTTTTATGGATGTACGACATATACCGAATAAAGCTTGATTGAATTGAATTGAGAATAACCCAGCAACCCAATTTAACAGCCACAGATCAAGTCACTGAACACCTGGCCTTATTGGCCAGAACCAACCACCTCCTTAGAACCAAAAAGAGATAGTCCAAGATAGGTCAACAATCCTTTCTTACCCCAAGGAATATGCGTCTCTTGCAATGCACACTACATCATCTCTCATAAGCTTCAAGCCAAGTGCCAGCCTACTTCTCTAAACCCTATTGTTAAGGCTGCAGATGTTAAACGTGCAACTTTTTGTCAGCTATTCATCACCATGTTTGATCTAACCTCCGAATACCACCCGCCATTTATCAAAGTAGGCCATGTACCAGGCATTCAACCTCGTAGTGAAAAAGATGTGCCTCTTCTGTGAATTTTGCCTGTTAAAAGCTTTAACATACCTTTGCCTACTAAGAACCCCTCTGATGCCCTCTCTGCTCACCTTTCCCCTGACCCCCTACCTCCCAAAAGCCCCCCCACAACCAAGACCCCCCACCAGCCATTAGAGGCAATTGGACCAACCAGATCCGTGGATGGCTTCACACCCTCCTCCCAAACATGACCCATCTCAATACAACAAACTGAAAAAAACATCCCCTATCCAACCCCATGCTAATCCATCCGATAGGCCATCCCCAAATCAAAATCAGTAATTACCATTGTTTCCATAACTTCCATCACCATATAATCACTAAGTCTGGGTGGTGAACTCCGCTCCGCTCGCGGAGTTTGCGGAGTTTTCCGCACTCCGTATTACGCGGAACTCGCGGAGTTCCGAAAAACTCCGCTTCGCATACCGGAGTGGATTTTTTTTTCTAGCTCGCATTCATCAACGTCAAGTTGGCGAGCACGAGCGAGGAAAATCCACCTCCTGGCGAGATTTTTCCTCATTCGCGATCGTCAACATCAAGTTGGCGAGCGCGGAAAATCAACCTCCCGGTGAGATTTTTCAAGGCGAGTCGTCAGATTTCTCATTGCGAGTGGTCACGTATGCTCGCGACCGCTCGCGTTGAGAAACCGTTCGTTCGCATTGAGAAAGCTGCTGCTCGAGTAAAAATCTACTTGAGCAGCAGAAAGGAAGTAGCTCCCACTTGCGCTGTGCATGCCGTTCGCAATGATTGCACAGTGCGGACAAGCACCTGGCACTGAAAATCACCGCGAACGGCATTTATCCAACGCACTCCGCTGCTCGTGGAGCTCCACGTAGCGCGGCAGAGTTTTTTTTGCACTTCGTGAAATTCCGCGTAGCGGAACTCCGCCCAGGCTTAATAACCACCACCCTATCAGATGTCTAGTCAGATTGATAATCATCATAATAAACAGCAATATACTTAAGGGGGAACATAATACCAACAGGTCTATCTCAAATTAATACAGAGACCTACCCCGAGCCCAACCCCACACTCCCCAAAAACTCCTTTACTTTGATTTCCAGTGGGGTTTATCTAGAATGATCACCTTTAACTTAGCTGGAATTATTAAGTACGCCTGGGCCCTACTGTTCTGAAAGAGTTGTACCAGCTGTCTCAAGTGCCTCCATCGCTCCACAGGCGTGTTACAAAAATCAGGCTTGACAAAAAATGAGCACCCTTCAACCATGCATTGGCGATCGGGCGGGCAAGCTTAAAAACTGCCTGTCTGAGAAGGAAATTTCCAAAGAAGACCAGAATCGCCCTTGATTTTTAACCCTTGTGCTTCTGCCCGTGCCGGGGGCACTGGTTAAATGGAAATCTATGGGCCCACAAAATCTCAAGATCCCAATTCCAGCTGACCAGTCCAGGGAAGGCCAATCTGAATAGCTCCACTAAATATTTGTGGGTGTCCGTCCCTTCTAAGCCTTTTGCCATGCCCAGGACCCTAAAGCTATTACATCTGGACCTGTTTTCAAGCTCTTCAAGCTTCCAATGGGCATCAGACAAGTGTGACTCAATAGCTGCACGTACTTACTTTTGTGCTCCTAGCTCGCTCTCCAGCGCGAGTACCTTGTTTTCAACTTTAGTCACTCTTTCGGAAAACTCATAACATGTCTTGGCCATTCTACGAATGCCTACCTGTAGCTTTTGAATGGCATTCTGAGCCTTGCGACTGTTGGCCCATGTTTCTTCATGATGCGCCACAATGCCCTGATATATTGTGCCCAAAGTAACAATATCCGGATAGCTCAGGCTAGTTTCTTTGCCATCTGTAATATTCCCACCCAGAAGGAGCAACGTAGCATAGTCCCACCTCAGGTCGCACACAGAGTTACTCTCCTGCTGCTGCACTGTTTTCTGAACCGTCAGGCGTGGGACATTCAGAGCCTCTTTAGGCGAAGGGCTACTGCCCATCCTGTCTAGACTGCTCAAATCACTAGAAATACTTGTATGAGATGTTCTTCTCTGGCTGTACCCGGCATCTACATGTTCCTCCTCAGACCATTCCAGCTGATCAAATAAAGAGAATAAATGATCTCCCACTTCCGACTCTGATTGTGCTTCCATAACAGGGTGGCCCTTCACATTTGATTGTTCTGGTACCCCCCTCTCAACTACTTTGGGCTGCTCTCAGTGCTAGGGCCACACACGGAGGAGTTATCTACCCTAGCTGCCCCAGCAAGACTTTCATAGGGTGGAGGGTCAGTAGACTGGATGCCTAGGACAGACCCGCCAGATGAGCCAGTCCCATTCTTCCCTGTTACCACTTGACCACCAAGCTGCCCCTCCCCTTGGTACTGGCCCCTCGGCGTGTGGCCCAGTACTCACTGCTAAGGTGTCTTCCATTATCTTGTTCTTGGGAAGAGTATCTATCAGGAGAGGCCCTTTAGTCACTTGGAGGGGGCCCCCGGATCCTGCCATTGCCAAGGAGTCATTCTGCTCAGCCGCCTCCACCTCAATTCCATAAGCCATTGTTTCCTGAGCACGACTCCTAAAAAAACTCCTCCATTGTTGCTGCTGAGCTTGACCTTCCTCGTATGGGGCTGTCCGTCGCCGAACCGGCGTCGCCACTACCTGCAGTTTTCTTTGCTGGGGGCATATCACTTTGCCGTGTATTGGGCCATGTGTTAGATTTGCAGGGTGTTCCTTCACTCACGGCAGCTCCTCCGTGAAGCTTGGGAGCGCATGTAGGCTTGGATGCCATCCAGGCTGTAGCGCTAGGCCGGGCTGTAGCGCTAGGTCGGGCTTTCCCGCAGCTTCGCTGTCTCGCTGCACCGCAGCCTGCCCAACACAAAAGCATCTCTGCAGCGTTAAGCAGAATCGCTGCAAACTTAGAGTCCGCAGTGTTCCGGAACCACAACAGGCAGTCCCGCAACCCGGATCCGGTCCACATCAAGGGCAGTCAGCTGATGGTCAGCAATCAGGGGAAAATCAGCATACGGCCAGGTAGGGAGAAGGCTCCGTTCGACCGTCCTCACGCGGCCATCATCTTGCAACCGCTCAACTCTCCCCAAGAAAAGTTATTTAAATAATTTCAATAAATAAATGTAAAAATAAAATGTATTGCTACAATAAAATCATACATGTAATTATATTATTTGATTTCACAATTATTAGTTTAAATTATTAAAAAATACAATAAAATTAAAATTACCAATAACATACATTACATTTAAAAGTGTATTGTGATAAAAACATAAAAATCCTATTACAGATTAAATAAAAATATGTATTATGTAAAACAATAAATAAAATAGAAAATGTACCAAAAATATTTGAATTTATTATACATAAATATACATGTTTAAAAAATATAGCAATGAATCAAATATTACAATATCAATGCTTATTTATATAACAAATACAAAATATAAAAAAATATGTTTTCATTTCTGTAAAACAAAAATCACATTTAAAATAATTCACATTTGTTTTTAAAAAATTGCAAACATATTATTATTCACATATTTTAATAAACTTTCCTCCTTTTCCCTTATAAACCCAACATCCTAGTACTATAACATAAAACCATTTTTTATTATTCAATAAATTAATAAAAATAATAACACATATCTTTATAACCTTTCAGAAGTTCAAAAACATTAAATTTTAATACTAGAATTAAGATACAACATTAATCAAATGTTACAAAAAAACGTATTAAATAACCCATACAAATTATAATATATACAACAATATTTTACAAAACAATATTTTTTATAATGATAATAACCCTTTCGCTGCCAGCACTCCTCCTCGTGCCACACCCTTTTTTGGCTATTTGAGGTAGTTCGCGATTAGGCCCCCACAACATTTTGCCCACAAAAGCTATCCACGCCAAATTTGCGTCCTTTTCTTCCAACATTCTGAGGATTCTAAAGGTACCCAGGGTTTGTGGATTCCCTGGAGGGGACTGAGAAATTAGTAAAAATACAGCTACATTTTAGGTGTTTTGGGAAAAAAGTGTTGCAGAAGAAAGCATCTGTTTTTTTCCCTGCAAATGGTATCAACGAATGGTTTCTAAAATCACCATCTTCCCAGCTTTCAGCAACAGGCAGACGTTTGACAGATAACCAACATTTTCTACACAGTTTTGGCATTTTACTGGGACATAGCCTATTTTTCCTATTTTGTGTGCTTTCAACCTCTTTCCAGTTAGTGGTAGAAATGAGTATCAAATCAATAATGGATCACAGAAAGCTATACATTTCTGAACAGTAGACAGAATTCTGAATTCAGCAAGGGATCATTTGTGTGGATCTTTCAAGCTTTTCCTATAGAAAGTAACAGTTGAAATAAACAAATATTAAAATTGAGTTGAAAAAACAGCCATTTGTGACTACATTTTCACCCCTGACTTCTTCTAAATATTGTAGATTTTTCAAAGAAATATACTGTCACGTCTCCAGGACCCTTTTGGTTGCAGGGATATATAGGGCTTGTAGGTTCACTAAAAACCAGAGGTACCCAGAGCCAATAACACCGGGTATATGGCAAATCATTTGGTAAAATATAAAGAGTGAAAAATAAGTATCAAGGAAACTTATGTATTTCTGAAAATGAAACAAGGTATGGAGTTTAGGAGCAGTGGTTATTTGTGCATCTCTGAACTTGTGGGTACCCATATTAGCATGTGAATTGGAGGATATTTTTCAAAATGACTTATTCTTTACACACTGTCTTACATTTGGAAGGCAGAAATTCATATAAATACAAATGGTAATAACACTTGTTCTACTTTTCTGTATTCCCCTGAGTCTTCCTATAAAAATGGTACCTCACTTTTGAGGGTAGGCCTTGTGCTCGCGACAGGAAATGGCCCAAATCGCAACGTAGACACATCACATTTTTCCACAGAAAACGGACCCTTTTTTGCAATGTGCCTAGCTGTGGATTTTGAGCCCTAGCTCAACCGGCACCTAGGAAAGCCTAGAAAACCTGTACATTTTTGAAAACTTGGCATGAAGGGAATCCATGATGGGATGACGTGTGTGGCTCTCATCAGGTTCAGTTACCCAGAATCCCTTGCAAACCTCAAACTATGTAAACAAAAAACACATTTTTCTCACATTTATGTGACGGAAAGTTCTGGAATCTGAGAGGAGCCACAAACTGCGATCCACCCAGAATTCCCCCAAGTCTGCTGACAAAAATGGTACCTCACTTGTGTGGGTAGGTCTAGTGCCTGCAACCGGAAAAAAAAACAATTTTCCTCACATTTTTATGGGAAAGTTGTGGGATCACTGGGACAACCCAAATTTCCTACCACCCAGCCTTCCCCAGGTCTCCCGATAAAAATGGTACCTCACTTGTGTGGGTGGGCCAAGTACCCACGACAGGGAAGGGCTCAAAACATATTGTGGAGACATCAAAATTGTGTATCACAAAACGACCTGGTTTTGCTAAGTTGAGCACTGGTGTTTCTGGTCCCGGGCTAAACGGCCATCTAGGGAAACCTACCAAACCCAAACACTTCTGAAAACTAGACACTGGGGGAGTCCAGGGAGGTGTGGCTTGCGTGGATCCCCCAACGTTTTCCTACCCAGAATCGCCTGCAAACCTCAAATTTAGCTAAAAAAATAAAATAAAAAAACATTTTCCTTACATTTCTGTCTGGGATCACTGTGCCGGCACAAATTTCCTACCACCCAGTGTTCATCTTGGTCTCCCAATAAAAATGATACCTCACTTGTTTGGGTGTCCAATGCAGTGTCGGCTCAAAATGTATATAAAACAAATATAGTGCTTAGAGCTCGCTGTGCTATCCCCTCAATCTCTAGGATTTTGGCCTTTCCCAGTCGCAGGCCCTTTGCCACCCACACAAGTGAGGTATTATTTTACTCAGGAGACCGAGGAGAACACTGGGTGGTACGAAATTCTTGCTGCCGCGGTAATCCCATAGAGAAATGTGAGGAAAATTTGATTTTTTTTAGCTAAATTTGAGGTTTGCAGGGGATTCTGGGTAAGCAACCATTGGGGGATCCATGCAAGCCACACCTCCCTGGACTCCCCTGGGTGTCTAATTTTCAGAAATGTCTGGGCTTGGTAAGGTTCCCTTGATGGCCGCCTAGCCCGCTATTGCCCCCATCTGTCCCTTTAGTGTTTGGTGGGCTGGGGGCATTGGCATGCCCATTTTGGGCAACCTCCACCCCTACATATTCAAAACAAAAAAATCCCTGGTGCCTAGTGTGCTTTCTGTCCCCCCGGGGGGGGGGCAAGAAGTTCTGAAAATGCCCAAAATAGTTGGGGGGAGCAAAGGCCCTTACCCAAGGGGCTGCTCCCCCTCCCTGGTGTCTAGCGGTGGATCCTTGCTTGGGGATCGCCCTCCTGCCGCACACATTAGTGGGAGAACGCAGACTCACTCCCCTGAACAAGAGTGGAGGCCCAATACACAATGTAGGTTTGGGAGCTGGAGGGTGACCAGACCTCACCATAACCTGGAGAAACCAAAGGAACAAACTGAGTGAATAGTGTGCAGAAGGCCCGCTACAACTCTGCAGGGTGTGGTGAAGGCAAGAGAGTGAAGAAGAGCAGAGAGTACCAGTAAGGGCCCTTCAAGCCACCCTAGTGCAGTGGGCATGTGAGCAGGGACTTTGGCAGGCATAGGGGAGGCCTAGGAGCAGACTTCGGGCGGAGGAAGAATCCGCACGTGAGGGGCGCCACGGTGCCTGCCAGCCGACTGCGCCTATGCCACCAAAGAACAAGCATTGGCATAGCCAATAGGTCTCGCCTTTGGGACCTTATAAGTGTTTAGCCATGCAACAGTTGATGTTGTTGCACCAAGGATATTGTGCTGCATAACTAAATACTTATAAGGCCCCAAAGGCGAGACCTATTTGCAATGCAATAGATCTCACATTACTGAAAGTTTGAACTGTTGGCGCTGCTAATAATAATGCAATGCCAATAGCTTAAACTTTCAGTAATGCGAGACCTATTGCATTGCAAATATTTTTCTATTTACTTTTTAAGCAATCGCGGCACCCGCGCTTTAGCTTAAGATGTTGAAAGCTAAAGCACAAGTGCCACAATTGCTTCAAAAGTCAATAAATAGAATAAAAATGCAGCTGCACGCCTTTTTCATTTTCTTTACTGTTGTTACAATCTCAGCAACCTGCACTTTAGCTTTAAACATCTTAAGGTAAAGCGCAGGTGCCGCGATTGCACAAAAAGTAAATAAATAGAAAAAAAAATTGCAATGCAGTAGGTCTTGCATTACTGAAAGTTTAAGCTATTGGGATTGCATTATTATTATTATTAGCAATGCCAATAGCTCAAACTTTCAATAATGTGAGACCTACCACATTGCAAATGCTTGTTAACTTTTTCCCACCCCATTTCCCATGGCTTTTCCATCCTTCTTTATGTTACATTAGTCCAGGGTAAACAGGGTGTGCAAAAATTGGGATTCACGCACTTGTCTTTGAGACCCAATATGTTGCTGGTACGTGCCTCACAAATGGCTACACCCAAAAGCCATTGGAAGGGAGGAAATGTAGGTAGTTGGTGGAGGTTCGTACCCTTTAATTCTGCAATGATTTATTATTGAGAAGGAAAGAAATATATCCAAGAGATATTGTGCGTTGGACAATAAATAATCCCTTTATTGTCTTGTATGCGCAGGTTAATAATGCAAAAGAAACAACAACAGCCGACACGTGTTTCGCCCAAGGGCCAATCGGCCAGGGGCTTTTTCAAGGCTGGTAACATGGATCGCGAGAGTCAGGTTGAGCAAACACATACATCAAAAGTACATCATATAACATGTGGGGTGAGCCACAACCAGATGTTGTGCATGAGTGAGAATAAAGATTAAAATAAGTGATGGTGCAAACAAGGTGTAGTGAGTTAAAAGCACATGAGAGCCAGATAGGAGAACAGTGGTAAAGTCAGGAAAGATGGAAGAATGGAAAGCGGAAGGCAAGAGAGGGATAAAGGGGGAAAAAATGGGAAAAATTAGCAGAAAGAGAGAAAAATAAGTAAGAGTGGAAAAATAGGGAGATAACAAATAATAAAGTTAGAAACATGAGGACAATTCAAGGCTTAGTAAGACATAAAATCAAACATCTTGTATTAGTTCTAGGTAGTTATTCAAAAAATATATATCTGAGGAGGGAAACACACACAAAGCTTACGAAAAGGGCAAAATTCCCATGTTATATCTGAGGAGAAAGACACGCACAGGCTTGCGACAAGAGCAATATTTTGTGTGAATGCAGAAAATTAGCATTTAAAACTGTAGAGACAGCCAATGTGCATTACTTCAAAGTGTCATTCAAAGGTCAGGAAATATGCCTAAAAGAGTTTTGCCACAGTAAGGAATAATAATAGAATAAAAGTCTGAGTTAACACTCATACAATTTAACCAAGAAAGTAAAAGGAATGCAACCTTCATGTGAAAAGTATACGATAGTGTGTCCAAATAAACATTCAGATAGGTTGGAGAAAATAGAAAGGCTTACCAAAAGTCTGTCACAAAACGTCAAAATCAACTGTTATGGAAAAGGGGGTATGTAAGGGGAACATACAGGGTATTCAGAGCAAGAAATCATACTCAGTAGAATTCATGTGAGATTACTCGGGGTAGGGAGAATGACCGCAGCAGCAAGCGAGGTTAAAAAGTGGCCGGCCTGCCAGGAAAGGTGATCAAATATAGCGTAGGGTAATTAAATTAAACTGTTGGTCTTGCCGTATCATTAGGGCTTGACAGCAGGCAAGGCCGAAGGGTAAACATGTGCACATACCGTAGGATTACCGGAGTGCATAATGGCCAAATGTGAAGAGTGCGCGTTGGCGCGGCGCTGGCAAAACTGTAAAATTAGAGAGCCTTATCAGCGGATGACTGTGGGAGGTCGCATTGGGGGGCGAGAAGGGTGTGTGGTACTTACTTAAAGGTTGAAAAATCAAGAGCGTGGTCTCTGTGAATCAACACGGTCTCTGCGGTCCGGAAAAGAAAGGCAACGCGACGTGGGGTATGAAGTATTTGAAAGGCATCTCACCTGACGTGAAAAACGTGCGGTGTCATCCGGCCGTGAGAGGTCGGGTGGCCATGAAAGAGGTACTAAAAATGTGTGGACCAAAAATCAGAGGCAATTGCACCTGAGATAGTTGCAAAAACAGGGCCCTAAATGTTATGGTGTATGGGCCTGAAGGAACAGGGAAAAAAGGGGAGACTAATAAAAACAAGCGCGCGCGCCATGCGCTAAAAGTAAAAAAAAAGACGACGAGAGGAGGAGGCAGCAGGGGGAGGGGAGAGAGGAGGGGGCCGGCGCCTGTTTCCCTTGCGGGAGCGAGCAGGAACCATCTGTTAATTACAAACAGATGGTTTCAAAGCTCGCTCGAGCAAGGAATGCTAAACGTGCACGCGTTGCCATTGAAAGCAATGCAATGCGTGCACGTTTTGGCAGAAAAAGGGAATCGATTGCTAAAGGTCTTTTTCCTATGCAGCGCATGCGCGCTGCGTAGGCGAGACCTAAAAACCAGGGCAACAGGGTCTCCAAATACTTTACTCCGGTGGAAGACCGCAAGGGGACACCTAACTCTTGAGCAGATGGCGCAATGGCCCTTACAAAGGAAGACCTCCTGACATCCCTGAAGGATTTCAAGTGTGAACTGCGAGAGGACCTGAAGGCAGATATGGCTTCCTCTCTCGAATCTCTCCACGCAGACATTAATACCCACTTAGTGACACTGCAACACGATGTAGAGTCTGTGGGGGCTAGAACTCTAGACTTGGAAACTAAGCTCCAAGAATTGGAACAACGCACGAATCAGGCGGAGGAGGCATCAGCGAGGCCCACGACCCAACTAGAGCAGTCCATACTTAAATGTGAAGAACAGGTCCCGAAGGCACAACATACGCCTAAGGAACTTGGCAGAGGGGGTGGAGGGATCGGATTTGGAGGCCTTTGTGGTGGGTCTCTTTGCCACCCTGCTGGGAACCACGCAACTAAAAATCAAGCTTGATGCCACTGGGGTAGAAGGAACGTCCCAGGGATGTGCTAGCCAAGTTACACTCATTCAAGGTCATGGATGCTATTATTCAGGCAGCGCGCAAATTCGATGAGGTGACCTTTCAGGGGGCCTCATGCTCCATCTGCCAAGATGTAGCCCCTGCAACCCTGGTGAGGCTCCTACACTTCCGGCCAGTGACTGACAGACTACGACGCAACCGCATAAAGTATCAATGGACCTACCCTTTCGGTCTGGCATTTGAGTGGCACAATAAAGCACACCATGTCACAGATCTCTAGGAGGCGCTGCAAATTTTTGGCCTAACAACAGAGGCAGAGAGACCACCGACAGGAGGAGTGGGAAGCACAGGGGAGGTATCAGGGGACCAAAGACCACAAAGGCAGTGGCTCACTCAAGGGGATCCCAGAGCACAGAAGACATTTGGGAAAAGGGAATATGTTGCCGTAATGGGAAGGAAAAAGAAGGTGGTAATGGTCCAGATGAAGGCAAATGAGGTCCCTAAGCTAAAATTGAAAGGGGGAAGTCAGTTAAATGAATGGTTATCTAAGGACTCCAATTAGGAAAGATACAGGCAAGAGGAAGATGAACAGGAGACGGGGATCAGTGTGCACATCTGCAAAAAGCAGTGGAGCTCTCTGGAGGGAGCTCCTGAATGGGTTCAGTGGATTCTTGAGGACTATTAAGTGGACATGGACTAGGTTGCCTTAACGGATATTGACCTACACGCTCGAGAGTGGACACCAACCTGAAGGAATGGCGAGTTTGGGAAGAAACATTTATATTCTAATTGTTCAAATTGTGAAACTGTCTTTTGTTTTCTTTGTTTGGTATGGGGGCTCAAAAAGCTTCTTACAGAGATACTCAAGGGGGGTGGAGGGGTTGGTATGGGGGACATCCGGAGAATAGAGCGTGGAGAGGTGAGACAAGGGGTTGGCAGTGGCTGAGTCGGAAGACAATATACACCTTTGATAGTAGAGTATAGTGATCACAACCCTTACTTGGAATGTGAGAGGATTGAATTCGCCCACGAAAAGGCAGAAAATGTGGAAATATGTGCTGGACCAGAGGTACGATGTGGTGGCTCTGCAGGAGACACATATTAAACGCTCCGAAGATCATAGGCTAAAACATAAGAACTACCCCCTCATGTACAAGTCCTCGGCGACAGCCAAAAAGAATGGGTTAGCGCTCTTCTTCCACTACTCAGTTCGGTTTCAGCCGGAAGGCTCCAAGACAGACGAAGAGGGTAGAATAATCTTAGTGAAAGGCACACTGCACAGGCATAAATGCACCTTTGCCTCTCTATATGCACCCAACACAAATCAAGTAACATTTCTCCACACATTTCTCTCTATGGTGGAGGGCTTTGCAGAGGGCGACATTCTCCTCATGGGAGACTTCAACCTCACATGGGATGCGAGGGCAGACAGCACACATCCTCACAGAACTAACACCGCCAGCTTCCTAAAAACATTAAAGAGGGAGTTTGGGGACTTAGGACTCCATGATGCATGGCGACAGCTACACCTGAAAGACCGAGACTATACATTTTTTTCGCACTCTCATAGGAGTTACTCCTGATTGGACTATGTCTTTGTGAGTAGCACACTGATCCCTGCCTTAGAGGCCATAACCTTTCACCCGAGAGCACTCTCGGATCATGCCCCAGTGGCCACGATATTGGATTGGGAGGCCCCCCACCTAGATACCGCAGATGGTTCTTTCTCAAGTCTCTACTACGGGATCGACTGCTACGAGATGATCTGAGAAAATCCATTATGGACTACTTTCAGACAAATGTCCCACAAGGCACCTCATACTTTACCCATTGGGATGCCTTTAAAGCAGTCATTAGGGGACAATGTATAGCACTGAATGCATCTCTAAATAAACAGAGAATGAAAGAGAGACAAACTCTGGAAGCAGAGCTACGAGCGGCAGAGCAATCACATAAGGCAAACCCAACTTTAGCCCTCCAGCGGCAAGTGACAGCGTTACGAGGGAAGCTTAACGCTATATATAACAATAGACCAGAACTTACCATGTTGCATCTTCAATGCAAGACATATGAGCACGGCAACAAGGCGGACCCACTTAGCAAGGCAGCTAAGGGTTAAAAGGGAGAGGGAATACATAGGGGATATTAACGAGGACGGGGGAGATATAAGGACCTCAGATACTGGCAAAGCTCAGGCCTTCGGCCGCATCTACAAGAAGCTATACTCGGCACAAAATGAGGTCTTGAGCAGCCCCATTACCGAGGAGGAAGTGAGGCAGGCCATCAAGAACCTGAAACCGAATAAATAGCCGGGGCCTGACGGGCTGACAGCCCGGTTTTACAAAGCATATGGTGCAGAAATCATTCCCCATCTAGTGTCCCTCTTTAACTGAATGGCGGGGACCGGAGCAGTTACACCATCCATGGGTGAGGCCCTCATTTCCCTTATACCAAAACCCGGTAAAGAGCCGGCAAATTGTGGCTCCTACAGCCCAATATCCCTCCTAAACATAGACGCAAAGTTGTACTCGAAAATATTGGCTACCAGATTAGAAGACCTGCTTCCTGACTTGATACATCCTGATCAGTCAGGATTTATTAAAGGAGGGCAAACTCACAACAACATCCGGAGACTTCTTCATTCTGAGAAAGTCACTAGAAAAACGATCCCAGCGGTCTTGTTGGCACTAGACGCCAAGAAGGCTTTTGACCGGGTGGACTGGTAATTTCTATTCCACACCCTACGTAAGTTTGGCTTCTGTGAACAATTCAGCAACACTAAGTGCCAGAGTGCTGGTGAATGGGGTGAGCTCTGACCTTTTTCAACTGGCAAGGGGGACAAGACAAGGATGCCCCTTGTCACTGTTACTATTTGCCTTAAGCATAGAACCATTAGCAGCTAAGATGCGGGAGAACCAGGGGATCACAGGCATACCATTTGACTCCATAGAACATAAGGTGTCACTATTTGCGGATGATGTCCTGCTGTCTTTAACATCGCCCCAGCAATCACTAGCTTCGCTCTTACCAGAGCTGGGACTGTTTGAGCGGGTGGCGTGATTTAAAGTTAACTTAACCAAATCATTCCTGCTCAACCTGTCCCTGCCTACCCCTGAGTTGGACGCCCTGAAAAGAGATACACCATTCCAGCAGGCTAAAAAGAACATCACGTTCCTAGGCATCAAAATCACCCCTGAGATTTCAGATCTTTTTCGGGCCAACTATCCCCCTTACTGAGCAACTGAAAACTGACTTGCATAGGTGGTCTTCCCCATATCTGTCTTGGCTGGGGAGAATCCAGGTTATTAAGATGACTGTATTACCTAAGCTGCTCTACCTATTCCAGGGTCTCCCCATTGCATTGGAGCGCAGCTTCGTTCCAGCATTGCATACCCTACTGATCAGGTTTATTTGGCAGAACCGCAGGGCCCGACTATCATATAAGTTACTACGCATGCCTAGATCTGCGGGGGCCTGGCCCTACCAGACTTTAATCTTTATAACAAAGCGGCGCAGCTGAGGGTGATTCTGGAGTGGTTGGCCAGGGAGTCAGATAAGCACTGGCTCCATTTGGATAGGGCTATAGTTGAGAAATACATTTGGGACCTTCTGTGGAAACCAAAGGTAGACAGACCCCGAAATACCGGGGACTACTCTCAGGGTCTGGGACGAGGTTGTCTGCCAATTCTCATGGACAACTTTCCCCTCGCCTCTCACACCAGTACACTTCAACCCCTCGTTTCCACCAGCACAAAAGTTAGGTCCCTTTGAAGCAGGGAGGGAGGGGGGATGTATGACACTTTCCGACCTATTCCACGACGAAGACATCCTCACCTTTGAACTTTGCCAACGGGACATTCACTTGCCGGCTACGGAATGGTTCCGCTATACCCAATTAGCTCACCGGGTGCTGCAACCGGCGGTACGGGAGGCAGCTACCAGAGGCCTGACTCCTATTGAAAACTTCGACTGGCAGGGTGGAGGAACTAAGGGGTACATATCGGCCTTAAATGCTCGACTCCCTGATCCCAAGGCATGTAGAACTCTAGGAGGCAACGCTGGGGGAGACCATTTAGGAGGCCAGTTGGTCCAAGTTCTGGAGGGACATCTCTAGATTTAATCGCTCCATTGGTATGAGGGAGGCCCATTATAAACTTATGTTTGATTGGTACCTATACCCGACTAAACTTAAGAAAATCTTCCCTCAGGTATCTGACCTATGCTGGAGGGGCTGTGGTATGCTAGGAGATTTTAAGCATATTTGGTGGGATTGCCCCTGTATTCGACCATTCTGGGAGGAGATACTAGCCCAGATCAAGGAAATCTTAGGATACCTAATCCCACAGGATCCCAGCTTTGTATTGTTAGGCCTCAGAAGTGAATCTCTGGAGTACCAAACTGTAGGGGACCAAATGGTAATGTGGTTGTGTCTGGGGGCAGCGAAAATGGCAGTGGTAGCAGCATGGAAAAGCAAAGAGGCCCCCTCCATGACCCAATGGCATGCACAGCTCTGGAGAGCAGTCCCTATGGAGCGCATGGCAGATACACTAACAGACACCTACAAGAATTTTGAATATACTTGGGGGGGCCTGATCCAGTATCTCTTGAAGGGTCTGCCACTTTGTGCTTGTCCAACTAGGACGAGGGCCCTACATTTTTTCCAGTTCTAAAGGAGGACATGAGCGCCATGGGTGGGGGGATGGGTGTCAAGGGGCCCATTCTGGGGGTGCTGCTGATCTGGTCCCGGCACGGTGCTCTGTTCCCCAGGGTAGCGAAATTGGAAGCTTTGCAGTACCACAGTTAACATGGGAATTCAGGGGGAGGGGAGGGAGGGATAGGAGGGTTTGTTTTTCTATTTGAACCACCAGCGGTAGACGCTCTACACACTGGTAAAACTAGCTGATTCCGTAAAATATGAGATGCTGACTCTTTATTTAGCTCTGTTCTAAAGGAACAGAACTGTATGATACTATCTATCCTGCTGTTTTGTATTTTTGTTCTTGCAATAATAAAAACAGCTTTGACAAAAAAAAGCCAAGTCACCTGTTGTTCCACATCCTGAGCATCATGGATAGTGTCCTCCATTCCATCCCCAGCCCGCAGCCTTAAATACAATTCCAGGGGGGACCAATTATCTTTAGGGTGCGTCCGGACCAACATCAGGTCCCAGTAAGGGGTCAGGTGATCCTGGCAATATGCTGCATCTTTGAGCCAATCGGTCAAATGTGGGAGCTGGCACCAACTCTAGTGGATCACTATCTGTTACTTGCCCAGCAGGAGCAAGATGGCGTTCAGCTCCCGCAGCTCTGGGAAGACCTCCTTAGCATAGCCCAGCAGTGCTACCTGGGGAGAACGCTCAAGCCGCAAGCCTGTGATCCCATCAATAGCATCAAAAACTATGTGCCAAAAACGACCCACTCCTGGGCAGGTCCAAGGCAAGTGAAGGAGATTATCTCATGGCGCTGAGCAACTAACACAGCGAGCATCGTCTAGAAGACCTATTCTATGCAACCGCTCCGGGATGCGATAAAGCCTGTGTAGATATTTGAAGTGCACCAAATGTAGCCAGTAGTTGGGCGATATCGCCCGGGCCTGGGCACAACAGAAGCGCCACTGATCCTCTGGAATGGGAACTGCCAAAGCATCCGCCCATGCCTGGTGAGCCCCAGGAATCCACACCTGCGTAGTCTCTTGCATTCCAGCGTATAGTCTGGTGACGAGCCTGCACGGGGAGGGGTGCACCAGAAAAGCCTCAAGCACCCGAAACGTGGGGGGGGGGGAGCTGCAGGAAATTAAGCATGAAGCACTTGTGCCACTGCTCGCAGCTGGTAGTAGGTGAACCTGTCTTGCATGTTAGTGTCTCTGCATAGCCTGCTGTGGCATGACGAAGGAGCCATCTGTGTATATGGGCCCCATAGTGGTAAGTTGCAGCCTGCACAACCTGCTGCGCGTACCAGCATCCTGGGTGATGAGCAGGGCAGGGTGTCTGATTAGGGTGACTGAGAGGGCAAAAAGGTTAGTTAGGCTAGCGTGCTTCCGCATCTCACTCCAGGCCCACACTGTTCAGCCAGCTGTGACAAGAGATACCATTGGCCGCTGCGGGGTCTGGTACAGTGCCATACGGAGAGGACACGGGGCAGCATAATTATGTTCAGGTGCTGTATGAGCCATAAATTGTGTGGGGTACAGCCAATAGAA
The DNA here is from genome assembly GCA_963921515.1 of Calotriton arnoldi. NCBI lineage: Eukaryota > Metazoa > Chordata > Amphibia > Caudata > Salamandridae > Calotriton > Calotriton arnoldi. Next base: position 98,918 of record CAWUFW010000954.1, read on the forward strand.
CGTAAACTGGACCTGCGTGCTGTATTAGTAGAGATCCATGTCCGGCGCACCCAGCCCACCCTCCTCCAACAGGAGTGTGAGTACCTCCCATGTGATTTGTGGTTGTCGACCCAGCCACGCAAGCACCACCAAGTGCGATCTGAGTTGCAGCCGAAAACACAGGGGTAGCGGGAGATTAATAAACAAATAGAAGAATTTGGGCAATATAATCAACTTTGCTAAGGCTAATCTAGCAGCCATAGGGAGCGGGATTTTTATCTAGGCCTCTACTCGCCCCTCCAGCCAGTCCATCAGACGACCATAGTTTGACTTCCAGAGGTCGTTCAGGTCATAGCTAAGCCAAACCCTTATGTATTTTACTGGCCCGTTCACCCATCGCATAGGGAACTCTGAGGCAAACTCCCTGGTTTCATTCGTAAGAAGAAAAATCACAGATTTCGCCCAGCTAATGTTGACCCCAGAGCCTCCGAATCTAGTGAACTCCCTTATCAGTGGGTCAGAGGGTTTTTGATGTATAAGGTAACATCGTCAGCGTACATAGACACCAGCACAACATGGGGTGAGAAAGCCAGGCCCAGATGGGCATGATGCTGCCAGAGTCTAGCCGCCAAGGGCTCCATCACAATGGCTAAAAAATGGGCGACAGGGGGCATCCCTGGCGAGTACCGCAAGAGATTGGCAAGGGGGATGAAATCGATCCATTGACCAGGAGGTGCACCATTGGGTTTGCATAGAGGAGACCTATTAATCTGATGAAATTAGGGCTGAGGCCTAACCAGGCCAATAGGGCAAAGAGGTATAGACATTCGAGCAAATTGAATGCCTTAGTGGCATCCAGGGAAATCGCAGCCTCACTGAGGAAGAGTTCTATGGCCTGCAGTATGGCACAGAAGGTGCGAAGATTGTGGGACGTGGACTGCCCAGGTACGAAGCCCAACTGGTCTGGTCAAGCTATGAGAGGTTGTAGAGGGAGCATTCGAGAGGCAATCAGTTTGGAGAGAATTTTATTACCCACATTAATCATGGATAGTGGTCTGGCTGACTCGCAGAGCTGCTGATCCTTGCATGGCTTTAGAATAGTAACCATCAACACCTCTCACAGAGACGGGGGTAGCTCGCCCCACTCAAGAGACTCTCCATACATGCTGAAGAGATGCGGAGCCAGGAGCGGGCATATTCTTTATAGAATGTGGCTGTAAGGCCATCTAAGCCAGGGGCCTTATCTCGGGGCAATGCATTGATGACTTGCACGACTTCCTCCTCTGTGAACATCTCATATAGATACTTGCGATGTCCATCTTCCAGCCAGAGCAATTGCACAGAGTCAAAGAAGCAGTCAAGGTCGGGCGGCATATTAGCCTCAGCCGTCGTATAAAGCAAGGAGTAAAAGCTGGTAATTTCCCTTTGCACCCTGTCATACCGACTCATCAGTCCACAGCTTGCCAATATAATCAATAGCCCAGGGTTTGCGCAGCACAGTGGCTAGTGTCTTGCCTGCTCTATCACCCTCTCCATAACGTCGGGCTTGGGGGTTTCTGCTTAAGTAATGTTTCCCACTGCACTGCTTCTTCAAAAGCATTAATCTTGCTACGCATGCTGGCTAGCATTAACAATCTGCATAGAATTGAAGTTTAGCCTCAAGATGTGTCAATTCACAATGCACCGCCTGCAGGACGCATGCCGTTTTCGCTATACATTCCCTGCTTATCACTGCCTTAAACGCCTCCCAAATGGTCGAGCAAGAGTCAACCATTTCCACATTGTACGCAAAATATTCCACAATGGCCACCCGGAAGTCTTCCCTAAACACCTGGTCCCGCAGCACTCCCGCCGGTAAGCTCCACATAAAGGCGCATGATTGAAACCCAGGGAGGGAATCTAGAAAGCACAGGGGCATGGTCTGTGGCAGGTGAAGGGCCTCACTAGTCCAAGCATCCACATCATGGGTTTGCATAGAGGAGACCTATTAGTCTGATGAAATTAGGGCTGAGGCCTAACCAGGCCAATAGGGCAAAGAAGTATAGACATTCGAGCAAATTGAATGCCTTAGTGGCATCCAGGGAAATCACAGCCTCACTGAGGAAGGGTTCTATGGCCTGCAGTATGGCAAAGGAGGTGCGAAGATTGTGGAAAGTGGACTGCCCAGGTACGAAGCCCAACTGGTCCGGTCAAACTATGAGAGGCTGTAGAGGGAGCATTCAAGAGTCAATCAGTTTGGCGAGAATTTTATTACCCACATTAATCATGGATAGGGGTCTGTATGACTCGCAGCGCTGCGGATCCTTGCATTGCTTTAGAATAGTAATCATCAACGCCTCTCACAGAGACGGGGGTAGCTCGCCCCACTCAAGACACTCTCCATACATGCTGAAGAGATACGGAGCCAGGAGCGGGGCATATTCTTTATAGAATGTGGCTGTAAGGCCATCTAAGCCAGGGGCCTTATCTCGGGGCAATGCATTGATGACTTGCAAGACTTCCTCCTCTGTGAACATCTCATATAGATACCTGCGATGTCCATCTTCCAGCTAGAGCAATTGCACAGAGTCAAAGAAGCAGTCAAGGTGGGGCTGCGTATTAGCCTCAGCCGTCATATAAAGGAAGGAGTAAAAGCTGGTAATTTCCCTTTGCGCCCAGTCATACCGACTCATCAGTCCACCGCTTGTCAATATAATCAATAGCCCAGGGTTTGCGTAGCACAGTGGCTAGTGTCCTGCCTGCTCTATCGCCCTCACCATAACATCAGGCTTGGGCGTTTCTGCTTAAGTAATGTGTTTCCCGCTGCGCTGCTTCTTCAAAAGCATTAATCTTGCTACGTATGCAGGTTAGCGTTAACAATCTGCGTAGAATTGAAGTTTAGCCTCAAGATGTGTCAATTCACCATGCAGCGCCTGCAGAACACATGCCGTTTCCGCTATACATTCCCAGCTTATCACTGCCTTAAACGCCTCCCAAATGGTCGAACAAGAGTCAACCATTTCCACATTGTACGCAAAATATTCCACAATAGCCACCCGGATGTCTTCCCTAAACACCTGGTCCCGCAGCACTCTCGCCGGTAAGCTCCACATAAAGGCACATGATTGAAACTCAGGGGGGGAATCTAAAAAGCACAGGGGCATGGTCTGTGGAAGGTGAAGGGCCTCACTAGTCCAAGCATCCACCTCACACTTCGCCAGCCAATAATCAGTGTGTCACGTCCCATGTGCCGAGGTCATGCACGTTCCCTCTTCGCTGTCGTGGTGTCTGGCCCTCCAGAGATCAATAAGGTAATTGTCCGCCATATGGCCTGCAGCCGAGTGGCTCCTCTTGGGTGAGGGCGGCGGTAGTCGCTAGATCTATCCACTAACAGGTTTAATACCACATTAAAGTCCCCCCCATAGGATCGCCACAGGACCGAGCATGCTTGCATGCCACCAAACCTCAGTAGAAAAGTGGGGGTCATCAATGTTAGGACCATAGTTAGAGATAATCTTGAGAAGGTGACCTTACAGGGACCCGGAGAGCATCACATAGCGCCCCTGCTTGTCACAGAGGATTTGGTGCGTACGCCAAGGCAAGCCCTTCCGAATGAGGATAACCACACTCCGTGCATAGTTCGGGTAGCATGCAGCATGTCGCTCCCCTATCCAGCCTGCACGCAGATACGTTAAAGTGTGAATTGTCAGGTGCAACTCTTGCAGTAAGCAGATATCTGCACCATGCCACTGCAGGTATGCTATAATGAGTCACGATTCGCGCCTATCATTCAGGCCACGGACATTCTATGTTATACATGTTAATGGCACCATAGCAAGACTAAGAGAGTGCATAGAAGCATCAGCCAAGGCTGCAAGAGAAAGCAGGCTTTCAGGTTCTTAGCTGCACATAAGGTGACAAAGAGGAGAAAAGAAGGGAGAGAGAGAAAGAGAAGGCACTTTGAACTGGTACAAACAACACCCCCAAATAGTACTCACCCATCACCCACTTCAGCCCCCCAACCAGGCCGAATGCAGCCATCCCACCCAAAATAGAGCCTCAAGGGGCGAACAATAAAGAAAACATACAGGGAATCATCCCACATGGGCAGCTAGAGTCCCGGCACACTCCCAGCTGGGGGAAAGCTGGGTGGCCAGAGGAAAGCAATAAGGCGGCAGACCACTTTCACCACACAGGTAAGGGCCCAGTGCATGTTATGTTAATTTATTACGCGCTCGAATCAGCCCCGAAGAGCTATATCGGCGCGAGACAAGGGCAGAGGACAGGCTAGAGTTGACTAGAATAGGTGAGTCTTAAGTGCCTTCCTAAAAAGAAAATGGTTTTCACAGAGACGAAGCTGCGTGGGCAGATTATTCCAAAGATAAGGGGCAAGGAACGAGAAAGATCTGCGGCCAGCCCTGGCCTTCTTAAACATAGGGACTTTAAGCAGAGCTTTGTCACTGGATATGAGGAGTGTCTCTGGATTGTAGGGCAGAATCTTAGCTGCTAGAAAGGAAGGCCATTGGCCGTGAAAGGCACAGTGGGTTAGGCAACATAATTTAAAATGTATTCTTTTTTTTCACCGGAAGCCAATCATCCACCATCATCCGCATTCAGTCAGCTGCAGGAGGCCCAGGCAGTGGGACACATTTGTTGGGGCCGAAAGGGGCCAAGCCAGCCCAGCTCGAGGACACCCCCACTGCCGTCAGCTATAGGCCACAGAGCGGGTGCGTCTGCAATTAATCATTGTCACTAGTGTGGTCCGAGTCAGCATTCCTTGGTTCAGCGTGTGGCCTAGATGCCGCCAGCGGGAGACCCTTGACAAACTTGGCAGCCGTCTTAGGATCAGTAAAGTACATAGTCTTTCCTGCAAGGCAAATGTGCAACTTGGCTGGGTATAAGAGGGAGTATTTGGCTTCAGTTTTGAGGAGGGAGCGCTTAATGGATAGGAAGTCTCTCCTGGCTGCCTGCACCGCTGTGGTAAAGTCCAGGTAAAAGGATACGTTATTACCCTGATAGTGGAGCATTTGTCTGTTTCTGGCAAGCTGCACACCGCATCCCTGTCCCTGTAATTCAAGAGACGGGCAATTATGGTACGAGCTGGTGTACCAGGTGGGGGCGATCTGTGCGCCCTTTCCACTAGAAGCTCTGCAGAGAGCACGTCCCTCAAGAGTGTGCGGAGCATCGTCTCCACATAGTACTCAATGTGGCCCATTGAGGTGGCCTCCTAGACCCAGATTATTCTGAGGTTGTTCCGATGGGAACCCGCCTCCAAGTCCTCATTTTTGTTATGAATTACTTCCAGTACCTTTTCCATTTAGAGCATTTTCTCTCTTGTTGCCGAACTGTCGTCCTCTACAATTCAATCCTGATTGAGGCCTGAAGATAGGAGCCTCGAAGTGCCGGAGGTTCTTGGGCAGTGACTGGCCCCTCTGCCTCTGAGCTGTAGAGGGGAGCTATTCGCGCACTGTAGCACCATAGATGGGGGCCTCTTCCTGGTGTCGAGTCCCTGTTTGCCTGATCTTGTTGGGCCCTCTCACAGCTTCTGCCTGCAATTTGACCTTGCCTTCACTGGATGGCCCCTGGGCGAGCACCACCCCTTAATGATTACCTTTTACCACAAAAGTGTGCTGTTCCACATGAAAGAGAAAACAAGAAGGGAGAAGCTGTGGGTCAGGAAAATACCTTCGCATTGAGCTTAGCATGCGTGTACATGGCCAAATTTGAGAAGGAGCACATTTTTGGCAACAGCAACCTCGACACCACTAACATCTTACTATGGCATCGCTACATAGAAGACATTATTATCCAGAAGCAGGGTGACATTGAGACTTGCCATACATTCAACAGCTGGGTTAATTCCATTAACCCATACCTCCATTTTACTAAGGCAATTTCAGACAGATAACTTCCTTTCTTAGATATGTGTATCTCTCTCAACAGTAGCAGGCTCTCACCACCACCTTCAAGAAGCCTACAGACTGCAGTGGTCTACTCCTATACAACAGCCACCATCTGAAAGCCCTGCAGGATAACCTCCCTTGCGGGGAATTCTTACGACTCAGACAGAATTGCAGCAAAATCAGTGATTATGACTGACAGGCCACTGAACTCTCCACTATTATGAGACACTGGACACTACCCATGTGGCTCATGTGGGGTGCGTCACCTCACAAAAGCGACCAAAGAAGTCAGGCTAGACCCCACACACGTGGACACAGAGGGGCCATACTAACTGTAACACTAAGAATTGTGTATATTTGATCCCTGTCCCTGCGCCTTATGATATGTTGGTATGACGACCAGACCAGCTAAAATCAGCAACATACAGTGCAAAAAAACTACTACCAAAATGAGCACCTATTTCTTGGCCAAGAACCATACCCCCTGACAACTTACAGTGGACCAACATAGAAACACAATTTCTAGTGGCAGTTCGACTCCTGCTCCATTGTTTGTCCCACAGGTAACATCATTACCTCCAGGCCGGCAGAGGTGGGTAGGTCACAGACATTGCACTGCATTGGACCAGATGAGTACTTGTGCGAGCTACTCTTTGCTTTTCAATTATGTCCCAACTAACTTGTATCTATTCTCTACCAGTTTTTCTCCGGTGGAATAGCGCGGTCCTCTGTCTATACCTAAGGGCCAAAAATTCAACTCAAATAGGGTAAGATCCCTATTACTTGCATTTGGGAATACAATTTAGTGATGTACCTCGTTCCTTGCGTGGATTTGGTGTTGCCTAGTGTGTAGTCACATGTGGCCAAGTGCTTGTTTGTTTTTAAATATGCACATATCACTGTAAGGCGAAAATTCGCCCACAGCATGCTTTTACATTGACGTAAATGCATAATATATGTATTGAGTGAGGTATCACCCCAGTTCCCTTAGTTGTGCTATCCATAACTAGCTGTCTTTTCTCTTACAGATTGGATTTCTGGTGTCCTGTACCATAGAAGGTACAGAAGACACCACACATGTTTTTTGATTGGGTACTTTACACACATCTTGATTCCCCATCAAGTGTAGGTTAGATGTCAGATTCCTGGTCCTGACGAATTACCTAAGATGCACTTGGAACATGCAAGGCAAGAAACATGTTGACCCCGACTCACATTTTATGTGCTATCAAGGTTCATTAGTTACCAGGACAGCCACTGGTTGTTTTTACTCTTGTCAAGAGGCCCACCATATTAAACCTTATTAGGTACCCCTTAGACACTTTTACACACTCACTTTACCACCCTACACTCATGGCACCCTTACTTACACTCATCATCACGGCATCCTACTCTAAAGATCTCTGGCAAAGAGACCCATTGAGAGGACCTTTGGGCACTGCAGCTCCGGCCCAACCAGAAGCTGCCCAATTGTCACGACTTGCTCCCTGCATTCCCGTGTCCACCACCAGGGGGCTGAACTGGGGGACTTTCCAGTCTTCTAATAAGCTTCCAGACCCTCCCCTGCAAGCAAATCCTGACTTCCAGCCATTTGGACACTTATTGGGAATTGACATCCATTCCCAATCCATGCCGGGTTTTGTGAAAGCCAGCCTGCTTATATTTGAAGCCAGCCTACTCATGCCTGAAACTCCACTACCTAGAATTCCCTGCTCACTGCTTTGTCTCCACCCCTGCAGGCCAAGGATGGGTGGAGGAATTCAGCTCACCTGTGGCTGGCTGCTGCTAGCCTGCTCACACCTGCTGCATATGATTACTGTAAGCTGTTATCCGGTGAGACCAGTCCTTGTTCCTGAGCTTTTGCTATTCCTTGTTTCCTGAACCAGCACTGCCTGCAGTGCTACTTAGTATCCTGAGCTATAGTTAGTCCTTGTTCCTGTTCCAGGGCTTCAGCTATTTCTTGAGCCTGATTTGCACTGCTTGCAGTGCTCTCTTGACTCCTTGTTTCCTGAGCTGTAGCTATTTCCTGTTTCCTAATCCAGCACTACCTGCAGTGCTACTTAGTATCCTGAGCTATAGTTAGTCCATGTTCTTGTTCCAGGGCTTCAGCTATTTCTTGAGCCTGATTTGCACTGCTTGCAGTGCTCTCTTGACTCCTTGTTTCCTGAGCTGTAGCCATTTCCTGTTTCCTAATCCAGCACTACCTGCAGTGCTACCTTGATTCCTGAGCCTTAACATTTCCTTGTTCCTGACCTGCAGGGCTACCTTGAATCCTGAGCCTTTGCTCAATTCTTGCCCCAGCACTGCATCCTATGCTACCTTGTTTTCTTGATTCTTGACCCTGCACTATTCTAGTATACCCTTGTAGCCTCCCCTTCTGCATACCCTTTTCCAGTCCCTGCCTTTCTTCCCATTTCCTTGGTTCCAGTTCCTAGTTTGCTGTCTTTCTATTCAGCTGTCTCGCTTCTGTTACCTTGTATGTTTGTTACCTGCTTTCTGCCAAGTGTGCCCTGTGATTTCCTTCCTTTCCTGTTAAGCACTCCTCCTTGCTAGCTCCTTGTCTATTGTGCTTGTGTTTAGTTCTACCCCTTTGCTGTTATTGCCTTGCGTGTTCCTGTTTGATCGCCAGGATCCGTGGGCACAGCTGACTACCTAGGTGGTGTTTCTTGTTCACTGTGAGTATTGTCTTTGAGTTACTGTTATAACATCACCATAGGTATAAGCTCCACAGACCCTGCCTTTGCATACATATCCTATATGTGGGTATTTTCAGTCCGTATCTGTAACAGCAATTGTGGGTGAGGAACTTACTGAGCTTCAGTCTTACCGTGTGGAGCTCCCGAGTGCTTTACCCCACATTCCCTTTATTGTTAATGTTGTTTTATATTTAAGTGTATTGCACATCCGTCCTGGGTTTATTGATTCTGAATGCTGAGCCGCCTCATGAGTGCCTGTCCTTTCTGAGTCTCACCCTTCTTGTTCACTTGTACAGGCTTTCCCCTTGGATCCCTTTGTCTCCTCTTTCTGTGTACGTTTCCTACCCAGTTCCCAGTCCTTGCCCAAGTCCCTGACTGTGTTCCCCACATAGTCCCGGACAGACCCTGACACCAATGATGAAGCATCACATCCTTCTGGGTGTGTGAGGGCTATTGCTTCTGATCAATCTGATCTTCTGATCCAGTCGATCAGCCCCTTTCCTGACCAACAGCTTCTCCCTTCTTGTTTCTTCTTTCATGAGGAACAGCACACTTTTGTGGTTAAAGGTTACATTTAAGGGGCATGTGTGCTGGACCTCCCAATTAGCTCCTTGTCCCTTCCTATTGTTTATGTCTTAATGACTGCAACATTGACAACTTACAAATATACATATACATTTATAATACACATATTTTGTTGTTTAGCTGTAAAAGGCCAAACTTAAAATGGACTATAGGTACAACGAAGTGCAAGCAAAGACAGTAACACAACTACAATGGCATTATGGTTCATAAAAAGCTTAATTTGAACCTGTAAATCGAACATCTGCATTGCAAAATGTCATCAGTTAGAGGAGCAATACAAAGATTTGCTAAAAAAAATGGGTGAGGGGTGATGATTCCTACACTAACCGTTGCAAAAGCGAAACTACTTCTAGTTCTGGCCTACGGACCTCTTCAATGGAAATCCAATATTATATAAAAACTTGAATGTCTCTTCTTGAATTCCGTCTGCAAACTATTCAATCTAAGAAGATAAACCCTGCAAAGCTGTTTATCATTAGAATTTGAGCTCAACCCCCTGAAGACAACCACACTCATTAATAAATTAAATTATTATCTGGATTGTTACTCTTCTGGTACTGACACATCAAAATCAATAATCGAAAATGAACATGTTAGACAAAACTTTGAATTTGTACTGTCAGCAGAAAACTTAAGTAAACTTTTATCAAATTTAATGTCTAAGCTTTGAAGGATTTAACAAAAATTAGAAGAATGGTGCATACACTCCATTTAAAACAAGAAGTTCAAACACATTTTTTCAAATTGATTATGAGAAATCCCTAACAGACAAAAACAGTAATTATATTGCAGGAACCAACACTATGCACAGTCAACCATACATGGGGTTTAATACAACTATGGAAGTGAAGATAGCCTACTTGTGGTTCAGATTTACCTTCCTTTCATCCACTTGATAGTTGGAAACATTTGACTCAAGCTATTCCATCCTGTTCTCTATGTAATACTGGCATGGAGACAATTAAACATATATAATTGAACATATATTCTGCCTATTACCAGCACTCGTTGATATATGTAGGAAATATCTTGGTTGATCTTTCATGTTGAAGGAATCAGAACCATCTCTGAAGCTTTTTATTTTGCTTTAGGGGTATATCACCCAAAACCCTTTTAGAATTGTGTTTAAAACTTTATATGTGTCAATTAATTTGATTCATCTTAACTTACCTGATTTATAACACTCAAGTATTCTCTTTTTAGTGAACCATGTTTTACATACTTTTTTCTGTACTCGTATATCGATTTAAAGAAAACTTAAGCAATAATAATTATTATTCATTCATTGAGCATTAAAAGTGGTGGCTTGGGAGGTAATGAAGGATGAAAGCAGAAACTTCATGGATAATATATTGACATAATGTTTATATGATGATAATATGGATTTAAAACCTAAACAATATTGTGGGAACTTGGATCGTCAGATATTACAGAGTGGAGTTTGATAATTTTCTCTCACTTTAAAAAAAAAAGCAATTGTTGTTTTTGTATGTTTTTTATGTTCAACAGCCCAAAAGAAGGGACTGTTTTTGTGAAACACATGTTGGCTGTTTGTTTGTCATGAACAGTTTTTATGAAGTTATGAAAATCAAGATCTATGAACATTCATGAAAAAGGAATTTTTATTAAAAAAAATTAACAAGAATCACAATCGTGTTGTTTCCACCTCTCTGAGAACGATTGACAGACAGAATATATGTGTTTGCTGCAGCAGCATAGTACTACAATCTAATCAGGAGTGGATAGAAACTCTATTTTTATAGATGCTCGGAGAATGTAACAGAGTTTGCGGCAAGAGAGAAGTGAAGGGACACCATGGAGTGGATCCAGGAGCATGGCATCTTCTAATTAGTCTGGTTCCTTGTGAGGATGTCACATAATGACTAATAATACAGTGTCATCTACTTGGTTGACCGCTGAACAAATTGGTGTTTTTCGATACCTTTTTAGAATACTCTGGTTCTCCACTGGGCAAATAAAGAGTCTAAATCTACTTTTGTCTTACAGCATGACCTACATTCACTTAAAAATGAATAAAGATGGACATTGGTTAATAATCACAATTTTATATTACACTGGAAGTGACCTATTGGTCTACTCTCACTCTAAAATTCTTTACAACAATACAATGTTTTAATGCCTGAACGTCTAAAGTTTGGAATATCTAACATATGCTTTATCAACGTGAGGCTTTCTGTCAGGAGTCCAATCCTCTACAATTAACCCAATGTCTTCCTTTGAATAATAATTTATTTTTTCTTAATCCTATTTAACACAAAACAACCAATCGCAAGGTGGTCCACCGAGCCCCAAAATGGGTATGTTTATTTAAATTACACTTTAAGTGAAAAAGAACTTCAGCTAAGATAACTACTAAATACTTCAAATGTAGCTTTGTATTTTCATATCAATTCAACTCTCCATACTGTCCTCAAACATCTGGCTAAATTGCTAATTTTCTTTAGAAATGCTTGATATAAACAGGGCATTAGATGCTTAAAAAGGGTAGTTTTACCTAGGATATTCAATAAAGTTCTCTTGTGTCTCACATGAGTCAAATTTCTTCCAGTAATAAACATTAACCTAACCAAACTAAAGATCATGAGAGTTTCACGTTTCACAGTACTACTATACAGTTTTCAATTTATGGTGAACTTTAGGAGTCTCTGTAAGTGTTATGATTCATGTTTGGCAGATGATAGATACTTTGGGATTACTGATGTTTCTGTCATGAGGTATCAGTGCTATGAAAGGTGCAAGAAGTTCCCAAAGCAAAGTAGAACTTGAATTCAAAGTCTGTGAGGAAACAGCAAAAGTATGTTAGGTACAGCAGACAAAGAGCATTGTCTAAAATATTTAAGTTCAGCACCACTTATTAATCTACATCTATTGAGACTATCCAGAAGAGGCTTACAGTATTCTAAACACCCGGTATCCTAGCAGTCCATCCACTGCCCCAGAAAACAGTTAAAGCAAAAGCAGCGGCTCTATTTTTAAAAATAAATTAACAAGACCAGTAAGACATAATTGCTGGCACGCCTATTTATGGTTAGGTAAATGCCAATAGTCAGATATTTTATTAATTCATAGTCGTCTGTTTTTCTTACAGTACTTCCTATCTTGCTACTTGTTGAAATTATGATTGAAGGACCATCTTCTGACAAATATAACATTAAGAAAAAAACATCCTTCCCCCTCATCTCACAGAGCCTACTGTGTGGGTTTGGTAAGCAATAGATTTGGTGGGGAAATTGTAGTTTTGATATTGCTCCCATGAAGACTGAAAGTAACCTTGTTGTGTCCTTTGACCCCCAAGAAACTAGATGGGGAAAAGTCACACCACAACTTCAATCCATAGCCCACACATGTTGTAGATCACATGACATCTACTCTATTGACTAGAAAGGGAAACACACAGGTGAGTATCTTTTACCTCTCACACTTGCTTGTAGCCAGTAGATTTGAACAAGACAATTTTATTACTGTCTAAGACTCACAGGTTATTAGGTGAGGAACCTCAGACGCAGGGACTCTGGAAATATGTGCACTCACCAATAATGGTTTAACAAATGTTATGTTCTTTTGTTTTCAGTGCAGCAGCATCCCATTCAGCGTCAGACCTTCTGAACCTTAAGCTTCTAAAAGTGGGGAGTTTTATAAAAGACTTTTCCAATCCCTCAAATTAGGGATGGAAACCCCTCAGGTATTCTCATTCATCTTGATCCAATTACAATGATCTCACCTTAGATCTGAACAAATTTTGTTTTTGACTTTTTCACAGACCTGAAATGTATCAATCTTTCTTTGACTATTGAAATATCTCCATATGACACAATACAGTTCAAACGGATAACACAGCTTGATGTTACCTTTTTCTGTTCCTGTGTTACATCGTGCATGAAAGTATTCTCAGAGCGTGCTTTGCTTCCAAAATATTGACGGCTGTCAATTGTTCCATTAACCTTCTGTGGCAGCCTAAGCAAGTCACTGCAGTGTACTCACAGTTCAAAAAGGAGGATGAGTGCCACAGGGAATGCACATTAGTCCAAGCACAAAAGGAAAATCAACTTTTAAATTACTTTTCAATTGAATTAAATTAATATTTTAGTCACTGTCACAGTTTCGACGGGCTTCGGGAGGAGCAGAAGGGCGAGTGGTGGTCCGTCCCCCCTGAATCTGGCCGTCTCCTCTCTTTCCAGCCAGATGACTGGGACCCCGACGACCCTGACATTACGGAGGACGACGTGGTGCAATACGGGCCTGGTCCCTTTAACGGGGAGGACATCATCAAAGGCCCCGCCCCCGCTCCCGCCGTCATATCGGGCCCGCCCAGGAGAGTGGATGACGACGAACCCGGAAGAGAGCCGAGGGAACCGGAGCGAGAAGAGGACGCCGAAGAAGGAGAGCGTGAAGGCAGGCATCGGAGAGGGGAACGACTGGTGCTGCTGACAGTACCGGAGGGAGAACCCGACACCAGGACGCCAGGAGGCCAACGGTTCGGCTCTGCGCCCCGCCACACTCCTGGAGGAGTGTGGCTCCAACAGGTACGAGAACGTATGACTGGGTGGATGGGGAGGAGAACAGCCGCTTTTAAATAGGGCACCTCCAACTACCCCTTCACTTCACCCGATCCCTAGCACAGCCCCTCACGCCGTCGGAAGTGTGTTTGTGGCACTGGTGCTCCCTCACTCCTACCCTGATCCCGTCTCGATCAGAGCGGGGAGTCTCACAGTTCCTTTTGTTTTGTTTTGTCTTTCGCCTGGTGGGAGCGAGCCCGAGGGATCCCAGGAAGAAGCCTGAGGAGGGAGAAAAACCACGACCTGTGACGTGAACAGGACCGGACGAGACCTGTGGAACATTAACAGGACACACCTTGGACTGGGTCCCCCAAGACTATAAAGCTGGCCCATCGCGACAAACCCCGTATAAAAATAAAACCAGGTCCAACCAGATCCCGTGTCCAGCCTGATCCTTGCGAGGGCTTACAAGTGGTGGAGAATGCAGGCAACCTGTCCATTGAGAAAGGCATAATGGACGCCATCATCCAACATCTGATAGCGGGCCAGGAGAAACTGGGATGGGCCGTGGAGCGGCATATGAGCACGGCTCAAGCCGACAGGGATGTCTTCAGGGACAGTATAGCCGCACAGCAGGAGGAGCTGCAGAGACTAGCCACGGAACAAACAGCTGGCCGGCTCAGAGAAACAAGAAGCCCTCATACTCCAGGACCCTCAGGCATAACCCTCCAAAAGTATGTAGCCGGGGAGGATCCGGATGCATTCCTTCTGAACTTCGAGAGGGCGGCCAGGGCCTGTGGGTGGCCGGCGGACAAATGGCCCTTCTTTCTGGCCCCCTTACTGACGGGCGAAGCCCAGGCTGCCTACCAGGTGGCCAACAGTACAGGCACTGCGCCCTATGGCGAGATCAAAACGATCATTCTGGACCACCTGGGTATGGACGCGGAGGCCTTCCGCGTGCGCTTTCGTAGGGAAAGAGGACATCCCGGGGAGAACCCAAAAACGCTGTTCTTCCGCCTCAAATCGGCTGCAGACAAATGGTTAAGACCTCTTGAGAACTCAAAGGAAGATATCATGGACCGCATATATCTTGAGCAGTACCTAGAGGCCCTACCATACAACACACAGAGGTGGCTCCGACAACATCCACGGCTGACTACCGAACAAGCGATAGAAATGGCCACCACCTTCTCAAGGGCCCAGCCGCGTGTCCCGTCCTGGGAACCAGACAGAACCCGCCCTCCGCCAGGGAAACCCGAGAAAAGGAATGTCAGACCTCCTGCAGAACCCCTGAGGCTCCGACCAACCAAGTCAGGTCCTCCGTTGTATAGAGGGCCCCAGTGCTTCGACTGTGGCGAATGGGGCCATATCGCCAGGGCATGTCCGCTCAAGAAGACGTCGGAGGAGCCGATGGAAGTGGGATATATTCCCCGTTCCATCCTATACACCGCAGAGATGGGGACGGCATTTTACGTGAGTGTAGGAGTGAATGGGAAATGGGTTAGGGCCCTACTGGATTCGGGGTGTAGACAATCCGTGATACAAGGGGCACTGATACATCCCTCACAACTCCAACCAGATCTGTATGTCCACATTAGATGCATACACGGGGACGTGAAGGCATACCCAGTTGCTGAGATAGACATCACCACAAAGGGAGGGCCCCCATGTAGAATCAGGGTGGGGGTACTACCTGATTTACCAGAAGAGGTCATCATAGGGACCGACAATCCGGGGTTCCTAGATATGTTCCTGGCCACCGTTTTTCAGACTCTAGGGGGGAGGAGGGATAACAAGCAAGAAGAATCCTCACCCGCCTTGATCACCACGGAGCCATGGCTCCTGGATAGGAACTTCCAGTTCACGCAAATCAATGACCCCACCCTCCAGCATGCCTGGCAAAGTGCCCAAAACAACAATGGAACACCCCCCTATACCTACCCTCGTTTCTTCTCTAAGAAGGGGTTACTATACCGTCAGAGCACCCAAGAGGAAGAACCCCAGCTACTGGTCCCTAAGTCCTTCTGCGAACAAATCCTGTTCTTTTCCCACTCTCACCTTACAGCTGGACACATCGGGGTAGAGAAGGTCACGCAAAATGTCCTGAGATACTTTTATTGGCCCGGGGTGTATGGGGACATCAAGAAGTATTGTCAGGAATGCGAGACCTGCCAACGAAAAAACCCTTATCGACCCCCTCCTGTTCCCCTCCAGCCATTACCCATATTAGGGGTACCCTTTGAAAGAGTGGGGATGGACCTTATAGGTCCCTTCCCCAGAACCCGGAAAGGACATCAATATGCTCTGGTGATAGTGGACTATACAACCCGCTACCCAGAGGCGTTTCCCCTCTCCGCCCCCACTACACAGAACATTTCGGACAAACTAATCGAACTGTTCTCGAGGGTAGGGTTTCCCAGGGAGATCCTAACCGACCAGGGCACTCCATTTGTCTCACGACTAATGAAAGAAGTATGTAGGACATTGAATCTGAAACACCTAAAGACCTCGGTATATCACCCCCAGACTGACGGCCTCGTTGAGAGGTATAATGGGACGCTAAAGCGCATACTGAAGAAAATGTTGGGGGAGAAGGGGCGGAATGGGACCGGCTCCTTCCCTTAGCGTTGTACGTCATCAGAAGCCAGGTCCAGAGCAGTCTCGGTTGCTCTTCCTTTGAGATGCTTTACGGGAGACAACCGAGATCGCTCCTGGAGATGACCAGAGAAGCCTGGGAGAAAGAGGAAGCAGATGAGGCTAGAGATCTTCTGGACTACACCAAGAGCCTTAAGTCCAAGATAGGGAAGCTGAGGGATCTTGCTTATTCCCACTTGGAGAAAAAGCAAGCGCAACAGAAACATTTCTACGACAAAGGGAAGAGGTGGCGACATCTAGCTATTAACGATTGGGTATTGGTGTTGCTGCCTTCCTCCTCCAGCAGATTCAAGGCGGAATGGCTGGGGCCGTACAAAGTGGTGGGGACGGTAGGGAGAACAAGCTACCGAGTACAGGTAAAGCCCTCTCGGATTCAGACATATCATATCAACCTACTAAAAAATGGTTGGGACCCCTACCTAGCTCAGCCCATGTAGCCATACCAACAGAAGAGGGCTCCTCACCCGGTACCCTAGCCCACTTGGTCGTAAATGAGGAGCTAACATCCAAAGAGAAACAATCCCTAATGAGTGTCATAAACCCCTTTGCTTCCTTGTTCTCGGACGAGCCAGGGAAAACCTCGCTTGCAGAACATTCTATCACAACCCAACATGGCCGGATAGTTAAACAGCGGCCATACCGCATACCCGCCGCACGGAGGGAGGCGGTACGCACAGAAGTAAAGGCTATGTTGAGGATGGGGGTCATTCATCCCTCCAGGAGCGAGTGGTCCTCTCCCATAGTCATGGTTCCCAAACCAGACGGGTCGATCAGATTCTGTATGGACTTCCGTGCCCTCAACTCCGTCTCCAAATTCGATGCCTACCCAATCTCAAGGGTAGACGAATTAATCGAAAAATTGGGTAACGCTAGCTTTATTACCACCATTGACCTTACGAAGGGATACTGGCAGGTGCCCCTGAAAGAAACCGACAGGGAGAAAACAGCTTTCACAACACCAGACGGCCTATACGAGTTTACGGTCCTCCCCTTCGGTCTTCACGGTGCACCTGCCACCTTCCAGCGTCTGATGAATATGGTACTCAGGGAACACCAGGGTTATTCATCCGCTTACCTAGATGACATAGTGGTGTTTAGCTCGACCTGGGAGGACCACCTAACCCACCTAGACCACATACTGCAGTCCCTAAAACAAGCAGGGTTGCATATCAATTCCAAGAAGTCCCGAGTGGGGTTCCAATCAGTGAAATACCTGGGGTACGTCCTAGGACACGGGGTCATAGCCCCCCAAAGGGAAAAGGTGAGGGCCATCACTGAAACACAGTTCCCAACTACAAAAAAAGAAGTGAGAGCCTTCTTAGGGTTGCTCGGGTATTATCGACGTTTTATCCCACAATACTCAGACATAGCGGCACCCCTAACAGATGTTTTGCGAAAAGACACAAAAGCCAAGGCACTCCTAAATCCGTCAAAAGAGATGTTGAGAGCCTTCTCCCGACTAAAAGAAGCCATCACAACAAGCCCGGTGTTGGCATCACCCGATTTTGAGAGACCATTCCTCCTACATACAGATGCCTCAGACAATGGCCTGGGGGCGGTACTATCCCAGCTCTCCCCCGAGGGTGTCGACCATCCGATCCTCTTTATAAGCAGGCGTTTGTTTCCTCGAGAAGAAAAATACCCAACCATCGAGAAGGAGTGCCTTGCGGTAAAGTGGGCTATAGAAAAGCTGAGGTATTACCTGGAAGGCACTCACTTCACCTTGTACACTGACCATGCGCCCCTTCAATGGATGAGCAGGAACAAGGGACATAACCCCCGCATCTTGCGTTGGTTCCTGTCGTTACAACCCTTCTCCTTTGAGGTGAAACATCGCAGGGGCACCAACAATGGTGGTGCTGACTTTCTATCTAGGGTGTTCCCTCTCCCCGAACGGGAGAATCCTGAAGGGGGGGTGTGTCACAGTTTCGACGGGCTTCGGGAGGAGCAGAAGGGCGAGTGGTGGTCCGTCCCCCCTGAATCTGGCCGTCTCCTCTCTTTCCAGCCAGTTGACTGGGACCCCGACGACCCTGACATTACGGAGGACGACGTGGTGCAATACGGGCCTGGTCCCTTTAACGGGGAGGACATCATCAAAGGCCCCGCCCCCGCTCCCGCCGTCATATCGGGCCCGCCCAGGAGAGTGGATGACGACGAACCCGGAAGAGAGCTGAGGGAACCGGAGCGAGAAGAGGACACCGAAGAAGGAGAGCGTGAAGGCAGGCATCGGAGAGGGGAACGACTGGCGCTGCTGACAGTACCGGAGGGAGAACCCGACACCAGGACGCCAGGAGGCCAACGGTTCGGCTCTGCGCCCCGCCACACTCCTGGAGGAGTGTGGCTCCAACAGGTACGAGAACGTATGACTGGGTGGATGGGGAGGAGAACAGCCGCTTTTAAATAGGGCACCTCCAACTACCCCTTCACTTCACCCGATCCCTAGCACAGCCCCTCACGCCGTCGGAAGTGTGTTTGTGGCACTGGTGCTCCCTCACTCCTACCCTGATCCCGTCTCGATCAAAGCGGGGAGTCTCACAGTTCCTTTTGTTTTGTTTTGTCTTTCGCCTGGTGGGAGCGAGTCTGAGGGATCCCAGGAAGAAGCCTGAGGAGGGAGAAAAACCGCGACCTGTGACGTGAACAGGACCGGACGACACCTGTGGAACATTAACAGGACACACCTTGGACTGGGTCCCCCAAGACTATAAAGCTGGCCCATCGCGACAAACCCCGTATAAAAATAAAACCAGGTCTAACCAGATCCCGTGTCCAGCCTGATCCTTGCGAGGGCTTACAGTCACACAAGTTAGCAGGTTAGCAAACACACACCTTACATTAGCACAAGGTTAATGCTTTATGTGTGATAACTTCACCAAGCTCCATCATGGAGTAATAATTTCACCACAACCTCTTTCAACCACAGGTATGGAAAGTTGCAATGCATGTGAACTGATTTTATGTAATGTACATGAAATCTAGGAGATTTTCCTATAACCAACATTTTCATGCCTGTTATTCTGTGAGAGAGGAAGTAGCAGTTTTTCTGCTAAACAATCAGCCACTATAACGAGCAGCGGTAGCTTTCTGCAGGGCTTAAAATGCATTAGCCAAGAAGGTAGGTAGACTCAAATCTCATTTAACGCTTTTGATGACTGCTTTTCAAGAAGCAAGAAGCAAATTCATTGCACATTCCCTGAAACATGCATTCAAGCTAGAACCCAATTTCCTTTTAATAAAGCTCCTGCCACATCACTGGTACTTCTATTGGTACAGCCACTTGCAATTCCTAAAGAAATAGTCTCAGCTCTGTCTCTTCCTTTTTCTTCATTGGATGGATTCTATGGTGACACACATCAATTACCAATATTCATGAACCAACACCAATGACACTTAGTACAAATCTAATCACTTTCTTGAAGAAAAATCAAAGTTAGTGTCTGCCCTCTTATTTAAGGCTAAACACAATATCCTTGATGATTTTATTAGTGAATCAGAATGACTTGTTACTTTATAATGTGGGATATTTTAGGGAAGCTTGCAAATTTCTTGACAGATATTTTACAATGTAGCCTTTAGACACTATATTCTCATGATATGCTAATGTTGGTAACTTATATAATAGGCAGTAAGCAATTGTGGCTCAATATAGCTAGATTGCTGTACTACCCTAGGGGTATTTGTAGTGTTTAAAAACCTCCTGCCAGGAGCAGTGCTTCTCCCTTTCCTATCCCTTCTTCCCTGTTTCCCCTGGGTGAGATATCTACAGATGCTAGGGGCTTGGCTGCTCACATCCACCTTTCTAGTTTTTATGATGGATCTTGACAAAAAACAAGACAAGCGCAACTGTTTTTTTTACATATTTCAACGGATTGGCAACAGAGTCAAATTGGACAAAGGTAGAAAGGGCCTTTATATTTTAAAACAATGGTAATATGTAAACTGTAGGTTGTTTTGACTCAAATAGTAAATTTGCCTTCAATGCTGACTCATGTACAAATTCCATCAGGTGTTTGGCTATCAAAACGGTAAAACCAAAAAAATGGTCAGACGTGACAAACGAAAGAACAATATTTATATTGAATCTGGCTATTGAAATATAGGCTTCCAGGGATGTTTTGAATGAAGGGATCAAAGAGTAGGCCTCAATTCACTATGTAGTGATGTCTAGTAGAAGGGCCAAAGAAGGTAAAAGTATCTCTACTGGTATTTGTGTTGTGATCTTGGAGCTCTGATGAATTGAGGTCGAAGCCAATCCTAACTTCTCCATTTTAGGGGTCCACCTACCCCTCTGGTAAAGTATCAAAGATGGTAAAGAGGAACCAGGCTTAGGGGAAAGGGAGTTAGAAGAGAAAATGAGAGGCATGCTCTTGCAGTTTGGTTGTCGGAATATCTGGACTGGATTACATACAGGACCTCGGATCATAATAGTGCGTGGACCAATCTATAGGTGAGAGGACACACATCAGTGATGGTGCCAACCAAGAAGGAAAGGATAAAAATTACCCAGAGGATGATTTTCGTATGGGCCCTCCTGTGGTTCCCAATTTATTTCTTACCTGTTACCTGCATTCTCACCTTTGCTTGTCAGTTGTCTTCCCTCTCCCAGGATCCTCCTTCCCAGTGCTGCAGTCGTGCTCTTTCCTTCATTCATTTCCTGAGCAGGCTTCCCTTAGGAACTAGTTAAAGCTTATCTTCTGTGATGAGAAAGAGCAAGACTAGGAGTAATGAAGGTTACTGGTGAGTAACGGGCCAATAACTAAGGGCCTGATTATGACTTTGGCCGTCTAATCACTAGACTGCCACAGCGGCAGTCCCAAGGACTCCGCCAAGCTGCCTGTATCCTGCCTGCCATATTTGGATGTTCCCGTTATGCTGGTAGTGTGAATACAGCGGTCACCCGATGGAGGAAGACTGTCGCATGCGGTAGCCCATAGTTTTCCCCACAATGTCAATGCATATGTATGTATTTTAATTTGCATAGATAGAAAATACACACATATGCATCGGACATATGGAAACAGTCCTTGTGTGAGCAATGTCTAGCAGCACGGGTATACAGCCATTGGAAGAGTGCACAAATGTACGAGTGGCTTACCTGTGCCTATGGCGATGGCGGTGTGGATTAAGGGAGATGGAAACAGGACATAAGGTGAATTTTAACCTTATTTCCTGTGTTCTCGCCGGGTTGAGTGTTGAGGTCTTCCCGCCACAGTCGGCTTGGCGGTAAGGCACATCTTTATCTGCACTGCAGGTACGGCGTCTGGACTTCTACCATCAGTCGCAGCAGCCAGTTGCTCCTTCGCGGCAGGGTGAGAAATACTGACAGTGGCAGAGGGAACTGGGAGGTGTTACGTCTATGGGACTGCCAACATCAAAATACAGCTCATGGATCACTAAGCCGGTAGGTGGGGACTCTGACTCCTCCGCAACAGTGGTACCGAGACGGCCAAAGTCTTAATCAGGCCCTTTGCACTACTACAATGAAGGAAACGCAAATCTTCCAATGAACTGCCAAACTTTACAAGAGGTTTATTCAGAGCTTTTTAAAAGTTGATCAACTTATTACTAAATTTAAAAGAAGGCCATGAAGTTCAACTAGACTGCTGTAAAGATCATAAATGCTTTACCACAGTTTAAGTGCAGCCTCCACCTTACAATACCATAACCTAGAACATCCATTTATGACTGGAAGCAGACACCAAAATTCCAATCATGAGGGCTAATCCGCCACTTTGCGACATATTTTTCACACTATTTTTCTCAAACACAGCTGAAATATTTATGTCAAATACTCTCATCGAACTGTAGTCATTGAGAATAGCAGCATATTTTAACAATCGACACATACAAAGACTAAACAAGTGAGAACCACAGTATGCAAAAAAAGCTAGTAACATATTTACTATCTTCAAACGATATTCTAAATATACATGGGATGAAGTACTATACAATTCTTGATAACGACATTGCATGTCACAGAAGTGTATAATAACAATGTAGAACAACAGATCTTAACCTGTGGGCTACAGACCACCAGGAATTCACAGCATTTTCTCAGGGAGTCCACGGGCTACAGCGCCGAGTGCTAGCACAAGCTGTCTCCAACCTTCAGAGGCATTGGGATTGGCTCTCATTAGCACCCCTGAGTGCACTGGCAGCATGCAAGGACTGGGAATGACTGCGCAGAGGTGGTGGAACAGAAAAAACCAGGCCTATCATCATTTATCTTTATGTAAGTTGCAGGGTGATCAGCCATGTTTTAGTGTCTTGGTCTGCATTACAGTGACTTGTGCATGCTGAAAGTGCAGTTCAAGGCTTGCTGTGGGGTCTTATTCCTCTCCTCAGAGCTCGTGCTGCTGTCTCTTGGGCCGCAAGGCAGAGAACCACTTGTTCTCTATCCCAGGATCAACCACACCTTGCCCACACACATTACAACTGTGCCTCTCTTGTGTTTTGAGGCTGAGAAGTGTATGCATGAGTTTCTCAGGTTCTGGGCCATAAGGCATTTTTGCAATCCACATGGACAATGTCCTGCAGTGCCCCTCATCTTCATCTTTGGGCCTGTAGTATCATCATCTCATGATCAAGTAAGTGTTCCCCGTTCATGATATCTGGGGAAACTGGCACCAAATGTCAGTAGTAATATTTAATCAATGTGAGAAAAGTGGATGATTAGTTGGAGCGGTTGTGAGACCTCGCAAGTAATAATGTCACTATTCAGTAGCAGGTCCAGTCAGGCTTCTTTCAGTCAACCCTTAGCTTGGTCCTGGGTAGCTGTGACACAGACCAGTCAGGCTTAACTCAAAGGAAAACAAGTGTAAAGCATTTATCAGTCCCAAAACAATAAATAATTAAGAAACACGATACAATAAACCCCCACTCCAATTTATAACAAGCATTGGCAAAGCCAATAGGTCCGGCTTTGGCCACCAGCCTTTTGGCAATTTTTGTTTTGTTTTGTCATGGTTTTTGCAAAAAGTTATTGTTCAGGAAGCTGCTGTGACCTCATCAATCTAAAAATAAACATTGGCTAAAAGCAATAAAGTTGTTTTGGTCTCAAAAAAGCACATATTGTCATGGCACTACATTGCACTGAAGGTGAACTACTTTGTGTGTGGATGTTCTTCTTGTGAAAGGGCAGTGAGCCATAACTCATAGTGAAGTCAGCCAATTACTGAAGTGGGCTGACACATTGTCCCTTGATCCATGCTAGTGTAGGTGGAAGAAAAATGTGGATTTAGACAACCATAGACTAATGGATGAAAACTGGCTGAAAACCCACACAAGTAACTATGTTATAAATACAATTTTAGTAAAATCAAAATGGCTTGCCTAACACAAACTTTAAAAAGCCAATCAGACTGGCATTGGCTGCCAGTATCTTGCCTTTGAGAAGGAGGGGAGGGAAAAAACGAGAAATAAATAAAAAGGAAAATAAAGTAAAATAGAAAGACAGAAAAAGAGATGAGGAAACAAAGAAGGAAAGAAGGAAGGGAGAAAGAGAGAAAGAAACAAACAAACAAACAAACAAAGAATGTAAGAAAAAAGAAGGAAGAAGGAAAGGAAGAGTAAAGAAACATGCAACACAGCAAAATACAGAGGACAAAAAGAAATAATTACAAAGACAGAGCACCTTGATGAACTTATATGTAGAGTTAATTTGAGCTGCTGATATGGTGTGAAAAAGCAGCAGTCACAAAGATGCCACTTCAAAAGGAATATACAACAGCACTGGCAGGAGACAGGAACTGATAAAGCTGGAATATTTCCTGTGTCACAACTGGTAGAAAGCATCCTGCTATCACATCAGGCTCTACAAACAAAGGCAACACTAGTGGAATAATAAAGTAAAAACAAAAACAATGGCGAGGAAGGGAACTACGTTCTGTACAAATGTGCTCTTTGTGTAAGGGCTAAATGCAGTGCACTCAAAGTGGAGTTTGTCAGTGGCTGAAGTAGGCTGACCCATTGCTAAATTTTTTGTAAAATCGAAAGGTCTTGGCTGACATCAGATCTAAAAATAGTATATATTTTTGTTAGACCTGTCAGCCTAAGGGTTGCCTTCCTCCAAACATTTTGCCTGTTTCCCTCCATTTTTTTGCTGAAATTAATTTTTGTTGCCTTTGGACTCTGTGCACTTTATCACTGCTAATCAGTGCTAAAGTGCTTGTGTTCGTTCCCTAAACATGGTTAAATTGTGTTACACCTGATTGGCATATTTAATTTACTTATGAGTCCCTTGTAGAGTGGTATACTGTGTACCCAGGGCCTGTACATTAAATGCTACTAGTGGGCCTGCAGCACATATTGTGCCACCCACCTAAATACACCCTTAAAATATGTTAGAGCTCTACCATTGGAGCCTGAATGCAATCTAAACTGCCAATTCGACTTGGCAATTTAACCCCCTTGCAAAGCCTTTATTTCCCCTTTTATTGCATAGAAGTCAATCCTGAAGTAGGCCCTAGGTAGCCAATAGGGTAGGCTGCATTGTAATTAAAAGGTTGGACATGTATTTTTAAGTTTTAAATGTCACAGTAGTGAAAAACTCTTACATTTGTTTTTTCAATACTGTGAGGCCTATCTATCCCATGGGATAACATTGGTTGCCTTATTACATTTAATAAGTGCTAACTTTTGATTGAGAGCAGATGAGCATGTCATGATTGGTATCTATGAAATTCTAAAAAAAAATTCTCTTTAATGGTAAGGTCAGATTTTAAATTTCAATTTTGAAATTGCCTCTTTTAGAAGTTGCCATTTTTGTGCCCTTAGCTATTTCATGCCTGTGGCCTCCCCTAGGTCACATGACTGGGTGTAGCTGACAGACTTTGTAAATTCCTCCCACACAGTCACACAATAGAGGGATTGGGGGTGTCTGAATGGGCCATCTGCTGGCAGGATGGGGGGGCATGACTGGGTGTAACTGACAGACTTTGTAAATTCCTCCCAGACAGTCACGCAATAGAGGAAGTAGGAGTGCCTGAATGGGCCATCTGCTGGTAGGATGGGGGGCGGAGATGGGCACAGACCCACTTGCAACTGAATAGGCTGTGCTCTGCCTTCACACAAAGAGATTGTCACCTCCACATTGTCCCTTCAGCCAGTTTGGAGCCAGGGCAGGGGAGTCAGGAAATCACAATCACTTCAAATGAAACCTCTAGTAACTTCTCCCAACTTCAAAGAAGGCACCAGGTATAAAATTAGGGCCTTCAAACCTCCTCTTCAGTTCACTTTCTGGACTTGCGGAAGGACTCTCAGAGGACTACCTGCTGCAGTATCATGCTGTGCACTCCTCAAGCCTGATTTGCTACACTTGGAAGTACTGCTTTGCTGCCTGGAGGCAGACCTGAATGTTCAGACGCCAGCCCTGCTGTTTGAGCCCTGTATCTTCACTTGAACCCAGGACTACCAGAGTGACTCCAAGAGTTAGTTAGCTGGCCTCCTTCTCAGAGCCACATGGACATAAAAGGCTGCAACCATATTGAACCTGCACCTGGATCCAGCCTTAATGGGTCCTGAACCCCCAAGTAGTGTCCGACCAGTCCTGGACCCTTATTTGTGATGCTAAAGATGTCTAGATAGTGAAAATGCAAAACTTGAGACTTAGACATTTTTTGGGCTAAAAACTGTTCTGAAAACCGAGGGAATACCGGGACCAACCTACTCGTTGATCCGCCCAAGGTGCATTGCCGGTTGGCCTATCTTCGCAGTTGCTCCTCCTATGTTCTTCCCCACAGCAACAAATCCCGTTCAGCAGTTCTTTGCCAAAGGGAGCATCCAACCTCCTGGATCTGTCTTCGGATACAGCATCCTGCCCTGTCCTGCTGGAGATTTTTGACTTCTTAAAATGTGACTAAGTCCAAACATAGAAATCTTCACCACAACTACGTTCAGTGGCTCCCCTACAATGACGCCCCCTCCCGGGACACAGTCTGAAGCCTTGCCCCACTGAACTTTAGCTTCTCAGAACATTTTTCTTGAAAATTCTTCTATGTCCAAAGGTAAACGTCGACCGGGCCCAATCCACTTCTTGTATCCGATTCACGCTCCATTGTGGTCACCATATTTTCCAACTTTGACTTCGTCTCACGCGACTAGAAGTCCGCGGTTGGCGCTTTGCTCTTTTAGACGCTCATTTTTATTAAAAACGTTAAATATTCATAACACCAGTTCTCGTTCTACTGATTGGACTTTTGCTGTTTTGGTGTTAAATAATTTATTAAAATGTACTCTATGTTTCTAAATTAGTGTGGGATTTTTCTTGTGCTGTGTTTTTACTTTATAGCTGTTTGTGTGCTGCATAAATGCTTTACACATTGTCTGTAAGTTAAGCTTGACTGCTTTTTGTGCCAAGCCACCCAGGGTTAAGCACAGGTTAATTTAGTGACTTTTTGTGGTTCACCCTGCCAGGGATTGTGGCTTTTGCCTGAACAGGGCTAACACCCCAGTTAATCAACAACACAATTTCTCACAGTTTTGTATATTTAAATAGACACCAAAATGACAAAAATCTGATAAAGGGA
The DNA here is from genome assembly GCA_963921515.1 of Calotriton arnoldi. NCBI lineage: Eukaryota > Metazoa > Chordata > Amphibia > Caudata > Salamandridae > Calotriton > Calotriton arnoldi. Next base: position 125,755 of record CAWUFW010000954.1, read on the forward strand.
ACTGGAGTTATGAGTTTTGTAATGTTTTCAGAAATCACTGCAATGCACTTCAAAAATAAATTAGAACCTCTACTTCTCACTCTTAGCAATGCAATAGTCTATAAACCTAAAACGCAAGGGTTCAGGCCAAAGTCAAAGTTTCAGGCAAACCGCGCTGGAACTAAGGGTCGGATGCAGGTATTGGGTTGGTCCCAGCAGGATTTTACTTTCGTACTTAGAAATGTTTCGGATTCTTTTTCTCGACTACAAGCTAGTCAGCAGGCTCCTCTGCAGCTTGAGTCCAGTTTTGGGTTCGACATCGGCAGACCGGCGAAAGTCTAGCAGTCCGGTAAAAGCCTTGGTTCTCAACGTTTGTCCATACCTCTTTGGCTCTCACTTCCTTATTCAAACCGACCACCGACCCCTTCGCTGGCTCATGCAGATGAGAGGCGAAAACCCCAAATTGTTGAGGTGGTCCATTTCCCTCCAGGGGATGGACTTTCGGGTGGAACATCGACCCGGAGTAGACCACGCCAACGCTGACGGTCTCTCCCGGTTTTTCCGCCTTAGCGATGAGAACTCCCTAGAGGTTGGGTAGCTCTCCCCACTTTCGGCTGGGGGGGACGCGTGTTAGACCTGTCAACCTCATTTTTTGCCACTACCTTTTTGTTGGACCTAGGTCTCTGGGCGCCTTACCACTGCCAAACAGTGCTGAGGTGCAGGTGCTCTCTCCTAATAAGATGGCTGCCACAGGCCCCTGCTACTGCGGAGTGGCCATTGTACATGCACGCACCAGTAGTCAGGATCAGGCTGGGACATAATGTTACTGTATCCATGCCGTCCCGCCTCTGGGCCTCATAGACAGACATGAGGGAAGCTTCTAGGACCTTCCAGCTCAGGGAGGAGTTATGTTTTGCCGCCTTTCAGGAGGGTCACCTGACCTAGGGGTATAAGAGGTTTGGAGGGAAACCTAGTTAGTCAGTTGCGGCACCACTGGACCTGGGGGAACCTCTCCCGGAGTACAGGCTGTTGGGCCTAGGGGGGAGACCTACACTACTGGTACTGACTGGGCTTAGGCACTGCTGTGCTGAGATAGATGAGGAACACCTTCCACCTGCTGACCTTGCCCAGCGTGAGGGGACCCAGGGAACCACCTCCAGTGTGCCTGCAGGACACCTACCTGCCTCTTGTGCCCACCAACTCAACCCCCCAATCCCCCCAAGTCACTGCAACCAAGCAACTACAAGCACACTGATACAGCAACCAAGTACCTGCAACCAAGCCAGACAACTTCAAATACGCTACTGCTGGGGATCACCAGGTAAAGCGCTGTATGCTGTGCCCTGAAGAAGCGCTGTGACTGTAGAGCGCTGTGTTTCTAAGCGCTGGGCCCCCATAGCCAGCATCCTGCCACCAGTCCTGTGCGCTTCCCTAGCGATGTCCCCAGCACCTACTGCCCACGAGGTGCTGGCCTGAGGGAACAGATTGCCCTACCGAGCGCTGTGTAGCGCGCCCCTGCTGGGCCCCAGAATCACCGCGCGCCCCTGCGCCGTGAAGGATAAGCGCTGGGCCCTTGTCACCGCCGCGGGCCGGATACCTGCTGTAGCGTCGCTGCCAAAGTCACCGCTGCGACTCCGGGGCCGGGAGAAGAGTGCCCGTGTGTCAGGGAGGTCCGCTGCGGCCCCCGGAGTGAGGAGATCACCGCCGCGGAGGTGGGGAGGGCCGCGTTAGACCCGAGGAACGCCGAGGATCCGCGTTGCCGAGCGACCAAGGCCGGGCCGCGTCACCGGCTGGGCCGCGCTCCTATTGGCCCTGTGCACACGCCCCCAAGGAGCCTCGGCCCCATTGGTTCCCGGGTCCGGAGGCCGACGGAGGCCCGGAGCCCGGGGTAGAACAGCGCCGGAGGGGCTCCACTGCAAACGGGAGCCCCGAGAGCATCTGCGAGGCCGCGAGTAACGCTGAGGGCCTCCGGGAACTGGCCGCCTCCCCCGGTCAAAGCCCCAACGAGCAGCCAGGATCGGGCTGACCGGGGAGGAGGCGCCCGGCCCCATCGAGGCCCCCACGCAGATCGGGACAACAAGGTGAGCCCGGGAGGCCCTGGGAGGGATTCTGTGCCGCAAGGAGGCCTCACGTTAGCAGCGCTGCCCCCGCCTACCGTCCAGAGTGGACTAAGAGGGGCCGGGCCCTCGTGCTGCTGTGTTGACTGCCTCCCCTGCGCATGAGGCTGGGCCCGGTCGTAATATTTAGGTCTGGCCTGCTCACCCCCTAATTTCACCTGTCACATTCATCTACCTATGTGAGCCGTATGCCCTGCCCTGCACAGGAGATAGGTCCTTCCTACATGGGCCTCAGAAACAGGGCCTGAATTGACCAAGAACATAGGCAAAGCTGCTGGGGTGACTTACATGCATTAAGTCCCTTAGTGAGGGAAATGTTTCCCATGTTATGCATATCTACATTAAGACCTTTCTTGAATTGAATGTACCTAGGTGTATTGAGCCTCTGTGTTCACCTACCAAGAGTTAAAATGTTCCAATGTTGAGTACCCACCTGCATTGAGGCACCCACTGTACTGAATGTGGTTGCGCCTAGGTTGATACAGGTTCCTCCTCATCTACAGTGTTCTGTGCATCTAATTTCTTGCTAACTGAATGTCGCTAAATGCATTGAAGTCTATGTTTGGACCTGCAACCTATGACCTACAGTGTTACCTGCTTCTCTAGGAGGTTATTGCTACTGCCTTGTTACTGGCATAAGGTTTTACTGTTATGATGCGCTTGAATGAATTTACGCACTGGTTCTAAGAAGCTAAATGAATTGAAATGTTGCCTGCGATGATCTGCCTCATCCACTGCTGATTTAAATGAGATAAAGAATCTTGTTTTTACCTAACAGCCTGGTGTGGTGTCTCCTTATTGTGTGCGCATTACTGAGTCAGTGTGAGTGTGTGCTGCACAACTGCTTAACACATTGCCTTCGGGTGCCTTCCTGCCTCGCGCCAAACTACCGTGTCGGAATCGGCGACCCCGGTTCTAACAGAGACTACCTATGAACTGGTGGTAGTGTATGAGCTGCAGAGTCTGTGCCCGAAAACCATTATGTTTTGCTTTAAGCTCACAAGTCCCAGTTCTGTGGGCGGGAAGGAGTATACTCAAGCACCAGCCAAGGGTCCAGGACCCGTGGGGCATTTCTTGGGGGTAGGTCTCAATCTCATGGACTACAGCAGCAGAGTCCCGGGCAAGTTCAGGGGCAACTGGTCAGCTGGGCACTGTGAGGTGCAGGCTTCCTTAGCGTTTGTGTCCCTGAAGCTAAACAGGAGGCTAGCCAACTAGCCTTTGGAGTCACTTGTCCTTGACACAAGTGGGAGTAGGTCCAGCCCTAGGGGTCTCTCGCCATGGTTCCAACAGCAGGAGCAGCCCTTCTCTTCTGAAGTCCTATCTTGGTTCAGCAGGTGCAGTCTTTCTTGGTGCAGCCTTTCTTTCTGAGGTCCACAGGTTCAGTGGGTGCAGTACTTCTGTTCTTTCAGAGTTCAGCAGGGTTCAGATGCTGGAAGCTAGGAGTTCCACTTTTATGCTAATCTCGAATTTGTGGGTAGTGAAGACTCCCCAACCATTTGGAGCAAAATGCTCACAGGCAATCCTGCCCACTATTATATCACTTCCTGTGGGGTTGACTGTAAACAATCCGACAGAACAGCTCTCTACCCAAAACCAAAATGCCAGGATCCTGCTTCCCTGGGTCACAGCTGTGGGCACACACCTGAGGTGTGTTCTTTATAATGAGCCACCCCTCATAGAAAACCAGTTCTGCCATGGGTTTTCCCCCTCTGGGAGCAATGCTAGCCTATCTAACTACGCAAAGGAGCGGGCAAGCTAAGGTGTGACTTGTATTTGCCTATAAGAGGTGGTAGCCTCGTTGAAGCTCAGCCATTTGTGGTCACAGCCCTCTGGCCATCCTGTCAGGCGAAAGGCACACCTCCTCCCACCAGCAGACCTTTTTCCTGAGAGCTATTCACACTTCCCTGGCAGGAGGGCAGCAAACTGGCTCAGGTGACAACTGCTGTAGTGTAGTGAATCAGAAATGGCTACTAGAACTTTGGGGAAAGAAAGTGATAACATATATTAAAAGTTACTTTAAATAGGACTTCAGCAATGAAGTTAGGCTTAATATAACAAATAATTTGATACCTTGCAATACTACATCTTATGGTCCCAAATGAACGTTAGCACTTAGCGGCTGGGCTAGTACATGGGTACTTGCAAACATTTTCACAGGGGCCACAAAATATGGTATGTTATGTGTCTGAGGTCTGCATTAATTCCAGAGCGGTATGGGGTAAGGTGGGCATTGGGGAAGCATGGTGTGGTCAGTGAGTCATGGAATTATTTTGAGGGTTTCATTAGATACTGCCCTCTAAATTAACCCCGTAGTCTCTAGAAGAGTCATAGATTTGACAAAACAGTGTTATGCAGTATCTGAATCGCTATCCCTCTACCAGCCTTCTCTACTTGCTATCACTACCTTGGCAGAGTCATGTGTAAAAAACAGAAGTACTTTCATTATTGAAATGGAATGAAATAGAATTGCACAATGTGAAAGCAAAAAACCTCTGATCAATCCCTACTTTCTCACTTGACCAAATTGTGCGATCCTAGGCAATTGTTTTATTTCACTTTGCCTCACTTTTCTTCATTTCACAGGTAAGAGCACCTTGAAATATATGTGTTCAGTATATGCACTGTAAAAAACTTTCTACTGTGTTTTATTTAATAAACTATAATGTTGCCCGTGTATAATAACAACCCAGGCCACCCAGAGGGTTCGGCGTGACAAATGTTTTTCCTCTTAGTTCACTATTGACATTGTTGTTAGGGTGGGAGGAGGCAGGAATGTTTCTACGTTATTTTTTGAAAACTTTCACTTTTAAAATATACCTCTCAATGCACTGATATAATCTGATGTACTAAAGGGGAAACACTTCTACATGTTAACAAATAAACATTTTGAATTTTGAAGAGACTTTGTCATTTTTATACGTTTGTTGCAAGATGTCTTAAAAATTAATGTGTTCCTAAAGTTAAGTGCTGCTGGATACCTTTTTTTGCTTCTTTTCTTTTACTTCAGTTACTATGTAAATAAACGCTTTCCCGTTTCCCAGTGCGGTTGTTCAGCAGGGGCCGCATGCGAAGGTCAGGAGGGCTGCAAGCTGCCCCTGGGTATTACTTTGAGTATCACTGGGCTAGTGTAACCCCGTGTTAGCCAATGGGACTACCAGCTTGATACAATGAAAATGGCAATTGCGAGTTTTCACTGTCAAGAGATGTAAAAGATAAAAGAAGCCCGCCTTCTTTTTAATAAATGTCATGCTGTCTTATGGGCTACTAAGGCCTTCGACAGCGGTGACATTAGTATTATAAAGGAAGGATTGGACTTAGCAAAAGAGTTATTTTGCCAGGTTGGGTTGTTATTTACAAACTGCCTGACTAGGCTGCATGTGGCAGAACTAGAGCCATGTTTTCACTTTGTCACTGCTGTGGTGGCATTAAAAGTGCTGCAGTCCACCAGTGACATTTAACTTACTAGCCCTGGGTACATCTTGTACCATGTACTAGGGACTTATAAAGAAGTTAAATGTGCTAATCAGGTGTTAGTCAATTGCACACGCGCTTTGAGGAGTCAGAGCACATGCACTTGGGGAGGGAAGCAGGGTCAGTGCAATTCAGAGTTGAAACACCAGCAGCATCAGTCAAAACACTTAGAGGTGATCATACAAAAAGAGTCATTCCCTTGCAATTAAAATGAGGTTATCCATATCAGTTAAAACACCCACGTTTACATTTATCATGTTTTACTTAATTTACTTCCCTAGGAGTATTTGCTTTTTCCAGCACATTGTTTTTCTGTAGCTTATTTAATACTGCAAATTAATCTTGTACTGTGTGTGTTGTGGCTTTGGCTGCCCATAAGTGTCTCTGTGAGTTCAGGTTGTGGGTGGGTGTTTTTGTTGGGCCATTATTGAGAGGTTTGGAGTCGAGGCTGCAAATAGTGCACATTCCTCCAGTGCCTAGCAGGGAGTCATTAACATTTATACTTTGGCCTCTATGCAGAGTTCACAGAGCAATAGTGGCATAAGCAAATAATAATTGTGATTATATGTGAAAGTGTGTCAATGAGGTACAAAGCTGCTGAAAGATTGACACAGCCAAAGTGTTTACACTTGAATGGGTATGTTCTGTTCTGTTATGTGTGTGGTGGGTGAAGTGAATGAGATGCATGAATGTGTGTGCAGAAGGATAGAGTGAAAAGAGGGTGCAGAAGAAGAAAGCAATGAGGTGTGAAACATGGAAATGGAAGATTTAACAATGATGTGGGAAGAAAAAGGCTGTAAGTGCAGCACAGATAAGCTGTAGAGGAAAGTTGTTTTTTTGTTTTTTTTTTTATTTATTTATACATTTTCAAAAACAAAAATAAAAAAATAAAAAACGAAGTACAGATATTCAAATCAGAGCTTTGGCAAAGGTTACACATAATGTAGAAGTCAGTTGGCAGAACTTAACAGTACACAATCCGGCATGACAGATATACATTGACATGACAACAGGTTAAAGTGCATCGTACGATAGGATAGGCTGAACATTATTACACAAAAAAATCGGGTATTATACAGTGGTGACTGTGAGCAGATAAGCAGTGAGTGGACCCCAAACATCACGAGGCTTCGATGCCATGGGCAACTCCTCAGCGTAACATGTGAGCTGATCCCGGCAGTATGCCAAGTCCTGCAGCCATAGTTTAGTGGAAGGTGCAGATCTTCCTCCCCAACCCATAGAGATTCTACGTTTAGCGAGTAGCAAGGATATAGCTACAAATTTTCTATGTGGTGCTTTGATATTAGCTACAGCGCCCACCAAGCATAGCTGTGGAGTACATGCTATGGGCAGCTCCACCATCTGATGCAGAATGTGTGTGACTAATCTCCAGTATTCCTGCACCTTTGGACACTCCCAGGCTAAGTGGTAGAAATTGGCGTCCGGGGCATCACAGCGCTTGCAATGATCAGTGTCTCTCAACCCATACCTGTATAGCTGTGCCGGAGTATAATACAACTGGTGTAAATATTTAAAATGCACCAGTCGCAGGTTCCCATTTGCTGTTAAGTGTCCTGTCAGACGGCAACAGTCCATCCACTCGTTTTCAGAAAGCGGTTCAGGGAGAATGTCATTCCATTTAGCCAACGCAGTCTTATCAATTGCGGCCGTATCCCTCTGTGAGGCCTGATATAGTCTCGTAACTAACCTGGCTCTGGATGTGGTAGTGTATATAAGTTGCAACCCTTCAAGTGTCTGCGGTTCTGCAGGGAACTGTGGATAAAGTGTACGCATAGCGGAACGCAGTCTAGTGTAAACAAACAGCTGCATGGTAGTGGCATTGCCCCTGGTGGCTATATTTTCAGACGCGATAAATTGACCCCCAGGAAACGCATCCTCCATTGTCAAAAGAGCCATGTCATGAAGGGTCCTTATCGTACCAGCTTCTTGCGTAACAGAAAGTTCTGAGTGATGCAATAATGGCATGCCTGGAGCATACAGTGGCAGTTTTTGTGCCCGCTTCCCTAACTCTTGCCAGGCCCTAGATGTGGTTCGTACAGTGTCAAATTCCCCTTTGTCAAATACCGTGTGCTTGTTGACTATCATAGCTTTAAGTGGTATAGGGTGTACCGCACCTGCCTCCACCGCCACATGGGGTATATAAGCTGGGTCCTGTTGCCAATAATAGGCGTAATGAGCCTGCGCACAAAGATAGTAGAGATGAAGGTCTGGTGCTGTGAACCCTCCCTGCTCGTAAGGAAGTGTGAGTGTTTCCCATTTGAGACGAGATTTTTTTCCTCCCCAGGCTAATGTTATCAAGAGGGAACGGAGCTTATCGAAAAAATGTCGTGTTAAATTTACCGGGATATTTAAAAATAAATATAAAAAGCGCGGAAGGATCACCATCTTCATGAGTGCTATACGATCTGCAAAGGATAAGGGTAATTTAATCCAGCGATTTACTTGCCCCTCTAGACGCGTGATAGCCGTGCCATAATTGGATTGTATGACCACTTGTGGGTCCCTGTGGAGCCATATTCCTAAGTATTTCACAGTGTCAGTGCACCATGTTAAGGGATAATCTAGATCAATGTGGTGTGTGCTATCTGTGAGGGGCAGTATGATCGATTTGGACCAATTGATTCCCAGCCCAGAGAACCATTCAAACCGTATGTATTCCCTAAGGAGTTGTGCAAGGTGCGTAGCGGGTTCACGAACGTACAACACCATGTCGTCAGCATACATGGAAACAGCCAAGGGGCGCTGGTGAAACGCAGCGCTGCCTGTGCATAGCGCTGCCTTAAAATACAAGCCAATGGTTCAAGTATGAGTGCAAATAGTAAAGGTGATAGCGGACACCCCTGCCGTGTGCCGCGTTGAATAGTAAAAATCTCTGAAAGCTGACCGTTAACCCTCACACGAGCTAGTGGGTTAGTATAGAGTAGTTTGATCCAGTTAGTAAAAATAAAGGGCACTCCCATGCGATGTAGAATTGCAAACATATAAGACCAGGAGATTGAATCAAATGCTTTTGCAGCATCTAGTAGCACTGCAACTGCCGGCAAGGTAGGCTCAAGCACATGCATCGCAGCAAAGAGTGTTCTCAAATTATGCGCTGTTGAGCGAGTTGGGACGAACCCAGATTGATCAGGGAGGACCATGACAGGGAGAAGTAACTTCAATCTTGTTGCTACTACCTTCGCTAAAATTTTAGTGTCCGTATTGATTAATGATAGCGGTCTATATGAATCACACCGATCCGGCGGTTTATCAGGTTTTAGCAGCGTAATCACAAGTGCTTCACGTAGGGTCGGCGGCAAACATTGAGTCTCGTATGCCTCCTCAAATAACTGGAGAAGGCAAGGGGCAAGCAGATCTATATATTGTTTATAAAACTCTGCTGGCAACCCATCGGTACCCGCTGATTTTCCGTTAGGTAGTGCAGTAATAGCGTCCCGTATTTCATCCAGGGTAAGAGGATGCATTAGGAACTCCTGCTGTCCCCGCGAGAGCCACACCAACGCGATATCATCCAAATATTGCGCAAGTTCTGCCTCATCCGCTGCCTGGCGATGGGCATACATCCCCTCATAATAATTTGCAAAGGTTTTAAGTATATTAGGTGCATCATAATGCGTGATATCATCTACGGTGACGGCGTTGATTAGATAAGTTTTATGGCGGGGTTCAAGAATACGGGTAGCCAGTGCTCTGCCCGGCCTGCCAGCTTCTCCATAATATCGAGCAATGCCCCGGCGTGACATATGTCTGAATTCTTGATCCGCCACGTCATTATACTCTGTGATTTTTGTTTTAATAAGTGCCAGCTTGGCTGGATCTGATGCCTGTTCGTATCCACGTTCAAGCACACGCAGTTCTTGCTCAAGTGAGGCCATAGTGCGACGCAATGACTTCAGCACTCCGGCTTGTAGACCTATACAGGCTCCCCTAATGGTCACTTTAAAAGCTTCCCAGAGCGTTGCAACTGTTTGGACAGACCCAGTGTTGTGTAAGAAGTAGTCAGCAATAGCTTCACGCACACCCTCACAAAAACCTGGTCTAAAAGAGATGTCGGCTGCAGTCGCCATTGGAATTGGGAGGGGATGTGAGAGGGCAATGACATGCTGAGGAGCACCGGGGAGTGGTCCGATAATGTCCGTGGTAAATGCTTAATCTGTACAGTCCATGCACCGATGTCTTGCGTGACCAGCCAGTAGTCTATGCGTGACCACGCCTGGCGAGCATATGAGTGGCATGTACCTTCCCGGATGCCCGGATGCCTCACTCTCCAAATGTCCGTAAGCCCCAGGGATACCATACCATCATGCACTGACTTAGTGGCTTTCTTGGGAGGGGGTCAACCGTCGACACTCTGTCTAATTCAGGATCGAGAACAGCATTAAAATCGCCCCCACAGATAATGGGTGACGAAGACAATTTATATAGCTTGCCCCACAATGTGTCATAAAAAGCAGGGTCATCTACATTGGGACCATATAAGTTCACTATCACCATCTTCGCACCGTGTAATGTACCCTGCACTATGATATATCTCCCGTCCTCGTCCTCCTCTACATGTATTGGCACAAAAGGGACGCCCTTCTTTATAAGAATCATCACTCCCCGCGCATAGGAGGAGTAAGACGCAGTCAGTCGCACCCCCGCCCATCTGGTAGCTATGGTTGAGGCCGCATGTTTATTAAGGTGTGTCTCCTGCAATAGAGCAACCTGGATGTGATGTCGATCTAGGTATGACAACACCTGTCGCACTTTTTTAGGGTGGTTAAGCCCCCTAACATTCCAGCTTATCCACGATATTGTGGGTGTTTTGGGGTCAGTCATGTCTGTCGATAGTGTGGATCGTATCTGTGCCATTGTCTAAATAAAAGAGTTTAGTGTAACGTCTGTTCCGCCAATGTGAGGTGTCCAAAGTTCTAGCAATGTAACAGTGTTCCCCAACAATCCCCCCACCCACTTCAGCATAAGGACCATGCTGTGATTACCCTGGTTCAAAACAAAACAGCATATATACATTTGCATCTGTAAATTCTTGTAAATACAATGAGAAAAAACAGAAAACGACATTACTAAGGCGCCAAAGGGCACCTGAACAGAGGAAAGAACTTTGTGGGGAATACCCATACTGTGGGTCACTAGTAGCCATCGGCCCCCGAGTTAACAGGGTGGGTCAAGACCAGAAGAGATAGGCTAACCAGCCATCGGCTTGTGAACAGTCGAAGGGCCCTCGTACATAACACCTTCAGAGAACCAACATTGTAAAGTTAGCAACTTGTACTATCAAAAATTTAAACATTCTACCCCCAGCATAGAGCAAGCGGAGCATAGCAGTTGATACACAGAAGATCATATGCAGGCTAATATACACGTGATACACTAACAATAACTGACCCTACTATTCAAGATAACATATTAAGCCATTAGGGAGAATGTCGCTAGGTACCGCAAACATTTTGGATCTCACGTGCTCAGCCCTCAGTGTCCGAATCTGCGCCTTTGTCGCGCAGTGATTCCTGCCGCTCAATCTGCCGTATATATTGAAGTGCTTCTTTGGGCGTTGTGACAATACGCGCTTTTCCCGCATGTTGGATCCTCAGCCGAGCAGGGTATAGCATCGCATATTGGATATGCAGAGATTGCAGTTTTTTTTTGACAGTTTGAAATTCTCGACGCGCCTGCTGCACAGCTACTGTAAAATCGGGAAAGAGTTCCACCTTCATCCCCTGATAGTCCAGGCCGCCTTTCTCTCTGGCCAAACGGAGCGCTGTATCCCGATCCCGATAATTCAATAGTCGGGCTATGATGGGTCGGGGTGGAGCCCCAGGCACAGGACGGGCAGCCAAGGAGCGATGGGCCCTTTCCACTATGAGCACCTTAGAGAACTGGTCAGCGCCCAGGAGAGATACAAGCAGCGTCTCGACAAAGGATTCCATGGGCCCGGTGTTGGTGGATTCTGAAATGCCTGTAATGCGAAGGTTGTTTCTACGGGACCGAGCCTCAATGTCCTCATTCTTCGCTCTGATCACCTCCAGCAGCTTCTCCATGCTGGCGCAGGAGGAGCTGACAGCCTCCACGCGATCTTCCGTGGTCGAGATACGCTGCTCAGCCTCCGCCATCTGCGTACCATGCTGATCTATTTTAGCCGCCATGCTGTCCATACGCAGGTTAAGGTGATCAATCTTTGCATCTATGGACTGTAAGCTCTGCTGCATACTCAACATCAGGCGTTCCAGCTTGGTAGGCGGCCCCGCATCAAGATCCGGTTCCGTATCTGAGGCGTTAGGGGTTTGGGTTCTCGTGTGCTTTTTGGTCTCGAACTGCAACTTGCTCTGCTGCTTGTCCGTCCTCCCCATCTTGGTTGCAGTCCAGCGCTGATATTGTCAGTCAGGGGATTGCGCGATAGCGTTGACCCCACTACCTACAGCATGCACAGAGATAGTCTACGACGACTAGTGTAGGCCTTTGTTAGCGTTATTCTCTATACCAGACGGGGGACTTGCGGATCCTGTCAGGCCATGCAGCATAACCCACAGACGGAAGGTATGTAGCAGCTAGGGCACCATAGTCGAACAGAAAGGCAAGGAAGCGAAACCACTGCCCAGCCGGACAGGACGTTTTATATAGGCGATTTGCAGCAAATCCAGTTACAGCGCCTTCACACTATCGGACCGGCCGCACACAGCGCAAGGGATTCCGAGGGTGCACACCAGACTCCGGGGTCACAGTCATCGACACCGCAGAGCTGTACACTGGTGATCGCTGTGTCGCAGGTCGTATATCACATCAAAATAGAAGATCAAGCAGGCCTCTGAGGCGTAGCGGCCCAGCACACTCCCAGGGCCGTCAAGATGAGGCAGACGAGATCAGGCGGGGGAACCACCAGCAGACCGCCAGTTGTACCGCACAGTCCCAAGGCCCCAAAGCAGGCTGCCCAGTTAGATAGTTTAGGAGAGTTAGGAGGATCACAACGCTGAACTCGGGGGCAGTCTGGCAGTTAATGACATATTCCAGCAATTAGTATTTCCCCATAGAAGTCCGCCGCCAACTCAGCAGGGGCACCCCCACAGATCCGATATGATCAGCGCGGTCCGGCTCTCCAGCGCTCCACCTCCCGCCGAGCAAATGGCGCCGACAGTAGCAACTGCGCTCCGCCACCACAGCACAGACAGCGATGCAGGGTGGACCGTACATGCGGATCCTGGCCGCGCACAAGACAGTGTCGTGAGAGCCTGCAGTAGGGACCAGCGCTTCACGCAGAATTTATGCTCGTCGGTCCATGCCATATACTGGACCCACGATATTACGTGCCGCGGCAGCGGCCAGAGCGGGCCAGGGGGTCGCAACGCAGGCACCTCACCTCACGTCAGCAGCTCCCGCAATGGCGGTCTCCCGTCTCGCGAATCCAGCAAGCGGGACAGTAGCGCAGGCGCTCTCCAGCACGCCACCAACGAACCGCCGCCCGGCAAGTCCGCCCTACAGAGGCAGACGTCTCAGATGTGGGGCACAGCAGCAGAGAGAATCTGAGCAGGGGGCTCAGTGGCCAGTGCGCTTCAGGGCAGCCATCTTGCGCCGATTGCCGAAAAGTTGGACAAATATGTCGTAGGGCACTGACCAGCCTGATCAGCAACCCCAAAGTGTTCCTCTGTGCCTCGGGAGTCAGGATAGATGTCTCACCGCCGTGGTTGGCGCCAATGAAGCAGGATTGTAGACGGATTGTAGGCTTGACCAGCAGAGCAGCACTAAAGTGCGGCCATTTTGCTCCGGGCTCTCTAGCGCCCCTGGAAAGTTGTTTGAAAAGGATAATCAGTATGATTGCCATGGACATCATTTGGAGGTAGTCAGGGGTCGCATCTGTGATCTCTAGCTTGATGCCTGCTACTCCTGGCATTTCCTTTGCGACCCCTGGCCTCAGAGGAGATGAACGTTTTGCCCCCTCTGAGGCCAGGGGTTGCAATGGGGGTGCCAGGAGTAGCAGGGAGCAAGCTAGAGGTTAACTGCATCCCCTGACTACCTCCAAATGGCGTCCATGATGATTGCCACCTCCGAATAATACTAATCCTTCTACCTCGGTAATGTTTAATTCAATGTCCTACTTTCAGAACCGAAATATTTTAGATTCTAATTATTCTCAAAATATAACTGTTATTCATTCATCCAATGCTGCTAAAAAACATTGGCAAAGCCAATAGGTCTGGCTTATTTGAGGCACACATCCATTATTGTATGATATGTCTGAAATCATTAACAGAAAACACACAGAGAGGCACTGAAATACTAGCCAGGTACCTTGCTGTGGATTTTCGTTTACAATAGACTACAAGTCCCAGAATGCATTTGGCTATTGTCTGTAAAGTCAAAACGTTCTTATGGTATTACGCAACAAGGCCATTTGGCAGATGTAGCTGTTAAGGACATTTGTCTTCACTCTTGTGTTTTGTTGCACAGCTCTTTTTAATTGTACCGCTATGCTGTAACATGTGCTTTGGGTCATACAGATCAGTCAAACTGCACAGCTTTGTTTTGGGGATTTCCAAACAGTGCCTGGCACTTTTGTGGCACACACTGCTGAGCCATAGTTCACAGCTTTTTTTAAAAACAGTCTGCAGTTGTGTGCTGCATAGCACTGTTTTGGAGGCACATTAAGAAATATATGCTACACAGCTTTGTTTTGTGGAACACTGCACCCGTAATCTATTCTACAGCATTTTATCCGTTGTTTGGTTCAATGTGATGTGAACGCCCAATTTTGCACCCTATATTTCATAACTCTAACTAAGGGAGACTACCCCCACTTAAATGTTCATCGGAAGAGTGGAGCTTGCTCATTCTCTGAAATTTGAGGCACTTTTTTGCACTCCCCCCATTTTCACATTTCAACAGCCACAAGCACCAGCATTTCCTTAATTTGAAAGGGAGAAGACCTATGCTTCTCAGGAGGTGTTCAATACTTTTGAAGAGAGTACCATCTCTTCTCATTCGTGAAGAGATACTCTGGGATAGTGAATACCAGCACTCCTATATTCCCATTTCAAGCACTGATTCCAGGTTTAGTATAAGTACTGTAAATTAGATAATAGACATAATTGCTTTCAACACTCTGCCACCTTAAGAGATTGGCACCAAAAATCATTCTTATTCATCATACACAATATGCATCATTTTGAGTACCACAGTTTTGCATCATACATCCAGAGCTCTGTTCCACTCATGGGGTGTTAGGTTGTTAGTGAGCATGGATGTTCCAGCGAATCCATAAATGTCAACAACTAGAAACCACAGTAATAAGATTATCATCTACATGCATATGAGTTTCTAGTGTCCTCTGCTCCACTAAACTAGTGCTGATGCAGTACTAATATTTACTTATTGGTGCTGCTTCATAAAAAAAACTTCAGAACATATGTATTTTGAAAACCTCAGATTTTTTTTTTTAACTTGTTTTTTTATTAGTTTTCTCACAACACAAAACATACATGCCATATTACGTTGCATAATACTCTTCCTTGCAGGCGGCCCCCCTCCCATCCATCCCTCCTCAATCTCCCCTCCTACCTACCCCTCCCCCCCATTCGCGTTATTTTGAAAACCTCTGATGAGGGCAGCTTTAATAGGTAAAGTAGTGAAGGTAATATGTGTGTTGCCAAAGTGCTTTGCTAGAATCTGATTCCATAACAAGATATTGTGAATCAATAGGTCTGTGTTGGCTACAGCCTTAGTAAAAAAACACTGAATACATCAATGATGGTGCATAATGCTCAAAACAAAGGTATATAATTCAAAAGAAGGCAAAATATTGCAAATACGCTGTTGAATATTTATCAATGTGTTTCCCATGTGAAGGTACAGAACTTGAACACCCACCACAAAGAGTGCTATGTTACACATTTTTGTCAAACAAGGCCATGGAACCTTCTAAATTACAATGACACCTGGCAACTAGGCATAAAGAACACCCTACCAAATCTACAGAATTCTTCAAAAATAAAGAGCAAGAGCACCAACAAAGTAGAAAACTAATTTTTAAGACTGCAATGGCTTCTTGTAATGAAAATGCTGTTAAAGCCTCATATGAAATGTTCATGGGCAGAGCAAAAACTGGAGAACTACATACAATTGGTGAGGAACAGATATTACCTGCTGCTAAATCTATGGTTTGTGAAATGGATGGTGAATAAGCAGCAAAAGATTTAAGTTTAGCACCATTGTCTAACAACACTGTAAAAAAACGAATTGACAAAATGACAGACAACATAAAAGAACTGTAGATTTACAGAATATGCAAAAGTCAGCATTATAGCTTACATGTAGATGAAGGTACGGATATTGCAAACAAATCTGAATTTTGTATTCTGTTACATATGAGGGGAACATATGTGAAGATTTATTGTTCTGTTTTTATTTTATATATACCACTGCTGAAGAGGTGTACAACACTTTGTATGAATTTCTGACATCAAATGGAATACAGTCGTCCACATGCTAAGGAATCAGCACAGACAGGGCGCAAGCCACGTCTGGGAGAATAACTGGACTTACTCGACGAATAAGAGGAAATAAGCCTTCAGTTACATGGTATCATTATTGCATTCATTTAAAATCATTAGACACTAAGAAGATGGCAGAAGAATTTTTGAAAAAGGTATTGGATGAATCGTTCAAAATTGTACATTTTAACAATAGTAGGTCACTAAATTCAATGTTTTTTAAGCAGTTCTCCCAGTATATGGACAGTGGTCATAAACACATTTTGCTGCATACAGAAGTGCAGTGCCTGTCCCATAATAAAGTTCTGTTCCAGCCTTTCAAATTGAGAGATGAAATCAGAGTATTCCTCACTGATCTGGAATCACCATTTGCACAAATTCTGGACTGCATGGCAGACATATTCACTCATTTCACTGCACTCAACTTGAGTATGTATGCAAGGCATAAGTATCACAATTTTTAATGTCAAAAACAAGATCGAAGCTAGAATTGCTGGCTCAATAATTATGTAAAAAACGTTTTGATTCTTTGCAAAACCTGACGACTTTTCTGGAATCTACTGATAATAAATTATAAAACTTTGTCTTGGCATTTATTTTACAACATCTCCAAAATATGCAATGCAGTTTTCATGAGTACTTTCCTCTCTCAGATGAAAGTAAAAATTGGATTAGGTATCCTTTTAATATACATAGTGACAATTTAACAGGGCTAAGAGCAGCTGAGGAAAATGGCTTTATTAAAATCTCCATAGACAGTGCACAAAAACTTCAATTCAAGGAAAATTCTCTGGCAAATGTTTGGCTGAGTGCACAAATAGACTATTCTGGATTATTGTACAAAGCACTGAAGGTTTTACTTCCATGCTTCTCGACATATCTATGTGAAAAGGCTTTCTCAGATCTTATATACCTAAAAACAAACACAGAAATCGCAATGTGACGAAGTGGGTATCTTTGTATCTCAGTCTTCGGGCGTAATCATTAAATAACCCCCGCCACTGGTTGTATGGATCTTTGTTAGTGAACATGAAGAATTTAAAAGGATCAATCATTTACATTAAACCTTCATAACAATAAAGCAAAGGTAAAAGACCAAATTAGTGTAGATTACAAACAAAATAGAGATAATACAGCAAGCGTATTTCATAAAGGAATTTCCCTAATCTAAATTAAGGATTAGAATGGCAATTTAAGCCAAAGTAGAGGTGTCAGTTCAGAAACCCATTAAAGAGTTTTGATGAGAGAATAAGATGCAAAAGCATAAAGCTTCTCTTTTTAAGCAAAATGATTTTCAAGCTGCAAAGTATTTTCAGCTATAGATCAGCAGACATCTTTTGAAAGGAAAAAAGGCTAAAAAGTGAATCTCTCCTGAAGAGAGGTTACCCTACAAATCTCAGTAATAGAGTTCAAAGTGCTCTCAAAGGCTAGAAGCCTGAGTACCACCCTGCTCTAGGAAGACACGCTTATATAAATTTGTTAAAGTATAAGTTGAAACAATTGCCACATTCCCCCTTCTCAGCATCCAATCGGATTTCAACAAACCCCTGGGAGTAGGTAAACTCCCTAGTTTCTCACATCTTCAAAATAGACCACAGAACAAAGTCCTTGAAAAGATACTTCGTCCACATCTTGTGGTTCAGAAAGTTCTTCTCATAAGTCATGCTTCCTGCCATCTCCTCTCCTCCCGGTGAGAGGCTCACCATCAGTTGTCTAATACATAACAAATGCCTACTCACTAAATAACAGAGGCTTCTGGAAAGTTACAGCATCTAAAGTGGAAGAGAAAATCATCTCATGCAAAACCACAATTCAATGTGAAAACAGGCCTTTCATTGCTAATGTATAAATCAATGTTAATACGGCATCAGTAATTAGACTAAATTAAGTCTGTACATTATGGTACTTCATTTGTATGCTTGTAATGCCTAAGTATGATTATCTACTATAAATTTACCTTTATCATACGTGTTAATTTTGCATAGACTTTTGCACTTTCTATTTAAATGCGTTTTTGTTTACAAAAGGAGGGGATTCGCTCCAGCACATGAGAAATTTAGAATCCGACCTGATCTGATTCAACTTTCTGAAATAAAGCCAAACATTGATAAATTAGTTGCTGAGATACAGAACCAACCTTCCAGTTACATTTTTTTTTGTGTATTTTTTCACCTGTGAATTAATAAAATATTTAATAATTTGAGTATTTGTTTGATGTGTTTTGTTTGGGTATTTTTTGTGCATTATTGTTTTGGGGTTCGAATGGTATGAATTTCCTTGGGGGATCCCTAGCTTCCACTAATGATTTAGTGGAGGTCCTCGGAAGTTAAAAGGTTAAAAACCACTCATGTAGAACAATGCAGCATAAGGCTGGGTTTTTTAATGTCATAAAACTCTGAGTCAATTAGGACCTCAAGTCTGTATTTGATGGAAGTCACATTTGCTGCTGGTGTGACAAATGCTGGGCAAGTCTTGGCTCAACTGCCTTGGTACAAGAACCTCACTCTTTTGGGTTGTAAGCTAACTTTATATTCTAGGAACCAGCTTAAAGTTGATTTTTTTACAAGGGTATTGATTATCAGTAGTCTGTGTAGCACTGTGTCTATTTGTCACATGAAACCTGTTGGAGTATAGTCTACAAAATGTAGTATATTGTAGAATATACTAGAACAGCTTTTCTCAATAAAAGGTTCCCCCTTTTGACCAAACTGTTATGAGGCAATACATTACTGGGTCTTTGGCAGAAGTTTACATTAACAAACTACTGCCAAAACTTTCCATAATTACAAACTTCGGTATACCAAGAATTGCATAAACATTTCATGAGTTCTAAGTTTGCCCAAAAGAAATAATTTGGTTTCTGTGAACCAATGAATCACTAATGGAAGCCAGGAACCATGGCCCAAACACTTTCGCTAATTTTTTTTTGGGGAGTTTTTTATAGCGCGAACTAGACCCGAGACATCGGGTATCAGAGCGCTTTACATGAGTACATTTTGTTAGGCACGGGGAGATTAAGTGATTTCCCCAGAATCACAGGATGTTGAGCGTCGTTGCTGAGACTCGAGCCCGGTTCCCCAGCTTCGAGGCCGACCCCTCTAGTCGTAAGGCTACATCCTCTCCCATATTTGAACCTCAAAACACAAAACACAAACAATACTCTAAAATACAGAAACAAGTATACATCAAACATACAAAAAAATACAAAGACCAAAATGGTAATTTTATTGAGAGATCAGAGCTTGTCTACATTTGGTGTTTTATTGTAAAAGAAGAACAGCTATGCTAGAGACTAGTATATCACTTTGTCTTTTTGCTCATAAAGCATGCTATCTTTTTGCCAGCACTTACCAGAGCTTCAATTGAGGTGACCAACTGCCCATTCTAGATTTTGTGTGCTTTATTTACGCTTCTGCAACAAATCAAGCTAAGGATACCAACTTAATTTTTTTTAATTTCTGTTTTTTTGCAGTGTGTTCAAACCAACTTAATTTTTAATTCTATTTTCAAATTCCTTCAAATTTATTGTGCGGTTTACCATTTCAATTTTACATATTGCAATTTTATGTATACATACTTACTTTATTGACGTGCTAATATTATTTAATTTTCTAAACAGTTGTGGACCCCCTGAATAGCGTCATGGACTGCTAGTGATCTGCGGACCCCAGAATAAGAACTGCTTATCTAGGACTAACCATAAGAGAAATGATCAGAAACATACATCAGAAATGGAAAGCTATAATATTCGGATTGGGGACACTTTTGTAGTGAAGATGATGCTATGATAAATATTTTATCTGGTTGCTATGTGCTTGAAAATCATCTGCAAAAACTGTTTTGTCTACTTGAACTGAACCACTGCAATATAGATGCCCTTAACGACACTTTTCTCTCTGCTATTCATTGTGGTTCAGAAAAGCAGATCTTATCTGGCCAAAGCGAATTTGTTATTTGGTCTGAATGTGGATTTTTGCCTTTTATCCTCTTCATCACAGCTTAAAAGTGGGCTAGGGAAGGTGTGTTTGTTTTCACTAGAAGAATTTGGCAAAATTAACGATTTTTGCCTCTGTTCAAGCTGATAATTTCATTTTCGCAGCAAAGAAACAAAATTTGGTGCGGCGGAATTGATCAACCAACATAAGTCAATCAAGCTTTATTTTGACAAAAAGTCATAAAAGCGACATAAAACATGAGAGGCATGACCATTAAAACTGAACGTAAAAAGTGAGGAAATTCGGTAATAAATATACACTTAGGGGCCGATTCCGATCTCGGTCGGAGGCGCACCCAATACCATTCGGTCGGGAAAAAAGCCATGCGAAAGCCTGTTTCCCGACCGATCCGTACAGCACACCGAACGAGCAAGTACGATGCGCAGAACAGCAAAAAATCCAGCCGAGCCGTACTCACCCAAACCAGGTCCTGTTCTCCGACCGAGGCGAATCCGGAAACGCCGAATCGAGTCGCACGGAAGGGAAAATGCAGCCCCGTCCGGCCGGACAAGTACGATGCGCTTCCCGTACGCGCCGAACCCGTCGCTACGCACGGCACGTTAAAGCATCCGGGAGAGGCGCACATAAGCTCCGATTCGCACCACAACACGATCCACGGCTACAAGACGAACACGGCACCGACGAGGACGACGCGAAGCGACGAGGACGAGGCGAAGCGACGAGGACGACGCGAAGCAACGAGAAGGACGAACGACACGAACCAACCATGAATCCCTTTGTCCCGATCATACCAATATTCTACATCTACTACCGGAACAGGCACGGACGCGTACGGCGCAGAAGGTAAGCCAGACACCAACCACAAAACACATACAACACGTACACGACACATCACACACACACACGGGGATGCTGAATATACTTACACCAGCAACAGCAGCACCATAGGGGCGGGATGCCCATCACCAATGCCACATATGCACACAGGGTCCTAAATGCGCACCACCACCCTCACCCAGGGGGGGGCTGGATGCCTACCACTACTACCACCCTTAGCCAGGGGGGGCTGGATGCCTACCACTACTACCACCCTTAGCCAGGGGGGGCTGGATGCCTACCACTACTACCACCCTTAGCCAGGGGGCAGGATGCCTACCACTACTACCACCCTTAGCCAGGGGGCTGGATGCCTACCACTACTACCACCCTTAGCCAGGGGGGCTGGATGCCTACCACCACTACCACCCTTAGCCAGGGGGCAGGATGCCTACCACTACTACCACCCTTACCCAGGGGGCAGGATGCCTACCACTACTACCACCCTTAGCCAGGGGGCTGGATGCCTACCACTACTACCACCCTTAGCCAGGGGGCTGGATGCCTACCACTACTACCACCCTCACCCAGGGGGCTGGATGCCTACCACTACTACCACCCTTAGCCAGGGGGCTGGATGCCTACCACTACTACCACCCTTAGCCAGGGGGGCAGGATGCCTACCACTACTACCACCCTTAGCCAGGGGGCTGGATGCCTACCACTACTACCACCCTTAGCCAGGGGGCTGGATGCCTACCACTACTACCACCCTTACCCAGGGGGGCAGGATGCCTACCACTACTACCACCCTTAGCCAGGGGGCTGGATGCCTACCACTACTACCACCCTTAGCCAGGGGGCTGGATGCCTACCACTACTACCACCCTTAGCCAGGGGGCTGGATGCCTACCACTACTACCACCCTCACCCAGGGGGGCTGGATGCCTACCACTACTACCACCCTTAGCCAGGGGGGCTGGATGCCTACCACTACTACCACCCTTAGCCAGGGGGGCAGGATGCCTACCACTACTACCACCCTTAGCCAGGGGGGCTGGATGCCTACCACTACTACCACCCTTAGCCAGGGGGGCAGGATGCCTACCACTACTACCACCCTTAGCCAGGGGGGCTGGATGCCTACCACTACTACCACCCACACCCAGGGGGGCTGGATGCCTACCACTACTACCACCCCCACTCATAGGATGGACAATGCATGACACAACAAGCACACCACAACCTAGGGAATGCAAGATAAAGACATCCCCCACCACCATGACAAGCGTGTGTAGGCTGTGTCAAATGCCTACAACACCGAACATGACTTTGAACATACAATGTGACCCCCTAGCACATGTGCCACACATATATGTGTGTGGCACCCACAATGCAAGCAGCCCATGACCATTTTGGCAATGGGGCCTAAACCCCATCATCACAGTGACCAAAAGGTAAGTGTGGGGTCCATAGTCGAAGCACATTTTGACCATTGTGGCAATGGGGTCTAAACCCCCATCATCACAGTGACCAAAAGGCAAGTGTGGGGTCCATAGCTGAAGCACATTTTGACCATTGTGGCAATGGGGTCTAAACCCCCATCATCACAGTGACCAAAAGGCAAGTGTGGGGTCCATAGCTGAAGCACATTTTGACCATTGTGGCAATGGGGTCTACACCCCCATCATCACAGTGACCAAAAGGTAAGTGTTGACAAAGAAAGAGCTGCAACTGCCAAACTGCATGGATCATTCCTGGTCACAGAACCAAAAACTCATCTGTGGCAAAGTAGTGTATGTGTCCCATTGCAACATAAATTGGGGGAGCCAAATACTGCAGTGCAAATGAGACATTCCTTTAGCCATGTGCAGACAAACAACACCCATGGGGGCTGAGACCGTCAACATTCATCAATGACACAATGACAGAAGTGACCATCAGAATGCAGAACCACATATTTGCACCAATGGGCACACAAATGCAGATATCCTGTGGAGACAGCAGATGTGAGGTGAACAGATACCATACCATGGCAGCAATGGGACACACAAACCATGATCACTGTGCTGACCGATGACCTAGGAGTCCCAGGGACAGCAGGGGAAACACACCAAACAACATACAGCCAATGGCACACCCAAGATATGCCAATGCAGTGGTGCAGATGCACAAACACAAACAGGCAGACCAACACTGTCATCATACACAGCAGGTGAGGGGTGGGGGTGCCAGTGTCCCCAGGCAACCACACAACACATGAGGAGAGCTGAATACCAATCATACAGATGTGCATACACTGCCACACTAAGGTAACTCATGGATCCAAATCCCCTATGTGGGCAAGCAGGCATTGTCAGATGAGAGGGAGCACAAAACACACATGTCACACAGGCACGTAGGAACAACAACTGACACAGCAAGACACAGACACACCACAGCACCACCCCCAGGGCCCCCACAATGTGGTGACCCTGGGCTGAATAAAAATCCCACTGTGATGACAAAGCTAAATGTCGTTCACACTGTGAACCACAGTCAGGTGTCCTGAGCAACAAACTACCATCACACCTACACAAGCACAAATCAATCAGCATGGCCAGTAAGCCAAGGCCAACATGGAGGCAGGGGACTAGCTGGGCAACAACTCCCATCTGCACACACTCAAGACCACACCCTCGACCTCTAACAATGTGCAGCAGTGAAGTACACATGCACTGGTGACATTGCACATGCACCCATGACTATTCCAGGGTGGTGGGTGGGAACCAAGGTGCAGAAACACATCACACATGGCCACTCAACAAGACTCCTGAATGTCTGACACACTGCACACTACGCTGTACATGGACATGACGGCGATACCACACCAACCAATGGGATCCCAGCCACAGTCACACACCAATGAAGAAGCCAAGGTCACCCACAAAGAACACACATAGACAACAACCAACATTGCAGCCCGGACCCTGAGGAGTGCCAGCAGTCACACACACAACGTGTCACAATCACTGAAAGATAACACGAACTGAAAATCACATGACAGGGGCAAACAACAAGTGCCAAGGGGAAACCTGACTGTGACCCATCTGCGTCTGCACACAAACTCAGCCCTGACAGCAAACACACCTATGGGTGACACCCTGATGACCAGTAATGTGCCATGCACCCACATCACAGAGAACACAGGGAGAAGACTTTGGGGGAACATAGCTCAAGTCAGCAAGCATCACAAACAGGTACAACACTAGGGATCACAGCATGCGCAGATAAATGGAAGTGAACACACAGACATGCACATACAACACACACCTTGGGCGCAGGCAATGTCACACGTGTACACACTGCCATGAGGGGACTCCACTCCTGTGTGAGGAAAGCTGTGCCATATGTTGCCTCAGTAGGGCCCCATCATGTCAGCTGAGCACTTGGTCACACAATCAACAATTAGCACCAAATGAGGGCTCCCATCACATCAGCCTGGTCATGGATGTGCCAACGGAATCATCAGCACAGATCCAACACACTTGTATAGCAATGTTGCACTGACTACACGGATGAGTCCTTCCCCATTGATGCCCAAACCTGCATGTCCAGTGGAGATGGCAACACGGTCAGGGAAGTAGACAAATGCAACGATGGCAGGCACAACAGATGTGCAGGGGTGGAAGCCACAGATATGAAATTGCTAATGTAAGTAGGAAACCCATTGCCAAATACTGAACACATGACACCCTCAGATGCTGCTATTGATGACATGGATACACCACATGATAGGACACATTCCCCCTGGACCACATGGGTTCCTGCACAGTAACACTTCATAATCATGAGACCAGATATCACCATCACTGCAGCAAGGGCATGGTTAGCAGCACCAACAACATGTACATCTGAAGCATGAGCACTAGAGAAAAGAAAGTTGCTTTATTCAGCATATGTGTTGATTGAAAACGACGTCCAGAAAAAATAGAGCAAAGGCCAATGGCCAGTCCATTGTCAAAGTTCAAACAGGGTGACACTGGCAGATGTCACCCTACGCATGCCTGCACAAAACCAGGGACAATCCACTAGGAGGGGCAACCGGGGGCAGGCCAGGCACCGCAGGGACAGGATCAGGGCTCACCAGGGGGAGTCAGGGAAGGGGTGGTGGGTGCTGGAGAGCCACTGACAACTGCAGTGGAGGTGTCTGACATGGTGTGTGCCGGCACAACTGGGGGCATGACTCAGATGTCGTGGGTGCCGGCACAACTGCAGTGGACCCTGCAGATGGAGTGGACAGGTCCGCCACTGCAGTGCCCAAGTCAGACAGGGCGGTAGTGGACTCCACTGCAGTGCCTACCTCCAGGGGAGGAGAATGGGGAACAGGCAAGGTGGGTTGGACAGAGGGGAGGACACCCTCACCACATCAGTGGCACAGACAAGCGCAGCGGGGGGTGTGGTGCTGGGAGAGCAAGTGGCAGGGGGAGAAGGCCTGATCCTCTTGGGGATGGTATATCTGTGGGTGGGGGAACCTGGGGCAGGGTGTGGTGGGGGCACCTGTGCAGTGGGGGCCTGAGGGATGGAGGACGGAGACCTTGTGCCTGAGCTGCAGGGCGGTGGCAGGGTCTTGCTCTTAGGACTCCGGGGGACTTGCGGGTGGGGGCCTCAGTCCGTCTGCGCCTGGGGGAGGGTGTCCGGGTGCGAGGGGCACTCTGCTCCGTGTGGGTGGGCTTCCTCTTCCCCCGGGATGCTGGAGCAGCTTCATCGGTGGGGAAGAGGCCGAGGTCACAGAGGAAGAGCTGCTGTGACTTTGGGGTTGCAGGTGAGGCAAGGGAGGGTGCTTTGGAGGGAGAGGGAACTGAGGACTGCGCAGTGCATGTGGATGCATGTGTGTGTTCCAGGGCCCCATCCCCTGTGAGTCTGGCTTCAGTCCCCTGAATGTGCGTGCGTGTGCGTTTTGTCATTGGCGTGTGTGTCAGTGTGCTGGATGTGTGTGTGCTGGTGTGTGCCTGTGCCGGTGTGTGTGTGCTTGGGATGGGTAAGGTGCTGGGGAGTGTGGATGGAGCAGAGGCAGGAGGGGTGAGGGACCGTTTGAGGAGGGACACTGCTGCTGTCAGGGAGGAGTCCATGGACCTATTGCCCCTCTGTAGGTCAGACATGCCCGATGAGATGCCCTCCATGAACGACACCAGCTGAGTCAACAGCGCGGTGTGCGCATGGAGGACACTCAGCATGGCTGTCTGCCCTACATGGAGCTGGCGAAGGAGGTACACAGACTCCTCACTCAGGGCAGCAGGGGACACAGGGGCAGGGGTGCGGTGCCTGGCCCAAAGGAGACACGCTCCCGGACATGGGAGCCTCCACGGACCTGGGGAATGGGAGCCGATGGGAGGGCGGTGGTGGTGCTGGTGGTGGCGGGGACAGCAACACTAGCTGGGGTGTGGTGGCTGCTGACACCCGCCTCCACAAGGGAGTCATCCTCCGAGTTGCTCTGGTCCTCAGCTGAGGTGGATGCTGCTGAGGACTCCTCGGTGTGGCTCCCCTCGCCCTCCGTGCCACTGGGTCCCTCCGACCACTCCTCGGCTGCTGACCCAGTCTGGCTCTCTGGCTCCTCCTGGTCCGTGGAGCTGTCCCCTTCCGTGGCCGTGGATGTATCTGCAAACAATGGGGAAACAGACAGACATCAGTCACCTGCACATAACGCACACACCACTGTGAGCACAGCACATCACAGAGCAAGCCCTGGCATCATTAGTTGTACATTGCTAAAAGTGCCCTAATTGAACAGGAGAAGTCAATTGTCAGTCTGATGCCAAGCATGGCACTCACATCCCACATGGCCTTGCACCCATCTTTCTGGTGTCTGTTGGATTGCAACACCCCAGTGTTGACACATGCACCAAGTACACAGTAGTTGGACAGTGCAGAGGACACGGTGTGGCATGTGGACATGCACACATCACAGCTCTTGCCACTGAGTCAGTACAGGTTTCCGGATGAAAGGGATGCCCAGAGTCAAATAGGAAATGCATGTGATGCATACCAGCGACAGACACCATGATGCACCCATGTCCTGATAGCCAGCGCCACTATGGTGTGCATGTAGCACATGTCACTCCCCTGCAGGCTCACCAATCAGTAGACACATGCCATGGCGGAGGCATGACTGCAAAGTCATACATCACTGTCTCAGTGATGTATGACTTTGCAGCCAGACAACAACACTCTGCACTGTGTCACAATAGTAGGTCATGGGGAATGCAAGTCCTGGAGCTGCACAAGTGCACATGTACATCCCCCCACAACACATCCTCTTAACCCTCATCTGTCCAGGTCATACCTATTGGACATATGGTAGACCTGTGACACTACCCTCTGAACCTGAGCCCCTCACACTCTGCTGTGCATGGGGAACAGCTGCCTGAACTTCACATTCACATGCCCCAGTCTGCATGGGCAGCTGATCAGACACCTATGTGTCACACAAGTATCGTCTCCTATGGTCACATCTCCAGTGGCATGCTGAGCCCCTACCAAGAAACTCCACAGCAGTCCTGGCGACTAATCCACAGCACACTGACACAGAGGCAGACACCTGAGGGGTCAAATCACTGCGCACAATGTGTCAGCTGATACACGGGAGTGGGAGTACAGAGTGTATTGTATGGCCTGGAGTAGGCATGACTGTCCAGCCCCACATGAATGAGGGATGAGCCCTGGACTGTAGGCAGCTGGCTAAGTATGTGTGACACACGTCATATACATACTCCTGGGGCCCAAACATTGTTCCCACCCGCAGCATGGGTGTGTGCCAGATACCCCAGCCACATGTGGTGGATCAGCTCAGCAATTGGACCACAGATCAAAGTAACACGCTGAATACATGTCAGAATACAGGCATTGTGTAAGCAATGGACCCACCCATGATGCCCACCACAGAGTCAGGGAAACAGATGCTGTCTCCCACCTTGAGTCAAGCAAACTGCAAGGACACAGTCCTAAGTGACAGAATTCCCTGCATGTAAGGGCCACACCTGGGTATCAGATGAGGAGTGGGCAGTGCACAATAGAGGGACATGGCTCCTGGACAACATGACTGCTGTACTGTGGCAGTTTAACCAGGCCCGAGGAGGGCACATAGCATGTTAGACAGAGTTCACAGTGCAGTCTTTGACTCACCCCCTCCTTGCTGCTCTCTGGCCTTCAGCTGCCCATCCAGGTCTGGAAAGACCACCGCCAGGATCCTGAGCATGTGGGGGTCAGGGTCCGTGTTCCGCCCCTCCTGCGAGGAGGCGACAGCTTCAGCTGGACCCGTGCAATCCTCCGGGTCCAGCCCCGAAGGTCCTGCCACCTCTTTTGGCAGTTGCGGATCCGGCGCTTGTAGACCCCCACGGACCGGACAGCCCGGACGATGTCCTTCCATATCTCCTGCTTCCGATGGGCAGAAACCTGTCAGGATGACAAAGTGATAAGGCCATTACTACACATGCAACATATCCGTGCATGACACAGTTGCATATACATGTCGCAATCACAGGGGCACATGGTGTACACAGGCAGTGCACGGCTGCCCATGGACAGTTTTCCAGAAGTCACTACATGGTATCATTGCATGGGGAGTAAAACCCTGTTCAGAAGCACTGTCACTGCACCATACCTGTCCAGTGCAAGTCACTACACACTATGGGGGTGACAACTACTCAGTGAGCCTGCTAGCCAGTGGCGTGCAGACTCTCAGCCTTGCTAGTCAGACAAAATGCACATTCAGAAAGGCAGTGCACAGGACACTCACCTGCTCCCCTGGTGTCCCATACAGCTTGCTGTACTGTGGAAGTAGGCTGTCCAGCAGGGCCTGGTTCTCCTCAAGGCTGAAGCTCTCTCCACAGTACGTGCCATTGCAGGGTCCAGAGGGGCAGAGACAGCAGCAGTGCAGTGGCAGATGTCGTCTTGGAGCATGTAGTGCAGGCAAGTGGGCTCTCAGGGGAACAGCCAGCAATATATATGTGCTGGAGAGGCAGATCCTGTCCCTTGTGTCCAAAGTGATAGGTCCAAGTCGTTTGCATCTTCTGAATCTGGCCAATCCATGGAATAGCAGCACCAAAACACGCCCACAGCATCCTTCAAATCTTCAACTTCATGACATACATGATTTTGCAACATTGTTGTGGGTGACCAACTGAATTTCCAGCAACCGACTCGTTCGAAATTCGAAAACGCGTCCGTTGCCAGGCAAGCCCATTGTCAATGGGTGCGCACCGATCGGTCCATTGCGGTACAACGCGTACAGGGGTACAACGCGTACCCGCACACATTGAAGGCAATGGGCCGGCCAAAGGCACCGATCGGTCCATTGCGGTTCAACGCGCACAGGGGTACAACGCGTACCCGCACACATTGAAGGCAATGGGCCGGCCGGAGGCACCGATCGGTCCATTGCGGTTCAACGCGCACAGGGGTACAACGCGTACCCGCACACATTGAAGGCAATGGGCCGGCCGGAGGCACCGATCGGTCCATTGCGGTACAACGCGCACAGGGGTACAACGCGTACCCGCACACATTGAAGGCAATGGGCCGGCCGGAGGCACCGATCGGTCCATTGCGGTACAACGCGCACAGGGGTACAACGCGTACCCGCACACATTGAAGGCAATGGGCCGGCCGGAGGCACCGATCGGTCCATTGCAGTTCAACGCGCACAGGGGTACAACGCGTACCCGCACACATTGAAGGCAATGGGCCGGCCAGAGGCACCGATCGGTCCATTGCGGTACAACGCGCACAGGGGTACAACGCGTACCCGCACACATTGAAGGCAATGGGCCGGCCGGAGGCACCGATCGGTCCATTGCAGTACAACGCATCACTGTACATGTGACTGGCATAGGTCAGCATGCCTGTCTCAGATGGACATATGCCAGCCACAGATAGCTCCCAGGGAGTGAGGGGCACACCTACATCACGACAGCCTGTCCAAACCTTATCATAAGGCATGTAAGGCTGCATTTCCTATTGTGTGTATGTTGGTGTACATGTTGTCCTGTGGGTGTCACCTGTGGGCAGCCACTCCCAGGCTGTGCACGTGTTCATGGGGACAGGATCCTGGGTGTTACGTGTACGTGACCACTGTGATGTGCAACTGTTCATATCTGTGCATGTGTCATGGTCACATTTCACAGTGGTGTTTGTGTATGTCATGTCACATACCCCGTGAGTCCCATGTGGGACGGTATGTTTGAGCCAGGGTGTCCCAGTGGCACAATAGTGATGGCCCTCCACAGTCTTTGTGCATGTAGTGTTTACAATGTCTCTGATTTCATGTGCACAATGGGAGACAGTCTCCACATCCACGTTGTGTGTGCATGGACTCTGATGTTGTGCGTGTGTGTCACAGACGTCCATGTCTGTCCTGCCATGGCAAGTGTGGCCACTACCTGTGGGGGTCATGTTTGTTTTGCTGTGGTGTACACATGATACTCCAGGTGATGCCAGTGTCCATGTGGCATTACAGGGTCCCTGGGAATGTACCTGTCGTTGAGCTGTGGTGCCTGGGGCACATCTGTCCTCACATGTCACTGTGGGGGTGACTGTGACACGGCATCATGATATCCAATGGGCCAACCTGGGACAAATTGATGCCACCTGTAGGACCGTGTTGACAGATGTTGGCCATGTATGTACCATACATGTCCTTCCGGTACTGCACACTTCATGTAGTTGTGCCTCATGATGATGTATGTTGGGATCTTGAGTGTGTTCAATGCCGCATATGTGGGGTGACTGACGATCTTGCTTACTTCTCCTCTGCACTGCAGGGCTCCTGCTGTCCATCGGCCATTCCCAGACCTGGCAACGATGGTGGAACGGGACAGCATCCGACGGTACCGCTTCACCAGGCAGCTGATTGAGGATTTGGCAGTGCAGTTGTCCCCACATTTGCAGCCTGGCCGGCCGTATCCTACAGCGCTGACCCCCAAGGTGAAGGTGATGGCAGCCCTACACTTCTTTGCCACCGGTACCTTCCAACATACTGTGGCGTCTGCTGGTGGGATGTCACAGACCATGTTCAGCCGTGTGCTCCGCGATGTTTTGGCGGCAATGTTGCTCTTCCTGAACCGGTACATCTATTTCCCTAGACTGCGACGACTCACTGACGTGAAGAGTGACTTTTATGCCCTGGGGAGGATGCCGCATGTCATTGGCTCCATTGATGGGACACATGTGGCTTTGGTACCACCACAGGCCCAGGAGCAGGCCTACAGGAACCGCAAGCACTACCACTCGGTCAATGCACTGGTGGTGTGTCTTGCAGACATGACCATCACACACGTGTGTGCCCGTTTCCCTGGTTCAGCACACGATGCCTTTGTGATGAGGAGTAGTCGCATCCCCAGGATGATGGCACAGATGCAGAACCAGCGTGCCTGGCTTGTCGGTGTGTACTGACTTTGTGCCATTGTGTGTGATCTGATCTGTAGTATTCCGCCCACTTTTCCAAGTCAGCTGATGTGCACTTGTCTGTCCGTAGGTGACTCGGGATACCCCAACATGCCGTGGTTGCTGACACCCCTCAGGAACCCTGTGACACCTGCCCAGATGCGCTACAATGAGGCACATGGTCGGACCAGGAGAGTGATTGAGCGGACCTTTGGTCTCCTGAAGAGCCGCTTCCGCTGCCTGGACAAGACCGGAGGGTCCCTCCCATATGCCCCTGCGAAAGTGTGCAAGATTATCATCGTCTGCTGCATGTTACACAACCTGGCAGTGCGGAAGGAGTTGCCTCTCATCCAGGATGACGATGACCAACATCCGCCACCTGTGGAGGATCCTGGCCTGGACCACGATG
The DNA here is from genome assembly GCA_963921515.1 of Calotriton arnoldi. Lineage (NCBI taxonomy): Eukaryota > Metazoa > Chordata > Amphibia > Caudata > Salamandridae > Calotriton > Calotriton arnoldi. Next base: position 157,424 of record CAWUFW010000954.1, read on the forward strand.
CCAGTGACGATGATGATGATGATGGTGATGGTGATGTCCGCACACAGCTCATCACCAACTTCTTTAGCTGAATGTGAGTATCCTGAGGTGTCATGTCAATGATGTGAGTTGCCATGATGTGTGGGTGGGGCTCTGGCGCTGTTGGAGTGTGTCCATGGGCTACTTGACTGGATGTGTGTTGCGATGTGTGGTTACAGGTGGGCTGTACTCCCCAACAGTGTTGACATGCTAACTTGGTTCTGGGTGGGTATCTTGTAACATGTATTGTGCATGAGTTTTGCTGTTCTGTCCTGTACTGCATTGCTTTTGACTGTGTGTCATTTCTGTCCTTCACAGGGTACTTTCAGATTCGTTTGGTCAACTGTGTCCACCGACGACGTGATTGCACATCCAGGCTGGTAGCTGTTGTGTCCCTACAGGTGATGTGCGCCACACCCATGGACTTCCTTCTGTCTACAGTTGTTGACTGTGTGCCCGCTACCAGGTGGGGTTACCTTGCATCTGTAGTGGTTACGGCATGTTGCTACTGTGTAATAAACCTGTGCTTCACTTAGTGATGTGCGTTGTCTGTGGTCACACATTTGACTGCCATTTGCTTACTGCACCTGTGGGCTACTTGACTACAACTGGGAATGGGTGTGGTGTCTGTGCATTGCACCGTCTTCCCTGGCAACATCAGTGTAGGCAATGAGTCAGATGGCCTAGGTGTGTATGTGTTGTGTAGCCCTGGTGGTGTGTCTCCCTCATATGTGTCACGTTGCCTTTACTCACATGCCTGTGTTGTCCTTGCTGTTGCAGTTCGCATACACAGTGTAATTTTGCAGTTCATCATCCCCATAACAGCACCCACGTTGGAATCACGACAGAGGCAAGTATGGTGTATTAGTGTGTTTATTGTGATACATTTGTGTTAATAGTGCATAGGATGGGTTGTGCTGTACATGAATCTTGCAATCCCAAGTTCCTAGGTGAATTGAAAGTCCGGGTAGACAGGATCCCCAGTATCGGGGCCACAGTTGTCTGACACATTGGTCCAACTTGTACTCCCCATGCAATGTGTGGGAGTAGTGTTGCCGTCAACAGGGTGAACAGTCTGTGCACAAAGGCGAACATCCAGAACAGGTTCAGGCTTCCTGGGAGTTGCGCTTGGCCATCGGCCTCTCACTTTTCCCTCCTCGGACGACCCCTCTTCTTGGGGGGGCCCTCAAGTGCAGGCTGCTGCGGTGCAGGGGACTCTCCGCCAGAGTCCTCCTCCCTCCCTGTGGCAGTTGCAGTTTGTTCGGCACCAGATGTTGTTGGCACACAGGGAGGTGTGGACTGGTTGCTGTTCATCTGGCGGAGGCATTGTAAAATGTCCCTGTGCACCGCCGTCATCTCATGCAGTGCATCCCACTTGGACTCCACGCGGGACATGTGTGAGTCCACACGGGACATGTGTGACTCCACGTGGGACATGTGGGAGTCCAAGCGGGCATGATGGGCAGCCTGCTGCTGTTTGATGTCTCTGAGGAGCCCCACTACCTGGCTGAGCTCTCCGGTGCTGGACTGGTACGCATCAGCTATGCGTACCAGTTGTGGGTCGTCATGCACACCAGCAACATCTGCAAGCAGCGACCTCTGTCTCCCACCCCTCCCACCACCCCTGCTGACATGTGCAGTGTGTGCAGTGGCACGCACAGATAACCCTGGTCCACCTTGGGGGTTGGTGGTGGTGGTGGTGTCCATGGCCCCAGGTTGGTCCAGGGTCACTGTGCTGGTGTTGCTCCTTATTCTGTCCATGTCGGCAGGGATGGTATTCGTGGTGACAGTCGTTGTAGGGGTGGGTGCAGGGAGTGCAGCTGGTGGTCCTGCTGGTGCTGCAGCTGGTGGTCCTGCTGGTGCTGCATGTTGACTTGCACCGGATGTGCCAGGTTGTTCATCATCGTCCGAGGAGGACAGAGGCTGTACGACGCCAGTGAGCTCGGCATCCTCTTGAGCCTGGGACTGGGACTCCTCAGCGTCTGCTGCTGTGTCCCCATCATCACCTGTTTTTGGGAGACACAAACAATGTATGTCATGTTTCTGCAGGCATCAGTGGTTGACACACATGACAGTTGTGACTGTGCCTCTGGGTGCGGGCCTGTACATTGCATTGTCCTAAGTCGTCACAGTCAGGGGTTGATATTGGTGTGGCACATTGTCCTGCATTATTTGGGCATTTCTATGTATTTTCTGGGGTGTGAACATGGTCTGCATTGCTTGTGTTTGGTTGACAGCCAGACCTCCTTCCCACCCAGCCAGCCAGTCAGTTATCCCACCATGGAACGTGCTTGCGTTGCAGGGAGTGTAAGTTGTCTCTCAGGATGTCAGTCAGTGGTGTCCTGCTGTTTGTTGGTGCACAGTTGGCAGCAGGGCCTTGTGCTCCCCACAGCAGTAGCCAGTGTCAGCCATCTTGTGAGTCCTTCTCCACTCCCTGTGATGTGAGCATGGTTCAGGGTGGTGTTGATGGGCCAGTTGTGAGGCTGAGCAATGTCTGTGACTACGACTCCCATCATGCTATTGCCTCCACCCCCTTCCCAGCATGCCCATGCTTCCTTCCTTTTGACTCTGCTTCCCTGTGGGTTGGGCTGGCTGTGCTGACAGGATGGCTGGGAGTGTTGTCCTGGCAGTTGTTTGGCTAAGAGTCCCAAGAGTGTCCCTGTGCTTCACACAACATAACCCAGGGTGGTGGTGCTTTGTGGGATCTTGTGTTAGGATGGAGGGCATTGCATTCTACCAGGTGGGTACTGTGGAGTTTGTGTTGGGGAGGGTGTGAGGGGAGGTGCTGGTGACTATAGTCAGTGCTGCAAGTCCCCCTTCCCACCCAGCCAGCCAGATATCCCACCATGCAACGTGCTTGCATTGCAGGGAGTGTAAGTTGTCTCTCAGGATGTCAGTCAGTGGTGTCCTGCTGTTTGTTGGTGCACAGTTGGCAGCAGGGCCTTGTGCTCCCCACAGCAGTAGCCAGTGTCAGCCATCTTGTGAGTCCTTCTCCACTCCCTGTGATGTGAGCATGGTTCAGGGTGGTGTTGATGGGACAGTTGTGGGGGTGAGCTATGTCTGTGACTACGACTCCCATCATGCCATTGCCTCCACCCCACTTGCCAGCATTCCCATACTTACTTGCTTTTGTGTGGAGTTCAGTGGGTGTGGGTGTGAGTACTGACCTGATTCCTTGGTTTGCATACCTTAATAAAAAAGCTTTTAAGCTCTGTGAACAGATCTTCGTGTGTCTGCAAAATCACTGCATTAATATCATCCTGGGTTACTAAATCCAAAAGGATCTCGATGGTACGTTCTACTGTGATTTTCATATCCTTTAATGATTTGTCGTTCCCTAGAACTGTTGCCCACTTCACCCTTCTCATATCATTCTCGAGGAAGACATCTGCTGTTGAAACTTCGATTATCTGAGGCTGTGGGGCTATCCCCGGTACCTGTAAACTTAAGAGGAGTGGATTGTGATCACTCTCAATTCTTTCCTGGACCTTCAAATCAATGACACATGACCACATCTCCACATTGATAAGAAAGTAGTCGATACTGCTGCTACTTTTCCCATTGGAGTATGTGTGGGAACCCTTACCATCCGATATTGTCCTCCCGTTTGCTGCCCTGATGCCCCTCTCCAAACACAAGCTATTCAATTGGAGAACTGCCTCGGTCCACTTCTTTATAGGCGGCAGGTTTAGTGGTGGGATACCCCACTGTACATCCTCTTCGTTACCAGAGCCATTCTCGTCGTGGAGAAGGGGTTCAAAAGTACAGTTAAGGTCTCCAGCTATCACCAGATTATAGTTCCCTCTCTGTAGAAGGTCTCTAGCAGGGAAACTGTGCTGGAAAGTTTTCCTCCAACCATACCTCTGGCATAAATATTGATGACTAGTATACCAGATCCCTGGCTTGGTTGAATGATAATGGCCAGGATGTCAGGGCTATCAATATAGATTTCCTCAACCTTATAGCCTGGATGTTGCCTAACCCATGTAGTGAGCCCACCCGAGGGCCTTCCCTTTTTGCCGGCTATAGCAGGTTTAAAAAAATTTAAATACCCCGGGCGGAAAATTGGATTTACTGACCAGGTTTCCTGAAAGACCCAAATATCCCGGTCCCCAATAAAAGATGACCAGTCCGCTGACGCTATCTTTGAATTTAATCCCGCTATATTCCAAGAAGCTAGTAATAGCGGCCTGTTGGTTGGACTAGGATCGATGGTAATGCTATCGTCCACCGTGGCGGGAATCTGCACGGTTTGGTAATCAATGGGTTCCCCCTCGTAGCTGGCACTGCCTCATACTGCATTGTCCTAGGCCCACCCTTTAGACGTCAATCAACCTTATCCAGAGCAGAGCCCTCTTTGGTTATGGGAACTTGGCCCTGAGTAGCAATCCTACTTTGTGATGCTGGGGGAATATATTTTATTCTTATGTTAGATACAGTCGTGTATGAAGTTCTAAGATCAAAGGATACTAAGTTATCTGCTAGATCTGTAGTAGTTAGCCAAAGACATACGTAATCTGTACTAAAACCATGTTCCGTGTATCTTTTCGCAGAAAGTATGTCTTCTCTAATAACTGATCGGCAATTCCTCACATGTCGCAACCAGTGAATACATTTGTTTATCAAATCCTGCTCCTTTTCATAGGGATACTCAGATGATATTTTAGGAACATTAATTAGAAAGACTTTAGCTTTTAAGGAGCTGCTTGAATGTGAAATTAAAGAATTCGAGCCTATAAGCAGCGGTGTATTTTGGATCCTTGGTGCACTGAGAATAGTATGATGCTGCCTAGGACTTACACGGCTGAGACCGGCGGACCTTGGTACCTGACAATTACCAGAAAGTGCTCTATCTGTGATTGACTCAGTCGGTATAGATGTAGTAGATTCTATACCCACTAGGGGAGCATTCGTAAAACCTGTGCCCCCCAAAATAGTAGAGGGTGGAACACTATCGATGGGTCCACCCAATATTACTGATTTAAAGTTTCCAAGATCCACGTTGAGCCCTGTTGACTGGACTATATCTGTTAAACCTACAACTAGGGTTTTCAGGGAGCTAACAAGTTCAGTTAGCAAGTCGATATGTGCCCTTAAGCCGTTTAATTGGTGACCAGAGTGTAAGCAACCACATTCTTTATTTAAGGCCTCCCTATTTGAAGCCTTACTTGCATCTGTCAGATCTGTGTGTACCTCAAAATCTTTAGGGCCGTTGGGCTCTTCGATATCCGTCAGCAGAGCAAAACGATTGTTACACTCAATCTCAAAACCCCCATAGTGATCATCGGAATTAAGAGCATTTAGCGACGTTGACAATTGTGGTGATTGTGGCAAGTCTATCTGCTCTAACTCAGTTTCCTGAACCTGGGTGTGAGATAAGCTTCTTTTATGTGTGTGCTTCTTAAACATATCTGGGATGAATTTAACTGGCTGGGGGGAATCGGGGGGGCCAGCCGTGTGAACTCCCAATGGTCCACACTTGGTACCTACGGGAGCAGAGAGGATCTCCTCGCAGTCGCTAATAATATTGTCTATACGTGTCATAACACAGTTGTTTTTCATAGACTCTATGGATTTATCCGTCCTCTTCACTTTCTTGCGCTTGCCCACTCTCCCCCCCCTATAGCTTCCATCTCCTTCCTTTTACCCATGTCAAGATGTAAGTGGATAACAATTTAACAACACTAGTGATAACTTGAGCACACAATTAAACACACCTAGGGATAGGTCTATCCTTGGCCAACAGGGACCACAATCCCACGTAATACAAAATGTCTCCTGCAGGAGAAGGCTCGACAGGACTTTGATCAGTCACTAAGCTTTAAAGCCAATAATGCACAAATGCCCGCTGAGAGCGTGCTCCAATGGCTTACACAAGTGGCCAACGAGAATAGTCAATACCTTGTTCGCCGTGGAGATTTGGAGACGGCGTTGGAGGGGTGGCCCTGCCCTGCCTCTTCCTGGCAATGACGGGCAAGGACGGGCCCGCCCTTGGCCCGGGCTTGGCCCGGGCTCCGCCCGCGCGCGTCCCGCGCCGCGATGGAGCCGGGCGCTTTTGAGCGCTTAGGTCAAGGAAGCACCTCCCTCCTGGGAGTGCACAGAGGACAAAGACTTGTGGGCAATGCAGTCCCCCAGCAGCGGCAAACAGCAGGGCGTACCGCGCCGCGATGGAGCCGGGCGCTTTGAGCGCTTAGGTCAAGGAAGCACCTCCCTCCTGGGAGTGCACAGAGGACAAAGACTTGTGGGCAATGCAGTCCCCCCAGCAGCGGCAAACAGCAGGGCGTCCCGCGCCGCGATGGAGCCGGGCGCTTTGAGCGCTTAGGTCAAGGAAGCACCTCCCTCCTGGGAGTGCACAGAGGACAAAGACTTGTGGGCAATGCAGTCCCCCAGCAGCGGCAAACAGCAGGGCGTCCCGCGCCGCGATGGAGCCGGGCGCTTTTGAGCGCTTAGGTCAAGGAAGCACCTCCCTCCTGGGAGTGCACAGAGGACAAAGACTTGTGGGCAATGCAGTCCCCCCAGCAGCGGCAAACAGCAGGGCGTCCCGCGCCGCGATGGAGCCGGGCGCTTTTGAGCGCTTAGGTCAAGGAAGCACCTCCCTCCTGGGAGTGCACAGAGGACAAAGACTTGTGGGCAATGCAGTCCCCCCAGCAGCGGCAAACAGCAGGGCGTCCTGCGCCGCGATGGAGCCGGGCGCTTTTGAGCGCTTAGGTCAAGGAAGCACCTCCCTCCTGGGAGTGCACAGAGGACAAAGACTTGTGGGCAATGCAGTCCCCCAGCAGCGGCAAACAGCAGGGCGTCCCGCGCCGCGATGGAGCCGGGCGCTTTGAGCGCTTAGGTCAAGGAAGCACCTCCCTCCTGGGAGTGCACAGAGGACAAAGACTTGTGGGCAATGCAGTCCCCCCAGCAGCGGCAAACAACATAAGTAGTTTGTGGACCTGAAGGAAACCTTAATTAATACCTCAATGGAGAAATATTCTCTTCAAAACCATTTATTTTATTTGAAAGGCACTCACACTGGTCTGCTATCCAGATGTTTATCTCTATGCATATATTTGCTACAAAGCATATCAAATATCTACATTTACATACAAAAAATGAATACTACCCAAAATTATAATACAAAAAAGGTGAATACAAAAAATTGTACTAACAATTATATACAAATAAATTAGACATACATAAACGATTTGTCTTCACAAACAGAATCCTTGTTGCCCTCATTTTTATGGGGATGCGATAAGCAATTTTTTGAACAACTATGATTCGCAACCCGTATCATCAAGATAACCCTTATGCCGACACCAAACGGGGTAGTAATGAGTCTCAACCCGTTTCCTATATTCGATGGTGTGGTCAATTTCCTTTTTATAAGAGTCAAAATTGTAAGGGCTTCTTATACCTATCAAGTCGACGCGTTTCAGCCCGTTTCCTCTGGGCCTCATCAGGACTGGGGGCTTTAAGGAAACCTCCGTGGAACGCCGATAATGCTACATCTATCTGGACACAATCAACTGAAAGCTGGACCAGGGGATGAAAGGTCACTCTGTTGAAGATAACTTTGTAAATGGGCAGTGTTGTAATGAGCACTCTGTCGCCTTTCCAGGGACGAAATCACTCAATGCAGTTCACCCGGTTTCGTATTATTGCCTCGGGGAAATCAGAGAAATAAATTCTATACTTGCAGGTCCTGCAAGTATAGAATTTATTTCTCTGATTTCCCCGAGTCCAGACCAGTGTGAGTGCCTTTCAAATAAAATAAATGGTTTTGAAGAGAATATTTCTCTATTGAGGGATTAATTAAGGTTTCCTTCAGGTCCACAAACTACTTATGTTGGTTGATCAATTCCGCCGCACCAATTTTTGTTTCTTTGCTGTTTGATTGCCCAGGTGCGGGTGGATTATTAGGGCAAACTCCCTTTTTATCGAAACGATAATTTCATTTTCGGCAAAGCAAAAGCAAGCCATTAGGTAGAGCCTTGGGTAGCAAGCACTGTTTTATTATACTTTGCAAACATGTGCAATACACAGAAACAATTTGTCAAATATATAAAAAATACCTTAGGAAATGAGCGGCCCTGAAACCAAGCCTGGCAATGAAGTGCACGCCTTTTCTGATGGCTTTTCACCTGTGATCAGGCAAAATGCCGCCACTCACATGACAAGAGCGCTAATAGTTAAAGTGGGCTGACCCACTGTCCCATGCTGAATACCTTGTTAGGCAGAAGCAAAATGTGACTGACATTTGATCACACCAATGGGTGACAAGGGCTGACTGATTGTCTCTGTGTTTATGTATATATGTTTGTGTTTTTATTATGACTATCTTTTAGAAAACATGAGACTAGTAAGAATGCTAAAGAATTCTCTATAGCCAGATGTAATCTCTCATTTTGTAAACTGCAGTCATCCATCGTGTGGGTTTTCATTAAATACTTTCTTGTTACTCATCATAAGCAGCTTTTGACTATTCCTCTATGTGCCATGGTTCCCTTTTTCTATTTCGTCTTAATTTAAGTGTTGCTGCATTTTAAATACCTTTTACCTTTCCAATGTAGTGCACAAAAGTGCTCTTTAGCCACCGTAGCTGTGAGGAATAGCAGGAAATCCCAAAAACTATCCATATCCTTAACACAGGGAAAGGTTTTCTTTCAAGTGATCTAAACATTCTTACATACCAATATATCTCGAAAGCAAGTTCTAAACCCCTAATTTAAAAAAAAAAAAAATGTATTGTGGCAATCTAAGAGAATACAATTCAGCAAGAAAAGCACAAAGCTGTACTACTTATGCAGAAATGAGCCATGGTAAGCAATAATGGTATGTGTGAAAGCATTATAGTAAGAAAAACACATAAACTGAAATCCTAAGGCAGGAATCCCTGAGAAGGTAAATAGAAGAGAACTGAAAAGGGAGAGGGCGAAGGCTAAGGCGCTAAAAGGAGGCATGTAGTGTGGAAAAAAGTGAAGCAAGCGTTGGTAAAGGCAATTGGCCTAGACTTTGCAATTTGGTGAAAAGATTCTTGTATGCTTGCAATAAAAAAATGTAGTAAATAAAATTGTTCACATTAATAAAAAAAACATTTAATACAATTTTAATAGAACAGCACAGGTGCTGTTGAGTAGGCAGATGGACTAAGAAAAGGATAGAAAACCTTTTTATTTTTGTTTGAAATCTATTTTATTGTTTTTCACACACTTGTGTACATAGTTATAACACATAAATTGCTAGTAACAATCTTACAAACATAACATCCTGGCAGGACAATTATAACGCTTATCTTCGCTCAGAAGTCCTTGGAGCTCTAACCGGGCATGGCAGCCTTGTAGCATTGAGTCCATTCGCGGATGTGCAAACTTGGCATAATTAACTCTCTTGAATAAATACAATGGTTTTGCTACCAAGGTCTATTTTGCCAGAATATAATAATAAAAAACTGGGGCCAATGGGGGGAGGACAGGAGGGGGGAGAGGTTGGGGGGGTGTAGGGTTCCCCTAGGGACAGCGCTTAAGGTTACGTCCTAGCCCTGGTTTGTCGCATGCGCTTGCCTTAGTGGCGGCAAGAAAGGGAGGAGGACGATGTAAGGGTGGTATGTCATTGGGATGGTCTGCTTCATTCTGGGAGCTCTGCCCCTCGCGGTAGCAAAGCATCTTCAAAAAGCTGAAGGGCCCATAGGCGAGGAGGGATGGAGCGGCAGTGCTCCAGATTAGACAGGTGCTGTACTAGGGGTTGCCATATTTGTGTAAATTTAGCCTCAGAGTGTGCGATGCGGCTGGTCAAGAGCTCCATCGCTAAGGTGTGCCAGAGGCGGGTGAGCCACACCAAAGTGGGCGGAGTCAGGGCCTTCTTCCAATGCAGGACGATAACCTGCTTTGCTGTCCCTTGCATGTGGAGGATCAAGCGCCAATCCGAATGGGTCATGGCTTTAAACGTTCGGGGTCGAAGCCCAAGGATCGTTATCTTCAACGTGTTCGGGATAGGAAACCCCACTACGTCCCTGATGTGGCTCAGCACCTCTTTCCAGAAGAGAGTTAGCATTGGGCAGGACCACCAAATTTGTATGAATGAACCCGTGGCAGAGTTACAGCGCCAACACAGAGATGTGGAGGTGGGGAACATTTTCTGGAGGCGGAGTGGGGTGTAATACCAGCGGGTCATAATTTTATATGCGGTCTCCTGTTGCGCGATGCTTCATATGTTCTCCTTTTTATTTTTAATGTACTTCCCATGAAAGTATTGTTCTTATTGACAAATAGGAAAATGTACTATGGATATTGAATTACTACTACCTCTAGACATAATTTAAACACATAAGGGCGAAAAATATTAAAAGGGCAAAGAATGGAAAGAAATTAACATTGCAAACTAAAGCATTGGACCACCATCCCTGACACTAACATGCACTTCTTTTTAGACGGATATGTATATGTGATCAAGCAAATTGCCGTCGCTCATGGTGCAAGAGAGCCAATGTCTGAATGGGCTGACCCATTGTCCTATTCTGTGTGATGTGATGAGAGGAAGCCAAACGGGAATATCTGTCCCATCGTCCCTCTATGCATTATGTGTGTAGGCATTGTATGCATTGTTTATTTATGATTTCCTTTTACCACGAAGTTAGTGAAACACCCAAAGCGGTCTCTAAACCAGACCTAAAGAGAGGAAGGAAAACCCCACTTAACAAAACTTAATAAAGAAAATAAAGAAAAAAATCAAGAAAACTCCCAAAAGTTCAAGGTTATTGTATGGACCAATTTACAATCGTAAAAAAACATAATTTAGTATTTAATTGAAGAGCAAGAATGGCCTGACCGAGGCCAGTAAACCTTTCAGCTGAAATGGTCATTTTCTTGGTTGTCTGTGTGCTTCGCTGAACGCCTGCGATAGAAGAAAAAATAAAAAGAATAACAAGAAAAGGTGCCACGTGCACTGGATGTGACGTGCACGCTGTGTGCCTTACCCGTAGTGACACTTCCGTGGCAAATCTCTCTAGAATCGCTCTGAACTGGTGGTGCCAAGGTGTCCATCATGGGTGGTCCACACTGCCTACACAGTGAGCACAAAACATGTACCGAGAAAAAAAATGGAAATAATGAAATTTAAAAAACATGAAAGCTTAAAAGCCATCGAACAAAGGAAGTGGTAGAGAGCAGATATTAACTACCCGCCCCACGAGAAACTCAAAACAATGCCTGAGTATTTAGAGTAAAGATTCATTCCATTTTTGGTCAAGTGGCGTTAATAAATTCAAACTGAGACGGTGTTTTCGTGAAGTGGTGATGCATCGCACGGGAGCTCGACTGCAGCCTAAAGAGCAGTGTATATAACCCATTAAAAACCAATCTGTTAATAATGATTTCCGTCGATTAATCACTTTGAGAGGATCTGAACTCGGGAAATATAGGGGAAGTGAGATGCAATTTTACTTCAGCCTAAACTGTGCAGTCTCCAGGTTACCCTCCCATACATTGCATTATTAAGTGTCGGACTGAAAAAACGAGAACAGAATATTCATCACCTGACCCTCGAAGTCAAATCTTGGGGGACAAGGCTTCTCGGTTTCCCGGCAGATCATCATAATGATGGGCACCATGACATTCAGGTCAGCCGAATGCGAATGAGCTCTCCTCAGCACCACAGAAGATGCGTGAGAAGAATTCAACTCAGAGGAGCCACAATCAAATGCACATACTGGATTCCAGTCCATGTTCAACAAAACCAGGGCTTTAGTGGGATGAAAAAACTGGGGGGATGGGGGGAGGCTCTCAAAGGCGTGTGGCCGATATAATTAAGGGCGTGGCTTAAAACACGCAAGTTAGAAACCTCTGCTTAGCTTTATGTGCTGCCCGACTGGTCTTGTGCTGCTTCTTTCTGTCTTTGCATCCAGATATATAATACTGCAAGTAACATTACACCTACAGCAAGCCAAGACTATTGGCTTTGTCAATGGTTGTTAGTTGCATAAGATAAATAAGCAACAACAATGGCATCTTTCTATAAAATAGTTAAAATGCTTCAGTGCTGAAATGATGAAGCTGTGAAAGAACTGTAACAAGTCCCTTTAAATATGCATCAAAAGCAGTGAAGGGTGGTACTGCTGCCAAGTTAAGATTTTTTTTCCCACTCGGACGGTGAGGGCGATAATAGAGAGCCCAAAAGGGACCCGTCTCCGCACCTGCTTTTTAGAACTGCCAGTGCTGAGCACTGGCAGAACCCGGCCTACTTAAAGCCCTGAACAAAACCATCACTTAGGGGCCGATTATGAAACAACCCGTAATCGGAGCCTTTAGGACGGCATCGTAATGGACCGGTCGGTTTCCTTTTCGACCAGCTCATCATGGTGGAGGCAGTCAGAAAGGAAACCGGCTGGTCATTCCGGCTGGCTTCCGAAGGGTTCAGAGAGCCCGTCCGCCAGTCAGAAGCCGGCCTGTAATCTCAAGGGCAGCTCTTTCTGCCCTTCAGATTACGATCACGGTTTCCGACATGGTTTCCATGCCGGTCTGTCAGACATGGAAACCATGTCGGAAGGCGTGTTAGGGGGCCCCCAGCAGGGCTCCCTTTGGTGCAAGGCCTCCGGTTGGAGGCTGAGCGGGCACCTATGGTACCACCCTTGTTGATCCCTGCACCTTGTGGCAGGCACCTTGAGGTGCCTGCCACGGGGTGCAGGGATGAACCGCACCTCCCATTTCACTATGGGAGCATGCATTACGGCCGGCTTACGGACGTAATGCATGCTCCCATAGTGAAATATAGGAATGCAACCGAACAGTGTCAGTCGCATCCTAATGAGGCGGTCGGGACCACCGACCGGGTGTCGGTCAATCCCATGAGCGAGTCGGTGTCGGGTGGAAGTGATTCCGCCCGACATCATAGTGAGCCCCTTAATGTGAACTGGGTGCCTTTATGTTCCATTACCAAAGTAAATTAGTCTCAGGGATGTGGGAACAACAAAATAATTGCCAACTTTTTCAAGGATAGTACACCATCTTGAAAAAAGACTGCTATATGATGTGCTTTATTGCCATCGCCGTTCGTTGTCTACCACGTAGATTTCTTTGTGCTCTTGTGTTCTCTCCTTATTCGCTGATGTAATCCGCATGATCACCCCCTGGTTTAGTCTATCAGGCATCAACCCTCTTTGCCACTATTTGACTTCTATTTGTCTTTTTCTCATGTTACTACTTTATGCTCCGTTTTATTAAATGAGGGACTTACTCATTTGTTGTCAATATTTGCATAATTTAGCAGGTATCTCATATTTGACTGCATGCACCTATAGACATGTACATTATAGACAATGCAAATGAAGGTTAAATAGTCTATGATAACTCTCGGAAAACGGAGATGGAAAATGCCCCCTTGTTGATACTTATCCTTGGATAGGTTAGTGTTCCTGAGGTGTCCGTGCATGCCAAATGAACAAGGTGTGAGGAGGGAAGGTGTTATTCCACAGTCTTAAATTGCACACTGACCCTATTACTATCAACCCACAAAAAATATGCTTAGTATACTGAGTCTCAGGCTCAGTCTCTCACTCTCTCCCCCCCCACTCCAATCCACTCCACTCCTCACCCCAGCCCAATCCCTAGCCTTGTGCCACCCTTGCGCACCACCAACAGGGTATGCGCTCCAAACCTCTGCAATGCATTCAAGACAATGCAGGGTCTACTGCTATCTACCACCTCCTCCCTCTCCACTGATCCTAAATCTCCTTTTCAAGCTCTTGCCTCTATCCAAGAGTGATAGGGTTGCTGTGGAACATGGTCACATTTCCCCTGGATTTCCTGAATCTTTGAAGAGCAGCGTTTCGAGGAAGGGGGTGAGGAAGGAACAGGAAAATGCCACACTTGCTAGCCGCTCCCTGTGTGGAGATTAGGGAGAGCGAGGAGGAGGTGGCATTGCCATTCACTTTTACCCCACTTTAAATGGACCCCGAGACTCTTTGAGGAGTAGGTGTTGAAGCAGGGCCGGTCTTTAGCATGTGCTAGGTGGGCCCACACCCAGGGTGCAGGCCTTTCGATGACCGCAGGAGCAGCCTGCAGCAGATTTCTTCCAACCTGGCTCCAAAAAAAGTGCATTTAAAAATTGGTTCTGGAGGCAGCTGATGCCGTCTCTACATTTTGACTGCTTTTCCTCTTATGGCTCTCCTTTCTCTTGCCCCCTTACCTTCATCTACATTCTTTCTCAACAAACAGGCAGTTAAAGAAGTCAAATAGAAGGGGCGGCAAATTTGGTTTTGCCCAGGGCGCTTCCTGAGTAAAGGCCAGCTCTGTTTGACGGCATCAGCTACATTCACTCATTTTTGTCTGGACTAACGGGTCACAAGTGAAATAAAAGAAGGAAGCTGAAGCCCCCTTGCCACAGCAGTTAAAATGATTTTGGAGATCAACTACTGTGCATTTGACAAAGCTGGCAGAGAACCTTGGTTTGTATTTTTGCTTTCTATGCAAGTCATTTGCTAAAGAAATAATAGTGACATTGAGATTAAAGAAATATTTTACTTCTTATGGTCCCTCATTGTACCTAGGTCTACATTCCTGGTGAAGCTTCTGGATGATTTAATATATGGGTCAGTTGTCTGCACAAGGTGTGGTAAGAATTCAATATACCGTAGCACTGCCTTCGATATAAAGACACAGAAAGAGTTAAGCAGTATGAACCTGCAAACCTATATAATTTGAATTAAACCTTACAGGTGGGAGTTTAATCTGAACATATGCAGACTGTAACAGTGCAATTCCACACCAAGCTAAATGTAAGATATTTCCAGTGACTCAGTTATGGTCCAGCATCTCTGCCACCCTGGGGAGGTGGCTGCTGGCCTAAACAGTTTGGGTGCCTTTGGACGTATGTGTGCATGACACAAACTATGCAATAAAGCTGATAAAAACTATAGCCCACTCAGAAAATATTTCAGACGACTGCCCCACCATGAATATACACAAACAGTGCTATGAATACAGAAAAGAAAATGAGCAGGAGAAAATACATTTTGCAGAAAAGACTGTATTTACTGGTGTATGAAAATGGAATATCTAATAGAATCACAAACCATGGGGATGGGGTGGCTTAAATGGGAGGATATTGGTCACTATCAGACCGGGTGGGGCAGCATTCCCTCTCAAATAGTCTGTCATTACTGCTCCGTGGAGCATGGTCTTAATCTGTTCCTCACAACAGTGAGCTGGGAACACATTACCTCCCTATTTCTTACTTGACTGTGCCCATATGGCATGGACTAGAAATTACTTCGAGTATGAAGGAGAATTTTTTTCTAGAGACTCACGGGGAGCACGTTTGCTCCTAGTCCAGCATGTCTGTGCAAAATTTTGAAACTGAATTCATCTATGACGACTCCAGCCCCTACAAGGCACAGATTAGACTATGGAAAAGATATACAGATGACATATTCCTCATTTGGAAGGACATGTTCGAGGAAGCAAATACTTTTTCTATAGGCCTAATTTCCTAACTACTTTTCTGAAGTTCACTACAGCTATGAGTAAACAGGAATTAATTCCTCGACCTTAGAATCTATCGGGAAGGTGGCATACTTAAAACTGAGGTGTATTGTAAACCCACGGATAAAAACAGCTTACTCCAGTATGAAAGCTTCCATCCCTTCTCACTTAGAGAGAGTCTTCCTGTTGGGCAATTTTTACGAGTAAGGCGCAATTGCACAGATATCGGAACACACAATAAACAATCAAGAAGACTTACTTAGAAACTGAAAGTGAAAAAAGTAATATTCTAAGATTCAAACAGTTCTGAAACCTGGAGTCTGTGATTCATGGCAGCGTGAACATTCCACAACACCGCCCTTTAACCCCTTCGCTGCTAGGCCTTTTCCCCCCCTGTGCTAAGCCTTTTTTGGCTATTTGGGGTAGTGCGCGCTTAGGCCCCTGTAACTTTTTGACCACATAAGGTATCCACGCCAAATTTGCGTCCTTTTTTTCTAACATCATGGGGATTGTAAAGGTACCCAGGGTTTGTGGATTCCCCTGGAGGGACCCAGAAATTAGCCAAAATACAGCAACATTTTGTTTTCTTGGGGAAAAATGCGAAAAAAGGGCTACAGATGAAAGCATCTTGTTTTTTCCCTGCAAATGGCATCAAAAAAGGGGTTGTGGTGCTGAAATCACCATCTTCCCAGCTTTCAGGGACAAGCAGACTTTTGTCAGAAAACCAACTTTTTTTACACAGTTTTGGCATTTTTCTGGGACATAGCCTATTTTTGCTATTTTTTGTGCTTTCAACTTCCTTCAAGTTAATGGTAGAAATGGGTATGAAACCAATAATGGATCCTGGAAAGCCATACATTTCTGAAAAGTAGACAGTATTCTGAATTCAGCAAGGGGTCATTTGTGTAGATCCTTAAAGTTTTCCTTATAGAAACTAACAGTTAAATAAAGGACAAATTGAAAATTAGTTGAAAAAAACAGCCATTTGTGTCAACGTTTTCACCTGTAACTTCTTCTAATTATGACAGCTATTTGAAAGCAATATACCGTTATATCCGCTAGACCTTTCTGGTTGTGGGGATATATAGGACTTGTAGGTTCACTAAGAACCCGACGAACCCAGAGCCAATAACTGAGCAGCATCTTGCAATGGTTTTTTATTATGTACCGGGTATATAGCAATTATTTTGGGAAAATGTATACATGGAAAAATTGTTATGAAAGACACCTATGTATTTATGAAATGGGAACAAAATGTAGATTTTAGAAACAGTAGATATTTGCACATTTCCGAAATTGGGAGTACCATACTAGCATGAGAATTATAGGTCATTTTTCAAAATGACTTATTTTTTACACATTGTCTTTCATTTGGAAGGCAGAAATGCATCGAAAGTCAATAGGTAATAACAGTTGCTCTACAATTCTGTGTTACCCTAAGTCTCCCGATAAAAATGGTACCTCACTTGTGTGGGTAGGCCTTGTGCCCACAACAGGAAATGGCTCAAAATGCAACGTGGACGTACCACATTTTCACAATGAAAAATTACCCTTTTTTTGCAAAGTGCCTAGCTGTAGTTTTTGAACCCTAGCTCTGCGGGCCCTTAGGGAAACCTAGCAAACCTATACATTTTTTAAAACTAGACACCCAGGGGAATTCAGGATGGGGTGACTTGACTGGCTCTCACCAGGTTCTGTTACCCAGAATCCCTTGCAAACCTAAAAAATTGGCAAAAAAACACATTTTCCTCACTTTTCTGTGGTGGAAAGTTCTGGAATCTGCGTGGATCCACAAAATTCCACCCACCCCGCGTTCCCCAAGGTCTTCCAAAAAGAATGGTACCTCACTTGTGTGGGTAGGCCTAGTGCCCGCGACAGGAAGCAGCGCAAAACGCAACGTGGACGCACCACATTTTCACAGTGAAAAATGACCCTTTTTTTGCAAAGTGCCTAGCTGTAGTTTTTGAACCCTAGCTCTGCCGGCACTTAGGGAAACCTAGCAAACCTATACATTTTTGAAAAGTAGACACCCAGGGAATCCAGGATGGGGTGACTTGACTGGCTCTCACCAGGTTCTGTTACCCAGAATCCCTTGCAAACCTAAAATATTGGCAAAAAAACACATTTTCCTCACTTTTCTGTGGTGGAAAGTTCTGGAATCTGCGTGGATCCACAAAATTCCACCCACCCCGCGTTCCCCAAGGTCTTCCGAAAAAAATGGTACCTCACTTGTGTGGGTAGGCCTAGTGCCCGCGACAGGAAGCAGCGCAAAACGAAACGTGGACACACCACATTTTCACAGTGAAAAATGACCCTTTTTTTGCAAAGTGCCTAGCTGTAGTTTTTGAACCCTAGCTCTGCCGGCACTTAGGGAAACCTAGCAAACCTATACATTTTTGAAAAGTAGACACCCAGGGGAATCCAGGATGGGGTGACTTGACTGGCTCTCACCAGGTTCTGTTACCCAGAATCCCTTGCAAACCTAAGAAATTGGCAAAAAAACCACATTTTCCTCACTTTTCTGTGGTGGAAAGTTCTGGAATCTGCGTGGATCAACAAAATTCCACCCACCCCGCGTTCCCCAAGGTCTTCCGAAAACAATGGTGCCTTACTCGGGTGGGAGGCCCAAGTACCCGCGACAGGCAAGGGCCCACAACGTATTGAGGCGACCTCAAAATGGCCTATCACAAAACGACCTGGTTTTGCAAGGGGGGTCCCATGACGTTTTGGCCCGGGGCTCGGCGGCCACCTAGGGAAACCTACCAAACCCACACATTTCTGAAAAGTAGACACACGGGGGATTCCAGGGAGGTATGGCTTGCGTGGATCCCCCAACATTTTCTTACCCAGAATCCCCTGCAAACCTGACATTTTGCTGAAAAAATCCCTTTTTTCACACATTTTTGTGAGGTAAAGTTGTGGCATCATGGGGCTGACACAAATTTACTACCACCCAGAGTTCCCCCAGGTCTCCCGATAAAAATGGTGCCTCACTCGGGTGGAGGCCCAAGTACCCGCAACAGGCAAGGGCCCACAACATATTGAGGCGACCTCAAAATGGCCTATCACAAAACGACCTGGTTTTGCAAGGGGGGTCCCATGATGTTTTGGCCCGGGGCTCGGCGGCCACCTAGGGAAACCTACCAAACCCACACATTTCTGAAAAGTAGACACCCGGGGGATTCCAGGGAGGTATGGCTTGCGTGGATCCCCCAACGTTTTCTTACCCAGAATCCCCTGCAAACCTGACATTTTGCTGAAAAAATCCCTTTTTTCACACATTTTTGTGTGGTAAAGTTGTGGCATCACGGGGCTGACACAAATTTGCTACCACCCAGCGTTCCCCCAGGTCTCCCGATAAAAATGGTGCCTCACTCGGGTGGGAGGCCCAAGTACCCGCGACAGGCAAGGGCCCACAACGTATTGAGGCGACCTCAAAATGGCCTATCACAAAACGACCTGGTTTTGCAAGGGGGTCCCATGACGTTTTGGCCCGGGGCTCGGCGGCCACCTAGGAAAACCTACCAAACCCACACATTTCTGAAAAGTAGACACCCGGGGATTCCAGGGAGGTATGGCTTGCATGGATCCCCCAACGTTTTCTTACCCAGAATCCCCTGCAAACCTGACATTTTGCTGAAAAAATCCCTTTTTCACACATTTTTGTGTGGTAAAGTTGTGGCATCACGGGGCTGACACAAATTTCCTACCACCCAGCGTTCCCCCAGGTCTCCCGATAAAAATGGTGCCCCACTCGGGTGGGAGGCCCAAGTACCCGCGACAGGCAAGGGCCCACAACGTATTGAGGCGACCTCAAAATGGCCTATCACAAAACGACCTGGTTTTGCAAGGGGGTCCCATGACGTTTTGGCCCGGGGCTCGGCGGCCACCTAGGGAAACCTACCAAACCCACACATTTCTGAAAAGTAGACGCCCGGGGGATTACAGGGAGGTATGGCTTGCGTGGATCCCCCAACGTTTTCTTACCCAGAATCCCCTGCAAACCTGACATTTTGCTGAAAAAATCCCTTTTTTCACACATTTTTGTGTGGTAAATTTGTGGCATCACGGGGCTGACACAAATTTCCTACCACCCAGCGTTTCCCCAGGTCTCCCGATAAAAATGGTGCCTCACTCGGGTGGGAGGCCCAAGTACCCGCGACAGGCAAGGGCCCACAACGTATTGAGGCGACATCAAAATTGCCTATCACAAAATGTTTTGGGCCCTTGCCTGTCGCGGGTACTTGGGCCTCCTACCCGAGTGAGGCACCATTTTTATCGGGAGACCTGGGAACGCTGGGTGGTAGGAAATTGTGTCAGCCCCGTGATGCCACAACTTTACCACACAAAATGTGTGAAAAAGTGATTTTTCAGCCAAATTTCAGGTTTGCAGGGGATTCTGGGTAAGAAAACGTTGGGGATCCACGCAAGCCATACCTCCCTGGAATCCCCAGGTGTCTACTTTTCAGAAATGTGTGGGTTTGGTAGGTTTCCTAGGTGGCCGCCGAGCCCCGGGCTAAAACGTCATGGGACCCCCTTGCAAAACCAGGTCGTTTTGTGATAGGCCATTTTGAGGTCGCCTCAATACGTTGTGGGCCCCTGCCTGTCGCGGGTACTTGGGCCTCCCACCCGAGTGAGGCACCATTTTTATCAGGAGACCTGGGGAACGCTGGGTGGTAGGAAATTTGTGTCAGCCCGGTGATGCCACAACTTTCCCACACAAAAATGTGTGAAAAAAGTGAATTTTTTCTGCAAGATTTCAGGTTTGCAAGGGATTCTGGGTAGGAAAACATTGGGGGACCCACACAAGCCATACCTCGCTGGACTCCCCCGAGTGTCTAGTTTTCAGAAATGTGTGGGTTTGATGGCTTTCCTAAGATGGCCACCGAGCCCAGGGCCAAAAACCTCACTGGTGTGGGTGGTTCAAGTACCTGCAACAGGCAAAGGCCCAAAACGTATTGAGGAGACATCAAAATGATCTATCACAAAACAAGCTGGTTTTGCAAGGGGAGTCACCTGGGTTTTTGGCCCCGGGCTCGGCGGCCATCTTGGGAAACCTACCAAACCCACATATTTCTGAAAACTAGACACCCGGGGGAGTCCAGCGAGGTATGGCTTGCGTGGATCCCCCAACGTTTTCCTACCCAGAATGCCCTGCAAACCTCAAATTTAGATGGAAAAAAATCACTTTTTTCTCAAATTTCTGTGTGGAAAAGTTCTGGAACCTACGTGGATCCACAAATTTCCTACCACACAGTGTTCCCCCATGTCTCCCGATAAAAATGATACCTCACTCGCGTGGGTGGGTCAAGTACCCGCGACAGGAAAGGGCCCAAAACCTATTGAGGCGACATCAAAATTACCTATCACAAAACAACCTGGTTTTGCAAGGGAGTCCCATGAGTTTTGGCCCTCGGCTCGGTGGCCATCTAGGGAAACCTACCAAACCCACACATTTCTGAAAACTAGACACCCGGGGGAGTCCAGCGAGGTATGGCTTGCATGGGTCCCCTAACGTTTTCCTACCCAGAATCCCCTGCAAACCTCAAATTTAGCTGAAAAAATCACTTTTTTCTCAAATTTCTGTGTGGGAAAGTTCTGGAATCTAAGTGGATCCACAAATTTACTCCCACCCAGCGTTCCCCCGGGTCTCCTGATAAAAATGATACCTCACTCGCATGGGTGGGTCAAGTACCCGCGACAGAAAAGGGCCCAAAACCTATTGAGGCGACATCAAAATTACCTATCACAAAACAACCTGGTTTTGTAAGAGGGGTCACCTGGGTTTTTATCCCCGGGCTTGGCGGCCATCTTGGGAACCTACCAAACCCAAACATTTCTGAAAGCTAGCCACCCAGGGGAGTCCAGCGAGGTATGGCTTGCGTGGGTCCCACAATGTTTTCCTACCCAGAATCCCCTGCAAACCTCAAATTTAGCTGAAAAAATCACTTGGCAGCCCCCACCCCGGGCCTATAAAAAAAATAATCCCTGGCATCTAGGGTGTTGCTGAACCCCCGGGGGGGCAGATTGGTGGCCACTGCCACCATCTGCCCCCCGGGGGCAGAAAGACTGGAATTTCGTGGGGGAGGGGTGGGGGCATTGGCATGCCCATCTTGGGCAACCCCCACCCCTAAATTTATTGAGGGGAAAAAAAACCCTGGTGTCTAGTGGGCTTTCTGCCCCCCGGGGGGGCAGATTGGGGGCTACTGCCCTCATCTGCCCCCCAGGAGGGGCAGAAAGACTGTACCTTTGTGTCGGGGGTGGGGGCATTGGCATGCCAGATTGGGCAGCCCCTACCCCAAATTATAATAATAAAAAAAATCCCTGGTATCTAGTGGGCTTTCTGCCCCCCAGGAGGGGCAGAAAGACTGTACCTTTGCGGCGGGGGTGGGGGCATTGGCATGCCCATATTGGGCAGCCCCCACCCCTAACTATAATTTTAAAAAAATCCCTGGTATCTAGTGGGCTTTCTGCCCCCCCGGGGGGCAGATTGGGGGCTACTGCCCCATCTGCCCCCCAGGGGGGCAGAAAGACAAATGTTGTGGCCGGGGGGGTGGGGGCATCGGCATGCCCGTTTTGGGCAGCCCCCACCCCTAATAAATATCACATAAAAAAATCCCTGGTGTCTAGTGGGCTTTCTACCCCCCCGGGGGGGCAGAAAGACTAATCATGGCAATTTTTATGGGGGGAGCAAAGGCCCTTGCCCAAGGGGCCGCTCCCCCCTCCCTGGTGCCTAGTGGGTGGATCCTGCTTGGGGATCGCCCTCCTGGGGCGATCCCCAAGCAGGGATCCACTAGGGAGGGGTACCATTGGAAAGGGAGATTCTCCCCTTTCCAACGATACCTCTCCTGAGTTTCTACGTGCTCAGGGGGCTAAGATAGCCCCTGAGCATGTAGAAACTGAAACTGAAATGAGCCTCTTGGCTCATTTCAGTTTCGATTTCACTGAAATGACATCAGCGCGACGTGCGCGCCGATCGTCATTTCAGGGAAACCAGAGGGGGCCTCAGGAGCTGGGGAAGCTCTTCCCCAGCTCCCGAGGCTTTAGAGAAGAAAAGGGAATCCCTCTGGTGCCCGCACCAGAGGGATTTCCTGTGCAGGGAGTCATGACGAGCTGGACTCGTCATGAGCACACGACCACTGTGTGCCATGACGAGTCCAGCTCGTCATGAGCATGGAAGGGGTTACGGTGATAGCCTTTGTATGTTTTGATATTATCCGCTCCGGGGGCTTGGTGTGGTATACATTTTTTACTTTAAGAACTTTTATGGTGTATCATTGAAATGGCACTGACAAGAGAACAAATTTAATAACTGCTCTGGAGAAAATGTATAAGTAGTTGTACTTCTGCCTGATGAGGTGGAAGGGCATGGCTGACAACTTGTGGCTGCCAGAGTGGGCGGGCGCAGACAGGATGGCCTTAGGTGCATACAAAGTGACATTGGCATTTCTTCTGCGCAGCTGTGCATCATCTTTCCTTATAATGGGATCAGCTGCCCAGCACATGACTGTGAGTTAAGCAGCTAAACTACTATACAAGATGGCTGTAGTGTGCTGGTCATGCCAGACCTGCTGCCAAGATTGTGGCCCACGCTGATTGTCTCACATGGTGAGTGTGAAAAAGTGTATCACTCTTCAACATCAATCACAAACTAATTCAATCACTGTAAGCGAGAAAAAAAGACTGGACACAAATTGAGAAACAGCTAATGGACTCCAAAAGATAATAATCTGAAATTGTCAGCTACTCACAAATATTCATTATCAGATGAGCAACGCTTTAGCATCAAGTAGTTTCAACGTCAGAGTAGCCAGAAGTGTCGTCCAGCAGCATCTGTCCTTAGAAAGGATCAACTGCCAGGCTCATCACGATGGGGGTTAATAGCTAGAACTTTACATCCACCACTGTAACGTTCAGAGCAGCAATCACCGATGCACAGTGATCTTCATTGTGAAGGAACAAAAGAAAGCAGAGCAGTGCAACCAATGCATTGATGGTTGTGGTAAGGTATACATTATAGTAAGTGTTCGAAATTGGGTTGTAGGTTGACTGGAATGTGAGCCTTGATCAAGCAGCAACCACCATCCTTGTCAGGGTGAGGTAAAAGCCAACCATAAATTAACCTGTGCTCAACCCTCTGGTAGCTTGGCACAGAGCAGTCAGGCTTAACTTGGAGGCAATGTGTATAGTATTTGTGCAACACTTCCAACAGTAATAAATTGAGAACACCACACATAAAAGATCCCCACACTACAGTTAGAAAAAGAAAACTTTCTTTAATAAATAAAGCAAGATCAAAACGACAAAAAGCCAATCAGTAGAACCGGAGATATTCAAGTTTAACGTTTTTTGTGAATACAGCATAAAAAGCACAAAGTGCCAACTGTGGATATCTGGCTGCGCCGGACCGGGACAAAGTCACAAGTTCAGGCTGACCGTGATGGAGCGTGGGCCAACTAGAGGAACCAACACCACTTACACCACTTTACTTTTGGCCGTATAGACTCTTTGGCCTTGGTATTTCACATAGACTGTTAATTCCCTAGTGGTTTGGAAGCCTTCCATTGGGTTGCGCCTACTCAGCTTTTCTGTGAACTCCTCAGACTCTTAGTTGGATTGTGGCTTCCGGAGACTCTTAATTCCCGGTGATTTTGGTAGCTGAATCTCCCTATGGGCTGCAATTCTTCCACTTCAAGGTGGACTTCCCAGTCTTTTAATTACTTGATGATTTGAAAACTGAGTATTCCTGGCAGTGGGTGCAACTTCACCACTTCTAGCTGCAGACCAAAGGTTCAGTATTTGTCAGTTGTTCATTTCCTGGTGGATTAAAGTTCAACTCTATGATGTTCCTCACTAGATTCACGCTCTGCATCTAATCACAGTGCTCCAGTTTTCTCTCCCACTCCCCAGTTAGCTCGTTACTGCCTTCCCATCTCTCTAACCCCCTAAATTTCTCATGGTCCTTAAATCTCTTCTGACTCTTATTATTGTTCACCCACACAATTCTCTCTCTATGTTTACTTTGCAGTTCCTCTAACCCTTCCCACTTTCTCCTGTCTTTCCCCGCATGATGCCTCTTGCTGCCTTCTCCTCCACTCTAACCTACCTCGGCCTGACTTACCCTCCCTGTCTAATATTAGATTGCCTGCTCACTCAGGTGATAAGCTACTCCTCTGCTAATTTCTCTTCTAATTCTCTTCCAGACATAAACCTATGCTCTACGCTAATTAACCCCTTCTTATTCTCAACTTCTCTGCCCTTTGTGCACCCTTCAAATTCCTATTACCAGTACAACCTAGCTCCCCATCGCATGTAAATTTCCTATCTACTCTAAACATACTGCGACCACCTATTTCCCTCACCTACAAATATAGTGCCTCTCCCTAACCACATTGCCCCCACTAATTTATACCCTAACCTGTACCCGCCCCTTACCCTCATTACCTGTTCCTTCCTTACCTCACCCACTTTACCTCCTTTGAAAACATACCTTCTCATTTCCCTCAGCAGATGAGCAGCCTACTTAACAACGCTTGTTCGAAGAACAAGAACCCACTAAATATTTTCAGTTTTGACCCACTGTTTATCGCTTAAACTTGGCACGAGACAATGCCATCAGGCTCCTTACAAACTACGGGCCCGATTCACAGAACTAACTTACTACAAAATCCTAAACTTACTACCATTTTGGTATTCACAGAAGGCACTTACTCATTTTGGTATTCACAGAAGGTACTTACTCATTTTGGTATTCACAGAAGGCACTTACTCATTTTGGTATTCACAGAATGCACTTACTCATTTTGGTATTCACAGAATGCACTTACTCATACTAACTTTATGTCCGCACTCGGGCCGGAGATTCCAGCCCGGTGGTGGAGATTCCGGCCCGGTGGTGGAGATTCCGGCCCGGTGGTGGAGATTCCGGCCCGGAGGTGGAGATTCCGGCACGGAGGTGGAGATTCCGGCCCGATGGTGGAGATTCCGGCCCGATGGTGGAGATTCCAGCCGGTGGCGGAGATTCCGCTACCGGCCAAAATCTCCACAACCGGGCTGTTGCGTCTAGATCCATATTCACAAACAAAGAGGCTCTCAACTGTGCTCAACTCTTCTCTAGACTCATATAAATGAGTTGCTACCCATAGTATGGACACAATCTTTTCACTGCTTAGACTCATCACGAGAACAGGAAACCTCCATATGGTGGCCGCCAACTCATCTCCTTTATTGTCAAGCTTCCCACTAAAGCAAAAGAGATATCTAAGGTCTCTTGCCAACAGTGAAACAAATGAAATCTCTTGACTATCATTTCTTGCTGATCTCAGTGCCCAAACAACTAAAAGAAGTGAGTCAGCTCTACATCGGTTTTATCAATGGTTTTGATAATTCTATTTCTCTCAAGACATTTATACAGCCAACCCATTGACATAAGACACCCAGGCTTAAAAAAAAGAAAGACGAGAAATAAATCACAGAATTTCAACACCAATGTAAGAAATCCAACAACCATTATGACAAAAAACTGGTCTTCTGCTACCCAGCAGGAACTACAGTGACCCACCAATAAGGACAAAGCAGTGTAGGCATAACACAGAGAAAGATACAATGCCTAAAGTTACCACAAACGTATGACCCTGTGGCAATCAGCCAGCAGTTAAGCATATACAACGTCCAACTATCAGTGATAGAGGCACAACCCACAAGAAAACGCAGCCCTTCAAGGCACTAAAGAATTTGGATTCTATGGTATGGAAAATCCACCTCAACTGAGAAGCCCACATAAAGACACAGTTTTCCAAAACCCACAAAGGAAATAAGAGTATAAAGAAACCACCTAGGGTACAATCTTGACTTTTTTCTTCATATTTAAAAATAAAAGGTGCAAAATTAAAATTATATATGGCAATCTTAACAGGAGACCATTTTCAGTTAATCACCCTTTCATTGCAGACCAACCATACAAGTTTCAATTTAAATGAAAAATATCTTCAATGATAGAGAGATGCATGCTATACTTAAAGCCCTAGTCATTTCTTTGACCACATAATCCTGCTCTGCAGTCAGTTTTACTCATCACTATCATATTTTCTGTTCACGTTTTGCACGCTCTTCTCACCTCACCACCCTGTTTGTCTCCATGGGTTGTCTATTTATTGAGGGGTTTTATAAAGCGCAAACATGACCCGTCAGGATATCAGATATCTGTACAAATGGCAGACAAGTCATACATATAAAATAAGAAGCGATCAGTAAAAACAGAAAAACTTCAAAGTAACCATCGGTTAGGTAGATTCATGATCCGAAGTTATCTACATGAGAATTGTCCAGATGCGTTCATCAGGGTTGTTAATGGAGAAATGTGTTCATCAGAAGCCTTTTCACTTCTTTTTTGAAGAAGGTCATCAACGGGTTTGTCCTGATTATGGGTGGCAGTGCATTCCATATCTAGGGGCTAAGCCGGAGAAGGAGCAGTTGTAAGTTTTCTTTTTGTTGAGCTTCTGCTGTTTCAGCAATAGGGAGTTGGCGCTTCTTAAGGAACTAATTCCCCCGACAGTTCTAGTTTATTGGCACGGTATACGGGAGTGTTGGGGTGAAGGGCCTTATGTGTCATGCAGGCCTTTTTCAGCTGGATCTTTGCTTCAAACGGGAGACAATTTAGAAGTTTTAGGTCTGGAGTGATATGATCAAATGTTCTAGATCCTGTGACTAGCCTCGCTGCTGAGTTCACCACGTCTCTTAGTGGCACTAGCCTTGCTTTGGGAAGACCTGCAAGAGTAGCACTCCTGTAATCTAATCAGGAAATGACAAGAGATTGGACTGCCAAATGAAAGTCATCAGGGGCAAGAAAGGTTTGATTTTCTTTAGAATGTTCAGTTGGTAGTTTGCTCCTGTGGTTGTTGCGCTGATATGATCTTGCATATTCAGATATTTGTCCAAAGTTATACCAAGTGATCTAGTAGAGTCAATGATGTTGGGTGTGTAATTGAGAGCTGTAAATTGTTTCAGCCATTTCTCTATGGGGGCAGAGTGATTGTGGGGGGCGATCAAGAGAAATTCTGTTTTGAGTGCGTTGAGCATAAGGTGGTTGCGGGTTAGTCATTGCTGGATTTTCTGCAGGGTGCGGCTGAGAGTCTTAACGTCCTCAGGTGATGAAATTCTCAAGTATAATTGTGTATCATCAGCATACATGTGGTAATGAATTTTTGTGTTCTTTAGAATTCGGTGAGGGAGTTCCATGAACAGATTGAATAGCATAGGAGAGGGTGTGGATCCTGCCCCAAACGAGACCGGAGTAGTGTTGGAGAGGGTTTGATTGACTTTTATTCTTTGAGTTTTGTTATGTAGAAACGACGCAAACCAGTTTCAAACAGGTCCAGTTAGCCCAATCCTTGACTGCTGAAAGCCAATCATGCTGTCATGTTTGACCGTGTCGAACGTAGAGGAGAGATCCAGAAGTATAGGCAGGCATGATCAAGCAATCTCAGGCCATCAACTGCAATATGGGTTAGAGCTGATTCAGTGCTATGTCCCGTTCTGAAGCCAGATTGGCAGTGGTCCAGGAGAATAAACTTTTCAATGTGGTCACAGAGTTGCAGGATTTACACATTTTTCCTAGGACCTTTGCTAGTGTCGGGTGGTTGGTAATGGGACGGAAATTGCTGAGATCAGACTGGTCCACATTAGGCATTTTTGGGAATCGCTGTGGCCTGTCCTATCTTTAGACAATCTGGAATCAGGCCCTAAGAGAGGGATGCATTAATAATCATAGTCCAGGAAAGAAATCCCCGTACTTCTTCAGGTAGCGCTCCACTATTGGAAACTTGCACTGAAATACACCAATACACCCACTCCATATGCCCCGAACATTCCCCTCTGTGGTCTCCCGACACCACATGGCCCTTTAACTTCTCACAGACTAGCACCTTGGGAGGATAGAGGAATCACGACAGTGGACTCCTTATACAATGACAGAACTTTAATTCATGCCCCACGCTGAGCTGGTACGCACTTATAGTGTACCATATACACTATTTTTGACTCATGCCAGAATCATACATTTTGTCTGTAAACATTGGCTCATTGAGCAATGTGAGCCCCCTAAATTCCAATTGTTGCAGGCACTACACATAATGGGTCATGGGAGCCATTTAGTCAGATGGTTATACAGGGGACTGAGGGGATATTTGGAAATCCCGCTGATGCCTCTTCACCGGAAATGGGAAACTGACATTGCACTCCCTCTCACGGACAAGGAATGGGCTGTAATCCTTAAATATCCCAAACGTGTATCCCGAAATGCTCGATTCAATTTATACAGCTGTGCCTGTTACATAGGGCATACCTCACGCCGTATAAGGTTCATACAATGTACCCATTGGCCTCCTCAGACTGCCCCCGCTGCCACCTGCCTGGAGCTGATTTGATTCACATGATATGGTCCTGCCCCTCCTTGCAGGAGTATTGGCGAGAAGTTACTGACAACTTATAGCGCTTGTCTGAAACACCCACATGGTCCACGATAGAGGTGTGCCTGTTGGGGCTATCCCCCCTACCATGGAAAGCCAAAGTATTACGTCGTTTCACTGATCTCGCCCTAATACTGGCCAAAAGACTGCTCACACAGTGTTGGAAATCCCACTCGGCCCCGAGAAAAGGAGAGTGGAGAGAAGAGGTAATACGATGGGCCAAGGTAGAAACAGAAGCTCTTCAAAGAGAGGAGCATAGAGGGCTTTGGAAGAAACCAATTTCACTGGAATGGGCCCATTTGTTGGAACAATTCAAAGCAAACGTCACTACTGATTAGCGTGAATATGGGCTGGACTACCACAAGTGTATAACTACTGCAGTTGATTGTATTGTGTTAAAAGTAGCAATTATGCAACCGTTGTTCTCTTTTTCTTCCATCCCATTCCTTCCCTCTCTTCCTTCCTCATTCCTCTCCTTCTCCTCCTCCTCGCCTCCCCTTCCTCCCCCCACAGTGGCCCTCTCGGCCCTTCTCCACAACTATCGCGTAGACCACCTTGACCGGACCCTTCAAGCAAGTTTTGTCTGAGGTGTTTTTGTCCTCTTGGGTGGGAGGGGTAGAGGAGTTGAGCATTTTGCTCCGAAACATTATTTGTTATTCTACATTATAAAAATCAAAACTATACGTATTTCATACTGCAGGCCTCTCATTACCATGGCTCAATGTATTTTGGGTGTGAAATGATGCAATGTCCTGCTCTTAGCAATGATCAATGCAAATGTACTGTGCTAAACTATCGAAACATTTCTCCTGCATAATTGTAATGCATTGTAAACGTTAATGAAAATATGTGTTAAAACAAATAAATAATAATCATAGTCCAGAGCGGGAGAATGGAGGATTTAAGCTCTTTCGTGAGTTTGGCAGGCAAAGGATCATAAAAATGTTGGGGGGCTTTAGCGATATTATATTCAGTATGTCGACTTCATCTGGAATTTTGAAGGCATTCCAAGTAGCATTGTTTTTTGTATTAAAGTTAGATTGGGGGGGTTCTCACCAGATGATGTACAGGGAGGAGACTAAATTGGGAATGGTTTAGTAGATGCCTGGAGGCAAGTTGCAGTTCTGATTTGATCTTCTTGGTCTTTTCCATGAAATGGGCGGGGAAATTGTTTCCACAAGGTAATGATCCCTTATCTGCCAAATGGGAATTAGAGTTGTGAGCTGATTCTTGTTTGATAAGTTCGAATAGTTTTTGTGTCTGTTTATGGCTTTGTCGAGATGTATTCTAAAGTATTCTGCTTTAGATCTTCGTATGTGTTTATTGTAAGTGCTTCTAGTCGGCTTGAGGTGTGAGAGGGAGGGAGAGATTCTCCAAGTTCTCTCAGCATGTCTTAAGTTGTGCCTTTCGTCATTAAGGTTGCAGTTGAACCAGGGTTTGGAGTGTTTCGGAGCAACTGCATTGAGTATGTCTGATATGGATTGAAAGTAGTGATCTGTAAGATTGTTAATATTCTCTATGTTTGTAGGGGGTTGTAGGAGTTTGTTGAAGATAGTAAATAGCTCAGTTATGTTGATATTTCTCAAGTCTCTGGACCATTGTCTGGTTTAAGCGGTTGGCCCTGTCTAGCCAGCGTCTTTTCCAAGATGAGGAAGGAAACTAGATAGTGATCTGACCAGTTGCAAGGGGATATGGAGTCTATCATTTATCAAAACATCTGAAGAGCTCCTCCTGATTAGAGAAGTGGTTGTAGCCTGCACCATGATCTACTGTCACAGTGCAAGGAGAATCCCTATGATGAAGCATGCCACCTCTGGTGGGTGAGGGATTCTGTTCTAAAAAGGGCATACTTTTTGTTCTACTAGGTTTCTGATTTTCCTTTAGACCCAGGTATTTCTTTGTGTGAATGATATAATAGTTGGGAGTGAACACCTGCCGGTCTCTAAATCTCCCCTGACCCTTCTTTTGTGGTAACTGGGATACTTATTGTAATCCCCATGTGGCTTTTACTCCAATCGGTCCTCTGACGCATTGTAGTGGTGTATGAGCATAACACCTTTATCCTTATAGGTAGGGCTGGCAAAATATAATTTTTCAGTTTGTGGTAAGTGGAAGCAAACCCCTTTTCAGAGGCCAACAACTGGAAAAAATTTAACAGAAGGTGGTCTCATGGAGTAGTAAAGACTTTCAAAGACTTTCTCTTGAAAACTTCGAGTACATTTTGTGAATACTACAAATAATACATGTAGTTATCCATGTTTCTATGCTTTCACAACCATTTTTAGTTGTTTGAGTGAAGAGATTGCCAACATCCAGTTTCAAAGATGCAACCAAAATGTTTTTCAAGGTAACTGGCGAAAAACTCAAGTCTATTTTTAATGCCAACTAAAGATCACAAAGAAATGTTGCTATTCAGTGATTAAAAATGGCTTAAATCTAGGGGCAATAGAAAATTATGTGAACTAATAGTAGGTCATTAATTGCGGTAGGTCATTAATTTGAATATATTGAAGACTTTTATATTAAATTATTTGTTTACTCATAGAGGTACCCTAAAGTGGTACACAGACCACTGCAAACTTCCTCCCACAATAAATCTGAATTCCTTATCCTGTACCCTCCAATTCCACAGAGGAAAAGGCAGTATACAAAAACGGCAGAGGGTGACAAATGTTAGATTGTATTAACCATACCATGAAAGGCACAATTGCAGCTAATAATGATAATGCTTTATACAGTACAGAAAGGCAGTGGAGGATCATCATACACCACCCAACTTGTCACTCACATCTCTAAGAGCTGTTTCAAAGTACCATGACCAGAATGTACACCTTGTACACTATCCACATGACTTTAGAATGAGGTGCCGCCACTTAACAATTTAAAAACGTTCATCAAAAAGCTTCATGTTTGTTAATAATGCACTTCAAATATACTGCAAATGTTTATTATTTGGACAGCATGAGTTGGTACATAATACCAGACATAAGTGTCTACACAACATTAAAGATTTATAGCCCACTGCCGAGGGCTTTACATGTTGTTAAAGGCCCTGAACCCAAGCTATAATAAGGTAGAGGGTCTTTAGTAACTGCTATAGCCCGAGGAGGAAGAGTTGTAAGGCTAATAGAACATTCCACCCACTAAGGGTACAATGTTCTAAATTAAAAAGGGAGAAAAAGAAACACACATATTGGAATGTCGGAGCAGAAGGTTTATACCAGCAATTATTAGCCCTGAGCACTTCATTGTCCTCAGCAGAGCTCCAGACACTCCAATGTTCTAATAAACGTTATTTGGTAAGACAAGAAAAATAACTGCAACAAATAGCCTAAGCAAAGGGGAAATGACTGGCTACTAATAGCCGAATCAAATTCATAAACCCCGTCCCAATATGTAAATGAAATCAATTGATGGATCATAAATATGGTAAGTAGTTGTAAGAAGCTAATAATACAGTTTGTTATTCTATGGATGGTTAACTGTAATTCATTATTTTCAAATCCTCTTAACTAGTAAAATGGTACATATTCAATACTATACACATACAAGGAATTATATCAAATGCAGAGTCAAGTATCAAAATTAATCTAACGATGTTTAAGGAAATATGCAGTCCCTCTACCAAATAAATGTAAGCCATTTAGTTGTAAAGTAGATAACTGTATATTCAGCTTTGATTCAATGTGTCTTAGTTTGAGTTCATGGTTAACTCTTCATCAATGTTCAAGTTTTTTGCATATTCCCCCAAATTATAATTAAGAGTACTCACCACTATGTCTTTAAAGAAAAAGAACAGCAACTAGTGGGTTGCCTGCAACCACTAAGAATTATCTTAACACTGGCTCCCATTGCTGACACGACATGCTGCAATAGCAATTCTAATTGGCCACTCTTTCACGCCATCACACTATCTCCCAGTTTTAGGATCATTCTGATAATAGTAATTATAACAATAATAATAATTTACTTTCATAAAATGCTTCAGACCACCATTCTGTTGTCTCCAAGTGCTGTCCATCACAAGTGCTGATGTTACACAATTTAAAGGTACTATGAAGAATAAATGGCTGAGTCAGTCCTGCAGGCATCGAAACCTGTGACCTTCAAATCACGGTATATACCAGCAATGAGAATTTAAATCACTGAACCACCTATCAGTAGTCAGAATATCTGTGGGTATCATATGCCTGGTCTTTTGCGGTTCAGAGGTGCTGATAATCTGAATATAAACTATTTCCTATGTAGTTAAAACGTCTTTTTTGCCTGCCTGCAGTGTGGATCTTGGTGATTTCCCAAATCAAACTCTGATCAACAGGTGGACTAAAAAACGTAATTTATGACCCTGTTCACATTTTGGCAAACAAGTTTACCCACCTCCATATGTAGGCTATATCCCTTTTCCTGTGAAAGTTGCCTTTTCCTTTTTTCCTATTTCTTCTTATATTTTCATAGTCATTTTGTTGGCAAATATATTGCTTTGATTGCCCTTATTTCAGTCTGTATTTGTGTGGACAAAGATATGCCCACAGAAGCCAAATAAACCAATTTCTAGTACTGGATAAGAGGGACTTCTTTGGCAGTAGGATGTAGCCGGGGCTTTAATTTTGGCATGATTCCAGAGCTAATTCCGATCTGTGTGTCTAGACCAGTTGAAGATTT
Source organism: Calotriton arnoldi (assembly GCA_963921515.1). Lineage (NCBI taxonomy): Eukaryota > Metazoa > Chordata > Amphibia > Caudata > Salamandridae > Calotriton > Calotriton arnoldi. The sequence goes on from CAWUFW010000954.1 coordinate 191,028, forward strand.
AAAAAAAGCTATTTTGTAATGCTCTTAGACAGATGTATCCTTTCATAGTTGTAAGAGGATACATCTGTCTACCAGCATTACAAACATTTTGGATCTCACTGTTCTCATTTAGTCCTCAGTTACATTGTTACTGCCTTCCCTCATTTAGTCCCCTTCATGGTGTATAACCTCGAGATATGGTGTGCCAGTCTACGTAATGTGAAACGTTATGTGTTGCAAGCATATGTGATCTAATAATTTCCAGTATTGTCCACTTCAGCATTGTGTTCTTGTGTCTTTTCTCCAAGAAATGGGAAACCAAGGGTGCAGTCGTATTCTTGCATCTAATTTTTGATTTATTTTGTGTAAATCAGGTTTTTGACTCCTGACGAGCTTTCCACCGTACACCAGATCGCAAGGACATAGAATGGCATGAATCACATTTTTGTATTACAATTTGTAATGCTTCATGGATTATTTTGACATCGACATGTATGAATTCTGTACCAATAATTGCTTGCTTACACACTGTGCAATTACCACATCAGTGATGTCCCTTTATTGGTGGAAGATTGAGCATATTTATGAAGGATACTTCTTCCTTCTTTAGTTGAAAACTGAGTGGACTAAACTCTCCTTGATGTTTAGGACTAATATGGGTTTATTTTCCATGAATGTCAGGGAGCACATCGAATGGCATTCTTTCTTTATCATTTTCCTGACATATTAGTTTCTTCACAGACTGTCATGACATGTTAGCTTGACTTCATTAGCTCTTGAGTTTTGAGTAGTTTCTCTCTGGTGGTTAACCAAGTGTGTTTAAACTCTTTAGGAGTCTCATTGGGTAACTTCTTTCTTTAAGCTTGTACGTCAATCTGTATGCATTCCGGAAATAGCCATAATTAATAAAACCATTCCTCAGAATCCTTAAACAGTGACTGTAGGGGGGAGTGGCCAAGATGGCATCTGAGTGCAGACATGCCACGCTAGAGCTCCGGCAAGGCCTACAGGCCCCAGGCCATTATTCTGAGGCCAGGAAGCTACTAGCTGCCAGCAGGGGGCACAATGGACCGAAGGCAGCGAAGGTAATGAGGGATCGCCCAATTGATGACGTTGGACCCTTCGGCGCGCCCTTCAGGCGTATTTGTGGAGGCAGCTGGGGAGGCAGAGTGCTGCTGCGGCCCCTACTGGCAGGGCCTGGCTGGCGGATGAGTGCGGCCATTTAAGAGCGGAGGTAATTGTGCCCTTGGAGGTCCAAATTGAACTGCTCCTTTTTACAACTGCCGCCCATGGCTAGCGGACCACTGTGGAGTTGGGCCCAGGAGGAGAGCTGAACCAGGCAGAGTGCTGCGGAGGCACCTTGGTGGTTGGCACATTAGAGGTACTGTGCTGCAGGTGGCAGACGTGGGCACCACTGCATTCTGAGGTGGGGGCCCCTGGGAGCAGGACCTTAGGGTCTACCACAATTACGTCTTCTGTGATGAGGCTGAACCCTTAGGTGATTGGCTTGGGTTTGCAGTGTACCCCGTCGGGGGCCCCCCTGATTGACCGTGGCTACCATGGGCAAAAACAGACTGGCTAAGCTTCAGGCTGCCTATTGGCCTGTGGCCAAAAAGGCTTTGACTTCACCAGGGGACAATATGTTTGGCCATATGGAGGCCACTTTAGACTCACATAGGTCCAAGTGTGACAACATCCTGAGCGCTATTAAAGTTGCCAAATCAACGCTTGAGACAAAAATAGACTCTGTGGCCATAGACATCAATTTACTGCATGCTGATCAAAGGAAGTTAATGGACAGGGTCAAAGTCACTGAATCTACACTCACCACACTATGGCCCACAGTGTGTGAGCTGCAGGAGCAGATAAAGGAGCTCCGAACTGAGATAACTCTACTCCAGCATTGTGCGGCGGATGAGGAGGGGCACTCAAGGTGCAACAATGTGAGAATTGTTGGGGTGCCAGAGCATGAGGAGGTCCCTAGCATCGACCTGCTTGTTGAGGACTGGCTAGCAACCGTTGTACTTCAAGGCAAAACTACAAAGCTTTTCTCAGTAGAATGGGCCACAGGGTGCCGGGTCGCTCTCCCCTGCCGGGGGCCTCTCTGCGCTCAATAGTGTCCCGCCTTTTCAACTTTAGAGAAAGAGACCTGGTGCTCCAAACTGCTCGCACTAAAGGCCCCTAGAAGATCAATGGCCACAACATAAACATATACCCGGACTACACGGCGGCTGTCCAGTGCCAACGTGCCACTTACACAGAAATTAAAAAACACCTGAGGGCGCTGAGCATACTCTCTTTCCTGATGTAGCCGGCTAAGTTCAGAATAGTGGATCAGGGTACTACTGCCCCCCCCACCACCCTGCAGAAGCGTGGGACTGGCTGCAGATTAAGGGCACCAGCACAACGGCTGCAGGGGACCCACACCAGGAAGATGGGCGTGGCAGCGCAACAGGAAGTGCCGTGTAAAACATGCAGAGGGAGGTGCGTACAACATAGATCGAAGCAGCTGATGCCAGTTCCCAGGTGATTTAGGATGTATGACATCAGACCTCTAGCCCGGGCACCTCACAGAAATCAGACAGCCCAGACCCAGGGAGCTCCTATGACGATCAGGATGAAGTGCAGGTTGATGAGCTCCGGGGAGCCGGCACTGATGCCACAGTTCGCAGATGACCACCTTTGACCTGACCGACAAGGGGGCTAGATGCCCTTCTGTGCACGGTTCACCAGACTGACTGGTGACAGTGCTCTTATTCACATGATGGGGCCTGGACAACGGGCTTTGAATAGCACTTTGTACTCTCTGGTGCACCCTCAGCTTACCATAGACTAGCGGTGCATCCACATAGTTTGAGTTTCACCATGGGGGTTTCTGTAGGGGGCCGCTTCAGGCTTTCTTCCTGGGGTTGGTAGTTTTGTTTCTTATTTATTCTTCATTTGACCCCATGCAGCACTGGTAATCTGGCCCGACATGGCAGCCCAGTTCCAAACCGAGCCTTGGGGTAGTGGTAGCAGGGACCTCAGAGTGCACCCCCTTACGCTCTTCGATAGTTAAATGGTGGCACAATACTCTTTACTGACCTGGAATGCTCAGGAAATGGCTACTCAATGAAAACAACATGAGGTACATGCATATCTAAAACACAGGCACATTCACTTTGCCTACATTACAGGAGCGGAACTTCAGAAGGTAGAACAGGAGGACAGATATTTGGGATCACAGGCAATGCATACGCAAGAGGGGTTCTGATCTGAGTGGCTCTGGGGTCCTACATGTGATGCAGTGCACACTGTTAGACCCAGCTGGCAGAAACGTAGTGTTGGAGGGGCTCTTAGATGGCTACCCTCTGTCCATTATTGCAATTTATGAACCAATTGTGTAGCAGCTGGAGTTTTTCAGCCAATAGTCCATGGGACTGCTACATGACCCATGTGCTCCCCAGCTCTGGGGCGGGGGATGGGCTATAACTGTGTAAGGGGATGTCCTCGCAGATGGCACCACTCCGCCACTACCGGGAACACAGGAGTGCACAGGGTTTCACGCCGGTTGCAGGATTGTGGACGGACATGCGCCTCACTGTTGCCTGGAGACATGGTCACCCAGTAGAGAAGGAACTCTCCTTTCACCCCAGATTCTTATACTCCAGGCTAGATTATTGGTTCTGCTCCAGGTACCTCTATCCAGTAATGTTAATCACTGCATACTTGGAGCGCACCCTTTCGAACCACAATCCACTGACATTGGGGTTACTCTTGAGGGGGGCATCAGACTAGGGTCTCTACCTGGAGAATCAGACCCGATGCACTAGAGGATGCTCCCTTCTATGAGCAGATACAGATGCACATAACACAATACTTTGCTAACAACGAAGGAACTGTTGCCACACACATCGGTAGAATGGGACGCCTGTAAAGTGGTTGTCAGGGGACACTGTATAAAGACCACAAGGGGAGTACAACTGGTGTTACATAGGGAAATGCTTTAATTGGAAGGGGCACCTCGACAGGCGGAGCAACGAGAGGTGGCTACCCCGGAGGCTGGGATGGAGCTGGCGCCTGACGGCACTGCGTAAGCAGTACTTGGACCTGCACACTCGGGTGGGCCGCCGGTCCTACACGGCCGTCATTGCCCTCAACATGCAGAAGGAGATTGGGCAGGCAGGATGCCTGCCTTGCTGCTGCAGTCGGATAGCCTTAGGTTGCAGATAGGAGCAATTCTAAATCTGGAACAGACTATTGTGAATACTCAGGAAGAAATCTGTGACACATTTTGCCAGGGGTGGCTCCTCCATTAGGGCGGAGGAGCGTTGCCCCACTGCTTTCTCGCAGTGCGAAAAGCAGAAACATAAAATGGTAAAACTACCATTTTATGTTTCTGCTTCTCGCACTGTGAGAAAGCAGAAGGGTTTGGTTGGGGGTGGGCGGGTCTGCTCTAGGGCAGGGGAAGAGTGGCTTGCCCACTGCTGAGGGCGCTGACTGTTTGGTCGGCCCTTTGGGTCCAACCAAACCAGTCATGCGCACTCTGCCTTTTCTCCATGTAGGCTGCATGCATGGAGAAAATGGCCTCCCCATAGGCGCCTGGCTGGTCAGTGTCCCGACCAATCACAATGCTGCCATTGCAGCGTTGTGATTGGCTTAGGGGAGGGGAGGAAGGCTGCCTGCTTCCTGTTCCTGCCAGAGGCAGGAGAGCAGGAAAACGAGGGACCCTGTTGGCCGGCGGACAGGTAAGTTTATTAAATTTATTAACCCCCCCATCCCCGCGCCACCCCCCACCCGCGATTAATGCTGGCCACGACTGCATTTTGTGACTATTATTCTGAGCTCTAAGCCCCACGATACGAGTTGTCGTTCGAGCAGACACGCCAATATGACCTTGCAGCACCCACTCCCCTTCTAGATCCCCTCCACTGGCAGGGATTAGACAAACCACAGCTTATAGATGAAGTGCGAATGGCGCTACTTCAGATGGCCGGTAACAAGTCTTCCAGCCCTGATGGCCTCCTAGGGGAGTTTTATGTTACATATAGGGTGGGCAGAACTCGTGGAGTTGTACTCCGCAAAATTCTGCAGAGTTACATAAAAACTCCACAAGATTCCACAGAGTTCCGCCCACCCCAACTTAGCACCATACAATGTTTTTTGTAGTCGAAAGGCAGCATTAGCGTAAGAAAGAAAAAGAAGAGACTGCATAACTGGCAGATAGGATGGAGTGCTAAGTATTTTCCCCCTTTTCTGTGATTGTGTTTTGTTGAGGAGAAAAACATCTCCACTCTGTTTTAAACATTCGGCATGTGAATTAATGAAACACATTTAACACGTTGTTTGCTTTCTTGTGCTGGTTTAAAACAAACGAGAGTTCAAAAAAAAAATAATAACCTAACACAAGATTTCACATCATGTACTACCAACAATGCTAAAATTAAATAACAGAAATATCACACGACTGTACGACATAATGATGGTAACGAATACGCTTCCTCAATAAAGCCCCCAAACAAGCAGCGTGACGAGCTTTGCTCTGGACGTTATATATATATATAGATAGATAGATATATATTAAAAACTCTAATAATTTGCAAGACATGGGCCACATTACTGAATTGCGCAGTTCATGTTTTTTATGAAACTTGCTTTACTGAATATTTCACTGGCTGAGATGGCCCCCATATCCCTGGTTTAAAAGTACAATGCTCTTTGTCAGCATGTACATTTAATTGACAGTGGTTTTTTCTGGGCACAAGTTGTTTTATTTTTGAGCAGTCAACATTCCACCCTGAAAGTATAATAAACGCACAAAACGGAACTACAATTAGAAACAAGATTGGTGTCTGCCCTGGTGCCGCGGTTCCTGGAGTTCACTTTCCAAAATGATATCAAATCGATGAGAAGAGACGTGCAGCCGGTGCGGTCACGCTCTGCTGTACGGCATGAGCCCGGTGTCCCGAGAAACGGCGCCTCCCAGTGAAACCTTCCTACCCGGAAGTCAGCTGCAGGGCAGGCGCAAAGTGAGTTTGGTCCCGTGAGGCTTCATCAGCTTGCTGCTTCAGAACACCTGTGCTGCTGCTGTGAAGGTGATAAGGCTATTAATTCCAATTTATGGACCTGCCTGTCTTCAGCGGCGGTCACTTACATTATCTTTCCAAAGTATATGTCTCATTTACCAATTGGACCCCTGTTTATGTCTGATTGTGCAGCACCAAGTATTTTATATGTAGATTGTCAGCTTTTTTATTTGCAATTTCCCTGTTTAAAAGCGCACTGCATGTTTAAGAAATCTGATGATTTCAGTTTATTTAATTAGGAATTTACCAGGCAAAGTCACCCAAGTATGATGGTCCATGCTTTTATTACAAGTATTTTATTTGAGAGAAAAAAAAAATTTCATGCAGTGAGTGCTTGCATTACTGCAATGCCACAAGTTACTTGTCACACCCTCAAAACTAGGGGTGGGCGCCGGCAAACTCCGCCAAGTGGAGTGCGGAGTGGCAAAACTCTGTGAACTCCCCCAGCAGAGCAGAGTTTACTGCCCACCCCTACATACAAGACCCCATTAGCTGAAAAACTGCTGTCCGTGTACACAGCGTCCCTTGATAGGGGCGAACTCCACAGGCAATGCATGAAACACTGATCGTAGTGCTCCCAAAAAAAGGGAGAGACCCTGTAGATGTTTGCTCCTACCGACCCCTCTCCCTCCTCAACCAGGATTATAAAATACTGAGCCGCATCTTGGGCAGTCAGCTGCTGCCTTGCCTAATATTGCTTACCCACTTGTACCAAAATAGGTTCATCCCAACACGCAGCACATTCTAAAATGCGCGCCAATTGTTTACCATGATAGAAGCGGCGGGGTCAGCGGGTGGGAACGAGGGAACAGTGTCTTTGGACATAGAGAAGGCCTTTGACACACTCAGTTGGCCCTACCTGGAAGTGTTGCAGGAGCACATGTGCATCTGCCCGGTGTTCCGGAAGTGGGTGAAATTGCTGTATGAGAAGCCATCGGCTAGAGTGCGGGTGGAAAAGATCATATTGAGCGAATTTGCTATAGTGCGTGGCACCCAGCAGAGATGCCCGTTGTCTCCAATATTATTTGCCCTGGCCATGGAGCAACTGGTCTGCATATTGCTGCAGAGAGCCCCCGAATGGGGCATTCCCCAAGGTGGTCAACATTATTTGATATTGCTGTACATGGGTGAGGCACTTGTGTACTTACGCAGACTTCGGAGTCACTGCCTGATGGCAGCACTCAAGGAGTTTGGACTACACTCATGACCCCAGGTGAACTGGATCAAGCCTTGCATTTTTCCCATTAGGAGGCAATTAGTGAGCGACAAGGTCATACCCCATGAAGCAAGGCTGGCGTGGATGCCTGAAACATTTAAGTATTTTGGGATCCAGGTATACCACGACAATGATGACTTGATTAAGTATAATCTGGGCAGTATCCTAATTACTGCCAGGCAATCCCTGGCTTTTTGGTGTGTGCTTCCTCTATCACCACCGGGACGCATAGCCATAGCCAAAATGACTATCCTGCCGAGGCTACTATCCATGTTCTCGCACACTTTCTGTGTGGACTTGCACAAGATGCTGTCGAACCTGATCTGGGGGGCGGCGGGAGAAAAGTGGTACTTCACAAGACGTAATTCCCACTCTTGGAGGGAAGGCTGGGGCACCCAACTGCGAATGGCACTATGCCGCTGTGCAGCTGCAGTGGCCGCTCCGGTGGTTTTATGCTCCTGCCTGCGCAGAAAGGACCGCACTTGAGTGAAAGCTAGGTCGAGGTCGGTTAGTGGCATTGGTTGTTACGGGCAGGCCCCTCAGGGCACGGCTGCCCAGAATTTACATGGTGGCACAGGCCTGCTGGGGAAGGTAAATACAAAATAGAGGGACGCCCATGCCCTACTCTGCACTGCTCCCATTATGGGAACTACCAGGCACAAGAAATCTTGCAGATATGTTTGATATGCACCTGTGGACTGCTGCATCCTGAGGGCAGGGGTCCTGTATTCACAGGGCAAACTAAGCATGTTCACTGATCTTCAGGATACCTACGAGCCTCTTTTTGACCTATGGGCCATTGACACGTGTGATGACTGATGCTTGGGGCCAGGTGGAACCGCAGACACACGTGATATTGCACTGCTTGTTAGAACACAGGGGAGGATGCAGGGCAGTAGCAGGGCTGTACGCCGCAATACAGGCGCAGCTGGCGAAATCAAGTGATGATGTTAGAGTTAGGTGGGCCCAGTGTCTGCAGGTAGATATCATGGACAAGTAGGGTGACCAACCGTCCGTAAATTTCACGGACTGTCCGTGATTTGGACCTCATGTTCGTTGTCCATAATGATCCCTTTTACGGACGCCTTTTGTCCGTAATTTTTGGGCATTGGGGAACAGCACTGTTCCCCTGCGAGAAGCCTCAACTCCCTGATTGGGCTGCGTCGCACTCTTCCTCTGAGGACAAGAGCAGCCCCACCCCGCAGATTGTCATTCTATATGCAGCTGATTGTCACATACAGAATGACAATGGGCCAGTCTGGGCTGTTACTGCATGTGCAAGGTATTCTGTCAGATGGAAGAAGTATACAAAAACGCCCATGCTGCAACATGAAAATCCAGTTCATGAAAAGAAGCCGATGAAAGAAGTTAAAAAGAAGGGTTTATAGTTCTTTCACAGTCTCATCATTTTAGAACTGACGCATTTTTAATATTATGTTCAACGAAGCCGTGGTTGCTGCTTTTTTATTTTATGCAACAAACAACCATTGACAAAGCCAATGGTTCTGGCTTGTTGTAGGTGTAACGTTACTTGTTGTATTATATATCTGTATGCAATGACAGAAGCAGCAAAATACCAGTCGGCCGGCACACTATGCTAAGCACAGATTTTTAGCTTAGGTGTTTTAAGCCACGCCTGTAATTACATTGAACACCCGCTTTGGAGAGACCCCCAGTTTTTTCATCTCACTTAAAGCCCTGGAAACAACACCATGTCACATTCACCTCACGTCCTGGCACTGTACATCAAGCATGACTCATGACTTCAACTTTTACAGATTGCCTATGTGCAGGGGCATAGTGAACCCTCCCACGCCCCACCCCTTGCTTTAGGAACTACAGCGAGGGTGGAGTTCTTGATGGGTCTCCTCTGTCTGCAACTCTGCAGACAAAGGCTCAGCTCATAATTAATGTGAAAAGGTGGGTGAGTGAGTAAGTGAAGGGATGGGTGGATGGCTGAATGGATGGATTAGTGAAACGGTGAATGGATGGATAATGAGAAAAAGGATGGATGGATGAGTGAGTGGAAGGATGGATGAGAGAAAAGGTCAATAGATGGATGTATGGATGGAAGGGTAGATGGATGGGTAAAAGGGTGGATGGATGAGTGAAAGGATAGATGATGGGCGAGTGAATGGGTGGATGGATGAGTGAAATGATGGATGGATTGGAGAATTGATAAGTGAAAGAATGGATGAGTGAGTGAAAGGGAGGGTAGATGGACAAAAGGAGGGATAGATGAGTGAAGGAGTGAAAGGGTGGATGGGTGGATGGATGAGAGAAAGGGTGGATGGATGAGAGAAAGGATGGATGGATGAGTGATGGGGCCAATGGATGGATTCATGAGTGGATGAGTAGATGGATGGGTGGGTGGATGGAAAAATGGATGGCTAAGTGAAAGAGTGATGGAGAGAGAAAGGGAGGATGGATGGATGGATGACTGAAAGGGTGAATGGGTGGAAGGATGAGTGACTGGGTGGATGGATGAGTAAGTGAAAGGATGGCTTCATGGGGGAAACGGTAAATGGCTGGATGGAGGAGTGAATGGTTAAATGGATGGGTGGAAGAGTGGATGGACAAGTGTACGGATAGATAGTGTGAAAGGGTGGTTAGATGGAAAATGGATGGATGAGGGAAAGGGTGGATGGAGGGATGGATGAGTGAAATGATGAATGGAAGGATACATGATGGATAGGTTTGCAAATGGTTGAATATGTTTGGATATGGATGGGCACACAGATGGAAGGACAGAATGAATGGTGAAAGACTGAATGATGGATGAAAGAATGATTACACCTTGTAGCCCCCATTATCTTAAGTACCATTTCCTATACACTGATTTACCCATGTATGATTCAGTGTCTCTGTATGTGTGTGATGTAAAGTGCCCCGACATCATATACTGGTACGAGAAGGGCTATAAAACAAATGAAATACATGTGAGAGAGGGGCTGTGGAGAGATGAGAGGCACTGTTGGTGATAGTGAGGGAATCATTGAAGAGCCCCATCAAAGATTGTCGTGTCCTGGTGCACAGTAAAGTCATTCTTTACTATGCTTTGGAAGCCAATACCTTTGATATATAATGACAGATGTGTTGTAGAACGCACCATGTTTTCCCAAATTTTCTTGGGGGTGCAAAAGCAAAGGCTGTAAGATGTCAGTTTGTTTGTAACACACAGCAACTTTTAAATATCTGTAAATAAACTGTGCAAATATTTCAAAACATATCAGCAGTTAGGAAACCACAAATGGACTACTTGTTTGCTATTCAGAAGTGTGCTTTTAACAAAGTTTTAATAGGATCAAAACAATCAAGACACTTTACTTGAAGTTCAAATTATACATATTTGCTGAAACCACATTTCCACACATTAGTATTTGTGCGTTATATAGATTTATCAGTAAAACTGCTTGATGGCATTTTGCTTCCATTTCAACAGAGAATGTTCTGTATGTAAAAGACAGTGCCTCCTTCTGCCCTACGATAATGCCTCAACAGCGTATACAGTTTCTAGTCTGCAGCACACTTCTGTGTATTAAAGAGAATCTGCAGTTTAAAGCTCACAGTAATGAAACGGTCCAATCAGTATACTATTTCCAATATACAGCTAAAGTAAACAGGGCTGATATATGGCTAGCCAGGGCATGATATAGTAATGTCAACTCCTATCTAACTGCTCAGACTCACAATAATATCATAACGCTCCGCAGTGTGCAGCCAATTATAGCTCATGCAGGCTGGTTAATAACTCCCTTTTCCTGCTTAATACTCTTACCCTCATACAAGACCTCTCCGCTGTGGGTCTTATCCATCACTCAGTACTATATCACCCCCTTTACCAATCATCACCAGCTGAACAGAAATGGAATGCTCGAAGCGATCTGACACATAAAGCTGGCCACTCGGAGGACTGTACTGTAGTCCAGCACTGCAGGTCCCAATTAGCTGCATCCTATGCGTGCCGCTTTACATCTTACAATGTCTATCCGAGCAGATCTTCCCAACCATTTCTCTCACCAAACATGCCGGCTCATGACCAAGAATTATAAACAAAATATCAGACTGGACAACCCAGTTCAGTAACCATATATATAGATTCTGGTCATATGAAATGCCACAAAAAGACCTGCACAGTTGCTCAAAGCTGCACGCATACTGAAAAACCGTGAAGTGTACGATTGTCTCAACCTAATATAAACTTATTTTGACTTGTACTTAAAGGGTTGTCTATTTACTTACTTATATACTACTGCGCGACCTCCTCTGATGTGTCTGTAAAACTTACCTTTTTTCCCCAAAGTTTTGTGCTGAATTTTGACCTCCTGTCCTGAATTATTGTCCTGAATTTTGGCCTTTTGTCCTGAATTTTTACACTCATTGTCCTGAATTTGCACCCATGCCAGTTGGTCACCCTGTGGACAAGCAGTGGCCTGATGCCAAAAGATATGCAAAACTGGTCCTGCGAAAGGCCAGGCTCAAGCTGCTACAATTAGCTATTTGCATTAATCCTACCTGCCTCCACAGCGTATCGGCCGCATGATCCCGGGCTCACCATCAGCGTTCCCTAGGTGTAATGCTCCTGAGGCTGCCTTCTATCACATGGTATGGGAGTGCCCGGACATACAGAGAGACAGGGCCTGCATGCCATCGCGGGTGTCGGATTTGGTGGGGCAGACATTAGCTCCCAGTCCGGGCTACTGCCTACTGGATTAGATGAGTAGATTCAAGAAGAATAAAATGGAATGTCGCATGGTTGATTTGGCAATGATATTATACAAACACTGTATCACGATGGCGTGGAAGTCCTCGGAACCCACCAGCTAACGCATTATTGGTCCAAAAGAAGGACCAGGGCTTTTGATTAGTTCTCAGTCTCAAACATTTGAACTCTTGGATCGTGTATAGCCACTTCAAGATGGAGGGCATACACTTACGACGGGATCTCTTACAGGAGGTAGATTGGATGGTCTGTCTGGAACTCAAGGATGCTTATTTGGCAGTCCCCAGCTTTGCCCCCATCAGAGGTTTCTCCAATTTCGCTGGCGCCATCACTGGTACGAGTTTACCGCCATGCCATCTGGTCTTTCATCAACTCAGTGGTGTTTCACCAAGTTGCTTTGGCCGGTAGTCCAATATCTCTGGGAGCTGGGAGTGCAATTGATTATATACCTAGACGACATTCTCATCATGATGCAGAGTAGGGATCCGGGGTTTGTCGTCTACTTGGAGAAATCGATCATGGTTTCTTCCCAGATTCTAGAATTCCTGGGTTTTAAGGTAGATTTGTAAAGGCACAACTCCTGATACCCTTGAAGAAACAGATGTCCATCAAGATAGAGCAGAGGAGAGCCCTTGCCTCTCCGACTATAACATTGAGGATTTTGGCTCGCCTACTAGGTTTTTTGGCGGCCTACATCTAAGTGATAGTTCTAGGACCGCTTTATTATCAGGTCCATAAGAGATTGAAGATTTTACACCTTCAGAAGGGGCTGTCCTATTCCGAGCAGATAGTGTTGTCGGAGAAAGCCAGGATGGAGATGTCCTGGTGGATGGACCACATAGATGCCTGGAATGGCAAAGTTATCTTTGCATCGGCTCCGGAGGTGGTCATAGAATCAGATGCCAGCCGATGGGGCTGGGGTCCCAGTGTGGCCCGGTGGAGACGGGGGGCAGGTGGTCCTCGGACGAGCTTCATCTCCACATCAGTCGCCTCGAGCTGTTAGAAGGGCCTTTGCAGTTCACACTTTATCCCAGGACATGGCAAATTGTTGCATTCTTTTGAGAATTGACAGCGTCTCGGTGGTACCATACATCAACCGCCTGGGCAGGACGAGATCCATTATTGTGTCCGGCATCAAATCTCGGTGACAGCGGAGTATATTCCTAGTAAGAACTGGAATTCTTACTTCCTAGGCGATTCCAGTGATTGGAGGCTTCATCCGCAAGTTTTTTTCACAAGCTGAATCGGATGTGGCGTCCATGAACAATAGATCTCTTTGCATTCCCGCCTGAATGCCCACCTCTCGATTTTTTACAGTTTTATGGTTGGAGACCGGATCCTCTGGCAGCCAATTTGGATGCTTTTCTCCAATCTTGGTTGATGGATCTTCTATATACGTTTCCTCCCTTTTCTATGATCCAGAGAGTACTCTTGCAGATGAGTCAGCAGACAACAGAGCTGGGTCTCATGACCCCTTGTTGGAAGGCCCAGTCGTGGTTTCCTGCAGCGATATCACTGTCTGTGTGGATTCTCAACTTCCCTGACCTTCTCTCAGACCCAATGGGTCTCCCCCACCCGTTGGTGACTCAGGGGCGTTTATTCCTCATGGCGTAGAGACTTTCAGGTGACACTGGCAAGTGCCTGGAGTTTCGCAAGATGCAATTTTCTTCTTGTCACAGTCTTGGACTCCCTCTATACATAAACGATATGAGGCGGCCTGGCGCCGATGGGTATGTTGGTGTAGTGAATGGGGTGTGGATTCCATGCGGGCAGGTGTCCATATCAATGTACATTTTTTAACTGAACTTGCTAATCAGGCCTTAGCCTATAGGACAATAAACACCTTTCGTTCTGCTATTTCTGATGAACATCCTCATCTCAAGTTGTCTCGTGGGAACAGCGCTGTTGCAACACACACTACATAAGTGTCCACTACTTGTGGTGTAATTGTATTAATGGACTGTGGGGAGGACGGCAAATTGTCTTTGGAGCATTTGGGTGGATACTGTCACATCTGAGCAAACTGTTTTGGTCTTTGCCTTGGTGAATAGCAATGTTATAAAAAGACCTTCCTGGTTTACGATATTCAAATCAAGGAAATCAATCTTCATTTTGTTGTTATTCAAGGAAAACGGAATATTCAAAATGTATGTGTTCGGCCATTGGTCTCTGTGCTATTCTTGATCGTGAAGACATCATTAATATATCTGACCCACGTTGTTATTGATTGTTTGAAGGGATTCTTGGCATAATTCCATTTCTCTCAGTACTTGGCCATAAACAAGACGGCATTTCTGGGGCAAAAGAACAGCCGATTGCATAGTGCCATTATTGGCAACCTCTCCCCCCCTTGTCTGAGCATGCAATAAATAAATACACAAGACAATTTTGTAGTGGGAAAATATTGCTGCAGGTTTAATCCATACAGGAGTATGCAATATGTGGGTTATCTTATGGGCGATCCAAGGGCGGGGCAGCTGTGCCAACCTATGCTGCCCCCGCCCGCCTGGTGAGCCAGCACTGTGGGGCACCCCGTCAGTGCTACCTTAGACGATCCTCTTCCGGATCACGTGACACGTTGGTCTGTTCTACTCACGCCCTTTTCAGGGCGGAGCGTAGCAGGAGAGGCAGGGGAGGCATATAAGCCCTCCCACCCTCCCCGGCGCACAGGAAGGACGTCACGGAGGCGCCCGGCCGAGGGCTCGCAGACCCCTCTGAACACTAGAGCGGGTGGGTGGTGCCAAGATGGCACTAAAGGGCCGCCCTGCTGAGGTGGCCCCCTGCGGGGGCCGCGGACAGCCACACTCTCCTTGTCTCCAATTGTAAAATAGTTTTTGTTAAGCATAGAAGAGATATGCCAGGACCGAGTTGTAATCATCATTTAATGGAAGTCATAGAAAAATCAATTTTTAAATTAGAAATTGGAGGTCAGCCCACCTGAAGTGAAAGATGGCGTGATGGATTCTAAACGCTGCTTTGTACTTCACTGCTGCAGTCACTTCAACACAGCTGTGAAAAGGGAAGAGTTTGATCATGTGCGTGAGACAGTGCCTTTTTTGTAATCGGTTACATGGCCTGATCACTGCTGAGTGACCGAATAAATGTGTGTACTGGTGCAACCCAGGACCATGTTTCCGGTTTTCAATATGTGCCTTGTCTCTTCTCCAATCCCAGTGGTAAAATGGTTCATTCCGTCTTTGCATCACTGTAAAGAACTGTCTGAAGCAAAAAGGTTCCCCTTGAAGTATTGCTGGTCTTTCTCAATGTAAAGATAGTTTATCGATTGACTAGTGGAACAGGACTTCTACAGAGCACAGCCTAAAGATTATATTGAATTTGTTTATTGAGGTTCTGTTTCAGAAACTACAAATTAACAGGGTAATATTCACGGAGACTAAAACAAAACAAATATACAGCTTGTCATTCTAGACTAAAGTAGCCAACTGTCCCGCATTTTACAGGTTTGTCCTGTAATCATGGTTCCTGTTCCGCAATGCAACTTCAGGAGCACGTTTTCTATTGAGATCAAAATCCAGCCAGCTGCCGATAATCAGCCCTGAATGTGTTAATGACTGCCATGCTGAAGACCAGTCCTGGGAGAATGTTGTTGCTCTATATTTCTTCTATTAAGGCTGTTTAAAAGTGGACATGTTGTCAGATCTGTGGAGAGAGACAAAGGGTATGATTTGCCCAGGATTAAACAGTTTGTTAAATAGTAGCCCCAAGACTCCAGCACACTGTTTACTTGCTGCTAAGGCTACACATTTACCACCATATTAATGTATGAATATACTTGGCACTTCTCTCCTGCGAGTAATATCCAGTTCATTTTTTAAACAACATACTTATGAGCAGCATTTACATTGATTCTAAATGCCCCCAATCTTGCCACAAAGAATGCAGAGGACACTTGGTGTGGTTTTCCCCAACATTTTGCCTTCAATCCTCCTGTTTGTGCTGAATTCGTTCTTGCTGGCCTTAGAACTCTCCACATTTTACTATTGCTAACCTGTGCTAAAGTGCTTGTGCTCTCTCCCTAAAACATGGTGGCCTTGGTTACACCCGTTTGGCACATTTAATTTACTTGTAAGACTCTGGTAAAGTGGTACTGCCTGCAGCACTTACTGTGCCACCCACTTTAGTAGCCCTTCAAACCTGTCTCAGGCCTGCGATTGCAGCCTGTGTGTGCAGTTTTAAATGACATTTCAAACTGGCAAGCGAAACCTTTTTGCAAGCCCAAACCTTCCTTTTTGTTACATGTAATGTAAGTCACCCTAGGTAGGTCCTAAACAGCCATATGGCAGGGTGCAGTGTTTTTAAAAAGTTGGGCATGTACTTTTACCTCCTTATAGTGAAAAACATGTACATTCATTTTTCACTACTGCAAAGCCTGACTCTCCCTTAGGATAACGCTGAGTTTTCTTATTAAATTTAATAAGTGATAACTTTCAATTGACAGCAGGTGGGAATATTGAATTTGGTGTCTAGAGAATTGTAATTTAAAACCCCTTTTAATGGTAAAGTCAGATTTTAAGTCACAATTCTGAAAATGCCACTTTTAGAAAGTTAATCAACAAAAGGGGTTAGGCCCAAAGGACAAGAATCAGGTAGGGCCGTGTTTGATGAATTGGTAGCTTCAAGGGTTGGCCTATTTGGCAAATTATGAAATGGTGTAAGAATATGAATGTTATTTGTGTTATTTAGTGATGTCACACTTTTAATGTTTGTTGTTTATGATGTTTTTTGTAACTGTCGAATGTTTTATTGGTTATTGTATATGGCTATGGAATGAATAAGTGTTGTTTTTCTTTTCCACATTTGAACTTCTTTGAAAAATATATGAATATCTATAAATGGAAAGGTTGAATAAATAACCTGATCAAACTAAAAGGAATTCGTTTGATCGTTGCTTCAAAGAATTAGCTTTAAAATTGATAAGGTATCAGGTTCTCCCCTTTTTCTAACTTTTAGAAAGTTGGCATTTTCTTGTCCCAAATATTTGGTGCCTGCAGCCTGCACCTGGGTCATATGACTAGGTGTAGCTGGCAGTTGGTCTTTGTGTATTTCTCCAGACGTGAGACAAAGGGGGAATAAGTGTTGGCAGGATAAGCCATCTCTGTCAGGGGGAGAAGCTGTCACCCACCACACTTACATATCACAAAGACTGTCTCAGCATACTCACAAAGGGTTTCACACTAGTCTTTTGTACCCCCAGACAAGCTGGGGCCAGGGCAGGGAGGCTTAGGCGATGGAAGCTTGTAGAAACATCTCCTACTTCAAAGCTGGCTCCAAGTATAAATATTGGACAGACTGCCCCGCTATCGCGCCAGGAGGCGCTATCATCATTCTTTGCGCCCGGAGTCGCATAAAGCAACTCGCGGCTCCCGCTTCGCGGGAACCGCGCATCAAATCACCGGCACCCGCTGTGCCAGGGGGACTACAGCCCCCAGACTGCCCCGCTATCGCGCCAGGAGGCGCCATCATCATTCTTCGCGCCCGGAGGCGCATAAAGTAACTTGCGGCTCCCGCTTCGCGGGAACCGCGCATCAAATCACCGGCATCCGCTGCGCCAGGGGGACTACAGCCCCCAGACTGCCCAGCTATCGCGCCAGGAGGCGCTATCATCATTCTTTGCACCCGGAGGCGCATAAAGCAACTCGCGGCTCCCGCTTCGCGGGACGCGGGCGGGCCCGGGCAAAACCCGGGCCAAGGGCGGGCCCGTCCTTGCCCGTCACTGGCAGGAAAAGGCAGGGCAGGACCACCTCTCTTTCACCTGCCATTCGGGTTCTGGATCGCTTTATGGACTCCCTTGGACGTTGAGGTACTGAGCGTTTGTATTCCTTCAATTGCTCCTTGTTCCAAAATCTGTAGCTCGAGGCGGAGTACAAGAGTGGAGGACAAGTGCTGGAACTTGAACTCTAAAACATCTGGTGCTGCTTCTATTTTTAGGAGTGTTTTTATGTCAAATGATATTTTGATTCAAAGGCTGGTTATAGGCTATATGAAAGAGTAACTGAAGATATATAGAGTTGGTCTTATATCTTACAAGTATGGGGAAACGGAAGACCATGGAAGGAAGTGGGGGTGGTGGTGGAGGCGGTGGTACTGGTAGGGGTAGCACAGGGAAAAAGGCCAGGAAGGTAGTTAAACATGCAGGTAGTAATTGTGTTTTGGACCGTATTGATACTCTCATTGGTGAGTGTGAGGATATACTAGTAGCTGACCCAAGTGTGCAATCTGATACGGACAAGTCTCCCTCTAGATCTACCCAACTCACTAATGGAAGTCCAACCCGCCATTCTGCTATTCCGGCCATGTTTCTCAAAACACGTAAAAAAGGTCCCACTACCATTAATGCTGAGGGAAAGCATGGCTTAATGAGGATAGGTGACTCCCCTACTAGTCCTTTTAGTCCATCTGACATTAATCCCCAACAAATCAACCCCACAATCACATGAACAAATAGATTCTTGGCTTTGTTGAACACTGAGGGGGAAGAGAGGTCCCAGCCACTCGAGTCGTCTCCAGTTAGTAGTATAGGGGTAGCTGCAAACCATGACACAGACCCTCAGGATATGATCCATTTGGTCCACACGCTTCGGTCTGAAATAGGGACTATGAAAGCAATGATTGAGGACCTAACCACCATGGTTAGGCTTTTATCGCAAAGGGGGTCCTCATGTACAGAACGTGTTAACAACATGGTGAGCCATCAGTCCTTGCCTTGCCAATCAACTAATTCTGGGAGAGTAATAGCCCCCCACACTAAGTGCGGTAACAACAATAGCAGTGCTCTGCTTTCCGTGGTGGCCAAGCCCCAAAAGTCTACACCATTGCCATCTACTCAGGTAATTCTAACAATCACTGTAATGTAGAAACCCCACGAGACCAGCCAATATTTGACAGACATACTCACTCCGCCCAGTTTCAACGTTTACAGTGTAGTACCTTATCTGGGCGGGCGGAACAGAATGCTGACAATGCGTCTAACACCCATAGAATCTATATGGTGAACGTACCTGAGTATGACACCAGCAAAGGCACAGAAAATGCGGACTCCCTAACTAACAAAGCCATTCACTGGATACGGCATGTAAGGGGATGCCGTTCTGTGATAAGGGAAGACATTGTCAAGGCGCGCAGGCTTACTTCCCCCCTTCACTAGTTAGATTGCATTGAGCTTACCTTTAAAAGGAAGGATTTCGTTGAAAATCTTTTTGCTCTTGAGTTCCGAACCTGCTCCCCGGATTCGTCATCTATTCAGTTTAGACACTCTCCCCCGAGTAGCCAGCCTAGACATGTCCCCAGACAGATGCCTATTGTACAGATGGGCTGATCCACACTAGAGAGTAACGATTGACTTAGAGGAGTCCCTATAATACATCAAGGACCCATTGGAGTCCCAATAAACATTATGGGTAGTCCTCCTATCATTAAGCCTTTAAGTACAGATGTTGGTCGGTTCTCAGGGACCATAATTAGGACTCCATCTTTGATAGAGAGCCAGCGGGAGGCTAGTTGTACATCTCCTAACGATTCAAATGACCCACTGTCATCCTGTCATATTTCCCAAAGGGGAACCCTACTGTCATGGAATATCGCAGGGATGAGTTCTGAGATATCATCTCCTGATTGGTATGCTTTTATAGATTGCTATGATATCTGCCTCTTTCAGGAAACGTGGCTAGTGGCACCTCATCACTATGCAGGCTATCTAAATTATCACATCCCAGCTTCGAGAGGAGCAAAAGGCCGCCCCTCAGGGGGACTGACAATCTGGGTCCGCCAAGAATTAGGCAACATCATTGAGGAGCTCTCGACTAAGAGTAATGACATTCAGGCTATAAGATTGAAAATGGGCCCGCAGGGGAACGTTGACATCTACAACATTTATGTGAGGGGAACTAGAGGGAAAAAGTCGGAAGTTTTAGCGGCTCTCGACGACCTCCTTGATCTATACTCAGTAGACTCTAACGTCCTAATTGCGGGTGACTTTAACTCGAAGTTTGAGCCCCTTGCTAATGAGGAATGTTATCTCACAGAAGAGGAAGATGCACAGTGGGGTATCCCAAAGTTGGAGCTTGTACCCATAAAAAAATGAACGGATGTGGCCATTCAAATTAACTCCATCTGCCTGGAAAAGGGTTTGTGGGCGGCAAATGGAAGGTCCCCATCAGACAGACTTGGGGCGAATACATTTAATAATGGATTTAGTGCCAGTCGCATAGATTATATATTAATAAGCTTGAAACTATGGCACACTCTTGGAGACATGGTAGTGAGGGACCGGATAGAGAGCGACCATTACCCCTTGTGTGTGACTTTGGGATTACTACGGCAGAAGGCACCCATACAAATTGGGAGCGAACTGCTCTCTCGCGATATTGTCCCCACTAATGACATGAGACGTCTAAAATGGGTGAAGATAGTAGAAAAGCCAGAAACTATAGCTAGTATTACCAAGGATATCGACTGTGCTCTAATCGAGCTAGAGACCAGTGTAGCTACTAGTGAAGTATCTGAGCTTACTACTCATACTCATAATACACTCTTTGCCCTTCTACGTACATATTTTGTAAAGCAGTGTAAGTCTAAAAAAGTTATAAACCAGAAAGCCTGCCATTGGTTCAATAAGGAATGTAGACAGGCACGAGAAACATTAGGGAAAGCTATTAAAGTAGGTGAGCCCGCCACAGTGCGAGAAGCTAGACAAAAATATAGGAGTATCCAGAAAAAGGCTAAAAAAACTTGGGATGAGAAAAGATGGCAGGATCTCAAGGAAGCCTGTGCCTCGAGTGATACCAAGCACTTTTGGAATATCGTAAAGTGGGACAGAGGAGGGCAGCCAGAACAGCCACAAAATCATGTAATGCAGGAAGATTGGGTTAAACATTTTAAACCCCAATATGCCCGTAGCCCCACTGAGACTAATTCGGTCGAACCTACTTACTCGTTGTATCTCGATGAGGCTTTTTGTAGTGCCGACGTCAATGCAGCACTTAGATCGGCAGCAGGTGGCAGAGCACCCGGTCCAGACGGTGTTCCTGCAGACATGTTCCTTTATGATTAAGCTAGATGGTGTCGGTACATTCTTTTGTTGGCTAACGCTGTTGCTAAAGGCACACCAGTACCCGACTCGTGGAAAGGGGCAGAAATTATCCCAGTTTATAAAAAGGGGGACAAATCTCAACCAGGTAATTATAGGCCCATCACTTTAATAGACTCCCTGCAAAAGACAATGGGGCGGTTAATTCTTAACAAGATACAGGAGTGGATAGGTGATCATAGTATTTTATCCCCCCTGCAGGCTGGCTTTCGGGCATACACTAGCACCATCGACCAGGTGTTTCGCTTTATTTTGTTGCACTGGAAGACGGTGGTCCTGGGCAAAGGTAGCCTATATGCTGCCTTTGTCAATTTAAAGTCAGCATTTGATCTAGTTCCCTGCTCTAAATTATTGGTAGTCCTGCAGGAATAGGGGATGCCTCCCGAACTGCTAACACTCATTATCAGATTGCATGAGGACAATTATGCTAAAATTCGATGGGGCTCCCAGGGTATGGTTACTAGTGCTTTTCCAGTAGAGAGAGGTGTGCGCCAGGGTTGCGTTATGGCACCTACACTATTCTCCTTGTATATCAACGGAATAGTGAATTGCATGGAATCTACTACTACTGATGCTCCGACATTAGCAGGTGAAAAAATCCCTATTTTAATGTTCGCGGACGACACATTAATTATCTCTAAGACCCCAAGCGGTCTTCAGCGGGCCCTGTTAGTTTTTGAGGAGTTTTGCTCCACGCCGGGTCTGGAAGTTAATGTGTCGAAAACGAAATTTATGTCTTTTAACCCACATAGAACATTTAAAGGTAGTATTTTAATGAACAATCGTCCATTGGAGCAAGTCAAAGCGTTTACCTATCTGGGGGTTAATATACAGAGTGATTTAAAATGGAACCAACAAATTTACCTGGCAACACTAAAGCATCGACAACTGTCGGGAGTGCTCCAATTGGAGTATAACACCTCACTCACAAAACCAATCAGTCCGGTGCTCCAGGTATACAACATGAAAGTGGTTAGCTCAGACCTCTATGGAGCCGAACTATGGGGGTGTGAGAATTTGTCAAAACTTACCATAGTAGAAATAGGTTCCTACATTAGATTACCAACCTCCCTCAAAGTACCCCAGTGTGTCCCTTACTTTACGACCTTGGCAGAAACCCCCTGGCTGCTATTGCAAAATTACGTCCTTTACTATACTGGCGTAGATTATGGAGCACACCTGAATTGGCATCATATGCAGCAGGCTTCACGGATGTTATAAAGGCTGATAACTTCCACCAAATCAAATGGCTACGAGAGGTTAGAGATACCCTAATAAGTATTGGCCTTATAGTGCTATGGGAAGATCCAATTAATGCTCGTTTCCCCCCGAAAAAGATCCTAAAAGAAAAATTCTGGGAGATGGTAATGCACAAAATCAATCAATCAATCAATCATGTCACTTATAAAGCGCACTACATACCCGCGAGGGTCTCAAGGCGCTGGGGGAAGAGGGGGGTGGTGCTGCTACTGATCGAAGAGCCAGGTCTTGAGGAGCCTTCTGAAGGCCAGTAGGTCTTGGGTCTGTCGGAGGTTGGTGGGGAGGGTGTTCCAGGTCTTGGCGGCGAGGTGGGAGAAGGATCTGCCGCCGGCGGTCGTTTTACGGATGCGGGGGACTGTGGCGAGGGCGAGGCTGGCCGAGCGGAGCTGGCGGGTGGGGGTGTAGAAGCTGAGTCGTCTGTTGAGGTAGGCTGGTCCGGAGTTGTGGAGTGCTTTGTGTGCGTGGGTGAGGAGCTTGAAGGTTATCCTCTTGTTGACAGGGAGCCAGTGCAGGTCTCTCAGGTGGGGTGTGATGTGGCTGCGTCGGGGGATGTCGAGGATAAGACGTGCAGAGGCGTTCTGGATGTGTTGCAGCCATCTCAGGAGCTTAGCCGTCGTTCCTGCGTAGAGGGCGTTTCCGTAGTCCAGCCTGCTGGTGACGAGGGCCTGGGTGACTGTTTTTCTTGTTTCGGTGGGGATCCACTTGAAGATCCTGCGGAGCATTCGGAGGATGTTGAAGCAGGATGAGGAAACGGCGTTGACCTGCTTAGTCATGGAGAGGGTGGGGTCGAGGATGACCCCTAGGTTGCGTACGTGGTCGGTGGGTGGCGGGGCTGTTCCCAGTGATGTTGGCCACCAGGAGTCGTCCCAGGCTGAAGGGTTGGAACCAAGGATGAGGACCTCCGTCTTGTCCGAGTTCAGCTTCAGGCGGCTGGTCCTCATCCATTCGGCGACGGCCTTCATTCCTTCGTGGAGGTGGGCTTTGGCGGTGTGAGGGTCTTTGGTGAGGGAGAGGATCAGCTGGGTGTCGTCGGCGTAGGAGATGATGTTGAGGTTGTGCTGTCGGGCGACGTGGGCGAGGGGTGCCATGTAGATGTTGAACAGCGTTGGGCTGAGGGAGGAGCCTTGGGGTACGCCGCAGATGATCTTGGTGGCCTTGGATCGGAAGGGGCGAGGCGGACGCTTTGTGTTCTGCCGGAAAGGAAGGATGTGGTCCAGTCCAGGGCCTTCTCTTGGATCCCGGCGTCGTGAAGGCGTGTTCGTAGTGTGTGGTGTCAGACCGTGTCGAAGGCGGCTGATAGGTCCAGGAGGATGAGGGCTGCTGTTTCTCCGTTGTCTAGCAGGGTCCTGATGTCATCGGTGGCGGCGATGAGGGAGGTTTCGGTGCTGTGGTTGCTGCGGAAGCCGGACTGGGAAGGGTCCAGGATGTTGTTCTCCTCGAGGTAGCGGGTCAGTTGTTTGTTGACGATTTTCTCAGTGACCTTCGCGGGGAACGGGAGCAGAGAGATGGGTCGGAAGTTCTTGAGGTCCTTGGGGTCTGCCTTGGGTTTCTTGAGTAAGGCGGTGATCTTGGCGTGCTTCCAGCTTTCCGGGAAGGTTGCTGTCTCGAAGGAGATGTTGATTATTTTCCGGAGATGGGGCGCGATGGCTGTACTGGCTTTGTTGAAGATGTGGTGAGGGCACGGGTCTAGCGGTGAACCGGAGTGGATGGTGTTCATGATCTCGCTGGTGTCCTCGTCGTTGATGTTGGTCCAGGAGAGCAGGCGGTTGGTGGTTGTGGGGGCAGTGGTCTCGGTGGTTGCCGGGGCGGTCGTGGTGTTGAAGCTGTCGTGGATGTCGGCGATTTTGCGGTGGAAGAAGGTGGCCAGTGAGTCGCACAGGTCTCGCGACGGCTGGATGTCGTTGGTGTTGGAGCTGGGGTTGGAGAGTTCCTTCACGATGTTGAAGAGCTCTTTGCTGTTGTGTGCGTTGTTGTCTAGGCGGTCTTTGAGTGAGGCCCTTTGGCGGATCTGATGAGGTGATGGTGACTGCGGGTGGCGCTCTTGTGGGCGGCGTAGCTGTCCGCTGTCCGTTCGTGGAGCCAGATCTTCTCCAGTTTTCGGCATGTTCGTTTGGAGGCCTGGAGGTCTTCGGTGAACCAGGTGGCTTTCTTGCTGGTGTGGCTGTTGGGCTGATTCTTGAGCGGGGCGAGGGTGTTGGCGCAGTCGTCGATCCACTGTCTGAGGTTGCGGGCGGCGGTGTCGGGGTCGGAGGGTTCGGCGGGTGGGCTCAGGGCGAGGGTTGTGGTTAGCTGGTCTTCCGTGACTCTGCTCCAGCAGCGGCGAGGCATTTGTTTGGTGCGGTGGTGCGTGGTGGGCTTCCTGTAGGTGAAGTGGATGCAGTGGTGGTCAGTCCAGTGGGGTTCGGAGGTGTGGTTGAAGGAGACGTGTGGGCTTGCGGAAAAGATGGAGTCGAGCGTGTGGCCGGCGGCGTGGGTGGGTGTAGTCACGAGCTGTCTGAGTCCGAGGGTGGCGAGGTTGTCGATCAGGGTGGTGGAGTTGGTGTCCTTGTTGTTCTCGAGGTGGAAGTTCAGGTCCCCGAGGAGGATGTAGTCCGTGGAGGCGATGGCGTGTGTGCTGACGGAGTCAGCGATGGAATCGCTGAACTGTGGTCGGGGTCCGGGGGTCTGTAGATGAGGGTTCCTCTGAGGGTGGTGTTGGGATCGGTGTGGATCTGGAAGTGCATGTGTTCGGCGGTGCTGAGGGTGTCGTCGGTGTTGGTTGAGACTCTGAGGGTATTCCTGTGGACGATGGCGATGCCTCCTCCGACTCCGTTGGTGCGGTCCCTGCGGGTGATCTTGTATCCATCCGGGATGGCAATGGCGATGTCGGGGGCTGAAGCGGGATTCAGCCAGGTCTTTGTCAGGAATGCGACGTCTGGGGAGGTTGAGTCGAGAAGGTCCCAGAGTTCGATGGCGTGTTTGCGGGCGGAGCGGGTGTTGAGGAGGATGCATCTGAGGTAGTTGGGTTCTTTCCTGGGCGGTGGTTTGGCGGGGCGGGTGCTGGCGAAGCTGCAGTTCCGGCAGGTGAAGGGCCCTTGGGTGTGCTTCGGGGTGGCCTGGTAGCAGGCGTGATCTTTTCCGGGGTTGAGTGCGTGGAGGGTGCTGGCGTCGTATCGGCGTCTGTTGATGTGGCGGGCGCGGGGATGCCCGGACCAGTGGGTCTGGCGCTGGGCGCGGTCACGGCGCGGACGGGCGCAGACGGAGCTTGCCTTAGGCGCGCCTTCGGCGCGCCAGCGGCGCGCCCGCTGCGCACGTCCGCTGCGCGGCCGCACAGCGGCCGCACAGCGGCCGCCATAAATGGGGATGTGGGAGGGAGGAGCAGGGAATGGGGCAGCGAATGGGCAGTGAGGGGCGGGGCCGCAGCGGCGGGAAACAGGCACAGAAGGGAAAACGAGCACAATCAGGGCATCAAGGGGGCACAGAAAGGAAAAAACTAGCACAATGAGGGGCAGCAAGGGGGCACAGAAAGGAAAAACGAGCACAATCAGGGGCAGCAAGGGGGCACAGAAAGGAAAAACGAGCACAATCAGGGGCAGCAAGGGGGCACAGAAAGGAAAAACGAGCACAATCAGGGGCAGCAAGGGGGCACAGAAAGGAAAAAACGAGCACAATCAGGGGCAGCAAGGGGGGCACAGAAAGGAAAAAACGAGCACAATCAGGGGCAGCAAGGGGGCACAGAAAGGAAAAACAGAGCACAATCAGGGGCAGCAAGGGGGCACAGAAAGGAAAAACGAGCACAATCAGGGGCAGCAGCAGGGCACACAGACGGAGCTGTGGTGGGGGAGCGACCTACCAGTCAAGGTCACACAAAACCCTGAGAAGTAGCGAGTCATCATCACTCACAGGAATCTTTTTGGAAATACAATTAATCCCGAGATTAGAACAATACTGGGACACAGTAACTAAACCACATGACCGGAAATTATATTTTCAATTCAGGGTGGGTTCATTGCCACTAAGAGCTTTCACTGCCAGATGGGCTAAATCAGATGATAACAAGTGTCCCGTATGCCAGGCCCATGTGGAGTCGTTTGCACATTTATTATTTGTTTGTCCAGCATATGCTGCCCCACGACGTGCATGGCTGGTGCCTATTAGTAAACTGCTAGGCACTAGAAGGAGTGCAGAAGCTGACAGAATACTACGCACCGACACGTCAACTCCTATTACTATAGCAGTAGCAAAATTCCTAGGGTGGTCATGGGCCATAAGGTCGCATTTTTTTTATCTGTATGATATGGGCGTATTTGTGGTTGTTCGTTTTACACATGTACCAGGGGTTTTATAGCCATACACTATTTGATAAGCTACTAGTTCTGTCAGAGTGTTTTGACTAATTATCCACAGCTAAAGTTTTTGTGTTCCTTTGGACGAGAATCTTATAAATGTCCCTGCTTTTAAGCAAATATTGTTGTTTTTAAAGTTTTTATTGAAAACTAGTTTTTATGATGACCTGACCTAATTTCCCCAAACAGGCTCTATATTTATGCTTTGTATTGTGTGTAATGAAATATTTATATACCATGCTTTTATGACTAAAGTATCGAATAAAGCTTGTTTGGATTGGATTGGAAAATATTGGACCCTTAGACTTCAATCTTCAGTACACCTCTGGACCTGTGGAAGCCCCAGAAGGACAGCAGAGGTGCTCTGCTGCAAGAAGGACTGCTACTCTGCTGCCCTCCTGCTTGAGTGAGAAGGACTGGACTTGCCTCTTGAATTCAGGACCAGCAGAGTGACTACAAGTGCTAGTTGGGTGGCCTCGGAATCAGATCCTCAGGGACAGAAAAGGCTCCAACCTCCTTGGACCCCACACCTGGACTCTACCTGTTGTGAGTCTTGCCCCCAACAAGGT
This sequence comes from Calotriton arnoldi, assembly GCA_963921515.1. Classification (NCBI taxonomy): domain Eukaryota; kingdom Metazoa; phylum Chordata; class Amphibia; order Caudata; family Salamandridae; genus Calotriton; species Calotriton arnoldi. Next base: position 218,271 of record CAWUFW010000954.1, read on the forward strand.
GCCACCCAAGTCCTGGACCTTTGAAAGTGGGCTTGAAGGTGCTCTACCTGCCGAGCTCAGGTCATAGCAGAACTGACACAGCACAACTCATCGCCTTGCAGCCCCCGAATCAGAAAAGCTGCGCGTTACTTCCCTGATGCAGGACCTTGCAGTTCATCAGAACCACCGCAGTGTGAAGCAATCTTGGCATAGGATTTCTCTTTGCTGCCCTGCTGCTTCTCGGAACTGCCGCTGTGCGATGCATCGTCGATGCAGGACTTCACATCACCACCCCCAGCCTCTTGGAACCGCCTCTGCGTGACCCACCCTCGGTGCAAATTCTGGCAACTCTCTGCAACCAGGAGTTAAGGTATTTTGTTCAGTTGGAGCTTTGTGCTTTTAGGCACTATTTTTATCAAAATCTTTAAAATTGCATATCCCCAGTTCTATTGTCATTTTGGCCTTATATTGTTTCTTACATTTTATTCTAAATTGGTGTGAAATTTCTCTTGTGTTGTGTTTTCATTTTATTACTGTTCGACATGCTTCATAAACACTTTACACATTGCTTCTAAATTAAGCCTGACTGATTTTGTGCCAAGCTACCACAGAGATTAAGTACAGGTTCATTTGAGGTTTGCTTGTAGCATCACCCTGACAAGGATTGTTGTTGCTGCTTGAGTCAGGGTTCACCTCCCTCAAACAGTAACGCAATTTCTTTCAGACCACAACTGGGGTGGTAGTGATTCTGATGGCAAGCCAAGGAAGGGGCTGAACCTTCCGGTAAAATGTCACTCTATTGTGGGCTCTACACACATTTAGAATGTAGCCCACCTTTATTTTCAGCATATTTTGACGAATTGGTAAAGCTGAGATTACATGTGATGTATCATGGTCCATTGCTAAAACATACCCACTGAACTAGGTCCTGAGGCAGTTGGTGGCTACTGACCAGTAGGTGTTATATAATGATATTTATCATTGGTGTTTCAAAGCTAAAGACTATTTCATTCCATTTGGATACCAGAGTTGTTCATTTTCAATACTTGACTCTCAAAAGTTGTAATACCAAGCAGTCAAAGATGAATCCAGAAGGTGGTAAAGGGATTAGAAATAAAACAGTATGACTAGTAATGACAATCGATAAACTCAATCTGCAGCTGAGTTATAGATTATAAATGGCCTGATATAGAGAAGGGGGATTTAGAATGTATTCCCAAATGTGTTAGACAGCAGCTGAGGAAGATGGCTGCCTCTTAGGAAAGCTCAGATTTGCCCGGGGTGAATCCCCAGTCATCCTTCATCATATCCTGTGAATCGGACCCAGCTCAATGGGTACAGTGTTGCGCTAACCCTCTGGTGACACCGGTGCGGGGCCGAAAGATGGTCCAGTGACCGGATAAGAGAAGAGCGAGCAGGCCCATACAGACTACCGAAGATGGCTGCACAGGAGACTCAGGGGTCGATTCCGATCTCGGCCGGTAGGGCTCCGAATCGGATTCAGCTTTACCGGATCCGATTCGGACGCCCTGCTTCCGACCGAGTCGGACGTGCGTCCGGGCGAACGAGTACGATGCGAACGTACGCGAAATCGCCGACCGACTCGTTCGCGGGACCCAACCGCTCTGACCGACTCGCACGGACACGACTCGCACCGCGCAATGGAGACGTTTCCCGGCCGGGTAAGTACGATGCGCGCATCGAGCAGTCCGACCGACTCGCGCCGTCCGGCTCGAAAGAGCAGTCGGAGCCACACTTTGGGGGTCCGTGTCGGACCCCCCTGTACGCCTAGCCGCGTGAGTCGCACACAGGGGGGACCCATGGGTCCCCCCTACCTGTGCGTGTACGGCGCGACCCGCTTCAACGCGTACCCGCTATAGGGGGCGCCCTTGTTCGCCTCGCAACCATTGAGTCAATGGGAGCCCGCGTACGCGTTGTACGACCGGCTCCCATTGACTTCAATGGGAGTCCGACCGAATCGAGTCCGATAGCATGCGAACGCATCGTACTCGTTCGGTCGGACTGCTAGGGTCCGATTCGGTCGGAAATCTCTCCGGGTCCGGCTCGGTCGGAGAGATTTCCTGCCCGAATCGGAATCGGCCCCTCAGAGTAAAGTAATTCCCCCCTCCCCCCCTGCCCTCCAAAACGAACCCTGGCACGGGTGTAGGCGCTAAACTAGACCTGGGGCAAAGATCCGGTTTGGACTGCAACGGAGGAGCTGAAGGCCTTGCGGCAGCAGAGGCGTTAACCCTTGGTGTGGGGGTTGGTGATCGTCATCGATCCGGAGGTGGAAGAGAGCAGCCGCTAGAGGAACTGTCACGGAGGAGCTGGTGCGGACCTATACCCTCGTCAGTGCCCAATCCTGATCTGCGCGATGGCCCCTAATGCGTGGGCTCCGGCCGGCTTCAGCGGGAGCCGAGGAGCGAGTGCCGGCCGCGGTTGTGAGCCAGCATTTTAACAGCAGTGAATGCAGAGGCCCTTGAAGGGAGCTGAATAGACCTCATGAGGCCCTGAGAAGGCCTACACAGAGGAAAGCAGTTTAAGCGGGCCGGGCTGTGGGATAACTGAGGCAGGCCTTGCCCCCGGCCCTCCTTGCCTGTGATCGCGGTGGGGAAACGGGCCCTGGGAGGATTTCTGGAGCAAGCTGGGGGGCTTACAGTGACCACTATGCCGGCTCTTGGTGGGGGGCCTGGCTAACGCCGTGGGTCCCCGGGAAGACCTCTATAACGAGGGACAGCAGGCCCAATAGTGAGACAATTGACGTGGGCCCTTCCCCTCCCATCTCCCACCCTCTTGCCACCGGCTGTGGGGGGGCCACAAGACCGAAGATGAACTTTTGGAAGGCACTGGGACCTGCCCCATGAGTGATTAGGATGCAAAAGGCAGTCCTGCATGACAATCCACACGTTCATGCAATAAAGAAAAGGGAGCACCAGATGACCGAAGTGAGACGGATTGACGGCGCGACCTACGGGAGAGTGGTGGATTGGAAGGGTCTAATCCTGAAATCATCGCCAGGGGATCCACCTGGGCCCTGGTGAATTGTCCTGCTTGACCGTGCCAGAGTGCTCCTGCTCAGGAGAAACTGATCGCAGGGGAGAGATCGGAGGTTGTGGGGCCCCCTAACTGGGAGGACACCAGTGGATCTCTGAGAGTTGCTAGACGGACCCGAACCTGAGCGGCCAGAGGGCTGGTCCCTGAATTGGTGGCCCCCAGTGGACGAGGCGAAGTCTGGAAGATACTGGTTTATCTGGCTCAGTGAATAGTGGAAGAAAGATAAGCAACCAGGAAAGCGGATGTCTCTGCGATGACCAAGGGCCGTCCCCAGAGGCCCTCGCAACAGAATAGCCTGGACAAATACACTGTGAAGATGTCCACGACCGGGACACTGGCCCACATGTTGGAGGCCGCCTCTTTGATGGAGGATCAACACCAGAGGGAAAGCCTTCCTTGCGAACAATAATGGCTGCCATACAAGAGCTCAGAGGCTCCATAGCCCCGATTGAACCCAAACTGGACGCAGTAACAGTGGATGTCAACTTACTCCAGGCTGGCCTACATAAAATCACCGAAAAAATGGCAGTGGCGGAAACACAAATAAACTGCCAGACAGGGGGGCAGAGCTTGCCTGACTCCAAGATGTCAGCGAGTTAAGGGAGCTCCGCCGATAGCCACCGACATCTGACAAAATCCTGGTGCTAATTGCGACTATCGCCCTCCTCTAAGGGGTCCTTGCTGCATTACCAGTTGCGGCAACCCAGGGATCTCAACGCTTTCGAGATCAGGGCTTGTTTGCAGCCGTGATCGCCGGCGGCGTCCGAAACACACAGCAGGGCCCGGAGGCCTAAGCACTGCAAAAGCAGGCAGCGGGCTGTGGCGCAGGCCCTAGGAGTCGGAGCTGCGCACCGGAGCACTGCTGGGTGGTATCCTGAGTCCCATTGCTGGTTTGGTGGACGAGCGGCATCCGATGCTGATCCGGCTCACGGCACGCCCCGACGATCGGAGAAACTTGCAGGGGCGATGCAGCCTTTTCCAGCCACCCTGGGCGTAGACATCGATCATCGCGGGTCGCGAGGACCCGAAGATAGCTGGATGCGGTGAGTGCGCGGCGAGACGTAGAGGCTACACGTGTTGTGTGGTTGGCAGCAATACCCGCAGCCTCGGCGCGCACCAACGCAGACGGCCGAGTTGAATTTACCCGGGAGAGTGAAGAAGGTGTGGCGGGCACTGTATGACTGCCTTACTGCGCCTATCTTTAACAGCGGTGGCGATGATGCAGACATTGTGGATTGGTAGCTGGGCAGAAGGGAGCAAAGGATACGACATACGAAAGGCTCCAGGGGGGTCTTAGGTTGGGGCCCACAGTGTTACCCCCACATCAGAATCACCAACATTACAGGCACTAACGGTAAACTCCCGGGTGGCCACAGAGCAGTTGGGCCTCGCTACTGATCTGTGCCCTGGGACGGGCCTACTGTGATGGTGCCCTCAGGCTGCCCTATCTTTGCCTAGCGGTGGTCCGCTCTCGTGTTGAGGGCCTCTAGTGGGCACCTTCTTCGTGACGCTACCCTCAAGGCGCACGGCATTCCCCCGGCCCCAGGGAATACTGTGTCCGACCCACAGCAATACTCGACCACAAACGGATTCCAGGGGTTGTTTGCAGCGCACAATCCCATCCAAAAATGGGCAAAACGGATAAACTGCAGTCAAAGCTGCAGTTTGAGCTGCGCAAAACCCCCAGATCACAGGAGCACACCCCCACAGATCCTGAAGCCACATCTGAGGACCAGGACGTGGCACCAGATGCAGACCTGAAGCAAATATTGCGCACAATGCAACAAAGCCTCTCCAAAATCGACAGTAAAATAGACGCTTTATCGCTCCGTATGAACCGGCTGATGGAGCGACTTGACAAGCATGGCGAGAGGCTCAACGCGGCAGAGCAAAGAATCTCGGATATGGAGGACATTGTGAGAGCGAAGTCGGAGACTGATAAAACAAGAGATAAACTTCTCCAAACACTCCAAGCCAAGGCAGAAGACCTTGAGGCGAGGTCATGACAGAATAATATCTGCTTCTTAGGGATGGCGGAGTCGTCAAACATAGGGAACATGGAACAGTACGTGGAGACACTACTCATCGCTCTCCTGGGCAGAGACACATTTTCAGATGTGTTCATAGTGAAGCATGCCCATCGCACCTTGGCTCCCTGTCCGGTCATGGGAGCGGCCCCACGACCCATAATAGCGAGAATGTTAAACTACAGGGACCGCGATGCCGCCCTGAGGAAGGCGCGAGAGCTGGGGTCACTACGGCACGAGGGTGCGGACATATCCTTATTTCCTGACTTCACATTGCATGTCCAAGAAGCTCGACGTCTCTTCATCCCTGCCAAAAAAAGGCTCAGAGAGATGAATCTAGAGTACAGCATGCAATATCCAGCCAAGTTAAGAGTCAGATCAGATGGGAAGGTTCATTTCTTCACTGACCCCAAAGCAGTTCAGCGTTTCCTGAAAGAAAAGGAACAAGCTTTGAAGAGGCGAGGGTCACCCAGCAGTTCACGTCCGAACACAGGCGCCACCCCAGACTCTGATGATGCACCTGGAGAGTGAGAAGGGATGGGAGTGGGCCCCTCATTTGGAGTCATCGAGGTTGACTTGCTGACGTGCTCAAAGGGGGGAGAGGTACCCCAATGCCGCAGGAAATGGTGAATCGTGCACAAATATGGATAAGCACAGTACTCCCCGTGTGCCTATTAACTGTACGGTACTGTAAGTGACTCATGCGGGCTGCTGTGGTGGGGGACAGCTTATTAGCAACCAGTTCTCTGTACTAGGTTTTTGTGTTGCCAGTTTGGGATATCCGACTTATATAGGGAGGGATGCTAACTTATGGAACTCAACTGTCATAGGACTATTTATGCACCGTAGTTGAACTTTCTGACGGAAGGGTGGCGGTGAGACTCAGGAGAAATGGCAACATCTGCCCCCAAGGGTGTCACACTATTCAGCTTGTTTTGTTTGGGGTTATAAAGTACAAATGAGACGAAGGGAGGTGGGGAGGGGACCTTTGTGGCCATGGTAGTTGCGGGTATCCATGGCGTGGGTGGGTTGTTTATAATTGCAAGTATTGTTTTGTCTAGATTTAAGAATAATATGCATCATAATTGCACCAGGCATCTTACACGGGCAGTGGTTCGATCTCATTTATTGACAAACGGTCTCCATGACATCTGAAAACGGTAAAACGCAATCCTTGCATCTTCTGACCTGGAATGTTCGGGGACTCAACGATAACAGGAAAGTTCGAAGGGTATTGGCATACTTAAAGAGGCACTCAATAGGAGTTGCAGTCTTACAGGAGACACATCTCACGGTAGAGAGTAGTGAAGTCGTGCAGCGTAAGTTGCAGGGCCAGTGCTTTACAGCTGAGTACACCTCACACGCCAGAGGGGTACTGTTATGGACTGATAGGAGGGCCGGGGTCGATATGACGGGACTTTTCAGGGACCCACATGGTAGATTCGCAGCTGCTCTCTGCACTGAAGGCGATCTTAAATTCGTACTGGTTGGCATTTATGGGCCGAACCACGATGACCCCCATTTCTATCATTCGCTGAAAGCGAAATTGGCACAATGGGCTGGGATTCCACAGATCTGGGGGGGTGACTTCAACTGTATCCTTAACCCAGACATGGACAGATCATCGGGCCAACCCAGGCACCCAGCTGCGGCGGCGTTAGCCATAATAGATATCATGCGCAAAGGAGGCTTGTTACACATATGAAGACATAGACCACCTTCAGGGAGAGGCTACACACATTACTCCTCAGTTTATAATACACACACTCGCATTGATTATTGGTTACTATCGGTGGGGTTGAGCACTAGGGTGGCAACTTGCACTCACCTTCCCAGGACATATTCTGATCACTCCCCTGTCCAACTTACACTCGAATACAGATCATCTAGGGTCCCCGCGTTCACCTGGCGGTTCCCCCCGTATTCATTACTAGACGCTGTCTTTAAGTCAGACCTGACGAAAGCAATCGAAGAGTTCTTCATGACCAACTTAGACTCTGTTCCCTTATTTGCTACGATCTGGGAAACCTTTAAGGTGTATATCAGGGGGGTAGTAATCTCCACACACGCGGGAGTCCTCCGGTCTATACGCAATAGGTTAACAACCCTTGAAAAGGAAATTGGAAGTATGGAGGAGACACTTGCGGGGGACCCCATACTGCCGCAGAACTTAAACAAAAACTGGTAGAGTTTCAAGACACGGCAAATGACGAACTTAAACATATGGGAAAGTACGCCCACCGCACAATGCTATGGGGAGAGGGAAAGACCGGGTGCCACGCTAGCGGGGATCTTGAGACCTAAGAGAGACTTGGACAAAATGACAGACATGAAAGATGATGACGGACACCCTTTACACACTCCCGAGGACATTGTCGATCACTTCTGCTCCTATTACCAGACATTGTACACATCACAAATACCGACTAAGAGTGACGCAACTGACGAATATTTGTCATACATTAAAATGTCATGGCTGGTGACAGAGCACAGGGAACATCTGATGGCTCCTTTGACATCAGCTGAAATCAGGGAGGCGCTGCAAGGTATGGCATCTGGCAAGGCACCTGGAGCGGATGGTTTGTCGGTGGCATTTTATAAAGAGTTCCAGGAGCTGCTGATCCCCCACCTTAAGACGCTCTACGAGGAAATGGCAGAGGCTGGTACGATGCCCCCTTCTTTACGAGAGGCAGTGATAGTCACGCTATTGAAGGGGACAAGCAGCCCAATCACTGCTCGTCGTTTAGGCCACTGTCCCTGCTTAACATGGACACTAAAATCTACGCCAAGATCTTGGCAAACAGGTTGGCACTCTTGTTACCAGGCATTGTACACCCGGAGCAGGCGGGGTTTGTCCCCGGCTGGAATTTGCCGCAAAACCTAAGGACACTGTTTGGCGTAGAGCAGAGATTGAATCCGGAGGTCAAGGCCGCCGCGGTATTTCTTGATGCCGAGAAGGCCTTTGACTCCGTGGAGTGGGGGTTCATGTTTGCTGTCTGACGCAGGATTGGGGTTGGGGAAGTATTTCTACGCCTGGTCTCGATCTTATACACATCACCAACTGCTAGGGTTAGAATTGGGGATGCAGTCTCTGATACATTTAACATTACACGGGGTACCAGACAGGGGTGCCCGCTGTCTTCCCTACTGTATGCAATTGTAGCCGAACCACTGGCGTGTGCAATCTGCGAATATCACTCTCACAGAGGGTTGGGGTTCCCAGGGTACACTCTGAATATATCCACGTACGCAGACAACACCTTGCTATACATTCGCAATCCAGATGAAAACCTTTCCCCTATACTGCGTGAGGTAGTCCAGTTTGGCGGGCACTCTGGGCTGCGCATCAACTGGGACAAGTCTATCATATTCCCTCTCACTCCTGTTACTGCAGCCCCTGTAACGGAGTTCCCCTTGCAATGGACCACAGACTCAGTACGATATTTGGCATCAGGGTCCATACTAATCCAGCAGTGGTTATTCAAGATAATTACGGCACAGCCGTGCAGAAATTGACAGAGGATGTAGATAGGTGGATCAAGCTCCCACTGTCTTTTATGGGTAGAGTTGCAGTCATGAAGATGGTGGTTCTGCCAAGGTTTATCTTCCTATTCCAGAATATACCAATTCCGTTACCACGAACCCTTTTTAAGCAATTGCGTTCGCAACTTATTAGATTAGCATGGGCTGGGGAACAGCCCCGTATCAGGTGGGACTCCCTTACTTTACCTTATAACCTGGGGGGGTTGGGTGCCCCCGACCTGGAAAAGTACTACAGAGCAGCACATAGTACATTTGCGCATTACTGGGTACACGGCCCAGATGACTTGCCATACTTATACCTGGAGAGAAATGCAGCGGATCCGCTTACCCTGCCTCAGACACTATTCCAACCACCATCTACGAGAAAGCAAATATTCGATTCACTGGCCACTACGACGCAGGCGTGGCACACTTTATTATATATGCAGGCGGGGGCTCTACTATACTCGCCAGAGATTCCGCTAACCTGGTGCTTGTGGTTTCCCCTGGGACAGGATGGTGGGGCAAGGCAGGCACTTCGGACTGTGGGCATCCGAAAGATGGGAGATTTCTTTAGGGATGGGTCGGTATGTAGCTGGGAAGATCTTCAAAGTCCAGAAACACAGCCGTCAGGTACAGCACTGTTCCACTTTTTTAGTGCCCGCCACACCTGGCACACACTCTTAGGGGATGACATGATTGAACCGCAGGTGATGGCTACCTTCACCACTCTCATTAAAATGAGCGACCCCTCCAAACTGATCACTAAATTTTACTCCAGCATGCAGGAAACCCGTCGGACGGAAGTGTTAAAGGTCAGACGGGAGTGGCAGCGAGATTTGGGTACTCCACTGAGCGATAAGGAATGGCGCTATTGCTGCACCTGCACTAGGACTGTCTCTCTGAATGGGAGGCATAGGCTTATCCACTACAAATTCCTGCCAAGGGCCTACTGCACTCCTGAGAAACAGTATCTATATGGATTATCGGACAATTCTAAATGTTATAGATGCGGAAGGGAGGACGCAGGCTTTTGGCATCTGGCTTGGCAATACTCCGGGATTTACTCATTCTGATGTGCAGTATTCCAGGAGCTGGGAGTCATTATAAGCGCAGATTTTGAGCCTGACCCTAGGATGGCTCTGTTGGGTTGGGACCTTTGTGTGGAAAAAGCAGCGCGCCCCTTGGTAGCCATCGGTCTTCTCTTGGCCAAGCGCCATGTGGCAATTAGAAGGGCGGGGGTCCACTACCGACAATAGAAGAGTGGCATGCCGACATGCTCTATTGCAACACACAGTCGGAGGCATACAATGAATTGCTCCCTCCCACCAGTCGACCCAAAATTAGTTTGGGTCCCTATCAAACGTATCTCCTCAGTAAAGGTTCTTGCGCAGGTCCTGATGCTGCTGATAGCACTGACACTACTGAGTCACAGGGATGTGTGGTACAGGCTGATACTGTGTAAATTGGGAGATGGTGTACTTTGGGAATGGGAGCCTACTATGCTGAAGCAGGAATGTGAAATGCCTGAATTGGGACTGTCGTCAGCTAAACTTAACAGTACTAATGCTGGATTGTTGAAATCATGATTGTATCTCTCACGTTCCAGGTGGAGGTTGCTCGAATCCTGTTTTCTTTTGTAACTTGCCTCGTCATGTTACAGAACGCATAATGTATCCCGAATTGTTATGCCTGGTCACGATATATCTGCTTTTATTTTGTTTGTTTATTATAAATTTTTAATAAAAAAATAAACTGCCAGACTGGAGGATCGGAAAGGGAGGGCGAGATGAAACAACATTAGGGTGGTCGGGGATTCTGGAGGGCTCAGAAGGCTCCAGCGTGAACCTGTTCCTCGAAGACTTGATTCTTAACAAACTAAAACCGAAACGTCTGTCTACCTTTTTCTAGGTGGAGAGAGCTCATAGGGCACTAGGCCCTACACCCGAGACCGGGGGCTCCTCCATGCACCATAATTGCCCGTATTGTGAACTTCAGACATCGGGACGCAATACTATAGGCTGCACGTGCACAGGGGGACTTATATTTGGACAACACAGTGATCCGCTTTTTCCCAGATTTTACCTTACAAGTGCAGCATCAACAAAGAAGCTTTGATGAAGTAAAAAGGCCCTGTGCACCAAGGAACTGAAGTATATGCTGCACTACCCATCCAAGCTGAAAGTCATCACAGATGGAAAGACACTACACTTTGCGACTCCGGAGGAAGCATGTGACTGGCTGGAGTGTTGGAGAGTGGTCGGGAAAGGGGCTGTTAGTGACAGAAGGAAAGACAAGGTCAAGGGCCCCGGCGAGCGGAGGTCCACCCCCCCACCGGACAGCCAACGAGATCCGCATCCCCGTGAGGGGCATGTGAGCACCTGAAATGTGAGAACTTTGGGGTGATGACTGGCTGCGAGGTAATGCTGAAAGTATAAGGCGGCTTGAGGGAGGGGGTGGATTGAAGACGGGGTAGATTGCAGACATAGAAGTAAAGGAGGTGGTAGATTGGACTTGAGTGGGGATATGAGATTTCATAGTTTGGGATCTATCTATGTATCTATCGTAATAATAGTATCTATCCGACAGGCCGTTGACCGGGTAGCTGCACCACACCCCTGTCACTAGATGCTATGTTTGGAGCGACAGCCACTCTGCAAGTTGGGGAAGTGGGTAGTTCAATTCCATAAAGCAGGGTAACGGGGTGGGGGGAGTTACGGGTTTTATGGTTTAGGCTAATGGTTGCCAAGGCGTCACAGAACTACGCCTTTTGTGGGTATGAAGATGAGAGGAGGGTGGCTTTTAACACACGGGTTCTCCCCTGGGCGGTGAGGGGGGCACTGATACCCAGCAGCAATCAAGGGTGTGCATTCTAGGCGGCAATGATGATAGACACGTGAGGCCTCACAAGTGTTAAAAGTATGGTCCTAGAATGTTAACGGGCTGGGTAGTGGCATTAAACGTACATTGGTTTTGCAGCATCTGAGACGCCACACCCCTGTAAGAGACACACCTGCCGGGTCATCACTATAAAGCCTTAGATAGAATGGGATATGTCCTGAAGGCCCATGCAGGATACACATCCGACTCCCGGGGAGTGGGAATTTGGATCAAGAAAACACTACCGCTCGTCCCTCGAAGAGTGTGGAGAGATGATCACGGACGATACGTAGCCCTTAATGGGACGTGGAATGGGACTGATCTAATTATTCTCTATGTCTATTCCCTGCCTCGACTCTTGGCAACGACTCTTCCCGATCTGGGGGACCTACTGTTGGAACTTCCCCGGGAATTCTACTGATGGGTGGAGACTTTAACGCGGTCTTTGATACGAATATGGATAGAACCGGCGCCCGGATGGGACTTGTGTATCTCTGGAGGGAGCTTAACCCTAAAAGTCGACAATGCACGTACTTCTCGGCCCCACATGGTAGTTTTTCTAGAATAGATTACTTACTGGCCCTCCGATCTCAGCTGCCACGATTTGTGGCGGCAGCGCAACTGGCGCGTGGTATATCAGACCACTCCCCAGTGGAGGTCCAGCTATCGGGCCCGACGGTGGATTACCAAAGGCCGCCTAGGTTGGAGGCCTGGTATCTGTAAGATAAGGAAACCAGAGACAAGATACGCATATGCGCTGACCTATACTTCAAAGAAAATCAGGGGTCCCTTGATTCGACACTGACCCTATGGGAGGCATTTAGGACCGTGAAAAGAAGAGGCGCCCTGGCAATAATAGGGGATAGGAAAAAAGAATCCAGGCGGAAATGCGTGGACCTTCAGAGGAGAATATTGGAGATTGAAAGGGTGGTGCAGGACGTAGGGCGAGAAATAGACAGACACCAATTGTTGCCCTGTCAACCAGATCTGAGAGCTCTGACAGAGGATTTAACCCATAATCATGCCCTGGCAATGCAGCGACATCTCTGTGACGTTGGAGATAAGGCAGCCAAACTGCTTGCATGGCTAGAAACCCATGACAGAGAGAGGTCATGGGTACTTGAGGTGAGAGATAAGAAAGGGGATACTCATACAACTAACGCAGCAATAGCAGAAGCTTTTGCCTCTTATAATGAGGCTTTGATTGCCTCCCGAACTTCCATGACTGACACTGACTGTATGGACTTTCTTCAAAATGTAACCTTCCCGACTGTAACGAGGGATGAACGGGAAGCCTTGGAGGCTGATCTGACCGAGGAAGATCTGCAGCGGGCATTGCAGGAGCTACAGTCAGGCAAGGCGCAAGGGCCCAATGGTCTACCATCTGAATTATATAAGGGGTTAGCAGGGGTGGTGATCAAACCATTGCTGGCACTCTCTGCGGGCTGCCTCCCCGCTGATCAGAGGATGGTGACGATAGTGGTCATACCTAAGGAAGGGAAGCTCCCAGCTGAGTGCAGCTCATGCAGACTGATTTCCTTGCTTAATGTGGAAGCCAAAGTATTGGCCAAATCTTTAGCAACTAGATTGCGGGAGGTTCTGACCACGATAGTACACCCTGACCAGTCGGGATCTGTTCCCAGCAGGAGCACACAGCTCAATTTGAGGTGTCTCTATGGGCTACTCCATTTGACTGAATCGTGTCCTGGGAGACACAGACTGTGGCGATTGTTTTAGACACGAGGATGGTGTTCGACTCGGTAGAGTGGAACTACATGTTTGCGGTGCTGGAGAGGCTCGGCTGTGGTCCCAAATTCAGGGCATGGGTCAAATTACTCTACCAGGCCCCAATGGCCAGAGTTAGGGTGAACGGGACAACCTTGCGTAGCTTTGAGATCCGAAGAGGCACCTAACCGGGATGCCCGCTATCCTCCATGATGTTCGCCCTGGCTCTTGAACCACTGGAGGCGTGGGACCGCCGAGATCCCTGATTTGGGGTATAGTGCAGCCAGGAGGTGGAGAAGAAAAAATCTCCCTTTGTGCAGACCACATGTTATTATATAATGTTCACCCTCAAAGCTCCACAGTTAAAGGTATGCAGGTGTTCCGTATTTTCGGGGAGCACTCTGGATACACAATTAACTGGACTAAGTCAATACTATACCCCTTAACGGGTGAAAGCCCCCATCTGCCTCATTATTGTCTGGGCTAGGTGAGCACAGAAGGGTTCTGATATCTAGAGATCTATGACACGCGAGACCCATGGGGGTTCCTAAGATGAAATATTGATCCGCAGCTGGAAAGACTTAAAGGGGATGTGACCCACTGGGGATCCCTGCCACTGACGTTGGTGGGTAGAGCAGCCCTCTACAAGATGATGGGCCAGATGTATGACCTTTTTTTGCACTCGCAAACGGGAGATCGGCCCGTTTGCGACCGCAAAAAAGGCAAATTGCATGTACAAACGCTATTTTGCGTGTCACTAACACGCATTATAGCGTTTGCGACTCTCGCTATTAGGAAGGGGCGTCCCTTCCTTATAGCGAGACTCACTGCCATGTACTATTGTTTTGTGACCACATTTGTCGGCCGCAAAACACTCGCAGTTTACCACCTACTTCAAGTAAGTGGTAAACCACTTGCAAACGGGAAGGGGTCCCCAGGGGACCCCTTCCCCTCTGTGAGTGTGTGAGAAAATATTTTTTAAGAGCAGGCAGTGGTTCCAGAGACCACTGCCTACCGTTAAAAAATGAAACTGAAAAGTTTCATTTTTCTTTTTTAAATGCATCCCGTTTTCCTTTATTTAAAAAGCAGTCCCAGACATGGTGGTCTGCTCACCCCAGCAGGCCACCATCCCTGGGAGTTCCAATGGGGTCGCAAATTGCGCTTGCCTCGTGAATATTGATGAGGCATGCAATTTGCAACCCCATTGGGAGTCGCTAACAGTGTCTGTGACACTGTTGTACATTGCATTTTGCGAGTCGCAAATTGCGAGTCGCAAAGCGACGTAATTTGCGAGTCGCAAAATGTAAGGGTCGTACATCTGGCCGATGACTCTTCCGAGGGTGCTTTACATAATGCAAAACATGCCCTACAAGATCCCACCAGCAGTATTCAGGGGCATCAACCAAGAAGTTTTGGAAAGGGGTGCCCTGAGAATTGCCCTAGCCAAACTACAGCGGGGAGTTTATGACGGGGGACTGGCAGTACCGATATCCTAAAATACTACTGGGCTTCACAACTGCTTGTAATTAATGACTGGGCTTTTGTAGACCATCAGGACCCAGCATGCAGGGTGGACAGAGGGTACATGGGCCGGGTAGGGTATGAAGGGCTTCTGTACAGGAAGACTGGGAGAGGTGGCTGGCCACAGCACGCACAGGTTGTGATAGATGTATGGCATGAGGCCACCAAGTTTCTGGGCTGGAAAGGGAAACTGACTGCCCCGACTCCATTATGGTGCAGAGCACACCTTCCAGAGGTTGGGGGCTGCACGGACTTAGAAAATGGGAGCTCATTGGTATAGAACACCTGGGTGACGTCTGGAGGAACCAGACCTACATAACGTTTACTGACTTGCAGGAGGAGTTCGACCTGGTAGAATCTGAACGCTTCCGGCACACACAGTTGGGGCATGCGTTACACTGTCACCTACCAAAAGGTGAACAATTGCCCGACTCTTCGCCACTAAAAGATCGAGTGTTGACAGAGGCCCTGATGCAGAAGGGAGTGTCACTAATATATAGGAAACTAATCAATAACGCCCCTGATTTCCTGGGCCCCCTTAAGGACAGCATGGGAAGGGGACCTGGAGACGTTAGAAGATGACGATTGGACAGTGGCCCTGCAGGCCCCCCCCCCGGGAGATAGCTATCAGAGTGTGGTTCAGACTGGTCCAGTTTAAGGTATTCCACAGAACGTACAATGCGCAAACGCTCCTGCACAAAATAGGTAAGGCAGAGTCCCCACTATGCAGGAGGGGGTGTGGGAGCGAGGGGTCCTTCTTTCACACCCTTTGGGACTGCCAGTTAGTTTGAGACTATTGGGCCCAGGTGACAGCAATAATGGTGAGGGTGACAGAGGTAGAGATCCCCTTTGAGCCCAAATGGTTACTCCTGGGAATAAAAGGGGAGCAAGACTGGCCCAGGTATAAAGAAATCTAGCTAAGACTGGCAGCTGTGGGCGGGGGCGTGGCGGGCAGCCAAGGAAGATGGCCGCACACTAACTCGGCTCCGGATACCCACTCCCTTTCCCCCCCAAAATCCGACAATTGTCCGTGGACATGACACACGAAAGACAAGCCCAGACTGAGAGCGACAAGCCAGAGATGCGAAAAGAATTGCTTACCAATTACGTACAGAGCCCGCTGTGGCCGGCGGCCTAAATGTGAAGGGAAGCCCCGGAGTGACGGTGGACGTTCACCCCGGGATAGCAGCTCCTTCCTCAGCCTGTGCGAAGGTGCGTGCTACTTGTAACCGCTACCGTCAGGGGCCCGCTCTCTGCCCCTTCCCCCTCGCTGTAAGGCGGGGGAGCCGAGACCCCCGGGACCGCCATCGGGGTCGCGCAGCATGCGCTGTGAAAGCCAGATTTATCCACAGCTCCGCTCGCACGGGAGAGCAAGTGCGGAGAGGGATCGCGGAGGAAGAGCCCCAGACCAGTGCGCCGAAAGGCCCGGCGGGCCAGCAAAAAGTGCTGAAAGAAGCAGTGGAGCTCCTGCGGTGGCCGACCTTATATGAGGGCCTGCCGCAATTTTGATCTACCGGGGGGAAGTACTCAGCCAACAAAAGCTACCATATTGGACGCCTGCTGGGCGCAAATCGCTTGCAGGTGGCCTGGGGGACTGCGGCTCCCCCACCCCGACCAACGTTGCAAAACCTGAAGTTGGAAACAGCGAACGGAGAGAAGGGGTGCAGAACTCACACCTCACTGCAGTAACCGCTGTCCCAGAGTTTGCGGAGGGACTAGTTGAGAGAGGTGGCTGAGGATCAAGTGAAGATACCACAGCCAGCGCCAGCAAGTAAGCCTGTAGGAGCGCATTTGTCATAAGCCTCACAGCGGCTTGAGAGCTCGGCGGGGAAAACCGACAGGCCGCGAGGGAAACCTCACCCTAAACAGGCGGCGGTGATTACCTTAAGGCTCCCTATCAACGACGACACCACCACATCAACCACACAACGGCAGCAGGGCAATGTCGGGTGGTAGAGGAGGGCGTGGCTTGCGTCAGCCGAAACTGGACAGGTTTTCATGGCAAAAGCACCAAGAAGTGACAAATAATCAATCAGAACCAGCTCAAGATGCGCCGCGGACAGCGACGGACCAGGGCAGTCTTACCCTGAACGACATAATGGCCGTCATCACAAATGTGGGCGCCTCCCTAGAATCGCGCATAGATAAATCTCCCTGTTAAGAGCAGACTTGCGGAAAATGGACACCAGGGTAAAAGAAGTGGAAGATGTAACCCATGGTCTCGCCACAGATACAACTGCTTTGAAAAAACAAGTCAGTGAACTGCAAGCCACCAGCAAAATCCTAGCAGCGCAAATGGATGATTGCGAGGGTAGGTCCAGGTGGAATAATGTCAGAATTTTAGGGGTCCCGGAGAGATCGGAGGGGCCTGCCACAGACCTCTTCGTGGAATATTTGATTATAAAACTCCTGAAACCTCGTAATCTCTCCAACTACTTCTCCATAGAAAGGGCACATCGAGTGCCAGGAGGTAGACCTAAGTCGGGGGTGCCACCGGGGCCGATACTGGCTCGCATTTTCAGCTTTAGGGACAGGGATGTTATATTGCAGACCGCTCGCAGTGCCCCGCCACTCAAATATGAGAACAATATCATCACTTTTTTTCCCTGACTTCACCATGAAGGTGTAGAAACAGAGAGACAGTTTTCTAGAAGTTAAAAAGGCCCTCAGAGATAAAAACTTGAAATATGCTATGCTGTTCCCTGCCAAGCTGAGAGTAGAGGCGGAGGGCACAACATGGTTTTTCACCGAGCCAGATGCGGTCTGGGAGTGGCTGGAGGGATGGCAAAGAGTAGGTGATTCAGATAACCCAGACAGGCACAGGCAACGAATAGGGAAGTCACAGAAAACAGAAGACCCGCCCCAAGGCACATAGCGCACTAAACCACAACAGTTCCTGCTGAGCAACGGTAACCAGTTAAGGACTCTGAGTAATTGGGCCTTTCCGGTTCAATCAAGAACAAGCTATCAAGAAAGGACTGAATAGAGCACCATTAAACGTAGATAAGCAACAAGTGGAGAGAAAGCTATATCTAGGAACACTGATGAAAGCAAGAAAAGCTGAGTATATAATACGATTGAATCTTTATAAAGTAAATGTATCATGCCTATTGTTGTGAACATGGGGAGGGGGTGGGGCAAACATGTCCACGTCTCTTCCACTACAGGGAGGGGAGGGCGACGGGCACTCTGCAATGTTGGGGAGGCAGGCAGTTCAAGAACCGCCGTGCAGGTAGGCAGGGAGGGGGGTGGGGGGTGGGGTAGTACCAGGTTGGTGGGATTAGTATAAGTTCTAGTTGTATTAGTAAGGAGTTGCAGCTATTCTCTTTCTAATAGGGCTACACTATTCGATCCCTAAACTTTTTTATTTCCCAAACCAGGAAAAGCAATTTACACAAACTACCAGGAAAGCTAGACAGAGCAAACGCTCCAGGCACGCAAATCGCACAACCAGTGATAGCAAGGATAACAGAGACATACACACCCGCGATTGGTGGGGGGGCAGAGACGTCATTTAGACTACTCACCTGGAATGGCAACGGACTCGGAGACAAACTGAAGAGGGGGATAGTGCTCCAAAATATAAAACGGCAAGCACCAGATGTAGTCCTACTTCAGGAAACCCATCTAGTCGGAAACACTTGTAAGGCACTCGATAGGTGGGGCTATAAATTAATTGCACACTCAGGCTTCACCTCTGTGTCCAGAGGGACGGGGATACTCTTGAGTAAAACTTTCCCCTCTATACTAGCACACTCCCACACAGATGCGCAGGGTCACTTTGCAGCAGTGTCCGGTACTTGGGAGGGTAGATGTGTTAACATTATGTCAGCATATGTTTCCCCGGCGCTCCACAGTACGGCGCTACCTGACATGAGCAAGATGATACTAGACCTGCTGGATGGAGAGCTAGTGATAGGTGGAGATCTAAACATGACACTGTGTGACCTGAAGGGCGGCTTCCCGCCTCGTAACACCCCGCATACTAAATCCACTTTAGCCGACTTCATGGTAGCCTTGGGATTGGTGGATGTGTGGCACGAAGCTCACCCTCACACACAACAGTACACATTTTACTCTGGAGCCCGCAATAGCCTGTCCTGCATAGATCATATATTGACACTGGCTGACAAAAGGCAACACTTTACAGACATAAGACATCTGGCTAGGGGGATTTCAGGCCATTCTCCGATATGGGCATGCTATATCCTGGGGACTTCATCCGCTTGGGAAACGATCTTGCTTAACCCCTGGTGCCTGAAGGTCCCACATATTAAAACCAGACTCATTAAATCTACAGATGAGTATTTCAAGGAAAACGTGGGGTCAGTCAACTCCCCTCAAATTATTTGGGAGGCTTTCAAGACGGTGCTAAAGGGGCAGGCACTCTCCCTCACTGTAGGTCACAAGAAAGGGAAGAGAAAAAAGCTTGAGGAGTTGGAGCAAGATATTTTAACTAGGGAACTAGCTATTACACACACACAGGTTGGGGCAGCCATACATGCATTAGATCTAAAGTGCCAGGAGTGCAGGAATCTGATAACAGAGGTGGCTAGGGATAAATACCGGGCGACACAACACAGAATATATGACCATGGAGATAGGGCAGGAAAATTACTAGCTTGGCTGGATAGGCGAGAACTGGCGGATCATTGGATAACTACTCTAAGAGGAGACGATGGTGAATTGCTTAAGGACCAGCAGGCCATAACAGATGCCTTTGCAGCCTATTTTGCACAATTTTATTCTCCCGCAACCTCGGCCATGACAGAGGAGTCAATGAAATTGTTGGCGGACCTACCGGTTCCGACCCTCTCGTCAGACGACCGCAAACTCTTGAGGCCAATCCCACAAACGAGGAATTAATATCAGCTATTCGCAGTATACAATCAGGGAAGGCGATGAGGCCAAATAGCCTTCCAATAGAGTTCTTTAAAATAACCGCTGCTAAAGTGGCACCACACTTGAGCCAAATGTACTTAGAAAGCAAACAGTTGGGTATATTGTCAAAAGATCAAAGAGTAGCTTCCATCATGGTAATCCACAAGAAGGGAAAACCGGCGGACGACTGCAGTTCCTATCGCCCTATGTCTCTGCTCATCGCAGAGGTTAAAATCCTGGCTAAACTATTGACTACTCGACTGCTCCCAGTTGTTAAAAAACTAGTACTTAGATCAGTCCGGATTTATGCCAAGTCGTAACACTGCTCTTAATCTACGACGTCTAAACGGGATGCTAGGGCGGGGGGATACCATAAAGGAAGATGCAGCAATACTGTCCGTCGGCGCGCGGATGGCCTTTGACACAGTCAAATGGCCATACATGTTCACAGTCCTAGAACGCATGAGACTCTGTAAAAACTTAATTACTTGGAGCCGCCTGCTGTATGCGGAGACACTAGTGCAGGTGGTAGTGAATGGACACACATCGAAGACATTTTCTCTTAGTCGAGGAACACAACAGGGTTGTCCACTGTCACCAATATTATTTGCATTGCTCCTCAAACCTTTGGTGATATGGATACAGGGAGATCCTTTGTTCCATGGATTTCGATGGACGAACGAATGAGAAGACAAAATCTCCTTATACGCAGACGACGTACTGCTATATGTAGCGTCGCCGCGGTCCTCCATTAACAGGGTCATCCAGATCTGCACCAAATTCGGAAAATACTCCGGACATACCATTAACTGGTCTAAATCTGTAGTCTATCTCCTGCATGGTCCAGCCCCGATCCTCCCTTCCAATTGTGAGGTGACGATAGTGACGGAGGGATTCCGATATCTATTGATATTCGCCAGGGCTAACCCTGAACTTTTCTATGAGCACAATCTCCTAGGCCCACTAACTCGTCTACAAGGGGATGTGCGACATTGGAGATCAGTGCCACTGTCTCTGCTGGGACGTGCTGCCCTATTTAAAATGATGCAAACACAAGGAGATGATGGACGGAGCCCTGAAACTTTTGAGACACTCACCCCCCGTCACAGATCTGGGTTGAATCCATCATCGTTCTTTAGCTCACTTCGCCATCCCAGTTCAGACCCAGCTATATGCAAATCAGTCTTGACCCTGTGCCTCATGGCAACAGTCCAGCCCGAACTGCTAAGCCAGGTCTTTCCTGGACCGGAAACAAGCATCCTGGGACCGGTTTGGGTGTAACACCCCTCATCAGCCAGGCTAGCTTGAATCCAGTGGCAAAGTGAGCAAGGGACCCACGTCTTGTGTTTGCTATTTAAAATGATGGTGCTGCCACGTTTCCTCTATGCCCTGCAAAATTCGCCATACAAGGTCCCCGAAGCCTACTTCAAAACAATAGAGGGGGAAGTTAGGACTCTACTCTGGGACGGAAGGCCCCTGCGCATTGCGGCTCATAAACTCGTTAGGGGATGGTATGCCTACTATCTTAGCATATTACTGGGCAGCACAGCTGACCGCCATAAATAAATAGGTACATCGCGCACATGATGAGCCATCCTCTCGTATTGGCAGATGGCTGATGGGCACTGGGGGATATAGAAAAGCCCTCTACACAAACCCGAAAAGGCACTATCTTACAGGACCAACGGCCTAAACGGTCGCCCTATGGCACAGAGATACAAAGAAATTGGGCTGGTATAACAAGGTGGCATTAACCACCCCCCTATGGGAGGCAAAACAAATAGGGAGATTAGGCCAACGCCAGGACTTTGATAAATGGGACATTATTGGCATATCAAAAGTGGGTGATTTGTGGGTAAGGGAAAAAATAATCCCATTCTCCGACTTACAGAAAGAATACGAAATGTCTGATTCTGAGACTTTCAGATATTTACAAATACGACATGCTTTAATGGCAGCTGTTCAAGCAGAGGAGGACATACCGGAGGCCTCTCCTCTAGAGGATAGACTTCTGACAGAATACATGTACCGTAGAGCCATCTCCCTGGCATATCAGAAAATAATAAATAATCTACCTGACCCACTTCAGCGTCTTCCCAAGCTGTGGCAGGCAGATGTAGGAAACCTCGAGGAAGAGGACTGGCGTGATGCGCTCTGCTCCCCACGTAAAGTAGCCATGTCATCGCGGCTGAGACTGGTACAACTTAAAATACTTCATAGATCATACTTTACCTGTGTTACTCTGGTCAAAATGGGAAGGAGAGAAGAGGCAGGGTGTAGAAGCTTGTGTGGGCGGGAGGGTACATTTTACCATACACTTTGGGAATGCCCGCTGTCATTGGAAAACTGGGAAGCAGTAATCGCACGTATGCAAGACGTGAGTAGCGGAGACCTCCATCCATCCCCTAAATTATGTATACTTAATGTATGGGAAGTGACTGACATGACCCGTATGGAAAAACTCTGGATCACCCTGGGACTGATAGTCGCTAAACGAAATATAGCCCGGAAGTGGGGAGTGGCTGAGACCACAACATTAGAGGAGTGGGGACATGGGATGGTGCATGATAGCAGAAAGAGTAGTCTATGAAAGTAGGGGGTGCCCACAGAAGTGGGCCCGGATATGGGGTAAATGGAATGCCCATAGGGGCAATATTTGTATCTCCCCCTCTATCCGAGGGAAGGGGAGGGAATGTCGTGGATGTAATTTACGATGAAATATAATGGGTCATCTATGTTGTTAATTGACAGGAGGGGAAGTAATTTGAAATCTGTTTGTTTGTCCAATATCATGGCTATCCTTAATATCTGCTGTAAACTACCTAAATTCAATTTTTAAAAAAGAGTTTAAAAAAAAAAGAGTGGCAGCTGGGGTGGCAAAGTGAAAAATAGCAAGATTATGGGAGGCTACGGCCACACCGACAGCGACGGACTGGGAGGTGGACCTGGACTGGTGCCAGAGGGCTGAACAGGTAGTTTACACGGCGAGAGGCTGCCCCAAGAAATGGGAAAGAGTGTGGGGTGCTTGGAGGGCCTAGAGGGGGCAGGGCTGGTAGGACCAATGGGAGGGTTTCTGAGAAGTAAATGGAGATAACGGGTAATGTGAATATTGATCTTAGTGGCCGTGAAAGCGCAGAGTCTATATATCTGGACAATATACAGAAACGATTTGTGAGGAACTAAAGCAAACTGTTCAAGTGCTGTAACCTCATTGTGTCATTATCGCATGATTTGTGAAGCCTATGTTTTTGGTTCTTAATAAAAAGACTTTAAAAAAAAGAAAGAAAATGTGTTGAACGATTCATAGTCCCGTTGTTCCCACTTTATGTCTCCTGATGTATACATGTGCGCAACGGGTACCCACATACACACAGTGTTTGTCAAAGTTGTAATGGAAATTTGGCTACCCTATTCGAGTTTTTGATGAGATACAAGTTCCTATATCTCATTTTTGGCTGGTTGTCAGGTGTCAATTCTGTTGTTCTCTCAAGTAATACATTATAATTGCTCTAGGCTACCCTTCAACCATCCCCCAAACATCAGAACAGAAAAGTTAACTTTGTAAGATGTTCTCAACTTTAGAACCAGCCATTGAGATAACATCCACATAATAACACTTAGGGTAATTACAAACTGCTAATTCTTTATTTGTTTCAAAATGAATCCCCTTTGTGGCTTCCCTGTTTTCCCCTTTCCTACAGCATGCTAAGTCTTAAACCTGTGAGCCAAGAAAGGATTTCAAAATTGACAGAGATCATAGAGAACAGCTGTGTCCAAGGCAAATGCTTATCTTGTGACATTGGCTCTGTACTGAGGATCCCCAGCACCCGTTGAGGGAGCACCTATGGGTTCCCAGCGGGTTGGGAACTACTTAGGGGCCGATTCCGATCTCGGCCGGTAGTGCTCCGAATCGGATTCGGTTTTACCGGATCCGATCCGGAGCCCTATTTTCCGACCGAGTCGTACGCGCGTCCGGGCGAGCGAGTACGATGCGTATTCGCCGACCGACTCGTCCGGGCGACCCGACCGCTCCGACCGACTCGTACCCGGATCGTACCGCTCCGACCGACTCGCTCGGACCCGATTCGCACCGCGCAATGGAGACGTTTTCCGGCCGGGTAAGTACGATGCGCACCTCGACCGCTCCGACCGACTCGCGCCGTCCGACTCGAACTCGCTGTCGGAGCCGTACTTTGGGGGTCCGTGTCGGACCCCCCTGTACGCGTACCCGTGCGAGGCGCACACAGGGGGACCCAAGGGTCCCCCCTACCTGTGCGTGTACGCCGCGAAGTGCTTCGCGGCGTACTCGCTGTAGGGGGCGCCCTTGTCCGCCTCGCACCCAATGAGGCAATGGGAGCCTGCGTACGCGTTGTACGACCGGCTCCCATTGAGTACAATGGGAGTCCGACCGACTCGTGTCCGGTGGCATACGAATGCATCGGACTCGTTCGGTCGGACTGCACGGGTCCGATTCGGTCGGAAATCTCTCCGAGGACGGCTCGGTCGGAGAAATTACCGTCACGAATCGGAATCGGCCCCCAAGTTGGGCACCACCCTCATGATGACCCATAGGCCTTCGTCAGGGGGACCGAGAAGAATTGTCTTACCTTCATAGATCAGTGGGTGAGACTGATGCTCTGTGAGCCTGTGGAGGGCACTCTACTGCAAAGGAGAACATTATAGAAGAATCAAGTTGGCTACTCAAACTGTATGGTTTGTTTTTCTTCCAGTACTTGCAAAATTAAAAAATCACAAGAATAATTTTCTTTTTCTTTCTCCCAGGGCACATGATGGGGACTAGGTCGAGTTGCTGGCAAGCTCAAAGGGTGGTAATGGAGAAGAACTCTGAAGGCCAGGAGGAGTTTGGAGGTTCCAAACAGAACTCCGGTCAGAAGAGGAAAAGCTGGAACCAGACTCCTGTTAAATATTTGAACCATGCTAAATGGCTACCAAATCTCCTGGGACTTTGTGCAATAGCACTGATCCTGAGAGAGGTGGAAATCTCCTGGGATCTACACCAAAAGTGCTTGGACCAGAAGAGAAACCAGCAGGGAATGACACTGAGTGAGGGTATGCAAGGTGATAGCACAGGGATAAGTATCTCTCACTGGGTACCTCATGGCCCGAAACATGGCATGGTGCATGGGCTGAGAGGTGGCATAGGCCATCGTTCTACAATTTAGCATTCAGTCACTTAGGCAATGGATGTGTGTGGTCATGTGTCTTCGGATGCAGCAACAATGGTGGATTGAGATTTCTGACATATTCTGCTTATTATTTGATGTGGTATCCAGAAATTAAGTAACAGAGAGCCTATCATGCTCCAAAGTCTGTTGTCTGAGGTAGAGTTTTTCCCATTTTCCGTGTAGACATTGCCTCCCAAGGGATCACTGACATAGTATCGACAGACAAAATATCTTCATACCAAAATATCGGCACTAAAATATCGATAACATTATTATCGACGAGCAATACTTATTTAAAAAAATACACATATATCGAAACCATATTATCGTCAATAAAAAATATTGTTTTAAACATTATCGTACACACAATTATCGTAATAGAAAATATCGACATTTCTTTAAAAATATACAAAATGTCATAAATATCGAAAGTTAAAATATAGACAGCAAAATTATCGTTTTAATACAAATATCGACTATTTAAAAATGAATAAAATCAACATATCTTTACACAAAAATCTATTTTTACACTATAAACACTCTACACACATTATAAATATAATACGATCGTATTATAACATATAAACATATAAAAGCATAGAATAATAACAAAACACACTAGTAAATAATAATTCAAATATTATTAAATATAACACATACAGCATTCAACATTAAAAGCAATGTTAAACATACTTAACTAACAAAATCAGTTAAAAAAAAAATGAGTACTAACAACTTCTTAATTAGCGTTTTCCATATAGGGAAACCAACTGCCAAAACAAAAAAAATAAATTAACAACAACGAATGAAAACCTCACACTCATAAAATACACCAATAACATAAAACTATCAATTAAATCAACACTATATAAATAACGAAAATTTATATTTAATTTACACTTCAACCCTACAAGAAAAAAGAAGAGGAGACTCTGCTGGATTACTTCCAGAACGCAGATTTACATTACAGAAAAAGCTTTGGACCTGCACTAAGTAAGTAAAACTGCATTTAGAATATAACACTACTTATAGTCTTCACCAAAAAATATATATAAAACATAATTCACTAATATGTCTCTCTTAAACTTATATCTTCTCTACAGATATCTTATAAAGCAGCAAAAAAATACTACAGCAGCGTCAACAATAAAGTTACAAAGAAGGTAAGTATATTATTTTTTTATATTAAACAACTCCCTAAAAAAGAAACCCAAAGACCCACTTACTCACAATATCCCCACCACCTACAACACAATACAACAAAAATATTAAATTTTTATTTTTCTTCCCAACAGAAACATCTTCAACAAAACAAAAATCCAAGCTTGAAAAAATTGCAACAGCATTTTTTTACATCAACAGCAACTTTGTAAGTATATACAAAGCAATGTATCTTTATTTACTCAAAAACTATACTGTATTATTTTAATTAATATTTATATATATTTTCCTTAGCACTAAAAAGACCACCATGACTGAAGGCGCACAATTTATTACGTCTCAAAAAGGGAAAATGTTATTATGTTACATGGGTTATGTATATACACAAGAAAAACAAACTGGTTTAAAAGGCTTTTGGAAATGCAGCAAATATTATTTGAACAAATGTTATGGAAGAGCTATAATACAAGAAACCACTGTTGTATCTGTAAAAGAACATAACCACCCCCAAATGTAACTGAGATTGAAGTAAGAGACGCTCTTGAATCAATAAAAGAAGCTAGCACTAGTACAGATAGACCCACCACCGAAATACTAAAACAACAGTTACTAACAGTACCCCAACATGCATCTAGCCAATTACCCTCTATTGATTAATTAAAGAGAACAATAGCTAGACAAAAGAAAGCCACAACAACTTCAACATGTGCCCCTAAAACCTTTCAAGAGGTAGAGATTCCCCCTGAACTAAGAATAACACACAATAATGAACCATTTATACTATTTGATAATAAATGAAAAGATAAAAGAATCATTATGTTTGCTACTGCAAACCATTTACTTAAATTACAACAATGCGACACCTGGATGATGGATGAGACTTTCAAAACGTGTCCCAAACCATTTTATCAGTTGTACACAATCCATGGTATATTTCAAAATACTAATATTCCATTTATCTATACCGTACTCCCCAATAAACAACAATCTACCTACCTTGAAATTCTAAACCAAATAAAACAAAAAACAAATAATTATTTTCCTCAAAACATAATTATAGATTTTGAACAAGCCATGATTAATTCTATACTTAAATCCTACCCACATATAGCAATCCAGGGTTGCTATTACCATTTTAACCAATGTCTATGGAGACACCTGCAAAAGTCAACGCTAAGGGCCCTATTCCGATCTCGCTCAGAAGGGCTCCTAGCGGTATCCGTCAGTAGCGAGTCTGAGTCGTACGCGTGATTTCCGTGCGACTCGTACAGCTGTACGAGCGAGCAAGTATGATGCGCTTCAAGCCTCGCACTACGACCGACTCGTACCCGTCAGCGATGCCTCCAGAGCGACTCAAATCTGTCCAATGCGTACAGTGCAATGCGTATGGTTTCCGGCCAGCCAATTGTGATGCGCGTTGCGAGCAGCCGGTGCGAGTCGGAGCCTCCGTCTCGAAAAAGATCCAGGAACCGTACTTCGGGGGTCCGCGCCGGACCCCCCTTCACCCGGGGCCCTACGACTTGGACAGCGGGGGGACCCAGGGGTCCCCCTCACCCAGGCATGTACGTTGAGGGGGGACCGACGCGAACACGCGACAGGAAGCGCCCTTTTCCAAGACGTACATTTTTCATGATGGAAGCCTATGTACGCGACGTACAACAGGCTCCCATTGACTTCAATGGGGCTCCGAGCGAACCGAGTCTGTCAGCGCTGCAGCGCATCGTACTCTGTCGCTCGGAGCCCCGAAGCACGAGTCGGTTGGAAAGCTCTACGGGACAGAGTCGGTCGTAGGGCTTTCCGAGCAGGATCGGAATCGGGCCCTTAGTGTTGAATATGCAACTGACAGTAGTTTTGCATACCAAGTAAAAAAACTGATAGCACTGGCCTATGTCCCAGTAACTGAGGTAGCAGAACACTATAACATCCTAATAGAAAACCCCTACTACAAAAGAAATGAAGAAAAACTAAGCCCACTTTTAGATTACTTCGAAGATACCTGGGTGGGTAGACTCCACAGATCAGGGCATAGACGACTACCCAAATTCCACATTCCATGGTGGAATGTGTACCTGAGCACACTAAACAAACAAGCCAAAACCAACAATGCTGTTGAAGGATGGCATAATGCCTTCCAAGCAACAACAGGCAGAGGGACACCTACCCTACACAAACTACTCCAAGCTCTCCAAAAAGAACAAAGCTATCAGGAACTCAGAATGGAACAATCTGTGACCCAAATAGGCCCAAAACTCACCAAACAAACCAAAAAAATGTTTGAGTTACTACAAAGTCAGGTAACACTATACCCAAGCACAAGAGGCCTAGAATACCTATCACTAATAGCTAAAACCATACTTTAAAATATTAATCTACAGTAAATAAAAATTGTTTTCTGCAAAACACAAACTGCATCTATACATATAATTTTTCTAAATTTTGTAAAATATAAATAATTTGTCATATATATTTCATTTAATAATATAAATATATATTGACATCTTAATTAAATTTTACAACATATAACAAATATTTAAAATATTATTCTCAACATTGCCCTCCCACATTTATTGATTAAATTACTTACGGTTTCTGTAGCTGAAGAAAAGATATTCCAAAGATCGTTAATCCCTCCAGGTATCTCTCAATTCAAACGAATGTAAAAATTAACCCCCAAAAAAATGCAAAAATCCAATTTTTTCAAAAATAATCCAGGGTCGATAAATCCAACTCGATTAAACCATAAAAAACCCGAAAATATGTTTTAAATAAAGAAATGCTCCAGGAAAACCCGAAAAATTAAGAAAGTGTTAAATAAATATTAGTATAAAATACTAATACACACTTCTTAATTAAAAAAACGCTATCTTCTTCAAAACGCAGCTCCGATAAATCCAACTCGATTAAACCATAAAAAACCCGAAAATATGTTTTAAAAAAGAAACACTCCTGGCAAACCTGAAAAATTAAGAAAGTGTTAAATAAATATTAGTATAAAATACTAACACACACTTCTTAATTAAAAAAACGCTATCTTCTCCAAAATGCGACTTCGATAAAAGACAACCTGTAAAAAAGTAAAGAAACATACCCACCCACACAAACATACATATACACTATAATTAAATACAATTAAAAACACATTTAGCACCATATACACACATTTCTCTACATATTCTAACCTCTCTACACTAGGCCTCAAACAGTAACTATGGATATCTCGCTAAAATATAACTAACAACTAAAACACACCAAAAACACAACCACCTAACACTAGACACACTACCTACCACCTAACTACGGGGCTGATTAGGATGGCGGGCGGATGTCCACCACCGGGCCGGCGGTGGCGACCGCCGGGCCGTCGGTGGACATCCGCCCGCGATCGCAACCCAGAAAACCGCCTGTCAGATTAGGATGGCGGTGGTGACCGCGGGGGTGGGAAATTCCGACCGCCGCTTGTCCGCCGGTTGCCATCCGCACTCCTGCCTGGCAGACGGAGCAGGACCGGGATAATGGTGGCAGTGCCGAGCAGGCTCTGCCGGCACGATTATGATGCCGGCGGTAGCCAGCCTTTCCGCAGCGGTCAAACCGCCATGGAAAGGCTGGCGGAGATTGTCTTCCAGGGGCCCGTTGCGGGCCCCCAATGTGTTGGGGGGGTGGTGGGTGCACTGGGGGGGTACCCAAGGTCCCCCCCTACATTTCCCTGTACCAGGTGGCAGGCACTGTGCAGTGCCTGCCACGCAGTGCAGGGAAATGCAGGACATGCTCCTTTCAACATCGCGGCGGTGCTGCGGGCAGCAGGAACCGCCGCAATGTTAAAGCCCGCGATCGTACCGCCGCGGTTGGATTTCGACCGTGGGCCATCGTAATTCGACCAGCGGTTATGTCGCGGTCCATGCGGGCGGTCTTTTCCCGCTACCATGGAGGTCGGGAGGTTTTCCGCCCGCCATCCTAATCAGCCCCTACATTTAAATACAAGTAAAAACTTAGGGGCCTATTACGATGGCAGGCAGAGGCACCACCGCAGTGCTGGCGGTGGCGGAAAATGCCATTTTTCGCACGCTAGCAGCGGTCTCCACGCCCGCCATATTAGTATGGTCAAACACAGCCCATTTCCCGTCCACCGCAGTGCGACGCAAACCGCCAGAAAAATGCGCCAACCACCACGGCGGTGGGAGCCAATGGAGACCCACCGCCGTGCGGAATGACGTCCCGACCGCCGTACAAATTAGGATGACCCAAACAGTCAGTTGCACCGCTGCGGAGAAACCGGCCAACCAGAGACGGCGGAAGCACGACAGTGGAGCGCGAAACCTGATCCCTGGTCCCAACCGCCCGGTCCCGAGCGCAATGGATCCAGCTTAACACGTCTTCCTGGCGCTGTAACTGATACACCACCAGCAACTCATGCACCGTCGCGGACGTCGCCGCAGGTACGCAACAACACAACTCCGCACACAACAACAACACACAATGCATGGGCAGATACAGGGTTCCTGTCCACACCAGATACCCTGGTGGGGACAGGAACACATCCACAATAGTACCCACACATGTCCTACCTCTCACCAAATTACCCCTCCGCATCCAGGTCACCCACCAACCGCGATCGTGATGTAATGTTCCGGTCACGTCACTGCAGCGGTGAAGACGCGTGAAAACATGCGCACAATGCAGAAGGCAGGGCCAGCGACAGGCATGGGCAGTACACAAAGATCATAGGGCCACACCTCCACCCTCCACACAACAGTCCCCCACCCCAAACATGAAGGGACATGCCATGTGCTTCTCCTGTGCTCCCCCATGCACAATAACCAGCCAGGTGAACCCACACCCTGCACCACACACAAAACAACTAGGGAGACAGTACAGCTGGTGGGGCTGCAGAGGAATACACAGCACAGAATCACAGTGCCAGGGCAATCCACACACCACACCTACACCACACTCATAGCAAGAAAACTGAGTCCAAGCACAAAATGAACACTCATACAGATAAGGAACAATCACTCAACTGGACACACAGCCTGCCAAGCCACACAGACATACCCCACACTGACACACAGCCACATACACAGACCAGATGTCAGCAGCAATGGAGGACAACAAATAGGAAATCTAAAGTGAGGTGCACACAAATGGTAGGCCAAGGAGCAAACCACTAAGCATGTGCACACCGCATGCAAGAGAAGGAACATATAACAACACCCTCAGCCCATCAAATCACACATGGCTGGCACAGTGAGTGAAGTCAAACCACAGTCACCTCAGTGCAACAACTCATGGAGACAGCAAGGCAACCCATGGACAGGCACAGGGATGAAAGGAAGGGTCTGAAGTCCAACAGTGAACAGCCACATATCTGCATCCAAATACCTGCCATGTGTATGTCAGCAGCACAACACACAGGGCCCATTGTAACACCCCATGACTGTCAAACACAAGTAGGAACCTTCACACATACCCCACCCCCCTCACACCTACAGCACACAACACCAGTGTCCACCACACAGAAGGGTGCCAATAATGTCCAGTCAACACACTGACAAACAACCACACTCCCTGGGGGGTATCCACAAACATCACACACACACACCCAGGGATGCCTGAACCAATGCTTGCACAAAATCAACAGCCAAACACAAAACTCCATCACAACACACACAGAAGTACAACCAGACCAGACCTGACTTGTGCAGCAAAACTGTGGGAAGGCAATGGGAGCCCAGACAGAACAGGAGTACACAACCTCATCAGTCAGGAACAATGCACAGACAACATACCACAACACAGACAAGAAGTGCATCACCACAAAACAATAATGGACACAAACTGGGAGAAATGGGCCTACAATGATACACATACAGACATACCACACCACCCATAAAGTCAACATGGTGTCATAATGTACCACATGCTTGCACATGCACAATAATGACAACTGACAGCTCAAATATGAGAGGAGAAAACACCCAGGACGCACCCAAAACAAGCACAGGAACAAGAATAGCCCTAAGTGCATGTGACAGCCACACAAGTAATGCACACTACACTGGCAAGACACAAGTGACTGAAACACAACACACCAACAAAACACACACACTGACATGCAAATACAACAACACACACAGAGCATCTGTCAGCTGCAAGACACAACACAGCCCAAACACTGC
The DNA here is from genome assembly GCA_963921515.1 of Calotriton arnoldi. Taxonomy (NCBI): domain Eukaryota; kingdom Metazoa; phylum Chordata; class Amphibia; order Caudata; family Salamandridae; genus Calotriton; species Calotriton arnoldi. Next base: position 250,380 of record CAWUFW010000954.1, read on the forward strand.
CCACATCCACATCAAACACACAACAGATGCACATGCCAATACATCACATTGCAAACACAGCAGGACATCAGGGGACGCACACCAGGCAAGGACAAGGCAACATACACTCACAGCACTGCATGCACGACAAGCAGTGTGTGCACACTAAACATACCAGTTCCACACAGACATGAGTGGCACACCATGAACACCCACAACACCAATCAGCACAGCACACAGACAATATCACACTCAGGAAGTGAAGCAGTACCTCAGCAAACACACATACAGCTAACCCAACACCCTCAGATGCACAAGTCTGGGACACCCAGGTGAAAACAACATGACCAGAGGACTGTGCAGCACAAACAGTTGAACTGCATCTGAGCAACCATGGCTGCAAAACAGTATCAGAAAATCACATATAACCAATAGGGAAACTGTCATGAGTGGCACATTGGTCCTGTGCACATATCAGCACCACAAACCATAGTGTAACAAATGAAGTGATGGGGAGGCACACACACTGGCAACACAAGGGGACAGCTGACCTGAGAGTGAAGTGTTGTGTACGTCAGTAGTGGACATGGCAGGAGTGCACCATACACAAATAGATGAAGTGCAGACTCACAATGGCACAATGACTCAGAAGCACAGATAGGGGATGGTATGACTCCACACCCCACATGCCATACTGGAGGCAAAAAAGCACCAAGTGACAGCAATCCATGAGAAAACACACCCACAATGTCAGTGTGGCCGAGCAGGTCTGCACAGTGACCACAAAGAGTATCAAGACACATGGCTGATCAACAAAACACAACACTGAATTGCCAGTCACACACTCTGCATACCCACAATTGCCACCAACAACAAGCTGGAGTCCCCCAGAAGTGAAAGGACACACCAACACACTGCACAGTGCACAACCTACAACTCCCACATGTGCACACAATCACAAGCACAGGGCTGACCAATCAAACAAACAGGCACTCAAATCCTGGCTGACACATGTGTGCAGTTGACATTGCAGGGGCACACACACATCAACACTACAGACAAAGTCACCCCCTTCACACTGCACACTTCTTGACCACCCAAATGCACACATAGAAATCAACCCATGTGACTAGGATGACTGGCCATCACAAGATGACCATACACCAACACTGCTGTGCACACATCAAGTAAGATCACACATACATGATGACCCTGGCCAGCCTGCCTGCAATCCTGTGGATAGAATCCCACCTTGTGCTGGCAGTGCATACAAACATGACATGTGTACGAATCACTGACAAAATATCGAAGGTCAAAAAATCGACCTACAAAAATATCGCAACAAAAATATCGATGTCAAGAATATCGACATCCTATCTACAACATGGTAAGTACAAAAATATCGAAAAAAAATATCGATGTCAAAAATATCGTTTTTTTTTTTTTTTTAATAATATGTAAAATAAACTAAATAATACTTATAATTTAAATAAACATAGTTAAAATTATTTGGTAATATTTAAAATTAATAAGTAACATATATAATTAAATAAAACATTAATTAAACATATACATATAATATATAATATACTTACTTAATAATAAGTTTGAATAATTATTTTAATAAATTATAAATTATTAAAAAATATTATAAATTATAAATACATCTATACACATAAAACAATAACATAAAGAAAAATTAAATAATTATGTATAACAAATTAAAAAAGTTAAATTTACTTTTAATATTTTTAAAATTAATTATATACTATATTAACTAAAATAATGCAAAAAATATTAAGTAGCGTAGGGAATAAAATTACTATTACAACTCCCAAAAAAACAACAGTACAAAAAATGTTGGATAGCGTAGGGGTAAAAATTACTATTCCCACTCCAGAGAGTGCAACAGTAGGGAAAGTGTTGGATAGCGTAGGGGTAAAAATTACTATTCCCACTCCAGAGAGTGCAACAGTAGGGAAAGTGTTGGATAGCGTAGGGGTAAAAATTACTATTCCCACTCCAGAGAGTGCAACAGTAGGGAAAGTGTTGGATAGCGTAGGGGTAAAAATTACTATTCCCACTCCAGAGAGTGCAACAGTAGGGAAAGTGTTGGATAGCGTAGAAGTGACAAATAACATACTTAGAAATAAACACATTTTTTAAAATAATTAATGAATTATTAAATAACTCTAAACTATTTACCAATACCAATAATAATTTATTAAAAACATATTTACCAATAGAAAATTTATTAACAATACATTAATAATAAATACCAATAAATAATAATTAATGAATATTAATTAAATTTATCAATAGATAATATTTAATAATATTTAATTACCAATTAATGATAAAACAACAATAAATTAATTATCAATACCCAAAAATAAATTTAATAATTACTTAATTAGATTTCAATTACTTCCAAAAGTATTACCCTATAAACGCACAACACACTGCAATTATAAAATACACTTAACATAATGATCAATTAATCAATTAATAAAAATTAATAACTAATTAATAATAATTAATTACCAATTAATAATTGATTACCAATTATCAATTAATTAACACTAATATAATTATCAATACCAATTAATTAAAATAAATTATAAATTAATTGCATTTAAATTACATATTGATTAATTAATCAATTACTAAAAATTAATCACCAATTAATTAAAATTAATTACCAATTATTAATTCATTAACAATTATATAATTATCAATAACAATTAATTAAAATAAATTATAACTTAATTAAATTTAAATTACATGATAATCAATTAATCAAAATTATAACCAATTGATAAAAATTATTTACAAATTATTAAGTAATTAACAATAATATATTTATCAATACCAATTAATTAAAATAAATTATAACTTAATTACAATTAAATTACTTCCCACCCTATTCCCCTATAAACCCACAACCCGCTACAGAACTTAAATGCAAAAAATATTTAAAATTAATTTATAATTCCTAAAAATTAATAATTAATTTAGTATAATTAAATTACTTCCCACCCTATTCCCCTATAAACCCACAACCCGCTACAGTACAAAAAAAATAAAATAACTTAAAAAAATAAATTTATTAACATATAAAAATTGTATACATATATTTTTAAACAATTAGAACACTTAACAAAAACACATATAACACATACATATTAAAAACATAACAAAATACATAACAATAATACAAATATCGATATTAGTAACATCGATATTAGTAACATCGATATATTTGATTTCGATATTACTAACTTCGATATTACTTACATCGATATTAAAAAATTCGATATTACTTACCTTAGGGTCGATATTCTGTCCATCGATATTCTGTCCCTTCGATATTCTTTCCCTTCGATATTTAAACTTCGATATTTTTGTATATCGATATAATTTTTCCGATATTTTGACTGCCCACCATGTGTACAACATAGCTAACCTGACAAAAGAATGATTATGATAACAGTAGTCCATCACAAACCACCATCATTGCACCCCCAAGCCTCAGAGTCAACAAGAACTGAAGTGCCTGTCACCCCTGTAAAACCCTTAAAAAGTGAGACAAGCCATTGGCAATGTTGAAGTGGCATACAGAGCATGTGTCACAGTAAACCATACCCACACAGAAAACCCTTTATTCAACAAGGACACTGACAAAACAGACAACAGGAGTAACTGTCTTTATTCACATATTACACAGATAGGCACCAATAGTAGACAGAGCAATGCCAGTGGCCAGTCCAAGGTACAGATGAGGTACATGAGCAGCTGCACAGGGAAGGGGCAAACAACAGTGAACATCAAGGCCAGTGGCCAGTCCAAGGTGCAGATGAGGTACATGAGAAGCTGCACAGGGAAGGGGCAAACAACAGTGAACATCAAGGCCAGTGGCCAGTCCAAGGTGCAGATGAGGTACATGAGAAGCTGCACAGGGAAGGGGCAAACAACAGTGAACATCAAGGCCAGTGGCCAGTCCAAGGTGCAGATGAGGTACATGAGAAGCTGCACAGGGAAGGGGCAAACAGCAGTGAACATCAAGGCCAGTGGCCACCACAAAGTGCAGATGAGGTACATGAGAAGCTGCACAGGGAAGGGGCAAACAGCAGTGAACATCAAGGCCAGTGGCCAGCACAAAGTGCAGATGAGGTACATGAGAAGATGCACAGGGAATGTGTGTGACCGTACCCTGCCATGGTCAGCAATACAGTCAGGGGGCTAACAATGTGCAGTCCAGACACCGCTGTGGGAGAGACAGGTGTGTGAGGGGGACTTCCACTCAGACTTGGCTGTCAGTCGGACTGGGAGGTGGCTGAGTGTTGGGGACAGTTGGAGGACTGGACCGGAGAGAGAGCGGCCCAGCTGAGGTAGAGCCATCAGTGGCTTTTGAAGCCGGAGGGCTGCTTGGACCAGGTGGTGTGGTGGCACGTGGAGGTGGAGTTATGCTGCCGTGAGACAGTGTGGGTGGGAGATTGTGGTGGGGTGCCTTTCCACTTCTTGGGGATTCTAAATGGCTTCCCTGTCTTGGTATTAGTGGTAAGTGGGGTGGACACAACAGGCACACTCACCACCAAAGCTGCATCAGGTGCAGACGGTGGCCCTCCCTCTGGGGACATGCTGGATCCAGCGGTACGCTTGGCCTGGCCTTGCCTTTGCCCCTCCATCCCCTGTTTACCAGGTGTCCCCCCAACCGTGCCCTCCTTTCCCTGCTTCACAGGGCTCTGGATGGGAGTTGAGGTTGTGGGTGAATCTGCCTTGGAGCTCTTCTTAACTGTACTCTTAGCAGGCACAAGCTTCTCCGCGGGCACCGAAACTGTCTGCTTGTCTTTGCGAGACGCTTTTGGGACAGGACAGTCCTTGGCTGGGGATGCCTCTGAGGCATATGAGCCTGAGGCCTGCTTCTTGGCTTTATGGCCCTGTGTGTCGCCTGACGGGCTTTTGCCTTTGCACTCTGGGGTGGCTTTAGTTTTCTGTGGGGATGGTGTCTGCGCCCTGGACCGCTTGGGCTGCTGCTGCTGTGTGCTGCCTGTGCTGTATCTTGCCCTTGAGCTCTGTGGTGTGTGGACACTATCGTCAGATGTAGCCACTGGCAGGGGGGTGGCCAAAGGGACTGGAGCTGGACTCTGGGACTGTGCCAGCTGCATGGATGTGTCACTACGGAGGACAAAGCTTGGACAGTCCGGTGTAGCCCACCCATGTCTGAATGAATGCCCTCCATGAAAGCAACGACCTGTGCCAATTTTATGTCTTGGTCTAGGAAGGGGTTGATGAGAGTTGTCTGGCCCACACACAGCTGGCGCAAAAGGTCCACAGACTCAACACTGAGGGCAGCAGGGGAGACAGGGGCAGGGGCAGCGGTGCCTGGGGTGAAGGACACTCTTCCCTTCTTACTGGTGCGAACACGGCCAGCACAAGTGGAAGTAGTTGGGAGGGTGGGCGCTGGACGCTGTGTGGTGGAAGAGGAGGCAGAGTTCCCGCTCCCTGTGCCCGCCAACAGAGATGTGTCACCGCTGGCGTCAGATGACGTTGAGGTTGGTGTCTCTGGCTGTGATTCCTCAAGCAGACTCCTGTTCCCCTCCGACGCGGTGGTTACATCAGTGTCACTGTGCTCGTGTGTAGCAGTCGTGCTTGATGCCTCAGCACTGGTGTCCGTCCCCTGTCCTTCCGTGCCCACGGGAGATGCTGCATGAGAGAGAGAGATGTAGGCTCAGTTCATTGGCATCAACACAACCATCATATGCAAGCAAAGCACTAAACAAGATAATATCTCCATGTTGCACAACACCCTGTGCAGTAACATTGTGCAACCTCAATTCTGAATTTGAATTTTGCGTGTCATCAAGCAAACGTGGCATAAGTGAGCCATGTGATGACCACACAGCCAAATTGCCTGCCGCTGGCTCCGTTTACCCAGACACACAAATACCTCTGAGCACACCTCGGGCCCTGAGGGGGGCAAAGATGTACCTCCCAACATGTTGCCACTGTCACATCTGGAGGGAGCAGAAGGGGACAACACAGATACAGACTACAACATAACAGTCCACAATGGCCATGAGCACATGCCATCCACCATGTCGTACTTTGGGGCCCAAATACAGTTGCATATTGGTGTCAGATGTCTAGTCCTCACAATTCTGAGGTCAGGCAATGCACACATTGATGAAAGAACACTCAGATGATGCACACTGCCGTTCCCTTCCATGGGATTTCCATGACTACCCCAATGCAGACGATGCCAGAAGGCCACGACTCAGAATGCAATGTCAAGGGACATTACCCCAATGACATGAGAAAGTACAGGTAGGGAAAATGCATGACAGCTGCACCCAACACAGAGGCCACTTACAAGCCACTGTATCACACTACCAACATCACCGGGCCCAGCACTGGCCCAGGCTGTGAACACATGCAGCCACTCACAACCAAAGTCACCCTTCCCAGAATACTCACCCCCAGCTTGCTGCTGATGCTCCTTCAAACGTGCATCCAGCTCAGGCTGTGTCACAGCTAAGATGCGGGCCATCAGTGGTGTCATGCTCCTGCGCGCCAACCTGCCAGTCCGAGGGATCAGCCCCAGCATCATCTCCGCCACGTTCTTGCTCAGCCAGCAGATGTCATCCCACCTCTTGTGACAGTGCGTGCGCCGTCGGTTGGAGACACCCAGAGCCCGCACCTTGCATGCAATGGCCCTCCACACAGCCTTACGCTGGTGGACTTTGAGCTGCAGGCATGGGAGACAAGAGGGGGAAAAAATCAGTGACACAGTGTTATGTACCACTATCTCACAGTACAGGAGCATGATGCTAACTCATCCCAACTTCACAGATATGTGTAGCAGAGACAATAATGCATCTCACATGGTACATTAGCATGGAAGAATCATACCCAAATGCATGCAGGTATGAGGGTGGACACAGTACCTGCCCATCTCATACACATGCAGGATGCCAACACAGAAAGCTATGTGTAGGCTGCCCACATCTACTGTCCATTTTGAGGGTGAGCACGACATACATGACATTTCAATATATGTTCAGGGGAAGACTCACTGTGTCCAACACTGCGCAGCCCTCAATGTCCTTGCCCTGTGAATAGCTCACTGTGTCATGGAGGTCACATTGAGGGACATGATCCTACAAACCCACACACTCTCACAGGGCCTGTCGTGTGCAATCTATAGGGCTGAGTTGACTCTTTGATGAGAGTCCTGGAAAAAACACATGTGACACTCTGTACATTCAGTGATGTGTCCTTGTCTGCTTTGGCAGTGACTGTGCAGGCCAGGTGTGATCACACTGAGGTCCAACGTGGGTTATCAGAAATGTCACATGAAGGGACAATTTGAGAGCGTGAACAGTGCCTACACATGCCAGTCTGTACACATGCTGGTGGAAATGGAAGGGGCTGTGCACAATAGTACGGCAATCAGCTGTGTCAAAGGTGAATGACCACCAGGAGTGTCACCCTCAGGTATTGACGTCCTGAGCATGGTGCTGAACTATAGATGATGCCAATTGTGAGTCAGACACAATTCCATCAACACCCTCTGGGCGAAAAGCCTTGCTAAGGCCACAGATGAGCCTGTGAAGGGCATCAGGGACCCACACAGCCAGTCACACAAGCAACTACTGTCCTGACTCCTGCATTACCAACTTGCTGCGTCACTGTATGGCTGACAAGACAATACATGTCCCTCCAGTTCTGATGTTCAGGCAGGGAAACATGTGAAATAGGCTACACACCCCATTCACCTGGTGAGAGCATGCTAGTTAGTGCATGACACAAACCCACACTCTCAGGCACCCCCTGCACTCTCACTTCTACTCTGAAACACTTACCACGACATTTGGAGCACCATATAGCCTCCCATACTGTGTGAGCACCTCGTCCACCAGGACCTATAGCTTCTCGGTGGGGAAGGGACTGGCACGGATCTTCTCAGTCCTCGACATCACTGTGTCCAGGAGACAGGAGCAGCAGCAGTTGGTGGTGAGGGGTGGCAGGCAGCAGGCTCTGGAGACAGGAGCAGCAGCATTTGGTGGTGAGGGGTGGCAGGCAGCAGGCTGAAAGCTGTGGAAATGTGAGGCTCTCGCCCACACATATATAGCCCCCTGGGGTAGTTTCAGTGGTTCTAAGCTGCTGCAATTGGTGTTTCAGATCAGCCTTTTTCAAATGCATCCAATGACCGCCTCCGCGGTGGCGGAGCACGCCTATCGCGAATTTCAAAATAGCATTAGGCTCCCGCGATTGCGGTTCCCATTGGCTGTAAGGGCATGGTCCATGGCGGTGACACACCGCAGGGGACAGGCTGGCGCTACCGCGGTCGTGTATCTTTCAATTGCATCCAATGACCGGCTCCGCGGTGGCAGAGCATGCCTACCGCGATTTTCAAAATAGCATTAGGCTACCGCGATTGCGGTTCCCATTGGCTGTAAGGGCATGGTCCATGGCGGTGACACACCGCAGGGGACAGGCGGTAGCCACCGCGATATGTGTGCCATGCCTTGCTGAAGATGACCGGGATTGGGGTGGCGGAGCATGCCAATCACCATTTGGCCATGTGTATATGCCAGACACTACCGCGATTGTGGTGGGGGCATTGGCGGTGACACACCGCAGGGGACAGGCGGTAGCCACCACGATATGTGTGCCATGCATTTGAGGCAGTGACCGTGATTTGGGTATCAGATCACCTTGACAGAACTTATGGACACGTCATGCAGTGTGAATGGCCAAAGGCAAGTCCTCCACACTGCACAGTAGACACATGATTCATGGCACAAGATTGTGCACTCAATGCCAATTTGACCTTTACCCCACTGCTGACTGCACATGCCATGTTGTTGTATATGATTAGGAACATTGGCATGTACTCACTCACATGTCACTTGTGGTTTTCTGGGCATGTACACAGAACAGTGTTGTGATGGACTCTACAATGGGTACACATGTCAATGTGTGATAGGGCTGAGCAACTTACAGTGATGAATGTCTCACTACAGAATATGCAGATTTGACTGTCTACTTTTCCTGGCTCATGCACATACTTGGCAATCAACGCACAGTGTTGGGTCATTGTGTGGTTGATGTGTGCCCTGTGTGACTTGCACAAGAAGGTGTGGCAGTTACAGCAGCTATGTAGGAGACAGTAGTGTTGCAGATTCAAACATATGCTTTTGGTACTACTCTCTGGGCTGCCCATGCAAGATGTGGCCATGTTCCTTTGTGCAGTCACATAGTCGGATATTGTTTGTGAGATGCTAGCTGTGTGTAAAGTGGACAGGTGTACGGATGGTGTATCTGAAGGTGTCCCTACAAGTAAGTTGTTTTGTAAGGTGTACAAAGGAATTCCTCAGCACACGTCTGTTATGTCACAATATACATAAACATGCTTGATGTGAGCATAAGTAAAATACAAGTAGGTAAGTTCTTATTTCTTTTTTCCTTTTTATTTTCCGATGTTCAGACAGCCGACACGTGTTTCGTCGCTTACATGGGAATTAATCCCGCGACTTTATCAAGGCTATTGTCTTCCTGTGTATAACCTTTATTAGTGGTGTTAATTCCAACCCACACTGGGATTCAATATCTCGCGACGTCTCACTTCTCAATGTTAAATCCAAGGGATCCCTGTATGTCCCAGAAGTCCAGAATCTTATTTCTTAGTAGTTTGATCCCACACACGGACGTCGCTCCTCGTGTTGCCGAGTACGGTGTTTTGTAAGGTGTACTGTGGTGCTAGTCATTGTTTCCATTGTGTCAGTCAAAATGTAAGATGTCAGACACATCTCCTGGTGTATTGCGTTGACATGTGTCCTCTTTCATCTCACCTAGAAGGAGACCAAATCTGCATCGTCCCTTCACAGTGCTGGCAGACATGGAGGATGAGGAGGTAATACGGAAATTCCGGCTGGATTGAGACACCCTCCAAGACCTATGCGCTATGTTGGAGCCCCACCTGCAGCCTCGCAGGACATATCCGGGTGCTTTCACAGCAACGTCGAAGGTGATGGCGGCCCAGCATTGTTTTGCTTCTGGATCTTTCCAGCACACGGTGTCCAGCGCAGGTGGGATGTCACAACCTATGTTCAGTATGGTGCTACGGGATGTCCTGTCAGCTATGATGATCTACAAGGACAGATATATCCATTTCCCCAGGAGGCATGAATTGGCGGCTGTGAAGGCCGATTTTTATGCACTTGGGCACATCCCCAATGTTGTTGGTGCCATTGACTGCACACATGTTGGCCTGGTTCCAACACAGGCACGGGACCACATCTACAGGAATAGGAAACATTTCCATTCCATCAATGTGCAGGTGGTGTGCCAGGCCGATATGATCATCTCACACGTCTGTGCCAAATTTCCAGGCTCCGCCCATGACTCCTACATCATGCGTAACAGCATTGTGCCACAGCTGATGGATAATCTGCTTCCAGAGCGTGCATGGATTGTGGGTGAGTAAGGCAGTGTCAAGTAGCGTGCTGTGTTTGTGACATGCTGTCCTCTGCCACAGTTGTATTACAAAGTTGGTCTGTGTATCTCCCACCTAGGTGATTCTGCATATCCCAACCGTCCTTAGTTGCTGAGCCCACTGCGAAATCCCAGGACCCCAAGTGAAGTCCGCTACAATGATGCCCATGGGAGGTCACGTTGTGTGGTGGAACGTACTTTTGGTCTCCTGAAGTCAAGGTTTCGCTGCCTGGACAGGACCAGAGGTGCATTGATGTACTCGCCCAAAAAGGTGTGTCAGATTGTAGTTGCATGCTGCATGCTCCACAACCTGGCCTTGCTCAAGGAGATCCCCCTGCTCCTGGACGCTGATGATCAGCCGAGGCCCCGCCTGCAAACCAACCCATGTCCAGTGACGAGGATAGTGGAGAGGAGGAAGGTGTCGACCTGCGTCAACAGCTCATCAACCGCTACTTCACTTGAAGGTGAGTGACAATGTACAACAGACCCATTGTCTGCTGATGTTGTTGTTGGTGAAAAGGTCTATGTGAGCTTTGTGACTGCAGCCTGTTGTTGACTCAGTGCTGGCTGCCAACGTTTCTTGGACAGGGTAGTTTTGCACAGTTCCAGGATGTCTCTGCCGGTACTGTTGCTCATTGTGATGTGTGCATGTTGGAGTACCTTGATGACAGGTGTTGTGTGATGGCTGTGATGCCACCGCGTGACTAGTGAATATTGTTATGTTGTGTTTTTCCAGGTCCCATCAGCCTCTCCTTGCCTACAAACAATCCGTACTCCTGGTACATTGTACTCATGGTGAACATTGCACATCCTGTGATTAAAACACGGAGCAGACACAACAACATTGGTGTGTAAGGAGTGTTTATTTACAATGGGTACATGTGACACTGAAGTGCATATTTACCAAAAGGTGAATGGTGAAGCAATGAGTTGTCGGTGATGGAAGGTGAGACAATCAAGTAGTCACCACATAGATGTGGTGACCCAGTCCAACAGACGGATGACATTCACATGGCAGTGTGGGGAAGGACAGTCTACGAAGTCTATGGCAGGGTTTAGAGGGGTGCCATCATGGCTGGCTCCTTGACTGGTGTTTGGCAGGTGCTTTGCCACGGGATACTCCCAGGGATTTCTTAGGATGGCCCCTTGATCGTTTGGCAGGGGGGGCCTCTGCTGCAGGGCCAGTGGGGTCTGAGGAGTCCCCCCTCTGCGTGGCGGCAGGGGAGGGTGTGGAACTGTCATCCTGCGGGCCACCAGAGGGAAGTGGAGGTGTTGTTTGTGCCGCAGGCCTGGCCCTCAGTACCGCCACTAGCTGGCCCAAGAGGTCCACGATTTGGCCCATGCGGGTGTCTATGGACCTCAGCAGCAGGCGGAGCTTGCGGGAATCTTCCTGTGCCTGGCCCGTTTGTCCCTGGGCCCGTTCATTGGCCCCAATGACTCTGGTGATGTTGTCCAGGGCTTCGGTACCAGTGTCCGTTTAGCTCAAACTCCTCCTTGCCCTCCCATCTCCCTGCTGTGACGGACCTGTTGCCTCACCACTGCACGCACCCGCATACTCTCCCTACCCTCCTCTGTTGTTGGGGTGGGGTGGTCATCCTCTGGGGCAGGGCGAGTGTTGCAGGCAGCACTGGTGGTTGTGGTGGTGGTTGTGGTGGTGGAGGCCGCACAGGTCGTTCCAGCAGGGGTCAGCGTGGTTGTTGTTGGTGCTGATGTGGTGGTGGGGGGGACAGTGGGGACCTGGGACCTGTTGCGCCCTGGCATGCCAGATGGGCCGGCTTCAAGCTCCGCATCCTCGAAATCCAGGGAGTCATCATCAGTGAGTCCATGTTCCGGGGGTGGATGCTGGCTCTGCAGATTGGTGTTGTCATCCTTTGCAGTCAGTCCTTGGTCACCTGCGGGACAGAGGGGAAATGGTAACTGACGGGCACCCCTCAGGCTTGTTGTTCAATGTATCTTATTTACAGGTCATGCAACACACAGTTTACTAGTTTGCACATTGCATGTCTGCACAGTAAGGTGCATCTTGACATGATGTGGAGGTACATACATCAATATTCAACAGTGTGACATGTCAATGGATACCATGCCCCACGTGCAAATTTTGTGATTACGAGTACATGTTGTCATCTGTCAACTGGCGGCTATACGACTTGATGTGCAGCATCTTTGCTGATTACTCTGCCTGGCATGCGTTACATCTGCGCATGAACTAGCCATTGTCATCTCATGCATACCTTTGTCATGTCCTGTGCTTTGATTTAATTTTTCTACAGACCATGCTTGCTTTGTTTTCATATGGTCCTTCAAGCTCAGCCCACATGGATCTTACAGGTAGCATTCAGTGCTGTACATGTCTGGGCCCGGATTCACTTCAACATGGTATTTGGTGAGTCAAACTTTTGTTTCTGTGACAGTTACATACGCTTAGCTGTCTGCACACTGTAATTTGATATTGTATCTGTGTCAATTTTGTTGGGATTTGAGGGCTGGTGTTGTCATATGGCTCCCTGCTTTTGGGAAGGAATCGTGGTGTGCATGCACTGTCTACTTACCTGTTCTGTTGTCACATTGGGCTGGAGTTTCTAACACATCTCTCTGGCTGTGTGTTTAAGTGCTACTTCCTGCTTAGGGGTGGGACAGGGGTGCCTGGTGGGAGTTGTTGTGCAGGCCTCCCTGGGAAGATGGCTACCTACCTGTTGGGTCAAGGTGAACAATGCAATGGCTGCCACATGCTTCTGGGTGTGTGGGGAGTGCTACATCCTGCTCAGGGGTGGGACAGGGGTGCCTGGTGGGAGTTGTAGTGCAGGCCTCCCAACCCCAAACACCCCTTCCTGTGAAGATGGCTACCTACCTGTAAGTTTGGTTGTTGTAATACGATGGCTGCCACATGCTTCTGGGTGTGGTGGAGTGCTAGATCCTGCTCAAGGGTGGGACAGGGGTGCCTGGTGGGAGTTGTAGTGCAGGCCTCACACCCCCAAACAGCCGTCCCTGGGAAGATGGCTACCTACCTGTTATGTGAAGGGGAACCTTACAATGACTGCCACATGCTTCTGGTTGGGTGTGGAGTGCTACATCCTGCTCAGGGGTGGGACAGGGGGGCTTGGTGGGAGTTGTTGTGCAGGCCTCCCACCCCCAAACAGCCCTCTCTGGGAAGATGGCTAAGTTTGGTTGTTGTAATATGATGGCTGCCACATGCTTCTGGGTGTGGTGGAGTGCTACATCCTGCTCAGGGGTGGGACAGGGGTGCCTGGTGGGAGTTGTAGTGCAGGCCTCACACCCCCAAACAGCCCTCCCTGGGAAGATGGCTACCTACCTGTTATGTGAGGGGGAACCTTACAATGAATGCCACATGCTTCTGGGTGGGTGTGGAGTGCTACATCCTGCTCAGGGGTGGGACAGGGGTGCCTGGTGGGAGTTGTAGTGCAGGCCTCCCACCCCCAAACAGCCCTCCCTGGGAACATGGCTACCTACCTGTTATGTGAGGGGGAACCTTACAATGACTGCCACATGCTTCTAGGTGGGTGTGGAGTGGTACATCCTGCTCAGGGGTGGGACAGGGGTGCCTGGTGGGAGTTGTAGTGCAGGCCTCCCACCCCCAAACAGCCCTCCCTGGGAAGATGGCTACCTACCTGTTATGTGAGGGGGAACCTTACAATGACTGCCACATGCTTCTAGGTGGGTGTGGAGTGGTACATCCTGCTCAGGGGTGGGACAGGGGTGCCTGGTGGGAGTTGTAGTACAGGCCTCCCACCCCCAAACAGCCCTCCCTGGGAAGATGGCTTCCTACCTGTTGGGTCAAGGTGAACAATGCAATGGCTGCCACATGCTTCTGGGTGTGGGGGGGAGTGCTACATCCTGCTCAGGGGTGGGTAAGGGAGACCTTGTGGGAGTTGTTGTGCTGGTTGCCTGGTCACATACAATCCTATTAATGTTGGCTGCCTTAAGATGGAGTGCATGCTACATCTGTGAGAGCTGTGTTGGGTATTGTGGTGCACATGAATGCATTTGGGCCTGGGAGGTGTCGCTTAGTAGTTGTGCAAGACAGTACATAGCAGTGTAATGAGAGACATTTGTTGGTACTTACCAGCCTTCACTCCCCCGGCTATTCCTGTGAGACTCTCTGGATGCAGTATGGCAAGCACCTTCTCCTCCCATGCAGTGAATGTTATTGGTGGAATGGGAGGGCCACCGCCAGTCCTCTGAGCCAGCTGATGGTTCTTGTTCCTCTTCTTTTTGATGACACTCTTCAGGTCATGCCACCGCTTCATGATTTCCTGTTTGTTGCGTGGGGTGGTCCCTACTGCATTGATCTTGTCAACTATCCTTACCCACATTTGCGTTCTGGTGGCTAATGGTGTCTGTTGGACGAGGTTACCAAACAATTGTGGCTCTACTCGGATTATCTCATCTACCATGACTGTCAACTCACTGTCTGTGAATTTGGGCATTTTCTGTGGTGACATGGTGTGTGATGTGCAAAGGGGTTAGAGGTGCAGGTGTGTAAGTGGTGGTGGTGATGTGTATGGTGTGTGATGTGCAAAGGGGTTGGAGGTGCAGGTGTGGGAGTGGTGGTGGTGATGTGTGTGGTGTGTGTGTGTGTAGTGATGGTGTGTTGATTTGCCTCTCCTTTCAGCTGTGGTGTTTGGCCCTTCACTTCTGGAGTATTGCAAAGGATTGTTGTCAGGGAAGGAGCTGGTTTTATACTCAGCTATGTGGGTGTGTCAGAATATGGTATTGCTGTCAGGTGTGTTGTGTGGGTTGTCCTGGGATTTGTAGTTTAAGAGTTGCCATGGGGGTGGGTCATTGGGGTGTGTTATGTTTTTTGGGGGCAGGGCTAGTTTCCTGTGTGCACTTGCTGGCCTTGTTGTGGGTTTTTTCTGTCGACCGCAATTTTTGTCACGCAGCGTCCGCAGCGGTGGCTATGCTACGGCCCTTCCGCCGGCTCTCCCATTCCTCACTGTTTGCGACCGCGGCGGTCGGGAACTGCGGAACGTACCGCTGTCACATCGGGGGAATACTAATTTCACGGGCGGTTACTCCGCGTGCCTGGCGTTGGTTTTGGGTGTTTCCACTGCGAATCCGACCATCGTGGGCGGTTTATCACCGGCTCCGCCCGCCGCAGGCGGGTTTTTGTTGCCTCTTTCCGCCGCGGTCTGGTTTTTATGGCGGTTGATCCTAATTTGACCGCCGGTTTTGCCTCGGTACCAGCGGGCGGTTGATTTCCACTACCTTGGCAATCAGGGTGGTTTTCCGACCGCCATCCTAATAGACCCCTTAGTTTAATTAAAGAAAACTACACTTACCTTCCTCGACGCGACGCAGCTTCTAACCGCGAGCTTGTCCCCTCTGAAATGACCCAAAACAACAGTAAGCGGTTACAAAATAGTACCTGTAAAACATAAATGGCTGATTAAATAATAAAACACATAGAAATTAATTTAAAATCATGTAATACAGTAATAAATGAATTACTTATATGTTTTCTAAAAATATTAGATTATTATACTTATATGTTAAAAATAATATAACATTTTTTCTACATTGTAAAATTATAATAATAATTAATATAAACTATATTAATGATTATTATAATTACTTATTTATTTGTATCATTTACAATGCTTTTCAAAAAAGTTACACTTTTTCAATTGTTAAATAAAAACTTACCTTCTCAAAAACATGTTTATATAAAATGTAACAATGTAATAATTAATATTATTACTATTTCATACATTAATAATATTAATTAAAAATATATATTACATGTATAAAAATTGTTTACCACTTAAAATGTGAATATTGTCTGACTAAATCTGTATAATGTTATATGGTTTAATTTAAACAAATTATGTATATAATTACTAACTGTAAAACATGCAAAAATGAACTGTAAAATTATATTACAAAATTAATGTATGTTACAAAAAAATTCTAAACTAAAATAACAAAAAAAAATTTCTGCAACAAAAGAAAAATACCTGTATCCTAAAATATAACAATGTTAAAAACATGTATATTCAAAGATATATTATACGTGAATAAACATATATCCAAATTACTTTATGTTACAAAAATAAAAATATGTATTTATTTTGTATGTTTCCTCATGTGTATAATATTGCCTTAATAAAATATGTTTTTTTACTCTATGGGGCCTATTATGATGACGGTCGGATGACCGCCGCCCGGCCGGCGGTGGCAACCGCCGGACCTGCGGCGGACATCCGCCGCGATCGCAATCCAGAAAACCGCCGGTCAGATTAGGATGGCGGTGGTGACCGCGGCGGTGGGAAATTCCGACTGCCGCTTTTCCACCGGTTGCCATCCGCACTCCTGCCCTGCGGATGGAGAAGGACCAGGATAATGGTGGCGGTGCAGGGCAGGCTCTGCCGGCACGAATATGATGCCGGCCGTAGCCAGCCTTTCCTCAGCGGTCAGACCGCCATGGAAAGGCATGCGGTGATTGTCTTCCAGGGGCCCGTTGCGGGCCCCCAATGTTTTGTGGGGGGTGTGGGTGCACTGGGGGGGTACCCATGGTTCCCCCCCTACATGTCCCTGTACCAGGTGGCAGGCACTGTGCAGTGCCTGCCACGCAGTGCAGGGAAATGCAGGACATGCTCATTTGGACATCGCTGCGGTGCTGCAGGCAGCAGCAACCGCCGCAATGTTAAGGCCCGCGATCCGACCGCCGAGGTCGGATTTCGAGCAAGGAACATCCTAATGCGACCGGCGGTTATGCCGCGGGCCTTGCGGGTGGTCTTTTCCCGTTACCATGGCGGTCGGGGAGGTTTTCCGACCGCCATCGTAATAGGCCCCTAAGTATCTTATTATTAACAAATAAAGATCATTTAAAAATTTACAAGTCTGATTATTTTTCTATTAATTAATTATTATTAAATATTTTCCTAAAATGTATATTTTAATGTAATGTATATATTTTTAACTAATATGTATTATCAAAATATATTGTTATAATTATTGTAATTATAAATATAAAATAAAATATTATACATACACATTACTACTACAGATTATAAAAATATTTTAAAGTCACACACCTATAAACATATATAATATAATATTTCTACACCAATTACTATAAATTAAAGTAATGTGCTCTACAGTACACATATATAATTTACTATTCCCACTCCAATTAGTATTAAGTCAGGGAAGGTGCTGGACACTTAGGGGTCGATTCCGATTCGGGCCGGAAAACGTACCAACCGACTCGGTACGGGAATTTAGTCCGACCGACTCGGACCGGCGCCGCACGACCCGGGTAGTACGATGAAATGAATGTGAAATCCGACAGACTCGGACGGAATAAAAAACGACCGACCGAGCCGGACGGAAACAAGCCATCCGGCCGGGAAATCACGCGAAACGAACCGACCAACACGCACTCGGATTGAACCCGAACGAAATGTACCCGCGAACTCCGACCCGCGTAGTACGATGCTGTGCGTGCAAAACACGACCGACTCGCCCGGAGCACAAGCCGTACGACCGACACGCATACAAAACCCAGCCGAAGCAACCCAATACTACGCGACCGACTCGTACGCCGCATATGAAACCTAGCTGACACACGAGTCGGACAAGATCGCACCAGACAACTGCAGCGTCCTACTCGGACACAAGAACGACTCGTACATGCACCAAAAACACCAAGGAAAAATTTGAAAAAAAAGGGCCAAACAAGCAACCACTAAGCCAATAAATACAGGGAGGGAAAAAAATGGAACAAGGACACACCTCCAACTCCACCTACATAAAGGCCACAAATCCCTACCATGATCCTTTGCAAATTCCACTGACCTGCCAGCACACAACACCATCACACAGCAACCACAGACACACTCACAGTTCATACATCACACAAACCACACACCATTACCACACCTACAAATAGCACCCTCACACATACCCAGCTAAACCTACACTCACACCCCCCCACCTGCACACACACACACACACACACACACATCAATCACCACCACCACCCATCACCTTGCCCCCAAAGAAGAGCCATAAGTTCCTAGTTTGTGAATTGGAAGTCCTGGTAGACGAGATACTCAGGGTAGAGCCACAGTTGTTTGGTACATTGGTACAACAGACCCCCATGTCGCAGAAAACCAAGATGTGGGGGAGGATTGTCGACAGGGTGAACGCACAATCACCATGTTTGCGCACAAAGGAAGACATCCAGAACAGGTGGTATGATGTGCGCAGGAGGGTCCGGGACCTACTCAAAAAGGACTACCTCCTCATCCAGCACACCGGTAGTGGCCCTCCTGCAAAACCAGTATACCTCAGGCCCTGGGAGGAGAAGGTGCGGGCCATCCTACCACCAGTGAGCGTATACGGACTAACAGACATCCCAGAGCCTGGTGAGTACACAACTAATATATACAATATGGTGTGACAACACACACACATCACAGTCAAGGGGATAGGCAAACCATGCACACTTAGCAAATACACAGCAACCAAAAGATATTCATCCCAAGATGTGAATGCTAGTCAGACAAACACAATACCTGCCATATAGTGACATGTAACTGTGTCATGACATCTACAAACCTAACAACAAATACAGCAAGGCAGTGGCACAAATAGAACCAACAAACACTCACAGATATTTACCCACCACTAGAACCCCACCTCACAGGGAAGCTCACTCAAAGGAAGGAATCCTGTGTATGCTGGTCAAGTCACTGTAGCCAATAGCATGATGGGAGTGGTAGTCACAGATATTGGTCACACCCACAATTGGCCCATCAACACCACTCTCAACCATGCTCACATCACAGGGAGTGGACAAGGACTCACAAGATGGCTGACACTGGGTACTGCTGTTGGGAGCACAAGGCCCTGCTGGGAACTGTGCACCAACAAACAGCACAACACCACTGCCTGACATCCTGAAAGCCAACTTGCACTCCCTGAAATGCAAGCACGTTACATGGTGGGATATCTGGCTGGGTGGGAAGGAGGACTCACAGCACTGACCATAGTTACAAGCAGCTCTCCTCACACACCCCCTCAACACTAACTCCACATAACCCACCTGGGAGAAAGCAATGCCTCACAGCCTAACTGAAGATCCCACAAAGAACCACCACCCTGGGTTATGCTGTGTGAAGCACAGGGACACTCTTGGGACTTGTAGCCAAACAACTGCCAGGACAACACTCCCAGCCATCCTGTCAGCACAGGCACCCCACCCCACCCCACCCCACAGGGAAGCAGAGTCAAAAGGAAGGAAGGATGGCCATGCTGGGAAGGGGGGTGGAGGCAATAGCATGATGGGAGTTGTAGGTACAGATATTGCTCACCCTCACAATTGGCCCATCAACACCACTCTCAACCATTCTCACATCACAGGGAGTGGATAAGGACTCACAAGATGGCTGACACTGGGTACTGCTGTGGGGAGCACAAGGCCCTGCTGGGAACTGTGCACCAACAAACAGCACAACACCACTGCCTGACATCCTGAAAGCCAACTTGCACTCACTGCAATGCAAGCACGTTGCATGGTGGGATATCTGGCTGGGTGGGAAGGAGGACTCACAGCACTGACCATAGTTACAAGCAGCTCTCCTCACACACCCCCTCAACACTAACTCCACATAACCTACCTGGGAGAATGCAATGCCTCACAGCCTAACTGAAGATCCCACAAAGAACCACCACCCTGGGTTATGCTGTGTGAAGCACAGGGACACTCTTGGGACTTGTAGCCAAACAACTGCCAGGACAACACTCCCAGCCATCCTGTCAGCACAGGCACCCCACCCCACAGGGAAGCAGAGTCAAAAGGAAGGAAGGATGGCCATGCTGGGAAGGGGGTGGAGGCAATAGCATGATGGGAGTTGTAGGCACAGATATTGCTCACCCTCACAATTGGCCCATCAACACCACTCTCAACCATGCTCACATCACAGGGAGTGGATAAGGACTCACAAGATGGCTGACACTGGGTACTGCTGTGGGGAGCACAAGGCCCTGCTGGGAACTCTGCACCAACAAACAGCACAACACCACTGCCTGACATCCTGAAAGCCAACTTGCACTCCCTGCAATGCAAGCACGTTGCATGGTGGGATATCTGGCTGGGTGGGAAGGAGGACTCACAGCACTGACCATAGTTACAAGCAGCTCTCCTCACACACCCCCTCAACACTAACTCCACATAACCCACCTGGGAGAATGCAATGCCTCACAGCCTAACTGAAGATCCCACAAAGAACCACCACCCTGGGTTATGCTGTGTGAAGCACAGGGACACTCTTGGGACTTGTAGCCAACAACTGCCAGGACAACACTCCCAGCCATCCTGTCAGCACAGGCACCCCACCCCACAGGGAAGCAGAGTCAAAAGGAAGGAAGGATGGCCATGCTGGGAAGGGGGTGGAGGCAATAGCATGATGGGAGTTGTAGGCACAGATATTGCTCACCCTCACAATTGGCCCATCAACACCACTCTCAACCATGCTCACATCACAGGGAGTGGATAAGGACTCACAAGATGGCTGACACTGGGTACTGCTGTGGGGAGCACAAGGCCTTGCTGGGAACTGTGCAACAACAAACAGCAGGACACCACTGCCTGACATCCTGAAAGGCAACTTGCACTCCCTGCAATGCAAGCACGTTGCATGGTGGGATAACTGGGCTGGGGGGAGAAGGAGGCCTGGATGGTAACCAAATACCACCAATGCTGGTCATGCACACACACCTCAACATTCACATTGACATGCCACAGGTTGGCAGGACAATGTGCTACACCAATATCACTCACTGACTGTCACTATTTAGGAGAATGCAATGTCCTGGCCCACATCCAGAGGTACAGTCACAACTGTCAGGTGTTTGAACAATTGATGCCAGTAGAAACATAACATACAATCTGTGTCTCTCCCCAAAACAGGAGATGATGGGGACACAGCAGCAGACCAGGAGGACTCCCTGTCCCAGGCTCCGGGGAACACTGAGCTCACTGGTGTGGATCAGCCTCTGCACTCCTCGGATGGCGAAGAACCAGCAGGACCCTCCGGTGTGAGTCATCATGCAGCACAAGCAGGACCAACATCTGCACCCCCTGCACCCACCCCTCCAACAACTGCCAACACACAGGCCACCCCTGCCAACACGGACACACCAAGGACCACAGATGACAATAGCGCACGGACCCAGGCCCAAACTGGAGCTGCTGACAACGAGCCCAGGAACAACACCCAAGTGGGCCCACGGTCACCTGTGCGTGCCACTGCAGGTCCTGCACGTGTCGCCAGGGGTGGTGTGAGGGGTGGGAGACATAGGTCTCTCCTTGCAGAGGGGTCTGGACTGTATGATGACCCACAACTGGCACGCATCGCGGATGCGTACCAGACTAGCACCGGAGAGGTCAGCCAGGTAGTGGGGATCCTCAAGGACATACAACAGCAGCAGGCCGCCCATCATGCCCGCTTGGACTCCCACATGTCCCGTGTCGAGACACACATGTCACGTGTCGAGACACACATGTGTGGCATGGAGTCCAAGTGGGACACATTGGAACAACTGACAGCGGTGCATAGGGACATACTGACATGCCTCCGCCAGATCAGCACCAACATGGCCTCACCTCCCTGTGTGCCCACAACATCTGCTGCTGAAACAACTGCAAATGCCACAGGGAGGGAGGAGGACTCTGGCAGAGAGTCCCCTGCACCGCCGCAGCCTGCACCTGAGGGTCCCACCCCCAAGAAGAGGGGCCGTCCGAGGAGGCCAAACTGAGAGGCCGATGGCCATCTACATCCCCCAGGAAGCCAACAGCTGTTCTGGAACTTTTCCTCTGTGTGCATACTGCACGCCCTGTTGAAGCCAAGCCAACTCTCCCACATGACATGGGGAGCTCTAGTTGACCAAATGTATCAGATGACTGTGGACTTTACTCTGGACTTTTCAGCTACCAAGACTTCCAATTCACATGGGAACTTTGGATCCAAATTTCTATGTACAGCACCCACCATCCTGTGCACCATCCTCACACCTGTATGTAAATAAACTCACCAATACACCATATCTGCCTCTGTTGTGATTCCAACGTGGTTTTTGTCATGTAGATGTTGATCTTCTAAATTACACTGTGCATGCTAACTGCTACAGCAAGTCCAACACTGTCATGTCAGTCATGGCGACGTGACACATATGAGGGAGACACACCACTAGGGCCACAAAACACATACACACCAGGGCCATCAGACTCATCACCTATACTGATGTTGCAACGAAGTACAGTGGAATGTACAGACATGCCACCTATTCACAGTCACTGTCAACTAGACAACAGGTGCAGTAAGCAAATGTCAGTCAGATGTGTGACTACAGACAACGCACATCCCAAAGTCAAGCACAGGTTTATTACACATTTCCAACATGTAGTTTCCACTACAAATGCAAGCTAATCCAACCTGGCTGTGGCCACAAAGTCAAAAAGTGCAGAAGATAGAAAGTCCAGGGGTGTGTGGCACATCACCTGTAGGGAAACGACTGCTTCCACCTTGGAAGTTGAATCATGGATTCGGGGGATCCAAGTTGATCAGACAACTCCAGCAGCACCCTGTGAAGGACAGACATGACACACAGTCAAAACCACTGAAGAACAGCACAGAACGGCAATACTCATGTCTAATACATTTCACGAGATAACTACACAAAACCAAGTTAGCATGTCAACACTGTTGGGCAGTACAGACCACCTGCAAGGACACATCGCTGCACGCATCCAGTCAAGTAGCACATGGCCACACTCAAACAGCACCAGAGCACCACACACACATATCATGCAAACTCAAATCATTGACATTACAACCCTCTGGAGACTCACATTCAGCTGAAGAAGTTGGTGATGAGCTGTGTGCGGACATCACCATCATCATCATCATCATCTTCACTGGCATTGTGACCCAGGCCAGGATCTTCCACAGGTGGCGGACGTTGGTCATCGTCATCCAGGATGAGAGGCAACTCCTTCCGCACTGCCAGGTTGTGTAGCATGCAGCAGACGATGACAATCTTGCACACCTTTGCTGGGGCATATGGGAGGGCCCCTCCTGTCTTGTCCAGGCAGCGGAAGCGGCTCTTCAGGAGACCAAAGGTCCGCTCAATCACCCTCCTCGTCTGACCATGTGCCTCATTGTAGCGCATCTGGGCTGGTGTCACAGGGTTCCTAAGGGGTGTCAGCAACCACGGCATGTTGGGGTATCCCGAGTCACCTACAGACAGACAATTGCACATTAGCCGATTTGAAAATGTATGCGGAAAACAACATAGCAGAACACACACAATGGTACAAAGTCAGTACACACCAACAAGCCAGGCACGCTGGTTCGGCATCTGTGACATCATACTCGGGATGCGACTACTCCTCATCACGTAGGCATTGTGTGCAGAACCGGGGAAACGGGCACACACATGTGAGATGGTCATATCTGCAAGACATACCACCAGAGCATTGATCGAATGGTAATGTTTACGGTTGCGGTATGCCTGCTCATGTGCCTGTGGTGGTATCAAAGACACATGTGTCCCATCAATGGAGCCAATTACATGTGGCATCCTCCCCAGGGCATAGAAGTCACTCTTGACGTCAGTGAGTCGTTGACGTGTTGGGAAATAGATGTACTGGTTGAGGTATCTCAACATTGCCCCCAAAACATCGCGTAGCACACTGCTGAACATAGTCTGTGACATCCCACCAGTAGTTGCCACAGTGTGTTGAAAGGTACGGGTGGCAAAGAAGTGTAGGGCTGCCATCACCTTCACCTTGGGGGTCAGCGCTGTAGGATACGGCCGGCCAGGCTGCAAATGTGGGGCCAACCGCACTGCCAAATCCTCAATCAGCTGCCTGGTGAAGCGGTACCGTCGGATGCTGTCACGTTCCACCATCGTTGCCAGGTCTGGGAATGGTCGATGGACAGCAGGAGCCCTGCAGTGCATAGTTGAAGAAAGCAAGATTGTCAGTCACCCCACCAATGTGCCATTCACCATACTCAATTTCACATGACACATCATCAACAGTCACAAGTACTTGATGTGTGTGTCGTCCCGTTTGGACATATATGGCACCTACATGGACATCATCTAACATCTCTCTGTTCAACAAGTGTTGACAACTTGTTCCAGGGTGTGCTATGGGACACCATTAGGCTGAGTCACAGTACACATTAACTGCTCTCACGTTCCACACACATACCACAGTGACATGTCTGGACAGATGCTCCACAGGCATCACAGCTCATTGACAGGTAGATTCCCAGGGAGCCTGTCTTGCCACATGGACACTGGCATGACATGGCGTATCATGTACACGTCAGAAAAACCAACATGACACCCACAGGTGGTGGCCCCTGTAGCCTCTGCAGGACAGACATGGACGTCTGTGACACACACACACACACCATCAAAGTTCATGCACAAACCACGTGGATGTGGAGACTGTCTCCCATTGTGCACATGGAGTCAGAGACATGTGATACACAACATGCACACAGACTGTGGAGGGACATCACTATTGTTGGAATGGGCCACCCTGTGACGTACATGCCTTCCCACATGTGAGCCTGGGGGTATGTGACATGTCATACACATACACAACCTGGAAATGTGACCATGACACATGCTCAGAAATTAAAAGTTGCACACCACAGTGGTCATGTGCACAACACACAATGGACCCTGTCCCCATTAACACGTGCACAGCCTAGGTGTGTCTGCCCCCAAGTGCCACCCCAAAATCCACATGTTCACCCCCATACACAGATAAGGTTATGCTGCCACACATGCCTCATAGACAGTGTGGACTGGGTGTGGTGTTGTAGGTGTGCCCCTGAGTCCCTGGAAAGTAAATGTGGCTGGCATAGGTTCACCAGGGACCAGCATGGTGACATATGCGTGTGAACTGTCCTGGTACATGTTGTAGAGCAATGGTCCGATCGGTGTGCCCGCACGGACCATTGCATTGAATGTGAGCGGGTACGCGTTGTACAGCAATGGTCCGATCGGTGTGCCCGCACGGACCATTGCATTGAATGTGAGCGGGTACGCGTTGTACAGCAATGGACCGATCGGTGTGCCCGGCCGGCCCTTGCATTGAATGTGAGCGGGTACGCGTTGTATGCCTGGTATGCATTGCACAGCAATGGTCCGATCGGTGTGCCCGCACGGACCATTGCATTGAATGTGAGCGGGTACGCGTTGTATGCCTGGTACGCGTTGCACAGCAATGGTCCGATCGGTGTGCCCGCACGGACCATTGCATTGAATGTGAGCGGGTACGCATTGTACAGCAATGGTCCGATCGGTGTGCCCGCACGGACCATTGCATTGAATGTGAGCGGGTACGCGTTGTACAGCAATGGTCCGATCGGTGCGCACGCATTGGCTGGGGCCTGGCATGGCAACGGACGCATTTTTGAAGCTTCAACTAGTCTGATGCAGTGAATTCAGTTGGCCAGCCACAACAATGTTGCAAGTTCATGGGTGTCATGAAGTTTAAATTTTTGAAGGATGCTGTGGGCGTGTCTTTGTGCTGCAATTCCATGGATTGGTCAGATTCATAAGATGCATACGACTTGGACCTATCACTTTGGACACATATAATGCTGGCTGTTCCCCTGAGGGCTCACTTGCCTGCACTACATGCTCCAGGACGACATCTGCCACTACACTGCTGCTGTCTCTGCATCCTCTGGCTACTGCAATGGCACGTACTGTGGAGAGAGCCCCAGCCTTCACCCATGAGGAGAACCAGGCCCTGCTGGACAACCTCCTTCCACAGTACAGCAAGCTGTATGGGACACCAGGGGAGCAGGTGAGTGTGCTGTCCACTGCCTTACTAATTGTGCATGTTGTCTGACTAGCAGGATTTACAGTGTGCACACCACTGGCTAGCATGCTCACTGAGTAGTACTCACCCCCCAAAGTGTGTAGTCACATGCACTGAACAGGTACAGTGGAGTAACAGTGCATTCAAACAAGGTTCACTTCCCATGCAATGATACCATGTAGTAACTGCTGGCAAACTGTCCATAGCCCTCGTTGCACTGCCTGTGTACATCATATGCCCCTGTGATTGAGACATGTATTTCCAACTGTGTGATGCACGGATGTGTTGCATGTGTAGTAATGGCCTTTTCACTTGGTCATCCTCACAGGTTGATGCCCATCAGAAGCAGGATATCTGGCTGGCCATCGTCCGGGCAGTCAGATCCGTGGGGGTCTACAAGCGCCGGATCCGCAACTGCCAGAAGAGGTGGCAGGACCTTCGGGGCTGGACCCGGAGGATTGCAAGGGTCCAGCTGAAGCTGTCGCCTCCTCGCAGGAGGGGCGGACACCAGACCCTGACCCCCCACATGCTCCAGATCCTGCCGGTGGTCTTCCCGGAGCTGGATGGGCAGCTGAAGGGCAGACAGCAGCAAGGAGGCGGTGAGTCAAAGACTGCACTGTGAACTCTGTCTGACATTCTATGTGCCCTCCTGTGGCGTGGGTAAACTTCCCCAGTACATCAGTCTTGTTGTCCAGTACCCATGTCCCTCTATTGTGACATGGCCACTACCCATCTGATAGGCCGGTGTGCTCCTTACGCTCAGGATAATTGTGTCACTCGGGTACAGGGTCCTTGCATTTTGCTTTGCTCAAGGTGGGTGACAGCTTTTGTTCCCGTGATATTGTGTTAGCCTTCATGGGTGGGTCAATTGCTCACACAATGCCTGACTCGTGCAATGTAGTCTGGGTGTAACTTTGATATGTGATCCACTTGCAGATCAGAATCACCACATGTCCCTGGGGTATTTGCCACACCCCCATGCTGCGGGTGGGTAAAATGTTTGGGCCTCAGGAGTATGTATGTCAAGTGTGTCACACATGCCTAGCCACCTGCCTACTGACCAGGGCTCATCCATCTTGCAGGTGGAGCCGGACAGTCATGCCTACTCCAGGGCATACAATACACTCTGTACTCCCACTCCCGTGTATCAGCTGACATGCTGTGCTCAGTGAAATGTTCCCTCAGGTGTCTGCCTCTGTGTCGTTGTGCTGTGACTACGTAGTCGGGACTCCTGTGATGTTTATCGGTTAGGGGTCAGCATGCCATCTGCTATTGGACCATGTGAGACAAGACTTCTGTGACTTATAGGTGTTTGATCACATGACTGTGCAGACAGGTGTATGCCACTGTGACTTTCAGGCAGCTGTTTTTCACTCTCAGCACACTGTGAGGTGCTCATGTTCAGAGAGTTGTGTTTCATGTCCCCCATATGTCCAATTGGTATGACGTGGACAAATAGTAGTTCAGATGATGTGGTTTTTGGGGAATGGACATGTGCACTTGTCAGTTACATTACTTGCCTTCCCCATGTCCTAGGAATGTGACACAGTGCAGACTGTTGTTGGCTGGCTGCCATGGCCATGTGACTGGAGACAGTGATGTATGACCTTGCAGGCATGCCTGTGTCATGGCATTAAACTTCCTAAGAGTGATCCTGCAGGGGAGTGACATGTGCAACATGCACCCCATTGTGGCATTGACTATCCGGACATGGGTGCTTCATGGGGTCTGGTGCTGGTATGCATCACATGCATTTCTATTTAGACTCTGGCCGTCCATTTATACAGACACCTGCACTGACTCAGTGGCAAGAGATGTGACGTGGGCATGTTCACATACTTCACCGTGTTCTCAGCAATGTCCAACTACTGTGTAGGTGGTGCATGTGTCCACACTGGGGTATTACCATCAGACAGGCACCAGACCGATGGGTGCAAGGGCAGGAGGGTGTGAGTTCCATGGTTGACCATCAGACTGACAATTGGCTTCTCCTAATCTGTGTGATGACTTTTGGCAATGTTCTACTAGAGATGCCAGGGCTTGCTCTGTGATGTGCTGTACTTACTGTGGTGTGTGCGGTCAGTGCAGGTGACTGATGTTTGTCTGTTTCCCTAATTGTTTGCAGATACAGCCACAGGAGGGGACAGCTCCACGGACCAGGAGGAGCAGCGGAGCCAGACTGGGTCAGCGTCCGACGAGTGGTCAGAGGGACCCAGTGGCATGGAGGGCGAGGGGAGCCACACCGAGGAGTCCTCAGCACCATCCACCTCAGCTGGGGACCACAGCAGCTCGGAGGATGACTCCCTTGTGGATGCGGGTGTCAGCAGCCACAACACCCCAGCTAGTCTGTCTGACCCCGCCACCACCACCACCACCACCACCGCCCTCACATTGGCTCCCATTCCTGAGGTCCGTGGAGGCTCCCGTGCTCGGGAGCGTGTCTCCTTCAAGCCAGGCACCACACCCCCTGCCCCTGTGTCCCCTGCTGCCCTGAGTGAGGAGTCTATGTGCCTCCTTCGGCAGCTCCATGTAGGGCAGACAGCAATGCTGACTGTCCTCCATGCACACACCACTCTGTTGACACAGCTGGTGTCGTTCATGGAGGGCATCTCAATGGGTATGTCTGCCCTACAGAGGAGCAATAGGTCCATGGACTCCTCCCTGACGGCAGCAGTGTCCCTCCTCCAACAGTCCCTCACCCCTCCCACCTCTGCCCCATCCACACTTCCTACCACCCTACCTGTCCAAAGCACATGCACACCTGCACAATCACCCAAACACACAGACACGAGCAGCACACACACACCCAAAACCAAGGCAAGACGTGCACACAAGCATCCTCAGGGGACTGATTCCACACACAGAGGGGATGGGGAACTGACACACACACAGGCAACCACAGCCACGCCGCAATCCTCAAGATCCTCTCCCTCCAAGACCCCTTCCCTTGCCTCACCTGCAACCCCACATACACAGCAGCTCTTCCTCTCTGACCTCGGCCTCTTCCCCTCCAATCCCGCTGGTCCAGCATACCGGGGGAAGAGGAAGTCCACACACAGAGAGGGGAGTGCCTCTCGCCCCCGGACACCCTCCCCCAGGCGCAGGCAGAGTGAGCCCCCCACCCGCAAGTCCCCCCAGACCCGGAAGAGCAAGACCCCGCCACCGCCCTGCAAGTCACCCACCCAGTCTCTCACCTCCATCCCCCAGGCCACCACTCCACAGGTTCCACCGCCACACCCTGCCCCAGGTTCCCCCACACACCGATACCGCATCCCCAAACTGCTCAGGCCCTCCCCCTGCCACTTGCTCTTCCACCCCCAAACCAGACGCTCTGCCTGTATGTGCCACTGGTGTGGAGACCGTGTCCCCCCTCTGTCCTGCCCTCTTCTGCCCCCCTTCCACTCGCTTGGAGTCATGCACTGCGGTGGAGTCCACAACAACCCCGTCTGACTCGGGCACTGCATTGGGGACCCAGTCCACTCCATTTGACCAGCCCACTGCAGTGGTTGCAGCACCAACACCATCGGACTTGGGCCCTGCGGTGGTGCCGGCCCCCTGAGTCAGACACCTCCACTGCAGTTGCCGGTGACACTCCTGCACCCACCTCACCTTCCCTGCCTCCTTCTGGCATCCCCTGATCCTGTCCCTGCGGTGCCTGGCCTGCCCCTCGTATGCCCCTCCATCGGGGATGTCCCCTGTCGGTACCTGTGCAGGCAAGCAATTGGTGACAAGTTGTCACACATCACCCTGTTGGGACTGTGTATTTGGACTGGACATTGGCCGTAGTTAATTTTTGACTTTTGATTTCAGTTGCACACTTGCTGAATAAAGCCTCTTTTTGTTTACTTGTGGTTAATCTTTGGTGGTACATGATGTAGATGTGTAGAATCATGCATTTGCTGTTGTAATTGTGTTCAGATCAGGTAAATGAAGTTTTGCTGTGATGGGCTCCATGTGATCCATGGGATATGTGTCCTAATCTAGTCTGGATCTATAGCATCCCTTGCTGCAGTCTGAGGGTGTGATGTTCAGCATTTGACACAGGGATGTACGTTTAGCATTTGTAGATTACCATCTTTGTCCTACACTGTTGCACATCTGTTGGGCTTACCACTGTCCAATGTTCCTAGTACCCTGACCTTGTGCCCGTCTCCACTGGACATGCAGTTTTGCACATCAATTTTGGAGGACTCATCTGTGTATACAGTACAACTGCATTTCCACGTGTTTTGGGTGTATGCAGATGACTGACGTGACACTCCCGTACCCAGGCTGATGTGAGCAGAGGCTTCTGTGTGTTGTAGTTGTTGACTCACTGACGGAGTGTCCTGCTGATATGTTTGAGTCGTGCACAGACAAGGTTTGGCACAGTGGACCTTCCACAGGAGTGGAGTGCCCTCATGGCTGTGTGTAATCTGGTGACATTGCGTGTGCCCGTGTTGTGTGTTGTGTGAGCATGTCTGTGCATGTTCCCTTCCCTTTTCATACACAGGCTGTGTCCCTAGGGATGTTCCTGTTTGTGATGCTTGCAGAGTTGGTATGTGTTCATCCAGCATCTTGGACCTGGTTTCTCCGTGATGTGGGTGCATGGCAAACTGATGTTCATGAGGTTGTCAGCCCAGGTTGTCTTTGTTGTCAGGGCTGGGGATGTGGGCAAACGCTGATGGTACACATTCAGGATTCCCCTTAGCACTTGTTGTTTACACAAGTAATGTGATTTTGAGTTTGTGGTAGCTTTCAGTGATTGTGACGCGTTGTGTGTGTGACTGCTGCCACTCCTCAGGGTCAGAGCTGCAATGTTGGAAGTTGTGTACGTGTGTTCTTTGTGTCTCACCTTGGCTTCTTCGTTGGTGTGTGACTATGGCCAGGATCCCATTGTTTGTGGTGGATTTCACATCATGCGCATGTACGGCGTACTGTGCTGTGTGTCATACATAGACGAGTCATGTTGAGTGGGCATGTGTGATGGGTTTCTGCACCTTAGTTCCCCCCACCACCCCTGGGATTGTCATGGGTGCATGTGCAATGTCACCAGTCCATGTGAGCTTCACTGCTGCACATTGGTGGAGATCAGGGTGTGTGGTGTTGAGTGTGCAAATGTAAGTTGTTGCACGGCTAGACCACTACCTCCATATTGGCCTTGGCTGGCAGGCCCTGCTGATTGATTGGAGCTTGTGTAGGTGTGATGGTAGTTTGTAGCTGAGGACACATGGCTGTGGTTCACAGTGTGATCAACATCTACCTTTGTCATCACAGTGGAATTGTCATGCAGGCTAGTGTCTGCACAATGTGGGGTCCCTGGGGTAGTGCTGTGGTGGGTGTGTCTCTTGCTGTTCCTACAAGCTTGTGTGACATGTGTAATTTGGGCTCCCTCTCATCTAACAATGCCAGATTGCCCACATAGGGGAATCCAATCCATGAGTTACTTGTGTGTGGCACTGTATACACATCTGTGTAATTGGGATTCAGGCCTCCTCATGTGTTGTGTGGTTGCCTGGGGACACTGGCACACACCCCCATCACCTGTTGTGTTTGATATGCAGTGTGAGTCTGCCTGTTTGTGTTAGTGCATTTGCATCACTGCATTGGCATTTCTGTAGTGTGCCATTGGCTGTATGTTGTTTGGTGATTTTCCCCTGCTCTCCCTGGGACTCCTGTGTCAACAGTTAGCACAATGATCATGGTTTGTATGTCCCATTGCTGCCATGGTATGGTATTTGTTCACCTGACATCGACAGTCTCCACAGGTTATATACATTTGTGTGTCCATAGGTGCAGATATGTGGGTCAGCATCATGATGGTCACTTCTGTCATTGTGTAATTGGCTGATTGTTGGCAATGTGGTCCCCCATGTGTGATGTTTGTATGCACATGGCCAAAACGATGTTTCTGTGTCACTGCACTGTTAGCCTCGCCCAATCTATGTTGCAATGGGACACAAGCACTACTATGCCACAGATGTTTTAGTTGTTGTGTGACCAGGATTCATCCATACAGTTTGTCTTTGGCAGCTTTTACCATGCCTACACTTACCTTATGATCACCGTGGTGATGGTGCTTTGGGCCCCATTGCCACACTGATCAAAAGGTGCATCAGATTTGGACCCCACACTTACATTTTGGTGACTGTGGTGATGGGGCTTTGGGCCCCATTGCCACACTGATCAAAAGGTGCATCAGCCTTGGACCCCACACTTACATTTTGGTGACTGTGGTGATGGGGCTTTGGGCCCCATTGCCACACTGATCAAAAGGTGCATCAGCCTTGGACCCCACACTTACCTTTTGGTGACTGTGGTGATGGTGCTTTAGGCCCCATTGCCACACTGATCAAAAGGTGCATCAGCCTTGGACCCCACACTTACATTTTGGTGACTGTGGTGATGGGGCTTTGGGCCCCATTGCCACACTGATCAAAAGGTGCATCAGCCATGGACCCCACACTTACCTTTTGGTGACTGTTGTGATGGTGCTTTAGGCCCCATTGCAACACTGATCAAAAGGTGCATCAGCCATGGACCCCACACTTACCTTTCGGTGACTGTGGTGATGGTGCTTTAGGCCCCATTGCCACACTGATCAAAAGGTGCATCAGCCATGGACCCCACACTTACCTTTTGGTGACTGTGGTGATGGGGCTTTGGGCCCCATTGCCACAGTGGCCATGGTCGGCTTGTATTGTGGAGGCCACACACTTTTATGTGTCACACATGTGATAGTGGGTCACATTGTATGTTCATTGTCATGTTTTGTGTTGTTGGCATTTGACATGGACTACACACGCTTGTCATGTTGTTTGGGTGGATGTAATTTTCTGTGATTCCTTATGTGGGAGTATGCTGGATGTGTCATGCATTACCCGTCCTATGAGTAGGGGTGGTGGTAGTGGCAGGCATCCAGCCCCCCATGAGTGGGGATGGTAGTAGTGATAGGCATCCAGCACCCCATGAGTGGGGACGGTGGTAGTGGCAGGCATCCAGCCCCCCATGGCTGGGGATGGTAGTAGTGATAGGCATCCAGCCCCCCATGAGTGGGGATGGTAGTAGTGATAGGCATCCAGCCCCCCATGAGTGGGGATGGTAGTAGTGGCAGGGATCCAGCCCCCCATGAGTGGGGATGGTAGTAGTGATAGGCATCCAGCACCCCATGAGTGGGGATGGTAGTAGTGGCAGGCATCCAGCCCCCCATGGGTAGAGGTGGTAGTAGTGGTAGGCATCTGGCACCCCCTGAGTAGGGGTGGTAGTGGTGGTAGGCATCCAGCCCCCATGGGTAGAGGTGGTAGTAGTGGTAGGCATCTGGCACCCCCTGAGTAGGGGTGGTAGTGGTGGTGGGCATCCAGCCCCCATGGGTAGAGGTGGTAGTACTGACAGGCATCCAGCCCCCCATGGGTAGAGGTGGTAGTAGTGACAGGCATCTAGCACCCCCTGGGTAGGGGTGGTGGTAGTGGTAGGCATCTGGCACCCCCTGAGTAGGGGTGGTAGTGGTGGTAGGCATCCAGCCCCCCATGGGTAGAGGTGGTAGTAGTGGTAGGCTTCTGGCACCCCCTGGGTAGGGGTGGTAGTGGTGGTGGGCATCCAGGCCCCTATGTGTATATGTGGCATTGGTGATGGCCATCACGCCCCTATGGTGCTGCTGTTGCTGGTGTAAGTAATTTCTGCATCCCTCTGTGTGTGTGTGTGATATGTCAGGTACGTGTAGTTTGTTTTTGTTGTTGGTGTCTGACTTACCTTCTGCGCCGTACGCGTCCGTGCCTGTTTCGGTAATAGATGTAGAATATTGGTAGGATCGGCACGATGGGATTCATGGTTGGTTCGTCTCGTTCGTCTTTCTCTTTGCTTCGCCTCGTCCTCGTCGCTGGCGTGTTCGTCTCGTAGCCGTGGATTGTCTTGTGGCGCGAATCGGAGCTTATGTGCGCCTCTCCCGGATGCTTTGACGTGCCGTGCATAGCGACGGGTTCGGCGCGTACGGAAAGCGCATCGTACTTGTCCGGCCGGACGGGGCTGCATTTTGGCTTCCGTGCGACTCGATTTTGCGTTTCCGGATCCGCCTCGGTCGGAGAACAGGACCTGTATTGGCTGAGTACGACTGGGTCGGGATTTGGGCAGTTGTGCGCATCGTACTTGCTCGTTCGGACGTATGTGCGAATCGGTCGGGAAACAGGCATTCGCCTGGCTTTTTTCCCAGCCGAATGGTATTAGGTGCGCCTCCGACCGGGATCGGAATCGACCCCTAAACCTATATAATTTACTATTCCCACTCCAGTTAGTATTAAGTCAGGGAAGGTGCTGGACAATAAACCTATATAATTTACTATTCCCACTCCAGTTAGTATTAAGTCAAAGAAGGTGCTGGACACTAAACATATATAATTTACTATTCCCACTCCAGTTAATATTAAGTCAGAGAAGGTGCTGGACACTACATATATATAATTTACTATTCCCACTCCAATTAATATATACTCAAGGAAGGTGCTGGACATTAAACATATATAATTTACTATTCCCACTCCAGTTAATATATACTCAGGGAAGGTGCTGGACATTAAAGATATATAATTTACTATTCCCACTCCAGTTAATATTAAGTCAGGGAAGGTGCTGGACACTAAACATATATAATTTACTATTCCCACTCCAGTTAGTATAAAGTCAGGTAAGGTGCTGGACACTAAACATACATAATTTACTATTCCCACTCCAGTTTATATATACTCAGGGAAGGTGCTGGACATTAAAGATATATAATTTACTATTCCCACTCCAGTTAGTATTAAGTCAAGGAAAGTGCTGGACACTAAACATATATAATTTACTATTCCCACTCCACTTAGTATTAAGTCAGGGAAGATGCTGGATACTAAACATATATAATTATCTATACCCACTGCAGTTAATATTAAACAAATAAATATCTTATTTAATAAAACTATATCATTTACTATTACCCCTCCAGTTAATACAAAAAAATGGAAAATGCAGGACACTACACATTATTTAATTAAATTATAACATATTGTACATAATTAATATTTTATAAAACCACAACTCTCAAATTTTATTTCTTTCAATAAAAAAAAAATGTTTTTAAAATAAATATTACTATTACTAATTAATAAATAAATATTATGAAAAAAACAACTTATTTTTTGTTTTCTCATTATATAAATTACAGACAATTCAATATTTTAATCTATTAATAAACTCAAATCCATTGATAAATATAGTTAATCAATAGAAATTTAAATTAAATCTTTTAACCAATATATTTACCCTTATTACTTAAAAATTAATAATTAACATTTTATATTCAAATTTCCATAAAATCACATATTAATTATTAAATTTTAATTACATTAATTATTTTAAATTTATTCAAATTTTTTTTAAATCTAAAATTTTAAAAATATTACATTATATTTTAAAACACTCCCCAGCCCTCTTACCTATAAAACACAAATTTGCACTCATAAATTAAATAATTCAATTTAAAATTTTAATTTTCAATTTAATTTTGTATTTTTTTCAAATTTTAAATTCTCACCAACACCATCCCCTATAAACCCAACATACCATTGCTAATAACTGTATTTTTTTAAATATACAATTTAAATTTGTAAATTAAATTATAAAAATGTTCATTCTTTTTAAAACACTCCCCACCCTTATCCCCTAAAAACCCAACATCCCAATTCTAAAACAAAATTTTAATTTCAATTAGTTCTTTTTAAAATTTCCAAATTAGATTTCTTTACTTTTTTAAAACACTCCCCACCCTTATCCCCTACAAACCCAACATCCCGCTCCTAAAACAGCATTTCATAATTTAAAATTTCTAATATTTAAAATTTTAAAAATTGATTTTGAATTATTTTAAAACACTCCCCACCCATATCCCCTAAAAACCCAACATCCCGCTCCTAAAACAACATTTCATCATTTAAATGATCAAATATTTTAAATTTAAAAAAAAATTCTCATTATTTTAAAACACTCCCCACCCTTATCCCCTAAAAACCCAACATCCCGCTCCTAAAATTTCTATTACAAAAAAGCTTTTTTACAATATTCAACAACTATTATTACATAAAAAACAACAATATTTTAATACAAAACAATACTATAACGATATTTTTTAAAAACGATATTTTATACATTCTATATTTTTTTTCTCGATATTTTAAACACTAAAAAACGATATTTTTTTATTACGATATTTTTGATTTGATATTTTATACTTCGATATTTCTACAAAAAAAATAAACAATATTTTTAACATCTATATATATAACATCGATATTTTAGTTTTGTCGATATACTAAACTCGATATTATTGTATATCGATATTAAAAATTCGATATTATGACTAGTTACCCTCCCAAGAACCATCCATTTTGTCAAGAACATAAACTGCCCTTAAACAAAAGACTGAACACTTCTGGAACTCATGTCAAAATAGGCTTCCAGGTTTAGATTACTTCCTTGACCATCCTTTAATCATATTCATTAAGTTATGAGGATAATTTCTCTTTTATATCTAGCGTGCATATCTGATTCTCCAACATAATACATGTTGGGGTCGATTCCGATTCGGGCCGGAAAAAGCACCGACCGACTCGGATCCGGAAATAATACCGACCGACACGTACCTGTGGCGCCCGACACGCCAAGTACGATGCAAGGCGTGCAAAATCCGACCGACACGTACCGAACCCAAGTCGACCGACCGAGCCGCACGGAAAACAGCAATCCGGTCGGAAAAACACGTGAATCCAACCGACCGACACGCACCCGGAACAAATCCGACCGAAACGTACACGCGAACTCCAAACCGCAAAGTACGATGCAAGGCGCGAAAACCACGAGCGAGTCGGACGGAGGACAAGCCGTACGACCGACACGCATACAAAACCGAGCCGAAGCAACACAAAACACCGCGACCGACGCGTACGCAGCATAGAAAACTGCACATACACAGCGTGAACGAAACGGAGAAGACCGTACGAGACAAATGCAGGGTCCGACTCGGTCACAAGAACGTTTCCAACATACACAGACAGTACAAAGGAAAAATCACCCAAAAAAGGCCAAACAAGCAATTACCAAGCCAATAAATACTGGGGGGTGGGGACAGAGAACAAAGACACACCCACAACTCCACCCATATAAAGGACACAAATCACAACCATGAGCCTTTGCAAATGCCATTCCACTGCCAGCACCCAAGAGAAAGCAACCACACACCCACAGCTCATCCCTCACACAAGCCACACACCATCAGCACACCAACAAATACCTACCTCACATACACCCAGCAAAACACACACTCACACACCCTCACCTGCACACCAACACACACATCACTCACCATCACCACCCATCACCATGCCCCCCAAGAAGAATCCCAAGTTCCTAGATAGTGAATTGGAAGTCATGGTAGACGAGATCCTCAGGGTAGAGCCACAGCTGTTTGGCACACTGGTCCAACAGACCCCCATCTCCCAGAAAACCAAGATGTGGGAGAGGATCATCAACAGGGTGAACGCACAATCACCATGTCGGAGCACAAAGAGCGACATCCAGAACAGGTGGTATGACGTGCGCAGGAGGGTACGGGACCTGCTCAAAAAGACTACATCAACAGCCAACACACCGGCAGTGGCCCTCCTGCCAAGCCAATATACCTCAGGCCCTGGGAGGAGAAGGTGCGGGCCATCCTTCCGCCAGTGAGCGTATATGGACTAGAGGACATCCCAGAGCCTGGTGAGTACACAACAAATGTACACAATATACTGCCACAAAACACACACACATCACTGTCAAGGGGAGAGTCAAACCATGCACTCATAGCAATTACACAGCAACCAGAACAGAATCATCCCAAAATGTGTATGTCAGTCAGATAAACACAACACATGCCATGAAAAAAGTCACATCCAACTGTGCCATCACATGTACAAACACAACTACAACTACAGCTAGGCAGTGGCACAAATAGAACTAACAAACACATCCAGACATGTAGCCACCACAACAACACCAACACACAGTGAAGACCACTCAAAGGAAGGAATTCTGTGTATGCTGGCCAAGTCAGTGTAGCCAATAGCATCATGGGAGTCGCAGTCACACATATTGCCCCCCCACAACTGTCCCATCAACACCACCATGAACCATGCGCACATCACAGGGAGTGGAGAAGGACTCACAAGATGGCTGACACTGGCAACTGCTGTGGGGAGCACAAGGCCCTGCTGGCAACTGTGCACCAACAAACAGCAGGACACCACTGACTGACATCCTGAGAGACAACTTCCACTCCCTGCAATGCAAGCACGTTCCATGGTGGGATAACTGGCTGGCTGGCTGGGTGGGAAGGAGGACTTGCAGCACTAACCATAGTCACAAGCACCTCCCCTCACACACCCCCCAACACAAACTCCACAGAACCCACCTGGTAGAATGCAATGCCCCCCATCCTAATACAAGATCCCACAAAGAACCACCACCCTGGGTTATGTTGTGTGAAGCACAGGGACACTCTTGGGACTTTTAGCCAAACAACTGCCAGGACAACACTCCCAGCCATCCTGTCAGCACAGCCAGCCCACCCCACAGGGAAGCAGAGTCAAAAGGAAGGAAGCATGGGCAT
This sequence comes from Calotriton arnoldi, assembly GCA_963921515.1. Taxonomy (NCBI): domain Eukaryota; kingdom Metazoa; phylum Chordata; class Amphibia; order Caudata; family Salamandridae; genus Calotriton; species Calotriton arnoldi. Next base: position 289,391 of record CAWUFW010000954.1, read on the forward strand.
GCTGGGAAGGGGGGTGGAGGCAATACCATGATGGGAGTCGTAGTCACTGATATTGGTCACCCCCACAACTGTCCCATCAACACCACCCTGAACCATGCTCACATCACAGGGAGTGGAGAAGGACTCACAAGATGGCTGACACTGGCTACTGCTGTGGGGAGCACAAGGCCCTGCTGGCAACTGTGCACCAACAAACAGCAGGACACCACTGACTGACATCCTGAGAGACAACTTCCACTCCCTGCAATGCAAGCACGTTCCATGGTGGGATATCTGGCTGGCTGGGTGGGAAGGAGGACTTGCAGCACTGACCATAGTCACAAGCACCTCCCCTCACACCCCCCCCAACACAAACTCCACAGAACCCACCTGGTAGAATGCAATGCCCCCATCCTAACACAAGATCCGACAAAGAACCACCACCCTGGGTTATGTTGTGTGAAGCACAGGGACACTCTTGGGACTTTTAGCCAAACAACTGCCAGGACAACACTCCCAGCCATCCTGTCAGCACAGCCAGCCCACCCCACAGGGAAGCAGAGTCAAAAGGAAGGAAGCATGGGCATGCTGGGAAGGGGGAGGCAATAGCATGATGGGAGTCGTAGTCACAGCTCTCCATCCCCCACCACATGGCCCAGCAAGCTCACACTCACGCATGCACATCCCACAGAGAGTGGAAAGGCCCATCAAAGATGTCTGACACTGTTGCTGTGTCGTGGGGAGCACAAGGGCATGCTGGGTACTGCACACCAACCAACAGCAGGACACCACTGTCAGCCATCTTGCCATTGCTCTCACACCCACACACACTGAACTCCCCACAAAAGCAAGTAAGTATGGGAATGCTGGGAAGTGGGGTGGAGGCAATAGCATGATGGGAGTCGTAGTCACAGACATAGCTCACCCCCACAACTGTCCCATCAACACCACCCTGAACCATGCTCACATCACAGGGAGTGGAGAAGGACTCACAAGATGGCTGACACTGGCTACTGCTGTGGGGAGCACAAGGCCCTGCTGGCAACTGTGCACCAACAAACAGCAGGACACCACTGACTGACATCCTGAGAGACAACTTCCACTCCCTGCAATGCAAGCACGTTCCATGGTGGGATATCTGGCTGGCTGGGTGGGAAGGAGGACTTGCAGCACTGACCATAGTCACAAGCACCTCCCCTCACACACCCCCCAACACAAACTCCACAGAACCCACCTGGTAGAATGCAATGCCCCCATCCTAACACAAGATCCCACAAAGAACCACCACCCTGGGTTATGTTGTGTGAAGCACAGGGACACTCTTGGGACTTTTAGCCAAACAACTGCCAGGACAACACTCCCAGCCATCCTGTCAGCACAGTCAGCCCACCCCACAGGGAAGCAGAGTCAAAAGGAAGGAAGCATGGGCATGCAGGGAAGGGGGTGGAGGCAATAGCATGATGGGAGTCGTAGTCACTGATATTGGTCACTCCCACAACTGTCCCATCAACACCACCCTGAACCATGCTCACATCACAGGGAGTGGAGAAGGACTCACAAGATGGCTGACACTGGCTACTGCTGTGGGGAGCACAAGGCCCTGCTGGCAACTGTGCACCAACAAACAGCAGGACACCACTGACTAACATCCTGAGAGACAACTTCCACTCCCTGCAATGCAAGCACGTTCCATGGTGGGATAACTGACTGGCTGGGTGGGTGGGAAGGAGGGCCGGCTGTCAACCAAACACAACCAATGCAGACCATGTTCACACCCCAAAAAATACATAGAAATGCCCAAATAATGCAGGACAATGTGCCACACCAATATCAACCCCTGACTGTGATGACTTAGGACAATGCAATGTACAGGCCGGCACCCAGAGGCACAGTCACAACTGTCATGTGTGTCAACCATTGATGCCTGCAGAAACATAACATACATTGTGTGTGTCTCCCAAAAACAGGTGATGATGGGGACACAGCAGCAGACGCTGAGGAGTCCCAGTCCCAGGCTCAAGAGGATGCGGAGCTCACTGGCGTCGTACAGCCTCTGTCCTCCTCGGACGATGAAGACCAACCTGGCACATCCAGTGCAAGTCTACATGCAGCACCAGCAGGACCACCAGCTGCAGCACCAGCAGGACCACCAGCTGCACCCCCTGCACCCACCCCTCCAACGACTGTCACCACAAATACCATCCCTGCCGACATGGACAGAACAAGGAGCAACACCAGCACAGGGACCCTGGACCAACCTGGGGCCATGGACACCACCACCACCACCAACCCCCAAGGTGGACCAGGGTCATCTGTGCGTGCCACTGCACACACTGCACATGTCAGCAGGGGTGGTGGGAGGGGTGGGAGACAGAGGTCGCTGCTTGCAGAGGTTGCTGGTGTGCATGATGACCCACAACTGGTACGCATAACTGATGCGTACCAGTCCAGCACCGGAGACCTCAGTGTAGGAAGGTGGAATCTGACTATATGGTTGCCCCCACTTTTTTTTATGGTGTTTTGCTGGTTTATGACTTAGTTGGACTGGGACCCTGCTATTCAGGGCCCCAGTCTATCTGCTCTCTCTAAACGACATGGAGTGCACTCTAGGTGCACTAGTGATTGGATACTGTGGTGCCTTATGAGTCCCTAGTATATGGTACCTTAGGTACCAAGGGCATAGGTACTTCACAGGCCTCCCAGGGGCTGCAGCATATGTTATGCCACCCCTGGGAAGCAGTCTAAATCTGACACCACAGGCCTGCTACTGCAGCCTGGGTGAGGTGGTGCTAGCACCCCTCACTGAGATATAGGTTTCCTATATCTCTCCTGCACACAAATATAAACCTATCAGTCACCCCTAAGGCAGGCCCTATCAATCCTGAGGGCAGGGTGCTTGGCTTCTATGTGAGGGGGTGCCTCTGCCTGAGCAGGGCCCCTCTGCAGCTCTCAGAGTCTATTCTCTGGTGCTGTTTGTGGATGCGGTTAAACCATATACTATTAAGTGCATTATATCCTCGCGGTAAATGCTAACTTTGGAATGGCTGCATCAAAACATGTCGTGTTTGGTGTCAAACATCTTGGAATACTACCCCCGCCAATCTTGGCGGCGGGGGTAGCATTCCACCCTTCTAGAGGGAGAAGACATGTACCTGCTGTGGAAACGCGGTAGAATCCTAAAGAGCCCTGGCATCACAAAATGGATGCCACCAGTCACAGACACTGGGCTGCCCTCCCGCTGATGACCGAAACTCACAGTGGAGGAAGCCCAACAATAGGCATCCTGTCACAGGGAGGTGTAACCACCTTCCAGACAGGGTTTAGTGTATTGGGGCTGGGTGGGTGCACTCTTAGAGTGCTTTGAAGTCCTGCACTGGGGGAGCAGAAGGCTCCTCTGTGCATATGCCAGTTCAAACCAGCTCAGGGGCTACCTGCCCCTGCTCTGGCGCGAAACTGGACAAAGGGAAGTGGGTGTAGCCACCCCCTCCCTTGACCCTCCAATAGGTGGGGTCATAGAGCTAGTCCATCCCTCTTTTTAGTATAAGAGGGGGAACCTTGCCATTGCAAAGCAGATAACCCCTGGACGACACTCTACAGAAGAATCCTGGCCCTTCGACGTTCCACTACCTTTGGAAGACAGAAGAATCTCCCTTGGAGTCAAGGAGTGACTCCCCTGCTTGGCAGGCACCAAAACCGACAACGACGGTCGCAAACTATGCCGCTCCCGCCGGAGTCCGAAGTCCCTGCAGCCCAAGAAGTGGATTTCCTGACCTCTCCCAGGCCATCGTGAGTCCCCAGCGAAGCTGAGGCAAGTGGACCCCACGAGTAACGAGGAACCGCGACCCCTGGGTACCGTGCACTATTGTCGAGTGCAACCCCTTCACAACGTTCTACGAACTTGTGCTTTGGACCACGTGTGGTCCCGACCTCCAGCAGGAATCCTCCGAAGATCAGAGGCCTACACCGTCCCGAGTGACCGTGGGCCCCTGTTGAGTGATTCCGCCCGAGGTGTCTTCGCGATCCCTTGCCCGCCGGCTTGTGGGTCCCCAGAAGACTTCTTAAAGAAACCAAAGGGCTCCCCTGGTTGCTCCAGGCCTGCCCTGACTTACCCTTGCTGGGTGAGTTCTACAGACCTTGCTGGTCTGCGCCATCGACTTTTCTTCATCTCCCCGAGACTTGCGGCTGCCAAGGCTTGTTGGCTCCGATCGAGTTGCCGACACCGCAGTCAGCTGCAGACGTTGAGGGACACACCGAATCCAGCTCCTGGTCATCGTCGACGCCTCCTGGACCACGTGGCTGAAGAGTCAAGGCACCCGCAACCGACCTGAAGCGACCGACGACGGTGGGCATCCATCTTCCTTGCCCCGGGTCACTGCCAAGTGACTTTGAACACTGTCCCCTCTGCTTTCAGGTCATCCTTCTTCAGAATCCAGGCTTGGATTCCACCGGACACTTCTTCAGCTCCCGCAAGCAGCAAGTCTTCTTTGTTCGCCATTGAAAGCGACGCCGCGACCCGACACCAAAGGACACTTGTGCACCCGGCTTCCCTGGGTGAGGTAACTCCAGCACTACGGTGCTCCTGTGGGTGTGGGCCCTAGAACTACTTACCCTGTAAGTGACTTGCTTGTAGGTTCTCCCGAAGTATCCTAAAACTCTTTTATTTCCAACCGCGACTTGCCCCATTGAAGTTAACGGCGATTCGCGCCTGTGTATCCACACTGCACGCGTCCCCCGTGGGTCCTTTACTTACCTGCCTTGGGTGGTTTCGTGAGGCCCCAGCACTTCTGAAGGCCCTAGGCCTTGTCTCCTTGCAAGTCGTTGTTTCTAAGTGTCTTGCTTAGTAGATGGTCTGGTACGCCCCTAGGGCCCCAGCCATATTTTGTGCTTAACTTATTGAGAAACGTTGATTTGTGCATATGTTTGTCTTCTAATCTCATAAAGAGATTAGTAGAGAGCTATTTAGAAATAAATACATATATATTTGATATATATACCTGTGTGGTGTCTTTTCATTTGGTGATTCAAGAGATTATATGGTAAAACAAGCTGCTTTACATTCCTCCGAGACTTAGCCTGAAGGCTGCTCTCCACAGCTACCACTAGGATAGCTTTCTTTAAAAGGTTGTCTTAAACCTATCTACCATAAGAGTCGATTTGCGCTGGTGCAAGGTGTCCACTTTAATTAGTGAACAGCATATACCAGGCCAACTTCTCACATTGGTGGCAGCGGTGGGATTCGAACCCACGCCTCCGAAGAGACTGGAGCCTCAAGGCTGCTCTCCACAGCTACCACTAGGATAGCTTTCTTTAAAAGGTTGTCTTAAACCTATCTACCATAAGAGTCGATTTGCCCTGGTGCAAGGTGTCCACTTTAATTAGTGAACAGCATATACCAGGCCAACTTCTCACACTCAGCCAGGTAGTGGGGCTCCTCAGAGACATGAAACAGCAGCAGGCTGCCCATCATGCCCGCTTGGACTCCCACATGTCCCACGTGGAGTCACACATGTCCCGCGTGGACTCACACATGTCCCGCGTGGAGTCCAAGTGGGATGCACTGCATGAGATGACGGCGGTGCACAGGGACATTTTACAATGCCTCCGCCAGATGAACAGCAACCAGTCCACACCTCCCTGTGTGCCAACAACATCTGGTGCCGAACAAACTGCAACTGCCACAGGGAGGGAGGATGACTCTGGCGGAGAGTTCCCTGCACCGCAGCAGCCTGTACTTGAGGGGCCCCCCCCAAGAAGAGGGGTCGTCCGAGGAGGGGCAAGTGAGAGGCCGATGGCCAAGCGCAACTCCCAGGAAGCCTGAACCTGTTCTGGATGTTCACCTTTGTGCACAGACTGTTCACCCTGTTGACGGCAACACTACTCCCACACATTGCATGGGGAGTACAAGTTGGACCAATGTGTCAGACAACTGTGGCCCCGATACTGGGGATTCTGTCTACCAGGACTTTCAATTCACCTAGGAACTTCGGATTGCAAGATTTATGTACAGCACTACCCATCCTATGCACTATTCACACAAATGTATCACAATAAACACACTAATACACCATACTTGCCTCTGTTGTGATTCCAACGTGGGTGCTGTTATGGGGATGATGAACTGCAAAATTACACTGTGTATGCGAACTGCAACAGCAAGGACAACACAGGCATGTGAGTAAAGGCAACGTGACACATATGAGGGAGACACACCACCAGGGCTACACAACACATACACACCTAGGCCATCTGACTCATTGCCTACACTGATGTTGCCAGGGAAGACGGTGCAATGCACAGACACCACACCCATTCCCAGTTGTAGTCAAGTAGCCCACAGGTGCAGTAAGCAAATGGCAGTCAAATGTGTGACCACAGACAATGCACATCACAAAGTGAAGCACAGGTTTATTACACAGTTGCAACATGTCGTAACCACTACAGATGCAAGGTAATCCCACCTGGCAGCAGGCACACAGTCAACAACTGTAGACGGAAGGAAGTCCATGGGTGTGGCGCACATCACCTGTAGGGACACAACAGCTACCAGCCTGGAAGTGCAATCACGTCGCCGGTGGACACAGTTGACCAAACTAATCTGAAAGTACCCTGTGAAGGACAGAAATGACACACAGTCAAAAGCAATGGAGTACAGGACAGAACAGCAAAACTCATGCACAATACATGTTACAAGATACCCACCCAGAACCAAGTTAGCATGTCAACACTGTTGGGGAGTACAGCCCACCTGTAAGCACACATCGCAACACACATCCAGTCAAGTAGCCCATGGACACACTCCAACAGCACCAGAGCACCACCTACACATCATGCCAACTCACATCATTGACATGACACCTCAGGATACTCACATTCAGCTAAAGAAGTTGGTGATGAGCTGTGTGCGGACATCACCATCATCATCATCATCATCATCGTCACTGGCATCGTGGTCCAGGCCAGGATCCTCCACAGGTGGCGTATGTTGGTCATTGTCATCCTGGATGAGAGGCAACTCCTTCCGCACTGCCAGGTTGTGGAGCATGCAGCAGACGATGATAATCTTGCACACTTTCGCAGGGGCATATGGGAGGGACCCTCCGGTCTTGTCCAGGCAGCGGAAGCGGCTCTTCAGGAGACCAAATGTCCGCTCAATCACTCTCCTGGTCCGACCATGTGCCTCATTGTAGCGCATCTGGGCTGGTGTCACAGGGTTCCTGAGGGGTGTCAGCAACCAAGGCATGTTGGGGTATCCCGAGTCACCTACGGACAGACAAGTGCACATTAGCTGACTTGGAAAAGTGGGCGGAATACTACAGATCAGATCACACACAATGGCACAAAGTCAGTACACACCGACAAGCCAGGCACGCTGGTTCTGCATCTGTGCCATCATCCTGGGGATGCGACTACTCCTCATCACAAAGGCATCGTGTGCTCAACCAGGGAAACGGGCACACACGTGTGTGATGGTCATGTCTGCAAGACACACCACCAGTGCATTGACCGAGTGGTAGTGCTTGCGGTTCCTGTAGGCCTGCTCCTGGGCCTGTGGTGGTACCAAAGCCACATGTGTCCCATCAATGGAGCCAATGACATGCGGCATCCTCCCCAGGGCATAAAAGTCACTCTTCACGTCAGTGAGTCGTCGCAGTCTAGGGAAATATATGTACCGGTTCAGGAATAGCAACATTGCCGCCAAAACATCGCGGAGCACACGGCTCAACATGGTCTGTGACATCCCACCAGCAGTCGCCACAGTATGTTGGAAGGTACCGGTGGCAAAGAAGTGTAGGGCTGCCATCACCTTCACCTTGGGGGTCAGCGCTGTAGGATACGGCTGGCCAGGCTGCAAATGTGGGGACAACTGCACTGCCAAATCCTCAATCAGCTGCCTGGTGAAGCGGTACCGTCGGATGCTGTCCCGTTCCACCATCGTTGCCAGGTCTGGGAATGGTCGATGGACAGCAGGAGCCCTGCAGTGCAGAGGAGAAGTAAGCAAGATTGTCAGTCACCCCACATATGCGGCATTGAACACACTCAATATCCCAACATACATCATTATGAGGCACAACTACATGAAGTGTGCAGTTCCGTAAGGACATGTATGGTACATACATGGCCAACATCTGTCAACACGGTCCAACAGGTGGCATCAATTAGTCCCAGGTTGGACCATTGGATATCATGAGGCCGTGTCACAGATCCCATCTCCTGCTGCCGTGTCACAATCATCCCCCACAGTGACATGTGAGGACAGATGTGCCCCAGGCACCACAGCTCAACGACAGGTACATTCCCAGGGACCCTGTATTGCCACATGGACACTGGCATTACATGGAGTATCATGTATACACCACAGCAAAACAACCATGACCCCCACAGGTAGTGGTCCCACTTGCCACGGCAGGACAGACATGGACGTCTGTGACACACACACGCACAACATCAAAGTCCATGCACACACAACCTGGATGTGGAGACTGTCTCCCATTGTGCACATGAAATCAGAGACATTGTAAACACTACATGCACAAAGACTGTGGAGGACCATCACTATTGTGCCACTGGGACACCCTGGCTCAAACATACCATCCCACATGGGACTCACGGGGTATGTGACATGACATACACATACACCACCGTGAAATGTGACCATGGCACATGCACAGATATGAACAGTTGCACATCACAGTGGTCATGCACACGTAACACCCAGGATCCTGTCCCCATGAACACGTGCACAGCCTGGGGGTGGCTGCCCACAGGTGACACCCACAGGACAACATGTACACCAACATACATACAATAGGAAATGCAGCCTTACATGCCTTATGATAAAGTTTGGACAGGCTGTCGTGATGTAGGTGTGCCCCTCACTCCCTGGGAGCTATCTGTGGCTGGCATATGTCCATCTGAGACAGGCATGCTGACATATGCCAGTCACATGTACAGTGATGCGTTGAACAGCAATGGACCGATCGGTGCCCCGGCCGGCCCATTGCATTCAATGTGTGCGGGTACGCGTTGTACCCCTGTACGCGTTGTACTGCAATGGACCGGTCGGTGCCCCCGGCCGGCCCATTGCATTCAATGTGTGCGGGTACGCGTTGTACCCCTGTACGCGTTGTACTGCAATGGACCGGTCGGTGCCCCCGGCCGGCCCATTGCATTCAATGTGTGCAGGTACGCGTTGTACCCCTGTACGCGTTAAACTGCAATGGACCGATCGGTGCCCCGGCCGGCCCATTGCATTCAATGTGTGCGGGTATGCGTTGTACCCTCTGTACGCGTTGTACTGCAATGGACCGATCGGTGCCCCGGCCGGCCCATTGCATTCAATGTGTGCGGGTACGCGTTGTACCCCTGTACGCGTTGTACTGCAATGGACCGATCGGTGCCCCGGCCGACCCATTGCATTCAATGTGTGCGGGTACGCGTTGTACCCCTGTACGCGTTGAACTGCAATGGACCGATCGGTGCCCCCGGCCGGCCCATTGCATTCAATGTGTGCGGGTACGAGTTGTACCCCTGAACGCGTTGTACTGCAATGGACCGATCGGTGCCCCCGGCCGGCCCATTACAGTCAATGTGTGCGGGTACGCGTTGTACCCCTGTACGCGTTGTACTGCAATGGACCGATCGGTGCCCCCGGCCGGCCCATTGCATTCAATGTGTGCGGGTACGCGTTGTACCCCTGTACGCGTTGTACTGCAATGGACCGGTCGGTGCCCCCGGCCGGCCCATTGCATTCAATGTGTGCGGGTACGCGTTGTACCCCTGTACGCGTTGTACTGCAATGGACCGATCGGTGCCCCCGGCCGGCCCATTGCATTCAATGTGTGCGGGTACGCGTTGTACCCCTGTACGTGTTGTACCGCAATGGACCGATCGGTGCGCACCCATTGACAATGGGCTTGCCTGGCAACGGACGTGTTTTCGAATTTCGAACGAGTCGGTTGCTGGAAAATCAGTTGGTCACCCACAACAATGTTGCAAAATCATGTATGTCATGAAGTTGAAGATTTGAAGGATGCTGTGGGCGTGTTTTGGTGCTGCTATTCCATGGATTGGCCAGATTCAGAAGATGCAAACGACTTGGACCTATCACTTTGGACACAAGGGACAGTATCTGCCTCTCCAGCACATATATATTGCTGGCTGTTCCCCTGAGAGCTCACTTGCCTGCACTACATGCTCCAGGATGACATCTGCCACTGCACTGCTGCTGTCTCTGCCCCTCTGGACCCTGCAATGGCACGTACTGTGGAGAGAGCCCCAGCCTTCAGCCTTGAAGAGAACCAGGCCCTGCTGGACAGCCTCACTTCCACAGTACAGCAAGCTGTATGGGACACCAGGGGAGCAGGTGAGTGTTCTGTGCACTGCCTTTCTGAATGTGCATATTGTCTGACTAGCAAGGCTGAAAGTCTGCACGCCACTGGCTAGCAGGCTCACTGAGTAGTTGTCACCCCCCATAGTGTGTAGTGACATGCACTGGACAGGTATGGTGCAGTGACAGTGCATTTGAACAAGGTTTTACTTCCCATGCAATGATACCATGTAGTGACGTCTGGCAAACTGTCCATGGGCAGCTTTGCACTGCCTGTGTACATCATGTGCCCCTGTGATTGAGACATGTATATGCAACTGTGTCATGCACTGATATGTTGCATGTGTAGTAATGGCCTTTTCACTTTGTCATCCTGACAGGTTAATGTCCATCGGAAGCAGGAGATCTGGAAGGACATCGTCCGGGCCGTCCGGTCCGTGGGGGTCTACAAGCGCCGGATCCGCAACTGCCAGAAGAGGTGGCAGGACCTTCGGGGCTGGACCCGGAGGATTGCACGGGTCCAGCTGAAGCTGTCGCCTCCTCGCAGGAGGGGCGGAACACGGACCCTGACCCCCCACATGCTCCAGATCCTGGCGGTGGTGTTTCCAGATCTGGATGGGCAGCTGAAGGCCAGACAGCAGCAAGGAGGGGGTGAGTCAAAGACTGCACTGTGAACTCTGTATTACATGCTTTGTGCCCTCCTCTGGCCTGGTTCAACTGCCACAGTGCAGCAGTCATGTTGTCCAGGAGCCATGTCCCTCTATTGTGCACTGCCCACTGCTCATCTGATACCCAGGTGTGGCCCTTACATTCAGGGAATTGTGTCACTTGGGACTGTGTCCTTGCAGTTTGCTTCACTAAAGGTGGGGGACAGCATCTGTTTCCCTAACTCTGTTGTGGGCATCATGGGTGGGTCCATTGTTCACACAACGCCTGTGTTCGGACATGTAATCTGCGTGTTGCTTTTGATATGCGGTCCACTTGCTGAGCTGAGCCACCACATGTGCCTGGGGTATGTGGCACACGCCCATGCAGTGGGTGGGAACAATGTTTGGGCCCCAGCAGTGTGCAGATTATGTGTGTCACACATACATAGCCAGCTATCCACTGTCCAGGGCTCATCCCTCATTCATGTGGAGCAGGACAGTCATGCCTACTCCAGGCCATGCAATGCACTCTGTACTCCCACTCCCGTGTATCAGCTGACACATTGTGCGCAGTGATTTGACCCCTCAGGTGTCTGCCTCTGTGTCAGTGTGCTGTGGATTACTTGCCAGGACTGCTGGGGTGTTTCTTGGTAGGGGCTCAGCATGCCCCTGGAGATGTGACCATAGGAGACGATACTTGTGTGTCACATAGGTGTTTGATCAGCTGCCCGTGCAGACTGGGGTATGCGAATGTGAAGTTCAGGCAGCTGTTCCCCATTCACAGCAGATTGTGAGGGGCTCAGGTTCAGAGGGTAGTGTCAGAGGTCTCCCATATGTCCAATAGGTATGACCTGGACAGATGAGGGTTAAGATGATGTGTTGTGTGGGGGATGTACATGTGCACTTGTGCAGCTCCAGGACTTGCATTCCCCATGACCTACTATTGTGACACAGTGCATAGTGTTGTTGTCTGGCTGCCAAGTCATACATCACTGAGACAGTGATGTATGACTTAGCAGTCATGCCTCTGCCATGGCATGTGTCAACTTATTGGTGGTCCTGCCGGGGAGTGACATGTGCTACATGCACACCATTGTGGCGATGGCTATCAGGACATGGGTGCATCATGGTGTCTGTCGCTGGTATGCATCACATGCATTTCCTATTTGACTCTGGGCATCCCTTTCATCCGGAAACCTGTACTGACTCAGTGGCAAGAGCTGTGATGTGTGCATGTCCACATGCCACACCGTGTCCTCTGCACTGTCCAACTACTGTGTACTTGGTGCATGTGTCCACACTGGGGTGTTGCAATCCAACAGACACCAGACAGATGGGTGCAAGGCCATGTGGGATGTGAGTGCCATGCTTGGCATCAGACTGACAATTGGCTTCTCCTGTTCAGTTAGGGCACTTTTAGCAATGTACAACTAATGATGCCAGGGCTTGCTCTGTAATGTGCTGTGCTCACAGCGGTGTGTGCGTTTGGTGCAGGTGACTGATGTCTGTCTATTTCCCCATTGTTTGCAGATACATCCACGGCCACGGAAGGGGACAGCTCCACGGACCAGGAGGAGTCAGAGAGCCAGACTGGGTCAGCAGCTGAGGAGTGGTCGGAGGGACCCAGTGGCACGGAGGGCGAGGGGAGCCACACCGAGGAGTCCTCAGCACCATCCACCTCAGCTGAGGACCAGAGCAACTCGGAGGATGACTCCCTTATGGAGGCGGGTGTCAGCAGCCACCACACCCCAGCTAGTGTTGCTGTCCCCGCCACCACCAGCACCACCACCGCCCTCCCATCGGCTCCCATTCCCCAGGTCCGTGGAGGCTCCCATGTTCGGGAGCGTGTCTCCTTTGGGCCAGGCACCGCACCCCTGCCCCTGTGTCCCCTGCTGCCCTGAGTGAGGAGTCTGTGTACCTCCTTCGCCAGCTCCATGTAGGGCAGACAGCCATGCTGAGTGTCCTCCATGCGCACACCGCTCTGTTGACTCAGCTGGTGTCGTTCATGGAGGGCATCTCATCGGGCATGTCTGACCTACAGAGGGGCAATAGGTCCATGGACTCCTCCCTGACGGCAGCAGTGTCCCTCCTCAGACAGTCCCTCACCCCTCCTGCCTCTGCTCCATCCACACTCCCCAGCACCTTACCCGTCCCAAGCACACACACACCGGCACAGGCACACACCAGCACACACACGTCCAGCACACAGACACACACGCCACAAACAAAACGCACACGCACGCACAGTCAGGGGACTGAAACCAGACTCACAGGGGATGGGGCCCTGGTACACACACACGCATCCACGGGCACTGCGCAGTCCTCAGTTGCCTCTCCCTCCAAAACACCCTCCCTTGCCTCACCTGCAACCCCAAAGACCCAGCGCCTCTTCCTCAGTGACCTCGGCCTCTTCCCTCCGATCCAGCTGCTCCAGCATCCAGGGGAAGAGGAAGCCCCCACACGGAGCAGAGTGCCCCTTGCCCCCGGACACCCTCCCCCAGGCGCAGACAGACTGAGGCCCCCACCCGCAAGTCCCCCGGAGTGGTAAGAGCAAGACCCCGCCGCTGCCCTGCAGCTCAAGCACCAGGTCTCCTTCCTCCATCCCTCAGGCCCCCACTCCACAGGTGCCCCCACCACACCCTGCCCCAGGTTCCCCAACCCACAGATATACCATCTCCAAGAGGCTCCGGCCTTCTCCCCCTGCCACTTGCTCTCCCGGCACCACACCCCCCGCTGCGCTTGTCTGTGCTACTGATGTGGTGAGGGTGTCCTCCCCTCTGTCCAGCCCACCTTGCCTGTTCCCCATTCTCCTCCCCTGGTGGTAGGCACTGCAGTGGAGTCCACTACCACCCTGTCTGACTTGGGCACTGCAGTGGCGGACCTGTCCACTCCATCTGCAGGGTCCACTGCAGTCGTGCCGGCACCCACAACATCTGAGCCATGCCCCCCAGTTGTGCCGGCACACACCATGTCAGACACCTCCACTGCAGTTGTCAGTGGCTCTCCAGCACCCACCACCCCTTCCCTGCTTCCTCCTGGTGAGTCCTGATCCTGTCCCTGCGGTGCCTGGACTACCCCCCGGTTGCCCCTCCTAGTGGATTGTCCCTGGTTTTGTGCAGGCATGTGTAGGGTGGCATCTGCCACTGTCACCCACTTGTGACTTTGTTGATGGACTGGCCATTGGCCTTTGTTTATTTTCTACTGGACTTCTACTTTTAATGCCACATATGCTGAATAAAGCAACTTTCTGTTCTCTAGTGCTTTTGCTTCTGATGTACATGATGTTGATGATGCTAACCATGCCCTTGCTGCAGTGATGGTGATATTTGGTCTCATGATAATGAAGTGTTACTGTGCAGGAACCCATGTGGTCCAGGGGGAATGTGTCCTATCCTGTGGTGTATCCATGTCATCCATAGCAGCATCTGAGGGTGTCATGTGTTCAGTATTTGGCAATGGGATTTCCTACTTAGATTGCCTATTTCACATCTGTGGCTTCCACCCCTGCACATCTGTTGTGCCTGCCATTGTTCAATTCGTCTACTTCCCTGACCGTGTGGCCATCTCCACTGGACATGCAGGTTTGGGCATCAATGGGGAAGGACTCATCTGTGTTGTCAGTGCAACATTGCTATACAAGTGTGTTGGATCTGTGCTGATGATTCCGTTGGCACTTCCATGACCAGGCTGATGTTATGGGAGCCCTCATTTGGTGCTAATTGTTGATTGTGTGACCAAGTGCTCAGCTGACATGATGGGGCCCTACTGAGGCAACATATGGCACAGCTTTCCTCACACAGGAGTGGAGTCCCCTCATGGCAGTGTGTACTCCTGTGACATTGCCTGCGCCCAAGGTGTGTGTTCTATGTGCATGTCTGTGTGTTCACTTCCGTTTAGCTGTGCATGCTGTGATCCCTAGTGTTGTACCTGTTTGTGATGCTAGCTGAGTTGACCTATGTTCCCCAAAGTCTTCGCCCTGGGTTCTCTGTGATGTGGGTGCATGGCACATTACTGGTCATCAGGGTGTCACCCATAGGTGTGTTTGCTGTCAGGGCTGAGTTTGTGTGCTGACGCAGATGGGTCACAGTCAGGTTTCCCCTTGGCACTTGTTGTTTGCCCCTGTCATGTGATTTCCAGTTTGTGTTATCTTTCAGTGATTGTGACACGTTGTGTGTGTGACTGCTGGCACTCCTCAGGGTCCGGGCTGCAATGTTGGTTGTTGTCTATGTGTGTACTTTGTGGGTGACCTTGGCTTCTTCATTGGTGTGTGACTGTGGCTGGGATCCCATTGGTTGGTGTGGTATTGCCGTCATGTCCATGTACAGCGTAGTGTGCAGTGTGTCAGACATTCAGGAGTCTTGTTGAGTGTCCATGTGTGATGTGTTTCTGCACCTTGGTTCCCACCCACCACCCTGGAATAGTCATGGGTGCATGTGCAATGTCACCAGTGCATGTGTGCTTCACTGCTGCACATTGTTGGAGGTCGAGGGGTGTGGTGTTGAGTGTGTGCAGATGAGAGTTGTTGCCCGGCTAGGCCCCTGCCTCCATGTTGGCCTTGGCTCACTGGCCATGCTGTTTGATTTGTGCTTGTGTAGGTGTGATGGTAGTTAGTTGCTCAGGACACATGACTGTGGTTCACAGTGTGAACCACATTTAGCTTTGTCATCACAGTGGGATTGTAATGCAGCCCAGGGTCACCACATTGTGGGGGCCCTGGGGGTGGTGCTGTGGTGTGTCTGTGTCTTGCTGTGTCAGTTGCTGTCCCTACGTGCCTGTGTGACATGTGTGATTTGTGCTCCCTCTCATCTGACAATGCCTGCTTGCCCACATAGGGGATTTGGATCCATGAGTTACCTTTGTTACCTTTGCACATCTGTATGATTGGTATTCAGGTCTCCTCATGTGTTGTGTGGTTGCCTGGGGACACTGGCACCCCCCCTCACCTGTTGTGTATGATGTGCAGTGTGGGTCTGCCTGTTTGTGTTTGTGCATCTGCACCACTGCATTGGCATATCTTGGGTGTGCCATTGGCTGTATGTAGTTTGGTGGGTTTCCCCTGCTGTCCCTGGGACTCCTAGGTCATCGGTCAGCACAATGATCATGGTTTGTGTGTCCCATTGCTGCCATGGTATGGTATCTGTTCACCTCACATCTGCAGTCTCCACAGGGTATCTGCATGTGTGTGCCCATTGGTGCAAATATGTGGGTCTGCATTCTGATGGTCACCTCTGTCATTGTGTCATTGATGATTGTTGACGGTGTCAGCCCCCATGGGTGTTGTTTGTCTGCACATGGCCAAAGGTATGTCTTATTTGCACTGCAGTATTTGGCTCCCCCAATTTATGTTGCAATGGGACACATACACTACTTTGCCACTGATGTGTTTGTTGTTCTGTGACCAGGAATCATCCATGCAGTTTGGCAGTTGCACCTCTTTCTTTGTCAACACTTACCTTTTGGTCACTGTGATGATGGGGGTTTGGACCCCATTGCCACAATGTTCAAAATGTGCTTCAGCTATGGACCCCACACTTACATTTTGGTCACTGTGATGATGGGGGTTTGGACCCCATTGCCACAATGTTCAAAGTGTGCTTCAGCTATGGACCCCACACTTACATTTTGGTCACTGTGATGATGGGGGTTTGGACCCCATTGCCACAATGTTCAAAGTGTGCTTCAGCTATGGACCCCACACTTACATTTTGGTCACTGTGATGATGGGGGTTTGGACCCCATTGCCACAATGTTCAAAGTGTGCTTCAGCTATGGACCCCACACTTACATTTTGGTCACTGTGATGATGGGGGTTTGGACCCCATTGCCACAATGTTCAAAGTGTGCTTCAGCTATGGACCCCACACTTACATTTTGGTCACTGTGATGATGGGGGTTTGGACCCCATTGCCACAATGTTCAAAGTGTGCTTCAGCTATGGACCCCACACTTACATTTTGGTCACTGTGATGATGGGGGTTTGGACCCCATTGCCACAATGTTCAAAGTGTGCTTCAGCTATGGACCCCACACTTACATTTTGGTCACTGTGATGATGGGGGTTTGGACCCCATTGCCACAATGTTCAAAATGTGCTTCAGCTATGGACCCCACACTTACCTTTTGGTCACTGTGATGATGGGGGTTTAGACCCCATTGCCACAATGTTCAAAATGTGCTTCAGCTATGGACCCCACACATACATTTTGGTCACTGTGATGATGGGGGTTTGGACCCCATTGCCACAATGTTCAAAGTGTGCTTCAGCTATGGACCCCACACATACATTTTGGTCACTGTGATGATGGGGGTTTGGACCCCATTGCCACAATGTTCAAAGTGTGCTTCAGCTATGGACCCCACACTTACATTTTGGTCACTGTGATGATGGGGGTTTGGACCCCATTGCCACAATGTTCAAAATGTGCTTCAGCTATGGACCCCACACTTACCTTTTGGTCACTGTGATGATGGGGGTTTAGACCCCATTGCCACAATGTTCAAAATGTGCTTCAGCTATGGACCCCACACATACATTTTGGTCACTGTGATGATGGGGGTTTGGACCCCATTGCCACAATGTTCAAAATGTGCTTCAGCTATGGACCCCACACTTACCTTTTGGTCACTGTGATGATGGGGGTTTGGACCCCATTGCCACAAAGGTCATGGCCTGCTTGCATTGTGGGTGCCACACACATATATGTGTGGCACATGTGCTAGGGGGTCACATTGTATGTTCAAAGTCATGTTCGGTGTTGTAGGCATTTGACACAGTCTACACACGCTTGTCATGGTGTTGGGGGGATGTCTTCTTCTTGCATTCCCTAGGTTGTGGTGTGCTGGTTGTGTCATGCATTGTCCATCCTATGAGTGGGGGTGGCAGTAGTGGTAGGCATCCAGCCCCCTGGCTAAGGGTGGTAGTAGTGGTAGGCATCCAGCCCCCCTGGGTGAGGGTGGTAGTGGTGGTAGGCATCCAGCCCCCTGGGTGAGGGTGGTAGTAGTGGTAGGCATCCAGCCCCCCTGGCTAAGGGTGGTAGTAGTGGTAGGCATCCAGCCCCCCTGGCTAAGGGTGGTGGTAGGCATCCAGCCCCCTGGGTGAGGGTGGTAGTAGTGGTAGGCATCCAGCCCCCTGGCTAAGGGTGGTGGTAGGCATCCAGCCCCCCTGGGTGAGGGTGGTAGTAGTGGTAGGCATCCAGCCCCCCTGGCTAAGGGTGGTAGGCATCCAGCCCCCTGGCTAAGGGTGGTGGTAGGCATCCAGCCCCCTGGGTGAGGGTGGTAGTAGTGGTAGGCATCCAGCCCCCTGGCTAAGGGTGGTGGTAGGCATCCAGCCCCCTGGGTGAGGGTGGTAGTAGTGGTAGGCATCCAGCCCCCCTGGCTAAGGGTGGTAGTAGTGGTAGGCATCCAGCCCCCTGGCTAAGGGTGGTGGTAGGCATCCAGCCCCACCTGGGTGAGGGGGTAGTAGTGGTAGGCATCCAGCCCCCCTGGCTAAGGGTGGTGGTAGGCATCCAGCCCCCCTGGGTGAGGGTGGTAGTAGTGGTAGGCATCCAGCCCCCCTGGCTAAGGGTGGTAGTAGTGGTAGGCATCCAGCCCCCCTGGCTAAGGGTGGTGGTAGGCATCCAGCCCCCCTGGGTGAGGGTGGTAGTAGTGGTAGGCATCCAGCCCCCCTGGCTAAGGGTGGTGGTAGGCATCCAGCCCCCCTGGGTGAGGGTGGTAGTGGTGGTAGGCATCCAGCCCCCCTGGGTGAGGGTGGTAGTAGTGGTAGGCATCCAGCCCCCCTGGCTAAGGGTGGTGGTAGGCATCCAGCCCCCTGGGTGAGGGTGGTAGTAGTGGTAGGCATCCAGCCACCCCTGGGTAAGGGTGGTAGTAGTGGTAGGCATCCAGCCCCCTGGCTAAGGGTGGTGGTAGGCATCCAGCCCCCCTGGGTGAGGGTGGTAGTAGTGGTAGGCATCCAGCCCCCCTGGGTGAGGGTGGTAGTGGTGGTAGGCATCCAGCCCCCTGGGTGAGGGTGGTAGTAGTGGTAGGCATCCAGCCCCCTGGCTAAGGGTGGTGGTAGGCATCCAGCCCCCCTGGGTGAGGGTGGTAGTGGTGGTAGGCATCCAGCCCCCCTGGGTGAGGGTGGTAGTAGTGGTAGGCATCCAGCCCCCCTGGGTGAGGGTGGTAGTAGTGGTAGGCATCCAGCCCCCCTGGGTGAGGGTGGTAGTGGTGGTAGGCATCCAGCCCCCCTGGGTGAGGGTGGTAGTAGTGGTAGGCATCCAGCCCCCCTGGGTGAGGGTAGTAGTGGTGGTAGGCATCCAGCCCCCCTGGGTGAGGGTGGTAGTAGTGGTAGGCATCCAGCCCCCTGGCTAAGGGTGGTAGTAGTGGTAGGCATCCTGCCCCCTGGGTAGGGGTGGTGGTGCGCATTCAGGCCCCTGTGTGCATATGTGGCATTGGTGATGGGCATCCCGCCCCTATGGTGCTGCTGTTGCTGGTGTAAGTATATTCTGCATCCCTCTGTGTGTGTGTGATGTGTCGTGTACGTGTTGTATGTGTTTTGTGGTTGGTGTCTGGCTTACCTTCTGCGCCGTACGCGTCCGTGCCTGTTCCGGTAGTAAATGTAGAATATTGGTATGATCGGGACGAAGGGATTCATGGTTGGTTCGTGTCGTTCGTCCTTCTCGTTGCTTCGCGTCGTCCTCGTCGCTTCGCCTCGTCCTCGTCGCTTCGCCTCGTCCTCGTCGCTGGCGTGTTCGTCTCGCAGCCGTGGATCGTGTTGTGGCGCGAATCGGAGCTTATGTGCGCCTCTCCCGGATTCTTTGACGTGCCGTGCGTAGCGACGGGTTCGGCGCGTACGGAAAGCGCATCGTACTCGTTCGGCCGGACGGAGCTGCATTTTTCCTTCCGTGCAACTCGATTCGGCGTTTCCGGATTCGCCTCGGTTGGGGAACAGGACCTGGTTTGGGTGAGTACGGCTCGGCCGGATTCTTTGCTGTTGTGCGCATCGTACTTACTCGTTCGGTGTGCTGTACGGATCGGTCGGGAAACAGGCTTTCGCATGGCTTTTTTCCCGACCGAATGCTATTGGGTGCGCCTCCGACCGAGATCGCAATCGGCCCCTAAATCTCTATTTTTATTAATTCTTTATTTTCTGAGAGACTTTTTTGTGCTCATCGGTCTCTGCTCTGAGAAGTTTATGGGCCACAATAAGGGCTTTTCGCGATTCAAGTACTGCCCCAATTTAGTCCCTTGCTGTGTGCAATCCTAATGTTTTCCGAACAAATGCCCAGTGTTACACACTCTGCTCGTTTCTGGAGATTTTCGCTAGCCCTACTTGCCTTGTGGGTGATTGCTTGAACTCTTGATAGAAGTCAATTTAAAATGTCTATTTAGCAAGTTTTACATCCTAGTGTCAATAAACTCGAGATGCAGAATTGGAGAGATAGGATCTTCATAGTGTGTGCATCCTCAACATAAAGGGGTCTATTACGATGGCGGGCGGAATATGTCCGCCCACCACCACAACGGCAAACGGGACCGACAGCAAGAGGTGCGGCCGTCCTGCGATAGCAATTAGGATGCCACCGCCACGGTGGCATCCCGCATATATTGCATTGCGGCGGGCGGTGCTGTAAGCAGCACCCGCCACAATGCAATATATGCATGTTGTGCATTGGCATGCACAACGTGACAGGCACCGCGCGGTGCCTGCCACCTTGTGCATGCCAATGAAGGGGGGTACCATGGGTACCCCCCAAGTGCAGGCATCCACTCCCCCACCCCCCGGAGGCCCGCAATGTCCCCCGAAGGCATTCTCCGCATGCCTTTCCATGGCGGAGTCTCCGCCATGGAAAGGCATGTCACCGCAGGCATGCTAATATGGATGGCGGTGCCTGCAAGGCACCGCCACCATGTAGTCTGCCTTTTCCGCCCGGCCGGCATTCCGACCGGCGGAAAAGCGGCGGACGGTCTTTCCGTCCGCCGTGGTGCCCCTCGCCATGCTAATATGGCGGGGGTGAAAAAGGATATTTGGCGGGCGGATCGCCGGTGGTGGCAATCCGCCAGATATCATAATAGGCCCCAGAGTTTTTTCCAGGACAATGTGGTCCTCAGGTCTGATCTAAAGTTTCTTTCCAAGATTCAATTCCCATTTCATTGTGATCAGGATTTTTATTTGCCTTTCCTCCCAGATCATTCATCTTCTTCAGAAATACCTTTGCACACAGGAATGTATCTATTCATGTAGCATATATGGCTCCTGTTTGAAAAATGTGAGTCTCTGCTGCTGATCTTTGAGGTATGAGGCATGGGTAAACATTAGTCATTATTACAATTAGCATTTGGATATTATCAGGTAATCAGAATCTCTTCACAAAGATCCAATAGGAGTCAATTTAACAGAGATATGGTAGTGTCTGGGTAGACCTCAAAGGAGCATTTGGCTGTAACAGTCTTTCAGAAATGTTAAATTATATTACTAATTGCCTCAATAAAATCACAGGCTACCGGAGTATAAATTATTTATCTTGCTTAAGGTCACCTGTGGTTGTACTTAGTGGATGATTGTGTAAACTAGTTAGTATTTAGTTAGGAATTTGACAAGGAAGATGGACAGGAAGGTAAGGCCCTTATTTCTTACCAGCATTCGTTATTCCTCCAAGTTCATATCATCCTCATTGCAGTCCTTTTATGTCTTGAAATGTGAGGTGGATTCCTGGTCCATTTATTGTGACAGGAAGAGGGTCTGGTGGCGCAGTGGACTAATGCACTCAGTGGAAAGATCTGTGTTTAACCTCATGGCCACAGGTTCAAATCGATGTGGGTCAACATAGGATTTCATCCTTCTGCGGTAGCTAAAATGAAAACTACTGGATTGGCAAACAATAAACATCTGTTACTTCAGTGCCAAGATACCCATCTGGGTGAACATGTGCATATCAAATACACATGTTATGTTCTGTTAGGAGGGGCTGTCTTTGCCACCCATGGAGGATACAGTACTAGAATATCTGTTAGAATATTTCTTGACCTAAGTATTGTGTTTTCTAAATATAGAATAAAAAATATCATCCCTGTTGGAAATAATAATAAAAATCTACACTCAATGATGTGATACTTTTGTATACAAAATGTAGGTCAATTTTGACTCAAAAGAATATTTCTGACAACGTGGTGACTCCCTCACAAAACTTGGTAGTTTTGCAATTGCTAATTTTGAAGTCTCCGCAATATGTTTTGGGACATTTCCTTTTGTGGGCACTAGGCCTACCCACACAAGTGAGGTACCATTTTTATCAGGAGACCTGGAAGAATGCTGGGTGGTAGAAAATTTGTGGCGGCCCGGTGATCCCACAACTTTCCCACACAGAAAAGTGAGGAAAATGTGTTTTTTTTAGCTAAATTTAAGGTTTGCAGGGGATTCTGGCTAGCAAAATATAGAGATATCCACACAAGCCACACCTCCCTGGACTCCCCTGGGTGTCTTGTTTTCAGAAATGTCTGGGTTTGGTAGGTTTCCCGAAATGATCACTGAGCCAGGGACCAAAAATGCAGGTGGCTCCCTCGCAAAACCAGGCATGCGATCGATAATTTTGAAGGCTTCACAGTACGTTTTGGGACATTTCCTGTGGCGTGCACTATGCCTACCCAGACAAGTTAGGTACTATTTTTATCGGGAGACCTGGCAGAACGCTGGGTGGTAGGAAGTTTGTGGCGGCCCAGTGATCCCACAACTTTCCTTCACAGAAAAGTGAGGGAAATTTGAGGTTTGCAGGGGATTCTGGGTAGAAAAACGGTGGGGGATCCACGCAAGCCAGAACTCCCTGTACTTCCCCGGTTGTCTAGTTTTCAGAACTATCTGGGTTTCTGAGCCCGAGACCAAAAACACTGGTGACCCCCTTTCAAAATCAGGTCGTATTGTGATTGATAATTTTGATGTCTCCACAATTAGTTTTGTGTCCTTTCCTGTAGAAGGCACTTGGCCCACCCATGCAAGTGAGGTAGCATTTTTATCGGGATACCTGGGGGAATGCTGGGTGGTAGGAACTTTGTGTCAGCCCAGTGATACCACAACTTTCCCACACAGAAATGTGAGAAAATGTGATTTTTTTTCAGCTAAATTTGAGGTTTGCAGGGGATTTTGGGTAGGAAAATGTTGGGGGGGTCAATGCAAGCCACACCTCCCTGGACGACCCGGGTGTCTAGTTTTCAGAAATATCTAGGTGTGGCAGGTTTCCCTAGATGGCCTCCAAGCTCGGGACCAAAAACACTGGTGCCCTCTTAAAAAACTAGGTCGTTTTGTGATAGATAGGTGGGCACCTGTGTTTTTGGTCCCAGGCTTGCAGACATCTAGAGGAACCTAAAAAAGCCTGACATTTCTGAAAACTAGACACCCGTGGGAGATCAGGGAGATGTGGCTTCCTTTGACCCCCCCCCCCAACATATTTCTTCCCAGAATCCGCTGGAAACCTCAAATTTAGCTAAAAAGTCAAATTTTCCTCTAATATTTGTGTGGGAAAGTTGTGGCATCACCGCACGGCACACATTTCCTACCACTCAGCGTTGCCCTCAGTCTCCCTATAAAGAGGATACCTTACTTGTGTGGATGGGCCAAGTGCCTGTAACATGGAGGGCGAAAAACACGTAGAGATTGAGGGGGGCCCAAAGCGGGTCCAAAAGGGCAGTTTATTTATACGTTTTTAGGCTGGCGCTACTTTGGGCACCCACACAAGCGAGTTAATGTTTTTCTAGGGAGACCAAGGGGAAGGCTGGGTGGGTGTGCCTGCGCGGTGATCCTACAACTTTCCCACACACAAACGTGAGGAAAATATGACTTTGTAAGTAAATTTGAGGTTGGCAGGGGATTCTGGGTAAGAAAACACTGCGGATCCATGCAAGCCACACCGCCGGCCAAGAGTCAGTCCACGCACACCACCATCCACGCACACCACCAGCAAGTGCCATCCACACACACCGCAAGCCAAGCGCCATCCCCCCACCCCAGCCAAGCACCATCCATTCACACCGTCAGCCAAGCACCAGTCCACGTACACCGCCAGCCAAGCGCCACTCCATGCACACCACCAGGCAAGCACCAATCAACACACACCATCATCAAGCGCAAGTCCACACACACCATTAGCCAAGTGCAAGTCCACACACAACGCAAGCAAAATGCTAGGCAAAAGTCAGTACACACAGGCCGTCAGCCAAACTCCAGTTCACATACACACAAACTTTCCCTGGTTTCGAAGTGGCTTTCTGCCCCCGCTTGGGGGCAGATGAGACTGAAAATATCCCTGAAACAGCCAAAATGTGTGCCTAACAAAAGGGCAGCTACCCTTGCCTATGGGGTTTCTCTCTGACATGCCATAAACATATCCCTGGTGCCTAATAGGCTTCTGACCCTCCTCCATGGTGGGGCAGATAAGGGACTATTGCACTGATCTGCCTCCCGAGGGGGGCAGAAAGACTTTTTTTGGGGGTGGGGGCATTAGCATGCCCATTCTGGCCAACTCTCACCCCTACATAATCTCTGGTGCCTAGTGGGCTTTCCACCCACCCAGGGGGGCAGATAAGGGACTATTGCCCCATCTGCCTCCTGGGGGAGCAGAAAGACTGTGGCAATTTGTTTTGGGGGGTGGGAGCATTGGCATGCCCATTCTGGGCAGCCCCCACCCCTATGTATTAAAAAAAACATAACCCTGGTGCCTAGTGGGCTTTCTGAGATTTCTGCCCCCCCATGGTGGGTGCAGATCAGGGGCTATTGCCCCCATCTGCCTCTTGGGGAGGGAAGAAAAACTGTGGAATTTTTGGGGGGTGGGGGCATTGGCATGTCCATATTGGGCAGCCCCCACCCATATGTACATAAAATAAATAAATCCCTGGTGCCTAGTGTGCTTTCTGCACCCCACAGCGGGGGAGATTGGGGACTATTGCCCCATCTGCCAGAAAGACTGAATTTTGAGGGAAATGTTGGGGGAGCAAAAGCCCTTGCCCAAAGGGCCACTCCCCCCTCCCTGGTGATCCTACAACTTTCCCACACACAAACGTGAGGAAAATATGACTTTGTAAGTAAATTTGAGGTTGGCAGGGGATTCTGGGTAAGAAAACACTGCGGATCCATGCAAGCCACACCGCCAGCCAAGAGTCAGTCCACGCACACCACCATCCATGCACACCACCAGCAAGTGCCATCCACACACACCGCCAGCCAAGCGCCATCCCCCCACCCCAGCCAAGCACCATCCATTCACACCGTCAGCCAAGCGGCAGTCCACGTACACCGCCAGCAAAGCACCACTCCATGCACACCACCAGGCAAGCGCCAATCAACACACACCATCATCAAGCGCAAGTCCACACACACCATTAGCCAAGTGCAAGTCCACACACAACGCAAGCAAAATGCAAGGCAAAGGTCAGTACACACAGGCCGTCAGCCAAACTCCAGTTCACATACACACAAACATTCCCTGGTTTCGAAGTGGTTTTCTGCCCCCGCTTGGGGGCAGATGAGACTGAAAATATCACTGAAACAGCCAAAATGTGTGCCTAAACAAAGGGGCAGCTACCCTTGCCTATGGGGTTTCTCCCTGACATGCCATAAACATATCCCTGGTGCCTAATAGGCTTCTGACCCTCCTCCACGGTGGGGCAGATAAGGGACTATTGCACTGATCTGCCCCCCGAGGGGGGCAGAAAGACTTTTTTTGGGGGGTGGGGGCATTAGCATGCCCATTCTGGCCAACCCTCACCCCTACATAATCTCTGGTGCCTAGTGGGATTACCCCCCACCCAAGGGGGCAGATAAGGGACTATTGCCCCATCTGCCTCCCGGGGAAGCAGAAAGACTGTGGCAATTTGTCTTGTGGGGTGGGAGCATTGGCATGCCCATTCTGGGCAGCCCCCACCCCTACGTATTTAAAAAAAACATAATCCTGGTGCCTAGTGGGCTTTCTGGGATTTATGCCCCATCTGCCAGAAAGACTGAATTTTGGGGGAAATGTTGGGGGAGGAAAAGCCCTTGCCCAAAGGGCCACTCCCCCCTCCCTGGTGCTTAGTGGGTGGATCCCTGCCTGCAGAGATTCCCAAGGAGGGGCCCACTAAGGAGGGCTACCATTGGAAAGGGGAGATTCTCCCCTTTCCAATGATACCTCTTCCATCTGCCTCGGTGCTCAGGGGGCTGAGATAGCCTCCTGGGCGCCAAGGCAGTGAAACTGAAATGAGCTGATTGGCTCATTTCAGTTTCGGTTTTACTGAAATGACGTCAGTGCGACGTGTGCGCTGATCGTCATTTCAGTGAAAGAATCAGAACAGACTCAGGAGTTGGGTAAGCTCTTCCTCAGCTATCGAGGCTGTTTAGGGGGAAAGGAAATCCTTCTGGTGCCCGCACCAGAGGGATTTCCTGTGCCATGGGTCGGACGCGCTGGTCCAACACATGGAAGGGGTTAAAAACCAACAATTGATACATAAGCTACAATGAAAGGCCCATAGATTTTTTTAATAACCAGACTGCATACAAATAACTGCTAAGACTTAAAACTATGGCGGGATTGCTATCTGTCCAAAAGGTTTGATAGGCCATTTTGAAATGTCTCACACCCAAGGCGTGGCAGGTTGACTTGATCGAAAACCCCTAAGCTCTTGCATACACAGGGTAAAAAAAATGTAGGTGTTCTGCATCCTCAATTGCATAGTTGCAAAGTTCACAGCGTGGGCATTTGTCTAAATTTGATTTCCACTTGCAAGTAAACGTTTATTTGCAAAGTACCCATCCTAAATTTTATATACAATGTGCGTGCCTGGGGTGATAAGTAAGCATCCAAATAGGATTCCAAGACAGGAACCGGTTTGATGGTTAAAAACTCATCTACTAATCCACCTAGTTTGGCATTGTGGTGACAGAAATGTATTGCATGTTTCCAGAACCCCTCTTTGACTATGGGTTTAGTTTTGCTTGTTATCAATGAGGGATTTCTCCAGTACATGCTCAAGGCAAGGCCACAAAATTGTGATTTGATGTGAGAGAACCATGGGATAAGATTACATTTCCCTAGGTTCAATACTTCTTCCAGAGCATGCTTCTAGGTGAATAGTTCTGGGGTTGACCACAATCTTACCCAGAGGAGGAGACGTTTTAATATGGCTAAATCACAAATCCTTTTGAGCCCTGTTTCAAAAAACAAAGGAACAATCGGGGTACTCTTTGGTAAGCTCCATAATGATCTTAAAAAAGCAATTTTCTTTAGATGTTAGACCAACAAATCTTCCTGCTCCCCAGATTTCTGCCCCGTAAAGATCCGTAGCCTGAGCTTTTCCCCTGTAAACCTCGCTGGCCGGTGAAACAGACCTAGGAGTAATGGCTTTATACTTCTTGGTGAGTGCAAATGCACTATGGAGTAGGGTCATTTCACATTTTTTGAATGTGGGACTTTGAGGTACATAATTTGTCTATCCTTACTCCTAACTAGTTAGAGTTGTGAACAAGTTGCCGTTTCAGTCACTTCATTTGAAACTCTCCTGTGTATGATCTGTGGAGTTTGAACACCATGATCTTGGTCTAGCTCACTGAGGTCACATAAATCGGCAGATTTATTGAGGAAATTTTGGAGCCCTGCCAGGGTGCGGGATAGTAACAGAGTATCATCTGCGAATAAGAATGCTGGACCAGAGGAGCCCCCAATCTGGGCGAATCATGTACACAAATACCGTAATGATCAACAACATAATTTATATATAGTGAAAACAGCGTTAGGGCGAGCACACCCCCTTGATCCACCCCGCGTTCTATAGGTATGCATTCTGTAAGCTTGCCCCTGCCCCCACCTTACTCTGGCAAAATTCCTCTCATGAAGTCTAACGAGACTATCTAACAGATCACAGTTAATTCCCATTGAGGTGAGAGTGGACCAAAGTTGTTGTCTAGGGAGCAGATCCAAAGCTGCTCTTAAATCCACGAAGGGCATATACAAGTGATCTTTAGAAAGCTTTAAATACTTCCAGGCAATAAGATTTAATCTAAAGATATGGTCTATCATGCTCACATGTACAAAAGCCTGCCTGTAGGGAGAGAGAATTTTGGCTTCTTCCATCCACTCAAGCAGCCTGTAGACGACTTGGCGACAAAACACCCTTTGTAAGTTGTCAATCAGACTAATAGGTCTGTAACTGCTGGGGGTTAATCTATCACCTTTTTTAAACAGAGAAATTATTTCAGCACCAGGCCATGAGTCAGGTATTATTGTGCCTGCCATGATCCTGTTTGATAGTGCATTTATGTATGAGCCCCACATGGCTGGCTCAGAGCGGAACAGATCTCTTGGTACTTTGTCCGGTCCTGGTGCTTTTCCGGGTCTTAGGGACTGGATTGCCCTGTGTGTTTCATTCAATGAAAATTGTATAGGAACTTGGTCTTTAACGTACATTGAGCCCTGAATATCTGATACAGATTCTATGATACGGATGGACTTCAAACTAATTGGGGCATACATTTCTGTGAAGTGGTCCACCCACTGTTGAGGCTGTACGGAGAGCTCGAGTGGACTTCAAGTTTTTGAAGTGCTGTGTGAATTGATATGCCAAAACATTTGAGTTTCCACTCTTAAAAGCCTCTATCAAGGCCAGCCAATTGGAATCGTTCCACTTCTGCTTTGAGGATTGACTTATATTGAACGTGGGCCTCTCTAATTGGTTCACAAACACTCTGTTTGATAAACCTAAATAATTTTTCCTTTGCCTTGCGGCACTCTTGTCTGTGTACCAAGAGGGTGTCTGATAAACCATTCTGTTACTACATTAGACTCCTTTGGTGCATAGTAGATCTAAGGCCTTAAACAGATCATTGTACAAATCCAAAAGTGGAATCTTATCAGGGGAACCATGTGCAAAAGGAGTAGAACCTAAGATTTTATTGAATTAAGTGTAAATGAACTAACTGATCCAAACAGAATTTCGAAATTGAATTAATCAATCAATCAGTACTTGTAGAGAGCGACTTATCACCCGTGAAGGTATCAAGGCGCTGGGATGCTGGGCTAGTCGAAGAGCCAGGTCTTGAGTTTCTTCCTGAAGTCCGTCAGTGAGTGAGCTGTTTGGAGGTGGACGGCGTTCCAGGACTTGGCGGCAAGGTGGGAGATGGAGTGTCCTCGGCTGTGACTATGGCAGATACTTGGTGTCCGTGCCAGGGCAAGGGAGGCAGACCGAAGGTTTCTGGATGGTTGGTGGAAGTTCAGGCAGTGGTTCATGTATGCTGGTCCTTGGTCGTGGAGGGCTTTGTAGGGATGAGTCAGTAGTTTGAATTGGCATCTTTTCTAGATGGGGAGCCAGTGAAGGTATCTCAGGTGCTGGGTAATGTGGGTCCTTTTGGGCAGGTTGAGGATCAGTCTGGCAGCTGAGTTCTGTATCGTCTGGAGCCTTCTTATGAGTTCGCTAGTGGTACCTGCCTACAGTGTGTTGCCGTAGTCTAGACGGCTGGTGATTAGGGCTTGTGTGACTGTTTTCCTTATGCTTGTGTGAAGCCATTTGAAGATTCTTCAGAGCATGCGGAGAGTGTGGAAGCAGGCTGTGGAGACAATGTTGATCTGTCGATTCATGGTGAGTTTGCTGTCCAAGATATTGCAGAGGTTGCAGGCGTGGTCTTTGGGTGTAGGGGTGGGTCTGAGCTCTGTGGGCCACCAGGTGTCGTTCCAGAGGGAGGTATGGTTGCCAAAGATCAGCACTTTGGTCTTGTCCATTTTGAGCTTCAGGCAGTTGTCCTTCATCAAGGCTGTGATGTTTTTCATGCAGTTGTGGAAGTTGGTCTTCGTTGTGGTGGGATCTGCTGAGAGCAAGAAGACAAGCTAGGTGTCGTCGGCATAGGATATGATGTTGATGTCGTGGGTTCTGACGATGTCAGCTAGCGGCGTTGTCATAGGTTCTGACGATGTCAGCCTGCGGCGTCATGTAGATGTTGAAGAAGGTGGAGCTGAGGGATGGACCTTGAGGGATGCCGCAGATGTGCAGCTTGTGAGGAATGATGCCATCCATCTGGGGGCGTCTTCTTTGATTCAAATCTGGTCAGTCTCTTGATGAGTGTGTGGTGGGAAACGTCGTTGAAGGCAGCAGAGAGTTCGAGAAGGATCACGACGGCCAATTCTCCTCTGTTGAGTAGGGTGTGAATGTCATCTGTGGCATCAGTCAGGGTGGACTCGGTGCTGTGATTGGCTCTGGAACCAGATTGGGAGGGCTCTAGCAGGTTATTTCTCTCTGGGTGTTTGGTGAGCTGATGGTTGATGGACTTCTCCAGGACTTTGAGGGGAAACGGGAGCAGCGAGATGGGGCGGTAGTTCTGGAGATCGCTGGAGTCTACAGGGTTTCTTGAGCAGCAGTCTGACCTTAGCATGTTTCTAAGCTTCAGGAAAGGTGGCTGTGATGATGGATGGTGGTGAGTTGGTGGCTGGTCTCGTCACTTCCGAGGTTGAAGAGGCGGCGGGGCCATGGGTCTGTCGGTGCTCCTGAGTTGATGGAGT
The DNA here is from genome assembly GCA_963921515.1 of Calotriton arnoldi. Lineage (NCBI taxonomy): Eukaryota > Metazoa > Chordata > Amphibia > Caudata > Salamandridae > Calotriton > Calotriton arnoldi. Next base: position 319,825 of record CAWUFW010000954.1, read on the forward strand.
TCATTATGGCCGTGATGGCCGCAGTATTGAGCTGTTCCCATGCGGGGAGTTGGCGGTCAGGGGCAGTTTCCGTATGAGTGGGAAGGCTGAGGAAGTTGGTCAGTTGGGGTCTAAGTTCCTGTAGATGGTAGATATCTTGTTGTGGAAGTGATTTTCTAGAGCGTTGCAGAATTCCTGTGAAGGAGGGATCAAGTTTTCAGTGGCAGCTGGGCAGGAGAACTCACTGACGATGGTGAAGAGTTCCTTGGTGTGGTTGGCGCTAGCTAGCGGTCTCCAAGGGCCTCCTTTTCTGTGTCTTTGACTGAGGCTGATGCTGTCCATTCATTCCAGGAGGTTGGCGGAGTTCATGTCTGTGGGACCATCCAGGTGGGAGTTGAGGTCTCTGAGGAAGATGTAGTGCCTGGAATCGATGGCGAGTGGGGACTATGAAGTCTGTAATGGCGTCGCAGAAGCTAGTTCATGGTCCAGGGCTTCTGAAGGCGAGGGTGCCTTTGATGGTTGTTTTGTTGTCGGTGTTGAGTTGGAAATTCAGGAGTTGTAGGATCAGCGTGGTTTCATCTTCTGTGGTGGTGCAGCGGATTGATTCCTTATGTATGATGGCCATGCCACCTCTGTGATTGCGGTCCCGGTGTTTTTTCTTGTAGCCTTTGGGCGTCGCAGTGGCGATGTCGGGGGCCGATATGGGGGTGAGCCATGTCTCTGTGATGAATATCACGTCAGGGGCGAGGGTAGAGATGGTGTCCCAGACTTTGGTGGCATGTTTGCAGAGCAATCTGGCATTGATCTGGAGTCATCAGAGTGGTTCCGGGGTGGTGGGAGTGGCATGGGTTTCTAAGAGGGCGGGTGGTCCTAGGTTGCAAGTGAACTAGCATTGATGGCAGGTGAACGGTCCTGCCGTGGAGCGAGGAGATGCAAGGCAGCAGTTGTTGCGGTGTCCGGGGTCCAGGGCTCGGACATCTGCAGTGGACTACCTGTGGGAGTCTAGAGGGCCAGGGCCTGGGTTCCTGGCTCTGGGCGTGGTCCAAGCACAGACGGGCACAGATGGGGTTCCCTTTGGTGCACCTTTGGCGTGCATGTGGCGCGCCTGCTGCGCACAACCGCAATGCGGCTCCATTAAGTAGGTCCTGGGAGAGGTGAGAGGAGGCAGGAAGCAGGAAAATGGCACAGGAACAAAAACTGGCAAGTGGCACTTGTCCTGGAGCCTAGGACACAGGAACCTTCAGGGCTGAGCCTAGGGCACAGGAACTTAGGAGGGCTGACAAGGCAGGCTGGTGAGGCTGACTATGAAGTAGGAGCAGCCTGGCAGCAGCGGGTGGAAGGAGGCGACTGGCAGCAAGGGGAGCTGGTGAGGACCTGCTCAATGGGGCTGTGCTGTGGCCCCCATTAAGTAGGTCCTGGGAGGGGCACTGGGGAGGTAAAAAGCAGGAAAAAGGTGCGGGAACAAACAAAAGCTCTGGTCCTGGAGCCTAGGGCACAGGAACCTCAGGGGCTGAGCCTAGGGCACAGGAACCTAGGAGGGCTGACCGGGCAGGCTGGCAAGGCTGACTATGACGCATGAGCAGCCCAGCAGAAGTGGGAGGAAGGAGGTGACCTGCAGCAAGAGGAGATAGTTAGGACCTGCAAAGTGCCTGAGAGCAGTATCTAGGATGATGTATTCTATTGTGCTTTGGCAACCACCTCTTTTACATGTAGGAGCAAGGGATCTATCAGAGCTAAATCTCCCATTGCAAGTTTGCAAACCCTGAGTCAAAGTGATAGACATTAACTGCATTGCAGAAGCCTCCCACAATTGAAGCGATTTAGCATCCCACCTTTGGATACCCCTTGGACCGTCCTCCATTTCAGTAACCTAAGCAAGGCTATCCAGAGGCTCGAATGTAGCATTAAAATCTCCAGCAATCAGGAGAGGAGTGTTATCTGCACTTCCAATAAGATAGTGAGCAAGCAATTTTAATATGGGTGATTCTTTGTTTTTGTGTAAAGTACGGTTGTATACATTATATACATTTACCCTGCATCCATTATTTCCACTAAGAGACAGTCCTATATTAACTTTACTGTCAATCTCTAGTTGTTTTATGGATTCACTGGGCAAGTTTCTTACCCATATTAATAATCCACCAGAGGGCGATCAGCTTTAGATGGAACTGCTTCAATATTGAAGTTTGTGTATCCTTGTCTAAAGATTTGTACAAGCACCCAGGTCTACTGTAACAAAATAATATCAAATGGACTTAAAAAGGTTTCCCAGTCCTGATCTATAAGTTTCATGCTTAGGCCTGCTATATTCCAAAACAGCCATGAGAAGGAAGTCAAGCATACATTCTTGGTTTGATAACAATCTTGGGGACTATAATGTCTATATTAATCACAATGGGATTTTGCAGGTCAGTATCAGAAGGTGCTACATAAACAGTCGAACCAGTTAAAGTGCAGGGCTGAAACGATGTATAAGAGGAGGTGTGAGAATATTTACATGCATTAGACTGAATTGAGTTACGCTGATTATACAATTTGTCGATTGAGGGTGTTGGTTGAATAATCATATCATATGTTGCACAAGACAATGAAAGTGAGTCATGAGGATCTAATACATTGGATAATGCACACTCAGAGTCTACGGACTCTGTGTAGATACAAAGAATGCCCTTACGCATGTTAGCTGACACAACACTATGCCTTTAATCAACTTCTTTAAGAGGAGATGCGACAGGACCCTTTGCATTATGTAACCTTAGTTGTTCTGTTACAATAATTCTGTCCTTACCCTTATGTGAGCTTGGGACGGCTGATGGACCATGGTTCTGTGGCAGTTGAAAACTAGTTGTGCGACTTATATAAAAATCTAGTTTACTCCTAAAATGTATATTGGAACCAGAAGGATGAAATGTTTGGTCATCTAGTGCTAATGGGTCAGCAATCGTGTGGTTTCTCAAAGTCAACTTGATAGTGTCGTAGACATAAGCTTCGTTAGGCAAGCGCTGCGTGAAAACAATGTCAGATGTATCAGTGAAAAGCACTGCTGCTGGTGACGGACAGTGGCAGCTCCTCCCCTTAGGCGGAGGAGCGTCGCCCCACTGCGTTTCAGCAGTGTAAAAAAAAGGAAAATAAAATGACAAGAACTCAATGTTATTATCATTTTATTTTCCCTGCTGAGGCAGGCTATGGGGCAGGCGGGGCTGAGCTGCTCTGTTCACAGAGCAAGGGGAGGAGTGGTGTCCACTCTGTAAGTGCGCATGATGGTTTGGTCGGCCGTCTTGGGCCAGCCACACCATCATGCACATTTAGCATGTTCTCTACCCAGGCTGTAGAGAACATGCACGGGCTCCCACTGCCTGTCTGAGCGCCGAACCACGCCACTCAGACCAATTACGACACTGCTAACAGCACTGCTGTGATTGGTTTAGGGGAGCCTGTATACTTCACTGCTTCCTATTCCATCGGGCCGTGGAAGACGTGGTAAGTTTATTTTTATTTTTTTACATCTTCTCGCCCTGCCATCCCAATCCATAACAGCCACCACTGGTGACGAATCCAGTGCAGCGCCCTAATAATTAATGACTCCGTTGACTCCCTTTGGTCCGCCTGTAGCCTGGTAACATCTGTCATATAGATTAAGGGTTCCTTTGTCACCTGCGGGTAAGACACAGGGTTCCTAATGGGAGCCAAAGGTGTAATAATCCAATGATTGGATTTGGGTCCCTGTAGATGTTACATACACCAGTTTTCAGTTTGCTATAGAAATGGGGATTTGGATGGAGTAGAAAATAAAGAATGTGCTCTGGTGTTGGTCAATGAACTTATAAGTCTTACATGCGTTGTGTGCATTGCAGTCATTGACGACAATCGTTGCTGATACCGGGAGGGGCGACAACAGTAGGCATAGTACGATGAGTAGTAATACTACCAGAATCTTTTCCCCTTGGATTTCAAATGACCGGCGACAGCTGGTTCATTCCCCTTGACACCCAAATAAGTGAGCCACCATTTCTTCAGATAAATTGCCATTAATCTTGGAAAGCTCCGACACCCTTTGCTTGAAAGGCTGCACTGTTATTTTCACAGTGTCAAGTTCGCTCCTCAGATTGGCTATGGATGAACCCATATCCTCCGGGCTTGTAGTAGCCAGTACTGTTTCAGGGTCAGCTGGCTCAGGTGTTCCTCTAGGCAGGCTGGCAAACGGGGTATATCTATTTGAGCAGTATATAATAGGTGTATTAGGTGTGTACTGCTGAAAGAAGGATAACTGATGGCAGCAGTTGGTAAATCAATGAAAGTAGTAGTTAACCAATGTACCTTTGTTTTGGCGGGGTCTTTGGAATCCAAAGGGGCAACTAGGTGATGAATTTTCAGGCTAAAAGTGCCCTTGTTGAGCTTTGCTCTAAAAAATGGGTAATTTTTGGTTTGGGGCGTCAGTCGTTTTTATCCCATTATTCAATATGTCCTCTTCCTCCTTATTCAAGTTATCAATATCATCTAAGATACAATTTTCAGCTGCATGTCTTTTTGCAGATTTTACCTCTGACCCAGAACCAACTGCATTGTCCACAGTCTTCCTTTTGTCCATAATGGTGGGGATGGTCATATACCCCGCCTACAGTACTCACTGTTTGCAGCAGAATGTACCCTTTCCACAAATTTATCAGGAAAAGAGAGCCAAGGGTCATGGCCCTATGCTACCCCTTCCTGTCGCCGACGGATGCAGGATGGGCCCGCCCTTGGCCCGGGATTTGCTTTCAGCACTTTATAGCCCTGCAGGGGTCACAAGCCTCTCAGGCGTCTCCCCTGGCGCAATGTCGGCTGGTTGTTGCAGTCCCGGGTCAGGTCTGGTTTGCTCTTGTCCAGCGCAGCGGGAATACTTTCAGCGCTTTATAGCTTTCACAAACTAAAGACATTCATGCACGCAGGTTTTCTTAAAGATGCAACAAAAATACTAGCCTTCGGTGAATGGTATCTACTAAGCAATATTTTGCTTCGCAAACCTTTAATGTTCTTCACTTGCAGCACATACTTCACCTTCTGACCTCTTTTCATAGCAATCTTCTGGGAAGGTACAGCTAAAGTCAGCTAATACAGTCCATTCAGGAGAGAGGTCCTACACCCAGCTTCCATATAGTTATAGGCCGACATGTCTCTTTATTACGGGTTCTACTTTATAGAAAAATGGGGTGCAACACAAACTAAGTAGCTCCACTATTACCAAACAGTTACCATAAACAAAAAAACAGGCCTATTGGCAGCGGTGGCTCCTCCGCTGTGGCCGAGGAGCATCTCCCCCACTATCAGCCTCAAAACTTTAAAAATAAAACGATAATAAAACTGTTTATTATTGTTTTATTTTTCTTACAATGGCCAAAGCTTGGGGTGGGGCTGTCATGAAGGGGGAGTAGTGGGCTGGGCACTGTTGTCAGTGTGCATGACGGTTTGGCCAGTCGTCTCAGGCCGGCCAAACCGTCATGCGCACTGAAGCTCTCTCCAACCCGAGCTGCGTTGCCAGGTTGGAGAGAGCAAGCACAGCCTCACTGGGAGCACAAATCCTCGGTGCTCAGGCCAATCCTGATGCTGCTTTCAGCAGCATGAACGCAACGTCAGGATTGGCAGCAGGGGATTCTGGGAGACTGTGCCGGTGAAGACGGAGCAGAAAAGGGAGATGCACCGATGCAGCTGGTAAGTTATTTTTTTTTTGTGTGTCTCCTTTGTTTGTTGTCCGTCCCTCCCACCGTGCCACTCTTCTGGGACACGAGCCGCTTCTGCCTGTTTTGCTCTGGCAATTTTTGATCTCAATTGCAAACGTAACCTTTAGCAAATATAAACCTTCTGGACCAACCTTGAGTGACGAGGTCCATTAGATCATTCCAAAATCAGACAAGAGTTTCTCTGCCTTTAGTATTTAAAGATATGCTACCACAGATGCAACGGCCTCATGTTTCGAACCGAGAGTGGTGTTGATCAAGTGCATTTGCAAAAGCACCACATTACTCAACACAATAATCATTTCTCCTTAAGCTTGCACTTAGATGGTTATGGAACTGCTGTGTTGGGTGCAGTATCTGGTGATCTTTCTTTCTGTGTGACATACGTAAACTATGCTGACAGCCGAGTGTCAGCGTGTTTTCTACTCAGTTACAGATACTGCTTATGAAGTCCTAATGTACTTAAGACTGTGATGTAGTACTGAGATGATGTGGTAATGTCGGCAATTTAAGTTAAGTGGATGTCTACCCAATCTTGCTCAATGCCCTCTCGGATGTGAGTTTTTAGGGCTCCATACCTGCCTTTCTTAGACCACGTGTTTTATTTCATTGGAGTTTTCCTTAGGGAAATAAACATGTAATGCCGGTTGTTGTCTTAACTTGTATGGAGAGTACCACAAAGTAGCAAGTACGGAATACTGTTGTCACTGGAAGATTTCTGTGGCTGCACCCCACTGCCCTAGAAGTAAATAGTCTATGCCAGTGGCGGCTCGCCGAGGGAGTGGTGCGGGCGGTGGGGCGGGGTGGGGGAGGGGCAGGGTAGGGGGGGTATAGTGAACTCGGACGTATGGCGGACAGAACTCAGAGGGAGTTCTGTCCGTCGTAAGTCCGAGTCCACTACCCCCCCACCCTGCCCCGCCCCTGCCCCACCGCCCCGCACCACTCCCTCCGCGAGCCGCCACTGGTCTATGCGCCTGCACAATTTTGATTAAATGCGATCAAAGTACACACAAAAAAAATTACAAACTATGGGGCCCATTACGATAACCGGCGTTAAAAAATCCGCCATCTACGATAGCATGAGAAAACCGCCCGCCTGCACCATGGGAATACCCACAAAATTCCGCCCGTCCATGTCCGAGTAGAAGATTAAGCGTCCGCCACGGACGCAATCCCGCCCGAAAACCCAAATCCGCCCGCTCTGACGACCGAGACAACGACCGTGAAATTATGATCTCCCCGACATGAGCGCGGAAAATCCACATATTCCCCGCCCGCCACGGTCAACAACAGTGATGAATAACTGACACGGCGGAAGGCCTGGCGGCCACGTCCATGCACAGAAATCCTTTCCGGAACAAAGAAATACAGACAACATGGCCAACAAGTCCACACAGCAAACTACGCCAAAATACCCAAACACAGAACACATCCCAAAGACACATGCCCCCCTGCCAAAACTAAAAAACTACAAATCCCAGGACACCAGACACAACACACCTGAAAACGACAGCCCATCATGACACACCCACACAGGTCAGTACAAAAGCAGCCCCTTCACAGACCACAATCCCTTGCACTACGACAAAGCGAAGACGCCATCAGAGAACCCAGAGAGACACAAAGGAAAGCAGCACACCACACGCACGCACACATCACACTCATCACCACCACTACCACCACCATCACCACTGAAACAACGGCACCACGAACCCCCTGCACATCACACACCACACACCACACAACCACCACACCAGCACCACAAATAGCAAACCACACACCATGGCAACACAAAGAATACCTAAGTACACTGCCACTGAGTTGACGGTCATGGTCGACGAGATCATCAAGGTGCACCCACAAATCTATGGGAACCAGGTACAACAGACACCAGTAGCCACCAGAAACAGAATGTGGAGCAGGATCGTAGGCCAGGTGAATGCAGTTGGGAACGTGCCACGCAACCGGGGTGAAATCACAAAGAGGTGGCACGACCTGAAAAGCGTGGTCAGGAAGAAGGAGGCCAAGAATCGTGAGCTGGCTGACAGGACTGGCAGCGGAAATCCCGCGCTATTCAAGACCTTCAAGGCGTGGGAGGAGAAGGTGCGAGGCATTCTACATCCGGAGAGTCTCACCGGAATACCAGGGGAGTGGAGGCTGGTAAGTACAAACAAATGTATACCAGCACACCGCTATGTACTGTCATGCACTACCAGAATGCCATAGCTCCGAGGGCCAAACACCCTCATGTCCAGTACACAATACACAAGACATCTCTCACACATGCAACAGACACTCCCACACACTCAGCCCAAAGGTACCAACAAACAAAACCATGGGGGCATGTGTACAGTCAGCCAGCACCACAACTCCCACCAGGTCCCCTTGTACCCCAGATGCGCCGGAAGGAGCACTCCCCACACCCACACTCATGTGTCAGCCATAGCTGCACTAACCAACAAGTAACAGGTAAGTAGCCTTACCACAAACTCCGAGTATCGGAGGGGGGACTGCAGAGGTACAACCCCCACCAGGCCCCTAGTCCTACAGCGCAGCAAGATGGAGCGCTCCCCACACCCATGTGTCAGCCATTGCAGTGCACAACTCCACCCGACAGGTAGATATGTTTCCCTACATGGAGGGGTGTCTGTGGGTGGTAAGCCTTCACCACAACTCACAACACGGCCCACACTCCCACAGACAAGCAAGATGGAGCACCCCTCCCTCTCATAACCATGTGACAGCCATTGCATTGCTCCCTCCAAACCAACAAGTAGGTAGACTACTGTACAGGGCGGGGTGTCTGTAGGCATGAGGACTGTACTACGACTAACATTTGGGACATGTCACGTAGCAGAGGAACAGGTAGCACTGCTCCCTGTCATAATCATGTGACTAATGTGCACACGGACATGAATTACAGAGTCATAGCCCACATGAGCCATCTCAAATACACTAACACGTAAGGAGTCACGTCTGCATGCACAAGTCTCACTGGAGTACTGACCCACATGGCGTGCACTGTGCCAGTCATCACACACATCAGCAACACCATCGAAGTCTTGTCCATGTAGTCGTGTGTGCTTGTTCCGTTGACATCGTACAACATCACCCATGTAAGTCTATCTTGTCTCAATGTAACAGAGTGGAACCACAGTAATATCACATACACCACTGGACCCATGAACCACATAGCTACACAATGCACATTCAATATCTCATCCATCTCATCTTCCAGCCCCAGTGTCATGAAAGGTATTTCATCTAAACAGTTGTCCCATATACAGTAGTACAGCAAAGATTCCTGCCGATGACCAATAATGTGTCTGCAGTGTCTGAAGCGCACGTCACACTGTGATTTACAACATACCTAATATAATCAACACCCCAAGAGCACTGCATTGCTGCACATGGCTGAGGGTAGCACGCACACCAAGGAATTGTCCCATCTGCAATACGTTGTGTGGCACACAACCATTACTCACTCACTACAATGCTTGCAGTGTAATGTCCCTAAATGATAACAGTGAGCAGATATGCTGGGTATGTCAGACATACACACACCTTTGTCTCTGCAGTGTCGTGTGGCCAAAACACATGTCCCCTTCTGCACCCGTATGTCACAATATGTACCACAAAACTATATTTCACCTCAAAAGCGTTGATGGGGATGTACCCCTTTTGCCATCTGCGTTTCTAAGCGTTTCAATTGAACCCCAAAACCATATTTCACCTCAAAAGCGTTGATGGGGCTGTACCCCTTTTGCCATCTGCGTTTCCAAGCGTTTCATTTGAACCCCAAAACCATATTTCACCTCAAAAGCGTTGATGGGGCTGTACCCCTTTTGCCATCTGTGTTTCCAAGTGCTTCATTTGAACCCCAAAACCATATTTCACCTCAAAAGCGTTGATGGGGCTGTACCCCTTTTGCCATCTGCGTTTCTAAGCGTTTCAATTGAACCCCAAAACCATATTTCACCTCAAAAGCGTTGATGGGGCTGTACCCCTTTTGCCATCTGCGTTTCCAAGCGTTTCATTTGAACCCCAAAACCATATTTCACCTCAAAAGCGTTGATGGGGCTGTACCCCTTTTGCCATCTGCGTTTCTAAGCGTTTCATTTGAACCCCAAAACCATATTTCATCTCCAAAGCGTTCATGGGGCTGTACCCCATTTCCACCAAAGCCACAAAATGTAGGGGTACTGCAACACACACCGATTGGCTATCCAAATCCGTCCCATGCCATGTGCACCCATCACACTATTCCATTGCCTTGATCACGCACACACATTGTAGAGCCATACACACGCATCTGGGAAATCAGTGCACAACTGTGCACCAACTGTGAATGTCAGACATCTAACACAGACCTTGCAAGGTGCAACACATTAACCTTTCGTCTCCGCCCCACAGGTGACGAACAGCATGATGCTGAAGAGGGAGACAGCAGCCATCACAGCCAGTCCACAAGCCCTCCACCCGGACTCACGGATGTGGAAAACCTGGACACCTCTTCGGACGAGAACTCCCGACCAGGCACATCTGGTGTGGCAGGGCGCAACCGCTCCCCAGGACCCCTCCTACCCACCAACCCATCTCCCAGGGCTGGTGACCAGTCCCAGGCCCCTGCTGCCACGGTCATTGCGGCCACCACCACCGCCGCAACCACCACCACCACCACCAGGGCCTCCCTGACCACTCACCCTGCGCAAGGAGCCACAACGAGGCCCCGGGTGATCACTGTGGCGAGTGGGCAGGTCGGTGGCAGCAGTTCAGGTGGGAGGAGCAGGGTCAGGCCAACGCCATCAGAGCCTGGGAGCCAAGCCCTGCCGCAAATCGCCAGAGTCCTTGGGGCCTATGAAGAGGCCCAGGGACAATGGGCCCGGTCAGCTGCCGATACGCGGGAAGTCCTTGGGGTGTTGAGGTCCATGCCCATATGGGCCAATTCGTGACCCGTATGGGCAAACTTGTCGACCTCATGGGCCAGCTAGTGGTGGCGGTGAGGGCCCAATCAAGGCCAACCACACCACCCCCGCCACCACCTGCTGGGGCGCAGGTCCATGCAACATCCAGTTTCCCTGCGTCCACAGCGAGTGGGCAATCCTCAGCCACTACCAGCAGCCCACAAACACAACCCCCCCCTCTCAAACGTGGAAGGGGTCGTCCGAAGAGGAAACAGGTGTCCAGAGATGACTTTGCACGCTCCAAATGCCAGTGAGACAGCCAGCCACAGTGGCCATCTACTGCATTCACTTGGACTACTATCCTACCCCACACTGCCATGTGAATGGCATGTGTCTGTCGGACTGTGGACCCAGAACAACATGGGTACACCTTGACCATCACGCGGACATGTCCATCAACTCATTGTTCCAGCATGCACCACTTTTGTCATCACCTTGCCCACAATCACATGTCACTGCTCAAAATAAATACACCTGGATCACATTCTGTTGTATCTGCTCTGTGTTCAATCAAGGATGTGCAACCGTCACAATGATCAGAAATGCATCAGGAGTGTGGTATGTCGATAGGCCAGGAGAGGCTGTAGGGACCTAGGGGTGAAAAACAGAACAAGAGTCCATTGAATGTGTGTGTCACACACTCATCACACAGTACTTGTCATCAAGTTTAAGCAATGTACACACATCTCACAGAGCAACAGGGCACAATGCCACAGCCACTGTCAGTGGCATACTACCCTGGACATGGACCATTGCCACACAGCACTCAGTGAACAATAGGCCGCCGTGACAATGCACACATACACCTACACAACTACAGCAACATCAGCCGACGTACATGGTCACTCACCGTCAAGTGAAGTAGCGGGCGATGAGCTGCTGACGCTCATTCACTGCTTCCTCCTCTCCACTGTCCTCGTCACTGGACACGGCCTGGTCTGCAGGCGGGGGCCCTGGCTGATCACCGTCATCCACTATCAGGGGGATCTGCCTGCAAATAGCGAGATTGTGCAGCATGCCACAACTATCTGGCACACCTTCTGTGGGGAGTATGCCAGTGCACCCCCGGTGCGGTCCAGGCATCTGAATCTGGACTTCAGGAGTCCAAAAGTCCGCTCCACCACACGTCTGGTCCTCCCATGTGCCTCATTGTATCTGACATCAGCTGGTGTCCTGGGATTACGAAGTGGGCTCAGCAGCCAAGGCACGTTAGGATATGACGAGTCACCTGGGTGTGAGAAACACAGAGAATCGTTGCAATTCCAACAGGATAGAAGACAGCATGTCACACCCAGCACGCTACACGAGTATGCATACTCACCAACAATCCATGCACGGTCCGGTTGAAGATTGGACATCAATCGTGGGAGGATGCTGTGGCGCATGATGTGCGAGTCATGGGTGGAACCAGGAAACTTCGCACACACGTGTGTGATGATCATGTCCGCCAGGCACACCACTTGCACATTCAGGGAGTGGAAATGTTTCCGGTTACGAAAGATGTGCTCCATGGCCTGTGGTGCAACAAGGCCAACATGGGTGCAATCAATTGCACCAACAACGTGGGGGATGCGACCAAGGGCATAGAAAGCACCCTTCACTGACGCCAAATCACGGGCCCTGGGGAATCGGATGTACCGGTTCCTGTACAGCATCATGGCTGACAGGACATCCCGTAGCACCATGCTGAACATGGGTTGGGACATTCCACCTCCAATGCCTACCGTGTGTTGGAAAGATCCGTTAGCGAAAAAATGCAGTGCAGCCATCACCTTAGCCGTGGGGGTGAATGCTGTTGGATACACCCTGCGAGGACGAAGGTGGGGTTCCAACATGGCACATAGGTGATGCAGGGTGGGTCGGTCCAGCCGGAATTTACGAATGACCTCCACATCCTCCATGTCTGCCAGCAATTGGTAGGGGCGATGTATGTTTGGTCTCCTCCTAGGACAGATGGAAGTGGACACATGTCAATACAACACACCACATGGCACTTTCACATACACATAACTAAAATTACTGACAAAGCAATAGAATCACAGAACAGCTGACAAGTAGGGACAGCACAGCTACAATACTCTTACACAGGTCCCCTTACCAATAGCAATGGCTACTGACACAAACCATTGCTATGAGCATGCACATGGGGATTTAGGCCCTAATAGCTTGAAAGGCATCATGATAATTTCAGACTGCATATGTGGGAAGCGGCAACACCACGGCAATATACCTAGCTGCTGTGCCAGACACAGCTTCTGAGGCTGGGTGAGTATGGCACACACCAACAACACAATGTACACAGGCTGAGCGGCCAAAACAAGTGGGTCCTGTTGCACAACGGGATATGAGACAGTCAATGATGTCCCTAGTTCACCCAATGTACAGCACTGTACGTATCACACCTCCAACACACATTGACAGGTGTACACATTGACAACTCCATGACAACACAGCTGTGTGAATGCAAACACACATCACAAGTGACACATAACGTTGCACGTGCCCAGTGGGAGATGTACATTGAGAAATATGGCATGTGTGTGCATATGCACATCCCATGCTCCCATGCTAATGTGTACATGATGATGTGCCAACAGACATGTGGAGGTTGAGCACTGGCCGTCAATGCCTATGCACACAGCATGAAGTGGCCCTGTCCAGTGTGGACATGCTCCCACACACAAATCATGGCCACACCTGCAAATGCATGGCGCACATTCAACTGTGGATTCCACATGGCACCAGCGGACTGTACCCGCCATGGACCAGGCCGTTGAGGTCAACTCCAATGACCCTCGCGACTGCATCCTGCGTGTTCGACGATAGAGGTAAGCGTACCGGGACAGCTCGGTGCAGGCCATTGTGTGCATTTGAAGTAGGCAGACATGGTACACCAATTGCAGCAGCTTGGACCCACTGGAACAGCCCCAGGGGGCTATATGAGTGTGGGAGGGAGAACGGCATTACCACAGCTTCCAGGGACTGCTGCCTGGCATCCCTCAACAACACCTGCCGCTGCTGCCACATGTCCACCTACATGTCGACGACTCTGAAGATATGTCCAGGTCCACTCACCAGCGAGGAGCTGGAGATCATGGATTCCGAGCTCCACGCACACTGCCCAAGGCTATTAATAGCAAAAGTTGTGTGTGTAACACAACTACAGTGTGTGTGGGAGTGCATGTGGGGGACACACATGTCGTTGATCAGCAGCACTATGATTCTGAGCCTGTGGGTTTCCAACATGCACTGCTTACCATGCTAACTACAGGTGTAAGGGGTATGTAGGCTCTCTGGCGCTTTCCCATGCATGTCCCTCACGAGTGGTGGTACATGGCATTTCCATGTCACACATCCAGTGACGCAGCCACTTGGCAATGCAGGACTCAGGGCAGTCATTGCTTGTGTGAATGGCTGGCTGGGTCCCTGCTGGCCTTCTCAGTCGCAGCAGACCTGGGCTGCACATTGACCGCACAATCCTAGAAGGAGAGAACACTGACTGTACAGTGGGTTACATGTGTCTTTTGTTCAGGACTCTCCTGAAATGCGCAAACTCAGCCCTGTCGATTGGACACACCATGCCTTGTGATAGGGATGTGTGTGTGAGATAGTGGCACTGAATGTGACCTCCATTGCGGGGTGAGCCATTCACAAGGCGAGTACGTTGAGGGCTGCGCAGTGTTGGACACAGTGAGTCCACCCACAAAGATGTGTTGCCTTGTGATCTATGTGTTGGTCCACCTGACAATGGACAGTAGATGTGGGCAGACTACACATTGCTCAATGTGCTGGCAACCTGCATGTGAATGGGATGGACAGGTACTGTGTACACACTCCCACCAGCATGCATTCACGTGTGGTGTACACATGCTGTTAGGCCATGTCCGATTACTTCTTGGCTCTGTTGCACGTCTCTGAGTATTTGGGATGGGTCAGCAGCATGCCACTGTGATTGGTGGATGTGGGTGATGTTGAGAAGTGTATGAGTGATATTCCAAGCCTCTTGTGTACCATCCCTGCAGTTGGAAGTCCTCCAGCCCAAGGCCTTGTGATGAGCCATTGCATCCAAGTTGATGCCTCTGTGTATGTGTGAACGACAGTGCAGCCAATTCCACAAAGGGTGTGACGTCATCTGCCGGATGAGCTACTACGTGGTGTTAACGAATCGGGGGATGCCCCCTCGTATTGTCAGGTCAGCACGGCGCTGCATTTCACCAGTTATGGTCTGCATCTTGATAGTCACACAGCCTGTGCCGGATGCATGTTTGTAGGGGCATCAGCAGCAAGCAAGTGTACAGTATTGTGGGATGGTGTCTTCTGCTGTGAGAGGCAGCATGTGTCCACAGCCTACCCATAATCTGGGTAATGTGATGTTTGTTGTGTGATGTAGTGGGTTGTAAGTGTACTCTGTGCTGTGTGCATCTGACATTCATATGCTATTCCTGAGGCTCAAGATGTAATTTGAGCACTCTGCATTCTCAATGCACTCAGAGTCGTAGCCCTCAGGAACAACCTGTAGTAGGCTGGAGTGGCAATTCACATGTATGTTTGAGGCACTGTGCCTACTCTGATTTCGTTCGGTCCTATGTGTGCGATGCCTCACCTCATATCTCTGGTACTTACACATCCGGCACACTGTGCAACAGCAGTTGTGCTCGTGTGAACGACAGGTGGATGGCATGGGCTCATGGCCATTGTGGCCTGTCATGTTGCAGTCTGTGTGAGTGGTTTCCCATTCTGCTCCATGCAGGTATGTCTTTGGCCTAATTACGTAGTGGTCATCCTTGCCACCATCAGGACAGTGGGTGTGCACACCGCGATTTGTGGCTATGGCCGCAGGGTGACACAGGCCGGGTGTAGTGCTATGTGCACAACACATGTGCCACTTATTAGCGGCTTCATTAACTGTACGCCAGCCATTAAGTGTTGATTGTGGTGGCTGTATGCAATTGCACAGGTATCGTGCAACATGTGGATTTGGGTATGTTCTGTGCTGCTTCCCTTGCACATGTCTGTTTAATTGATGCCAGATGAGTGAGGCCACCTCGCTCTCTCTCATGTGGCATCTCCCGTGGGTGCTTAGGGACAGGAGACGGTCAACCGTTGTGTGGCATCGGATGTAGCAGCTGCACAGGTGCTGAGTGAGACAGATGTGACCAGCGCCTCGGAGGGGCCAGACATGTGCTGGATGAATCACAGGCCGAGACGGCAATTTCTGAGTCATCTGAGGACAGAGGTGATGCATCTATGTTTGCTAACACAGGGGACGTGGACTCTGGCTCCTCTTCAGCCACGCGGAGGCCAATGCCCGCACTGCCATCTACTTCCACTGGTGCAACACGTGTCGGCACAGGGATGAAGGGTAGAGTGTCCTTCACACCAGGCACAGCTGCCCCTGCACATGTGACCCCTGCTGCCCTCAGTGCTGGGTCTGTTGAGCTTATGCGCCATCTCTGCGTGGGGCAGACAGCTCTCCTCAATAACGTCATTGCCCATGACATCACTTTGCCGCAGGTGACATAGTTCATGGAGGGCCCACATGTACGCGTGGGTGGGCTACACCAGACTGTCCAATGGTTGTCCCCCCAGTCAAGGTGGGCCTTCAACTGGGCCAATCTCAGGCTGACATTCCTGACCCTTTCTCCACCCCCTGGGAAGTGGCACGTCTGACAACAGCAGGGCACGAGTCCTAAAATAAGAAGTGGGGGACGCTGACGTCATGACAGGAAGTGACATCACGGAAGGTGGCTTGCACCGTCAGACTCATTGCCTCCCCTCGCTCACCCCTTATATGCGATTGCATCGGAGAAGCCAGCGCGTGCACAAGCAGCTCCGATCTCGCCCCAGAGAGGCCAAAGAGTGAATGTGTGGGTCCATTTGCCCCAGTTATCTGTCTCGCGGTAAAATAAGTGGGGGACGCCGTCCACCCGCGTGGTACCCCGACTCGAGACCTGGACAACAGTGACAATGCATGACAGCCTCCGGAGTCCGGATACACCACATGCAACACACAGAGGCTGTGGCTGCCCTAGCGGGCCAGGCCGCAAACACAATCCCAGACGAAAGGTAGACCCACCCCGGCGCGCATAGTCATTACAACCGCTGCCATTGACAAGGGACCCATGTGGTGAGACATGGGCCTCAGGGTGACGGGCCTCCGAGCCATCCCCCGCCAACGAGTGTCATGCAACTCACACATATCGCAAAGACAATAGGACACTTTGCCTGCACACCAGGTCTCGAGTCGGGGTACCATGCGGGTGGACGGCGTCCCACCACTAATTTTACCGCGAGCCCGATAACTGGAGCAAATAGACCCACACATTCACTCTTTGGCCTCTCTGGGGCGAGCTCGGAGCTGCTTGTGCACGCGCTGGCTTCTCTGTTGCAATCACATGTAAGGGGTGGGCGAAGGGAGGCAATAAGTCTGATGGTGCAAGCCACCTTTCGTGACGTCACTTCCTGTCGTGACGTCTGCATCCCCCCACTACTTATTTAGGACTTGTGCCCTGCTGCACACTGAGAATGTGTTGCCTGCGAGATGTGACCAGGAGAAGGGCGCCATGACCTCCCACCCACCAAGCTCCACTGCCATCCCGTGCCCTGGGTAGCCTGTGCAGGTGGACAATGTAGGGGGTACACCTGGTGGACAGGGGATGTGAGTGCCTTGGCAAGGGCCTGGCAGATGCACAGCAGTATCCAGCAAGTCCCCAGAGGGAGGGCTAACGTCTACACCTGATGCAGCATTGATCGTGTGCCCGCCTGTTGTGCCCACACAAGTTCACATTCATCCCCAGACAGGTGTGCTTTCCAAATACCCAACACAGTGGAAATCTAGCCCTCCGGAATCCTCCCCACACAGTCTGTTTCAACAATGCATGTGTGCACCTACCCATGCCACCCACCCACCTAGGCCAAGCGGAACTCCCGCTTCACATGCCACATGTGTCTTCCACAGTTGTGCTTCTCTCTCAGGGGCGGACCTCCAACTGTCCCGTAGCACACAGACAGCACCGAGTCGAACTGGCATCCTGTTTGAATGGTAGGCACACTCACACATCTACCTGTGAGACAGTGGTGGCTGTGATGGCTATTGTGACTGCCATGGCAGTGTTGGTGGCCATGTCAGGGTACACTCACACACATTGCATACGCAGCTTTTCGTGTCACTACTCGGCACATCGGACTGACCACTGTCCCTGGTGTTGATCAATTTTGCCGCCTGTCTATGTAATCTGTGACTGGATGCTGTTGTTCCTGTAGTCGGTTATGTCTGTGTAGTTGCTTATTGCATTTGTTGCTGTGTGTGCATGGTTAAGTGAGGCACATGCCGTGTATGGTACCTCAACAATTGCAATGTCTGGTCTCACATTCCAATGTGTTGTACACGTGGCAGGGACTTCACTTCTTTCAGACTCTGCTACTTGTGTGTGTGATGAATAAGTATTTTTGTGACACGGATTGTCTGCATGTATTTGGTGGTATTTCAGGGAAAATGTATCCGTGTCATGTTTGCGTGCAAGCAAAGCACAGGGTGTGAGTCTAGCCACAGGATGACAGGTAGCATGTGCAGAGTATGCGGGTATGTGTGAGCTTACTTGCTGTGTGACCAGCAGTGTAGGTGTATGTTAGTCTTGTGATGAACATTGGGCCTGGGCACATGGCTTACTTTCAATGTGTGCATTTGGGGGGTGTAGGTGTGTGTGTGGTGTGAGTGGTGTGACTTTGGGGTAGTGTTGGTGTGTGTGCGCGCGCTCTGGCAATGTCGACTACACACATGTGTTACCCAGGCCCATGGTGGATGTTTGTATCCGTGTTCAGGTCTGTGAATGTGTTCACATGTGTGTGTTGTATGTTGCACAGTGTGCAGTGTGTGGGTGTATCCTTGCAGTTCAGGATGACTCCTACTTGATATGTTTAGGACATTGTGTGTCTGCAGGCTGTGTGACTGTCAAGATTGTGCCTTGTTCAATTGAGCATGTATGTGAATTTCTGCAGTTCTTACTCACTGTGCAGTCCTGCCCACCCACACTGATATCGTGTGTGTGTTTTGTCATGCATTGCTGTAGCATGCTTTTGCGTGGCTCCTACTTTTGCTTGATGAGTGTGATGTCAGACTGTGAAGGTAATTATACACATATGTAGGACTGTGCTTTGCAGTGACCAGGCCGTCAGTGTTAATGTGATGATCTGTTGGGCCACGTCAGAGTCTGGCAAGTCCAGGCCCACGAGCTGTAGTATTTCACTAGGTCCACTGTTGCGGCAACTCATATGCATTGACATCCAATGACACTAGACTACATGGTCATCTCACGACTCTCGTGTACTTCACACACTCTCATCCTCTCTCATTCGTACTTGTCTTCGTAAAATAATTCTACCGAGTCACATATTTGCTTCAAGGCATGTATTTGGACTTACTTCCTCTGTGATGCAGTATAGTGGACACTACTGGCAGCAAAATGCATGTGGAGGATATACTTAGCATGATTACACATACAAAAGGGGGTATGGGTAGATGTGATTAGTTGTTGACTGTGGAATGAAGGCTTCAGAGCTACAACTGCCTTGCCCTTGCTATGCTAAAGTACATTTGCTAATTACTGAGGAGCTGTAGACTTTGACACAGACAGTATTCATTTTGCCTAACAGACATCTTGACATCATAGGCACAGTACATCTCAGTTCCATGGTACAGGTTTACTACAATAGTAACTCCGACACACCTGCGTCAGAGGTGACATCAGAGCATGAGCCTACATGCATGCAGCAGCGTCTCACTAGTTGTTGCAATGTGGTGGCTACTGAACATGACACAATAACTAGGGCCATGTTGTAGGGGGTTACATTTGTTGTCCATGCAAAAGTCCTGGCACGGAAGCACAGACGATGGTGAGGTGACAGTTCTCACGTAATACAGCAGACAGATAAGTGTGCACTTATATTATGGCATAGTTGTTCGTGCAGTATTGGCCATGTGGTTACTGTACACAAGTCCCATACCTCTGCCTCCCCCTGTTCATGCAGAGACACAGGAGATGGTGAGGAACAGAGTGCATGTCCCGAAAATGTCCGATGTCATGGAAGTGGAGTTGATGGTGAGGTGTTTGTTGCAGATTGTATGGTATAGTTGTTGTACAGCTAACTGCCCACTCCATGCGAAAGCCAAGCATAGGTACAGTGTTGAACATCATTGTTCAATTGGGGGTATTGAGTCGGGGACCGATGAATTGACAAGTTGTCAGGTATGCGATACCTTCCAGCAGGGCATCCATGGCATTGGTGGTAAACATGGATGCCATCCAATGAAGCGGATGGTGGCTAGCAACGTGTTCATCGTAAGTTGTCCCTTGTAGAAGCATGATGGGACATGTTGGATGACATTCGATGAAACTGTGATCCAGAATACGTTGTGTGGAGGCACACTGGTCCCATTGCAGTGTGTGTCCGATTGCAGCCACATACGCCATGCCCCCATACACTGAACAGATCCTGTCGTGGGCGTCCAGGGGTGCAAACAAGTGTACCAAGTCCGCCTTTGGACATGCCGGGTTGGAGAGACATAAATCCACAGGACAGTGGAACGGACACCTCCGACAATAGAAAACGGGGATGACGCAGCTGAACATTGCAATGCGGTAAGTTACTCGGTAACTTACGTTCAGCATAGCCAGATTTTCACAGCCCACTATCTGTAGCAAGCTCTCAATGTACAGCTGCATCTGTCCGGCGTAGTTGGGAAGCAGTGGTGCAACAGCCATTTTGCTACAGGGTGATGTGATGGCGTGCTCCGGCTGCCTGTGCAGTCAGCAGAGTGCAACCTCCGACGATGCTGGGAATTCTGGAATGGTTGTACGGCGGCACAACTTGGGTTATAGCTTGGGCGGAGGACACAGGCCCTCATCCCACATGCTTCAATGAATGGTCAAGGCCAGTGGTGTCTGACTCCTTCCAGAGTACTTGCATTTGACCCACATGGAGGAGTGGTATAATTTTTTTTGTGTTATTAACTTTCTTTCATGTTGGGCGCTATCTGCCAGTGGACGGTTTACTCTGCATGGCTCTGTTTGGCTTCTTGTTGGTACAATGGCTCCATTCTCCTGCATAAATTGTTGCAAGGTGATTTCAGAGTAGGAATGGAAGGCCATTCAGTGCTATCTGCTCTCCCGTGTGTGGGCGGGACACTGCGTTTCCGCTATACATTGGGGCTTCTGTGTGGGTGTAGTAATTGGAAACGCCTGTTCTCAGGCAGCAGGGTTTTTCAATTTTGTACATTGCATGGCTTGATATTGCGAGCAGGATGGTATAGGTATTTTTGGATGAGACTGGCGTGCCTTTTGCGGACAAGGTCCATATTCTGCGCTGTTATGTAGCAGCCGCCGTGTGCTTCGCCATGTTTTGCACACAAGGGCGTGTCCTATTTTGCCATCACATTACTCCCCTGTTCGGGACACTTGTGTGACATCAGGTTGACAACTGTGAGTTGTCGGTTGGGGACATGACTGATGCAGGAAGGTCACGTGACATGTGCCTTCAGGGTGGGGGTGGTGTGTGGTGTGTGTAGTTGTGACCCTGTGGTGTTTGTGTGCAGCCCATGCATGGCGCTGTCATTGGCCTCTGCGTTGTGCGCATGTGTACTTGCGTCATCGCCGCTGCGCTGCAGTGCCGTGACGGGGACGTCACTTCCTGGTCCCGGGTAGTGGGTGCCCAGGATGTTGCGAGTTGTTTTATTTTGACAGGTGGGACATGTGTGGGTACAGTGGTGGATGTGTCCTGTCCACACAGGGGTGTCTGGGGGGCCATGTACAGTTTTTCCGCCCTTGCACTGTGTGCAGTGTTTGCGTGCCCTTGTTGTGTGTCTGCCTACCTGCGTCGTCGTGGCGCGTTCACTCCTAGGTGGTGCATCAGGTAGAGCATGGGGATGGCCTGGAGTGCAGGATTCATCTCTGGGTGGGCCGCCTTTTTAGTCTCCGTACTGAACAGTCGGGTTTCCGCCTTGGTATCTCGTGCGGTGTCTCTTTGCCGGTGAGGCTGTTTGGTTGTGGCATCGTAATTTGTACACCGGGCGGTACGTCATTTCGTCGGACGGTGTGTCTCCATTGGCTCTGGCCGCTACGTAGATGGGCGCACTTTGATGGCGGGCGGCGCCGCAGGCTTACCGGCGGTGTTTGCCTGACTTTTCACATCCTAATTTTGCGGGCGTGTGGGCCGTTGCTGGCGGACGGTAACTAGCGGTTTTTGCCTCCGACAGCACGGCGGTTGTGCTTCCGCCCGACATCGTAATGGGCCCCTAAATCTTGTTACAATTTTTTTAAATAAAATATTTAAAAGCGCTATGTACACCTTATTATACAACATTTGAAAAAAATGGGTCCTAATGTGGAAAAAAGAAAAAACCTAAAGGTGTGTGACAAACGGAGTACCACAAGGGGAAGAAAACCTATAGTACTTCGAAACTTAGCATTTATTTGAGTAATATAAGGCACCTTTTGACTGTGTTTATGAGGAAAAAAAAATCTTTGTCAAGATAACAAAAACTACCTAATATATAAAATTCCCCTTTTCTCACCAGTAAACATTTTCATCATCTCTATGAAAGACACGTATTTACACAGATACTTTACATATATAACATACCTGATGTCACATTGTAAGGTCTTAAGCAAGTTTTCAATATCAAGAATTACACAAAACAGTTGCAATCTTTTACGTCTAGAAGTTGAGATGTTCTTTTACTTGCATGGCTCTGCTATCCAGTATTTATGGCACCTGTCATAACACAGAATCCCAGAGTGCAGTAAAGGCAAGGCATAACATATTTCTGTCATCTAGGCTATTCCAGCTCGTTGAAAGACTATTTCAGAAGGATAAAGTACAATTCGGCCTATTTTGAAAAGTACTGCAAATATGAATCATATGGAATGCATCACAGATAACATATAACTGCCATAGGAAATTTTTGCACTGGTTTACTGCAGAGTGTGTTGTTCCAATACAGCCGCTATTCCCACTCATTTTAGCTGTAGCATCAGAACCCATGTGGCCCCCCTGCACTGATGCAAACTATAGTAATGGCCTCGCTTTTAGGATTCATGCCTAGGATGCTGATCCAGCGCAACACTTTATCAGGGATCGATACTCATCAATATTTCATACAAATGGCCCATACACATTCACCCAACTCACAAATCCCTGTTGCACTGGATGGTCAAGTTTGAATGTCGTGAAAAATTATTTCTTTCACAGATTCACGTTTAACAATTTTAAATACATAACTAGACCTATATATCAACTCTCTTTCCTCTCGGTCGACGGACCAATTAGTTGAGTAGTTGATGGTAATAATAGAACTTAACTAACTATCTAACTTGATAAATAATCACAGACTCTCGGTAAAATTAATAAAGTTTATCTCAGATAAATGTAATTGATAAATGCTCATCGCATACAGGTTGCAATGCAAACAATGAATCCCACAAAAGGAGAGAAAATCAATTAACAAATTGCAAACAGTGTCATACTCATCATCCATGTATGATATGCATATGAAGGAGTGGATAGATGAAGAGACATACGTTTCAGCAAAATAATGCGAAACAATATAATACTTATGACGGAGTGGATAGATGAAGAGACATAAGTTTCAGCAAAATAATGCGAAACAATATAATACTTATGACGGAGTGGATAGATGAAGAGACATAAGTTTCAGCAAAATAATGCGAAACAATATAATACTTAAGACCGAGTGGATAGATGAAGAGACATAAGTTTCAGAGACAAAATTACATTTGCAAATAATTATGCAAATTACGAGTCAGAAGATAATACAAACCCAAAGATTAATGAAATACCACCCCCCTGACCAAGGGAGTAGTGGGGGTCCCCTGTAATAGAGTCAGGAAACAAAGATTTCAGGTACGGGACAGGACATGGACAGGAACAGCTAGGCCTCTCTGCAAACCGACGAACAGCGACGCATCTCCCCTCTCAATCTCCTACCGCTGCAGCTCTGCGCTAACCACACCCCCAAAGGCACCCCAGTTATACCCTAAAACCTACATGTCCAACCCACATTAATTGAAACATTACACAGAATTCGACCGCTCATTGGATGCTTGGGGAGGTGGTGTATCACACCACCGTATTTCATTCAAAATTCTTCATACCCATTGTTCTACCCCCTTTCCCATTACATATTGGTTGACCAGTTTATAAAATTTTGTTCTTGCTACATTTCATTAATTTTGCACAAATTTCTCAGCCACGTCTGTGGAAGAAGTTATGAATCCCACGGCCAGTCTCATCTTTTGGTAGGCAAACAATGTTCTCTGAGCTGATCAACCTTGAACTTATATTCATCATCCGCAGCACTCAGCACTTCTGTCGGTTTTGTCAGGTCATTCTTGCTCATTTTTCAGCCCCTCATTTATCTGGTTAATTTAAGAAAATACAGGCCCATTCGTCTCACTCTGACGAAATAGACACATACATTCATTAATTACATGGAAATGCATCTTTCACTGTTTACCACCCACCTTTACACTATTCCCTGTTAATATTTTCTTAGCATAAGCTTCATGCAAAGCGGCATTATTTATTATCGTTTCTAAAGCAAGATGCGAAATGCGGCCTAAACGTGCATTAATTTCGTTTCTTTTGAAACGCAATGTAAAAAGCTGCCTAGTTCTTTCAAGTATTAGTTCACATTAGTGCACGCATGCGCAAAGCGGCTTCCCATGTAGCTCATGTGATTTGCGTGTTAGTTTTCACTGCACACTGTTAATAAGTATTATGGGGAGTTAATTCGAGCAGGTTTCTTTTTGCGAAACCCTGCTCCATCAATCCCCCCTCTGATGGCTTCCTGGAGCCATCATAAAATACCCACCATACCAAGTGCCATCTTTATCTATCTAAAGATCAGTACTCTTTTCTCTTTTCATCAACTTCTCATCTAACTCCTTCATCTCGTCATAGTAATCTCCTTTCATATCTTCTAGTTCTATTTCATCTCTTTTTCTCTTTCTTGCTTATCGTTTGTTATTTTATTCTGTCATCTCTTTTCTTCCACATTGACACTTACAACATTTGTATATCGTTATTATCACTAAGGCTACTCCAGCTACTGAAATGATTGGCATTATTATTTTCCCTAATAATCTACTTCCAAAAGTAGAAAACCATTTACTTACAGAAGAGAAACTCTTACCAAGTTTCTCCCAGACACCGTCAACCTCCAGTTGGGTCAAGTCTTCATGTAATTTCGTAATATTCTTAATATATCCCTCAATACCTTTACTTTTGTCAGGGATATAAGTTCAGCAGTGTTGAATTTTCAACATGCCACAGACTCCA
This sequence comes from Calotriton arnoldi, assembly GCA_963921515.1. NCBI lineage: Eukaryota > Metazoa > Chordata > Amphibia > Caudata > Salamandridae > Calotriton > Calotriton arnoldi. The sequence goes on from CAWUFW010000954.1 coordinate 344,837, forward strand.
TCCTCTTTTGCCAATAAGATATCAAGGGCAAGTCGAGTTTGCAAAACCATTGATCTGATTGCAACCATTTCGGTGTCAATCATCAAGAACCCACCAGCAGTATCTGTCGATAAACGATCAACCACTGTGGACAATTTTCGAATTTTATGCGAATTCAGAACAACGCTAACTGATGGTATCAGTGCACCGAAAATATCACCTACTATTTCTGAAAAACTAGTTCTCTTCTTACGTGCTAGTCCTTGTTTTATTTCATTGATTCTGTTATTACTTTTGTCTACATGGTAAACCTTTGGGAAAACAATTGCAAAATAACAACTACCATACCAATGTGCAGGTAGCCTGTAATAGGCTTTCTTACCACACACATAATAGACTCGTGGGAAAACAGAATCAGTTCCACCCTTCAATCCCCAACCTCCAGTAATTTGGTAAGTATGCTCATATTCACTAGAACCAATGAAATAATTATTATAGTTAGTTTTCAGTCTAAGCAAACAGATTTTCCCCTTTTTATACCAGTCCAGGGACATTGCAGCATAAGTCTCACCTTTCTCATAATTTCCTTCTCTAAACGCCCATGGTGGTACCTGTGACTTCTGTTCAGCAGCTTTCCTTTGGAAACTTTCTCTTCTATATTCTACCATATCTATGAACACTTTTTCTTCAACCGGCAAACTACATGTTAGATTGTTTCTGTAAGCATATCATATATCTAGTGTCTTAGTAATATGGAAGAATTCTCCCATATAACGTGCAATTTTACTACTTAAAACCTTGTTTAGTTCCCTTATAATAGGTATCTCTGAAAATACTAAGGGGCCGATTCCGATCTGGGTCGGAAAGCTCTCCGACCGAGCCGGATCCGGAGAGATTTCCGACCGAGCCGGACTCCCCCAGTCCGACCGAGCGAGTACGATGCGGCCGTATGCTGCCCGACTCGATTCGGTCGGACTCCCATTGAAAGTCAATGGGAGCCGGTCGTACAACGCGTACACGGGCTCCCATTGACTGAATGGGCATGTCGCGAACAGGGGGGCCCCCTACAGTGTGTACACGTTGGTGCGACTCGCACCGTACATGCATGTGTAGGGGGGACCCTTGGGTCCCCCCTGTGTTCGACTCGTGCGGCTACGCGTGCAGGGGGGTCCGACACGGATCCCCCATGTCCAGCTCCGGGTGCTTTTGCGAGCCGGACGATCCGACTCGATCCGGCCGTCCGACGCGTGCATCGTACTCGCTCGGTCGGGAAACATCTCCATTGCGTGGTGCGAGCCGTGTCCGTACGAGTCGGTCGGAGTGGTTCGGACCCGGGAACGAGTCGGTCGGCGATTTCGCGTGCGCTCGCATTGTACTTGCTCGCTGGGACGACTGTACGAATCGGTCGGAAAAAAGGCCTCCGAATCGGATCCGGTAAAGCCGAATCCGATTCGGAGCCCTACCGGCCGAGATCGGAATCGGCCCCTAAATCTATATTGGAATAATGATACTCCAGCTTCCTCGTCACGTAGAATAAACTGGTCAAAACACTGCAAAACACACCATATGTTAAAGGTAGGTGATGATAGGTCACCCCTCTAAGACAGACGAAGGTAATTGCATGCATACATAACAATCACTCACATTCATTGTATTAACATACTCGTACAACAATTTTGTAAAAACATTTAACGAGAAATCATTAATTGATTTATCATGATGGAAAATACTTCCATCTATCTGTTCTATGTTAGTATTAGGGGTTTCTTTAGTAACATCACTCACTCTTTCACTTATTACATCATTAGCATTGTTTCCATTATTAGTTACCATTAGAATAGGTACAATGACAGTTAATAATATCCACATAAATGTCAGTAAAAAGACACTACATAAGCAAGCTTTAATACATCTACGTTTTAGGCTAGATTTTGGATGTTCAGTCACTTTGCTTCGGCCATTTTTGTATTTCTACTAAAAATATAAAAATATAAATATATAAGAAAAATCTAAATTAACTAAATAAAAAATAATTTTCTGAAAAATAGTGTAATCCTACACTTCAAGGCTTTCTACTTTTACCCCTTTCTTTTATTTCTTTTTCTTTAAATCTTCTGAGTCTTTTCATTCATTTCGTCTGGCAAGGTTTCACCTTAATTTTTCACAGTTCTTTTAAGGTGGTTTTAAGTTGCTTTCATCCACTTGCTCAGTGCCTGTACCGTTTTTTCTTCACTTGGATCTGAGCTTTCAATTTCTTCCAAGATCACGTATGTCCATTCCAGTGCTGTGTATTTCTTGCTTGGAATTCTTACTCTCCTTGTTTTTCGTACTAAATCTTCTCCTGACTCTTTTTGTTCTGCTTGACTTGAGACCCCATTAATTTGCTCTGGTCTTCTTTTTGTCTTTCTCCTTACAAGAGTGTATTTCAGTCTTTTCACTCCACTTGGCCAATTGTCACCTTTTCTCAGTCTTTTAGTTTGAACTACTTTTTCACCTTCTTCATCTGGTTCATAGGTTCTTTTATTTGGCCTTTCTTCTATCTGTTCTTCTTCTTTACTTTCAGTAACTTCCCTTTCTTCTGGTTCTACAGCAGTCTCATGAGACCCAGTAACTGGTGCCCACTCTACTTGACTTGTGCTTGGCTGTTCGTCATCTGTTTGTTCTTCAGAATCTGTTACTCTAGATTCTTCAGCTTCACACACTTCAGCCTTTGGTCTTTGGCTTTGGTTTACCAATTGCTGCTCTTCTTGTCTTTCAAGTGGACTTGGGACTCGTCTGGTATGGCTCGCATGGATCAAATTTGGCAAACCACCACACTTCACTGCTGTCGTCGTCACCAGAATCACCTGGTATGGTCCGTTCCACCTGGGGTCTAAACACGATTTCCTCACGTGTTTCTTCACGAGAACCCACTCTCCACGACTCAGATCGTGAGCTTGATTCGGCTGTGTCGTAGTGGCATTTTCTCCAACCTGGTGAGACACAGAATGCACCAGATCAGCCAATCCTAGTCAAGCACTAGATCATCAGATATATTCATCAGTTTGTTCGCTGGTATAAATGCTTGTCTCATTGCTCTTCCCATTAGGATCTCGTGAGGACTCAAACCCGTCTTTTTGTCAGGAATGCTTCTAAGACCCATCAATACAAGGGGTAAAGCATCAGGCCATCTCAGTGTCGTGGATGCACACACCTTTCCTAATCTAGATTTTATGGTGCCATTTAGCTGCTCAACCACTCCAGATACTTCGGGTCGATAGGCACAATGCAGCTTCTGCTCAATCTGTAATGCTTCACAAATCATCCAAATTATCTCATTGTTAAAATGGGTTCCTCTATCTGTTTCTAAAGTGACTGGAAATCCGAATCTAGGTATCAGTTCTCTTAGAAGTAGCTTTGCGACTGTTAAACTGTCATTCCTTCTCGTTGGATAGGCTTCCACCCAGCGAGAAAACAAACAGACAACAACCAACACATATTTCAGCCCATTGCACGGAGGGAGCTCAATAAAATCCAACTGGAGTCGGGTGAATGGTCCTGCTGCCTTTCCAATTCGTCCCCAACTAACAACTGTCTTTCTGCCTGGATTTTGCTGCTGACAGGTGACACACCTCTGACAGAGACTCTCTGCAATGGCCCTGAACTTTGGGTTATACCATGATTGCTTGAAGAGGCTGATCATAGCATCTCTTCCAACATGTGCAATTCCATGGTATACCCTTGCCATTTGGGATAGTAAAGTGTCTGGCATGACTGGTCTTTCGTCTATATAGACCCACACTTCGTCCTCTGCTCTCTTCCTGCAGCCTGAATTTATCCAAATTCCCTTTTCCTCATCACTTGCTTCTTCCTGCAGCTGTCTAATTTCGTCCCAAATGAAGAAGAAAACATAAGATGGCAATTGGTATTTTCTTTTTCCATCCCTCTGTTTATAGCAATTAAATTTCGTGCACAGAAACACGCTACTTGATCCGCGTATCTGTTGCCCTTCGTCACATAATCATCTCCTGATTTATGTGCGGAACATTTGACCACTGCAATCCCTTTGGGCAATTGTAAAGCATCCAATAAATCTTTTACAATTTTGCTGTTTCCTATAGGAGAACCTGAAGAAGTCAGAAATCCCCTTTGCATCCATAGCTGACCGAAGTCGTGGACAACCCCAAAACCATATTGACTATCAGTAAATATGGTTACCCTCAGGCTTTTGGAAATTTTGCACGCTCTAATCAGAGCTATCAATTCAGCAATTTGGGCGGAGTTTACCCCTTTTAAACAGGATGCTTCTAGAACTCCCGCTATGGTGCAAACAGCATAGGCAGAACACAATTCTCCTTTCTCATTTCTTAAACATGATCCATCAACAAACTTCTCACAGTCTGGTTCTTCTAATGGAACGTCCTCAATATCGGGCCTGGGTTTCGTTCTCTTACTTCCTCACAATATGAATTCGGCATCAGGGTTGCCGGATTTACGGTTGTGCATCTTACCACAGTCACATTTTCAGCACCTAAGATCACTCTTTCCTACTTAGTCAGCCGACTAGAGGTCATATACTGTGTCCTTGCACGTGTCAAAAGGATCTCAACTGAATGTGGCACATACACCTTGACTGGATGTCCCATCACAATTGCTTCACTCTGTTCCAGACTCACGCAAGTAGCAGCTACTGCTTTTAAACAGCCTGGCAACGCTACGGCCACTGAATCCAAAGTAGCAGAAAAATATGCTACTGGACGTCGTGCCATTCCATGTTTTTGAGTTAAAACTGAAAGTGCACAGCCATCTCTTTCACAACAGTACAATGCAAAATCCTTTGCATAATCTGGCATTCCCAATGCAGGTGCTCAACAAAGACTTTCGCAATTTAGTAAAGGCTTCCATACTTTCATCATCCAACACAATCGGATCTTTCACATCTTTTTGTGTCAACCTCTGTAGAGGTTTTGCAATCAGTGAGAACCCACTCATCCACTGCCTGCAGTATCCAACCATTCCCAAAAACATTTGAACTTCTCTCTGAGTTTTTGGTGGACTCATTTGTTTAATTACACTAATTCATTCTGGTGTCACCTTTCTGACTCCTTTTTCTATTTTGTGTCCTAGGTACTGGACTTCCTGTTTACAAAATTGTAATTTTGCTGGTGACACTTTGTGTCCTCCTTCTGCTAAATGGTTCAGTAAGGCAATGGTATCTGTCACACATGCCTCCCGTGTCTTTGATGCCACCAGTAGGAGATCAATATACTGAACCAGAACTGAATTTCCTGGCATGACTAAAGTCTCCAAACATCTTTTCAGGATCTGATTAAAAATTGAAGGACTCTCTGTGTACCCTTGAGGAACTCGGCACCATGCCAAAACACGGTCTCCGAACTGGAATGCAAACAAATACTGGCTTCCGGATGTAAAGGAATAGAGAAAAATGCTTGGCACAAATCAATCACTGTGTACCATTCAGAATCACATGGGATTTGGTAAAGGATTACTGCTGGATTCGGCACTCCTGGACAACAGGGTACTACAATTTTATTTATTTTTCTTAAATCCTGCACTATTCTATATTTTCCACTGGGCTTTTTAATTCCTATAATAGGCAAATTACAAGGACTACTCTATTTCTTTCAGAATTCCCTGTTCAACCATTTGGTCAATCACAGGAGTGACTCCTGCAATTACTTCTGGACTCATTTTGTAGTGAGGAGTGTGTGGATATATGGCACCCTCTTTCACCGTAATCTGAATTGGATCTACATTTGACATTAGGCCAACCTCCTTTCCTGTAAAATCCCATACATCCGTCCTTACTGAACTTTTTAATTCTTCAGGCAAACTCTCTTCTGTGAGAAGTGAAAACAACTCATCCACTTCTGTCCCTTGCTTCGCTAACATCATCTTGAATTCGACATCCTCATCAGGTGTCTGAAACGCAATACCATCTGGCATACAATAGATGGTACAATTCATTTTACACAATAAATCCCTTCCCAAGAGATTTACTGGACTCGAGTCACAAACCACGAAACAATGCATGTCTCTGAAACTTCCAATTTGAACTTCTATCGGATTTGTGACTGGTGTTCTAATATGCTTGTTTGAGACTCCTACAACTTGGATAGTTTCTCCCGAGAGGGGTAGGTTCGGAATTTCTGCTGCTCCCACAGTAGAACGGGTAGCACCAGTGTCCACTAGGAATGTAATATCATTACCTTCCACCTTTCCATCAACAAATGGACATGACTGATCTACCGCCAAAGATGCACCAAGTACGCACTCTTCCTCCCCCCTCAGGCACCGTCATTGAGATGAGTCTGAATCACTCTCATTGCACTCCAACCAGTATTGTGGAACCATTTACACACTTTGATTCTTACCAATTTGATCACCTCCGTGAAATCCAGTGTTCGCACTGCACCTCTGCACTTGAGCATTCACATTATTGGGCATAGGAGCTTGTGGCATCTGTAACTGTGGAGCAACTACCTGCTGCTGCTGCTGTTGATTCACACCCACCTCATTCTGCATCTGTGGATTTAAATTTTGATTTACCCCATTATTCTTTTGAACAGATCTACACTCGTTCTTCCAATGTCCATACTTTCCGCATGCATGACAAGGAAATTTCTTCTTAGCTTCTTCTTTGCTCAATTTACCTCTACCTCTACCTCCACTGTATATCTGACCAATTTGATTCTGACCATTCATTTGATTACCTGTTTGAGAACCATTGTTTACTTCTTGCTGTTCTGCTACCTTCACTTGTGCCCACATCATTTTCTCCTTTAATTTTTTATGTCTTGATTCAATGTCATCACTACAATACTTCGCATACCTCAAAATTTCGTCAATTGTTTTGCTCTGCCAATAAATCAAGTGCTGCTGAATCCTATTACTAATCTCCGGTTTCAAACCAAACACAAAACGATACACAAAATGTCCCATATCTTTGTCTCCACTATTCTCAAAACCACTGTACTGTTTAAATACCTGCAACAACCTTTCATAATAGGCATGTACTGACTCTTTTGGTTCTTGGGTCGTCCTATCTATCTTAACCCAATCTGTTTCCTTTGGAGAAATCTTTCCTTTCAAAAAGGTGGTTACTTGATTATACTTTCACATTACCTCATCAGATGGTGCACCTGTTTTAGGGTCTCTAGGATATTCTTCTTTTGGCCAATCGACAGTAATTTTACATTCTGTCCACAAATCAGCTGGTACGACAATCTCAAACAAACCATCTAAATCTTTTAACAAAACCGTTGAAACTTTCACAAACTTCTCTACCTGTTTGTACCACTCAACTGGTTTCTCTCTTAATCTGGGAAAATCATTCGTAAAGGACAATATATCCTGTCTTGTCCAGGAACGTGCACATATCCACCACCTGGGACTTCTCTCATCGGACACGCCCTTTCAACTTGTTCTGTCTCTCTTAACGGAAACATTGACGTTCCTTTGCCAGCTGCCTCTTCTTTCTTTTTCGTCCATCTACTTTTCCACCGTTCTACTTCTCCCCATTTTTTCAGAATATTCATCTACTCTTTTATCTGTAATCTTTTTCCAGACGCATTCAAACTCTCCAAATCCTTTTCGGTAAAGGCCAATCTGTACGATTTCTGTAGCACCTTTGACTTCTCTATATCTATTCCATATTCACTAGCAGCCTCTGCTATTTTCTCATGAAGATTCCTCGCTCTCCAAGTGATACTTTTACACAAAAACAACAGCTCTTCATCTATGTAAGTCCCTAATCTATCTGGATTTATCGTACCAATAATCATCTCTTCCAAATCCACTTTCAATTTGCTCACATTTATACTCTGTGGTTGAGGTTTTTGCTTTTCCATTCCCTTTATCCAATCACTCAATTCCTCTGGTGAAGGACCTGCTGAACTCCTTGTCGTTGGAATGACGTTTGTCCCTATTCTCCTTGGATCTATTTGTATACCTCTTCTAGGGGTTTCGGTTATCATCTCACCAACCGGAAGACCTAACAATGTAGTATTCGTGTCAGCCTGTCCATCCTCATCTACTACCGTCACGATTCCACTCCTGTCGCTACTACTTGGAACTGCCAATGTATGTACTTTTGATATATTCTGTTTTTCTCCATACAATGGAACTACGGGACCAATTGTTACCGGTACCGTCAAGGCTTCTGTATTTAGACTCAACTGATTTATTTTCTGGATCTGCTCTACTCTTGCCTTATTTAATATGTCCAATTCTTTTTCTCGCACTATTCTAGCCATGTCCGCAATCTGTGGAGTTAATGGAGTTCCCATTAATGGTGTACTCGGAGTCACCTCAACTGAATTTTCTTGATATGGCGGAGGTCTTTTGGTCATAATGTCTTCTAACAACTCATCATCAGATTCGTTCGGGTCCTGTCTAAAACTTGAAGTTTCTATATTTTTCTTTTTCTCTTTACACTTGCCTCCTGTTTGATCTTCAGCAACTAAAACTGGGTACAAGCCCTCAGTTACCACAGTTCTCCTCCATCTTATCATCGTATCTTCTCTTCTCTCAAAAGGATATCTAGTCATTACATTTCTATATCTCCTACCACCTCGATATTTCTCTCTTTCGAATGCTTCTACTTCTCATTCCTCTAACGCTTCATACTGGATAGGTCTGGGACTTGGCTCTAATGAATTCATTCGATTTCTCAAATTCTGTAGAATCCTTACATTAAACGAACTATGCTGTAGGAAAGCTATAGCACCATCATCCCTTGTGTATTCCACCCAATTCTCTAACCAATTGCACGTATGGTATCCTCGCTCTAACATCATATAGGAAGCAGGCGTTCTCGGTGGTGGAATAGGAATTCCCTCTTTAGTCACTACTGGTTTGTCCTTTTTAAAGAAATTTTTCATTTTCATAAGCAGCTTCATTTTTCTGACCCTTTACGCTAATGTCTCTCAGTAAAACAACAAGGAAACCTTTCCGTAATTCTACTTATTCTATTTGTCAGTTCTTGTCCAATACCAGCGCGACTCACACCAACCGTCCAATCAAAGCTCTCTATGTATCTGCTATCTCAATCAACCGGCCAATCAGAGCTTACTTCATGTTCGCCGCCTGACCAATGCCAGCGCGGCCTTTTTGTGACGTCAGTATTACTCCTCCTACTGACCCTCCCTTTACAAAATAATACGGCAATGTATTTCTAAGTTTTCTTAATCTTAATCAAAATTCTTGTTAGTAACAACACAAAACAATGCTACCTTGTCTGTTCCTCTAAATAAAGAGATAGTTCTTCACTTCATGACAAGAAATTCTTTCACTTCCAGTAAAACAACGTCCAGCGTTATTTTACACCCAAACAAGCTACAGGTGGACTTGGTACTCCTCTAGGGATAAGGCCAGAGATTCGGAAGTGGACGCTTCGCTATTTTCAGACACTCTACTCATATATGAAATTTTCCCTAAATATAACACCTACAGCCTTCCGCCATACAGTATTATAACAACAGACAAAGTACTTCTTCAATGTGATATCTTATCCACACTCTTCTTCTGCCTACTTCAGGCTAAATTTACATCCCGGGATTCCTCAGGTACCTCCGTACCTGTACTTCTAGACATCATAGATTAGGACACTAACTTTTCTTGTTAAAACATATAATCAATAATTATTACCCAACTAATCAATAATTAAACCGTCCTCTGCTACCAGAAAACCTGATCCAGCGCGACACTTTATCAGGGATCGATACTCATCAATATTTCATACAAATGGCCCATACACATTCACCCAACTCACAAATCCCTGTTGCGCTGGATGGTCAAGTTTGAATGTCGTGAAAAATTATTTCCTTCACAGATTCACGTTTAACAATTTTAAATACATAACTAGACCTATATATCAGCTCTCTTTCCTCTCGGTCGACGGAACAATTAGATGAGTAGTTGATGGTAATAATAGAACTTAACTAACTATCTAACTTGCTAAATAATCACAGACTCTCGGTAAAATTAATAAAGTTTATCTCAGATAAATGTAATTGATAAATGCTCATCGCATACAGGTTGCAATACAAACAATTAATCCCACAAAAGGAGAGAAAATCAATTAACAAATTGCAAACAGTGTCATACTCATCATCCATGTACGATATGCATATGAAGGAGTGGATAGATGAAGAGACATAAGTTTCAGCAAAATAATGCGAAACAATATAATACTTATGACGGAGTGGATAGATGAAGAGACATAAGTTTCAGCAAAATAATGCGAAACAATATAATACTTATGACGGAGTGGATAGATGAAGAGACATAAGTTTCAGAGACAAAATTACATTTGCAAATAATTATGCAAATTACGAGTCAGAATATAATACAAACCCAAAGATTAATGAAATACCACCCCCTGGCCAAGGGAGTAGTGGGGGTCCCCTGTAATAGAGTCAGGAAACAAAGATTTCAGGTACGGGACAGGACAGGAACAGCTAGGCCTCTCTGCAAACCGACGGACAGCGACGCATCTCCCCTCTCAATCTCCTACCGCTGCAGCTCTGCGCTAACCACACCCCCAAAGGCACCCCAGTTATACCCTAAAACCTACATGTCCAACCCACATTAATTGAAACATTACACAGAATTCGAACGCTCATTGGATGCTTGGGGAGGTGGTGTATCACACCACCGTTATTTCATTCAAAATTCTTCATACCCATTGTTCTACCCCCTTTCCCATTACATATTGGTTGACCAGTTTATGCAATTTTGTTCTTGCTACATTTCATTAATTTTGCACAAATTTCTCAGCCACGTCTGTGGAAGAAGTCTTGAATCCCATGGCCAGTCTCATCTTTTGGCAGGCAAACAATGTTCTCTGAGCTGATCAACCTTGAACTTATATCCATCATCCGCAGCGCTCAGCACTTTTGTCGGTTTTGTCAGGTCATTCTTGCTCATTTTTCAGCCCCTCATTTATCTGGTTAATTTAAGAAAATACAGGCCCATTCGGCTCACTATGACGAAATAGACACATACATTCATTAATTACATGGAAATGCATCTTTCACTGTTTACCACCCACCTTTACACTATTCCCTGTTAATATTTTCTTAGCTTAAGCTTCATGCAAAGCAGCATTATTTATTATCGTTTCTAAAGCAAGATGCAAGATGCGAAATGCGGCCTAAACGTGCATTAATTTCGTTTCTTTTGAAACGCAATGTAAAAAGCAGCCTAGTTCTTTCATGCATTAGTTCACATTAGTGCACGCATGCGCAAAGCGGTTTCCCATGTAGCTCATGTGATTTGCGTGTTAGTTTTCACTGCACACTGTTAATACCTATTATGGGGGAGTTAATTCGAGCAGGTTTCTTTTTGCGAAACCCTGCTCCATCAATGCATAGATCTATATTGTGACTAAAATTTTTAAAAGATTGAAATTAAACATCATAAAAAAATAATTAAAATAATATTAAAATAATCGAAAACCTATCATATCATTCAATATTTATAAGTAAAACTAAAACAATAAAATGAAAGGAAAACCTGTTGATCAAAGGATTGATCTGTTTAAGTTGATGGAACTACAAATACTGAGCCAAAGTGCAAACATTTGTTACCCTCTCTCTATTTCATCATTGCCATTTTTCCATCAATGAACTACTGGAAAAAACAAGCATTGGCACAGCCAAAAAAAAGGAGGAAGAGGCAACACAGACAAGTGGAACTGGTGGTGTAAGAAGCAACATGTACAACAGTGGATGGGAGGGGGAAGAAGCAATACGGATGCACGGTATGGAGGGGTAAGAAGGTAGGAGGAAGAGGCAACACAGACAAATGGAAATGGTGGTGTAAGAAGCAACACGTACAACAGTGGATGGGAGGGGTAAGAAACAACACAGATGCACGGTATGGAGTGGTAAGAAGCAATACAGCCACAGGGTGGCAGGGTAAGAAACAACACAATAAATAAACATAGTCCCTCAATCATGGAGCAATCAGCGGAAGGACACCAATCAAGATGACGTAATCAGTACTTGTTTCATGCTCCAGTTGAAAGAAGAAGAATTAAAGACGGAGCCATGACCCAACTCCCACGTACTACTGCACTCTTAGGCTTACCTTAATGAAGTGCCCCCCCCCACCTTCGCTATTGATTGTACTATTGTGCTGTTTCAGGTTTCACTGTATGTGTTTTCTGTACACATATGTAAACTCCCAGTGCTGGTAATAGTATTGTAATTCCCAGGTTGCAGTGGTAGAAGCCATCATGTAATGGTAGCCATGACTTGACTTCTTTATTTAAAACAACGTTTTTTTTCCTTTCCATGGTGGCAAGCCGCATGCGCTAAGAAAGAACACTGAAAAAACACTTTCAATTTGCAGGAACGTGGGATACATATGCCAAACAAACAGCTGCACATTGCACACGATCGGCAGGAGACAAAGCCACGCCCTCTATGTGTTACCGCTGGAAACTGGGCTATTTAACCCCTTCGCTGCTAGGCCTTTTCCCCCCCTGTGCTAAGCCTTTTTTTGGCTATTTGGGGTAGTTCGCGCTTAGGCCCCTGTAAAGTTCTGACCACATAAGGTATCCACGCCAAAATACAGCTAAATTTTGGTTTATTTTGGAAAAATGGGAAAAAGGGCTACAGATGAAAGCGTCTGTTTTTTTCCCTGCAAATGGTATCAACAAAGGGGTTGTGGTGCTGAAATCATCTTCTTCCCAGCTTTCAGGGACAAGCAGACGTTTGTCATAAAACCAAAAATTCTTACACAGTTTTGGCATTTTTCTGAGAAATAGCCTATTTTTGCTATTTTTTGTGCTTTCAACCTCCTTCCAGTTAATGGTAGAAATGGGTAAAAAAGCAATAATGGATCTTGGAAAGCTATACATTTTAGAAAAGTAGACAAAATTCTGAATTCAGCAAGGGGTCATTTGTGTAGATCCTTCAAGGTTTCTTTATAGAAATTAACAGTTGAATATAGGAAAAATTGAAAATTAGTTGAAAAAAAGAGCCATTTGTGTCAACGTTTTCACCTGTAACTTCTTCTAATTATGACAGCTGTTTGAAAGCAATATACCGTTACATCCACTGGACCTTTCTGGTTGTGGGGATATATAGGACTTGTAGGTTCACCAAGAACCCGACGAACCCAGAGCCAATAACTGAGCAGCGTCTTGCAATGGTTTTTTATTATGTACCAGGTATCTAGCAATTAATTTGGGAAAATATATACATGGAAAAATCGGTATGAAACACACCTATGTATTTCTGAAATTGGAACAAAATATAGAGTTTAGAAACAGTAGCTATTTGCACATTCCTGAAATTGTGAGTACCCATACTAGCATGAGAATTATAGGTCATTTTTCAAAATGACTTCTTTTTTACACATTGTCTTTCATTTGGAAGGCAGAAATGCATCGAAAGTCAATAGGTAATAACAGTTGCTCTACAGTTCTGTGTTACCCTAAGTCTCCCGATAAAAATTGTACCTCACTTGTGTGGGTAGGCCTAGTGCCCGCGACAGGAAACGGCTCAAAACGCATCGTGGACACACTTTATTTTTACAGTGAAAAATTACCATTTTTTTGTAAAGTGCCTAGATGTAGATTTTGAACCCTAGCTCTGCCGGCACCTAGGGACACCTAGCAAACCTATACATTTTTGAAAACTAGAGACCCAGGGGAATCCAGGATGAGGTGACTTGACTGGCTCTCACCAGGTTCTGTTACCCAGAATCCCTTGCAAACCTAAACATTTGTCCAAAAAAACAAATTTTCCTCACATTTTTGTGGTGGAAAGTTCTGGAATCTGCATGGATCCACAAAATTCCACCCACCCCGCGTTTCCCAAAGTCTTCCAAGAAAAATGGTACCTCACTTGTGTATGTAGGCCTAGTGCCCGCGACAGGAAACGGCCCAAAACGCAACGTGGATACTCCACATTTTCACAGTTAAAACGGACCCTTTTTTTGCAAAGTGCCTAGCTGTAGATTTTTAACCCTAACTCTGCCTGCACCTAGGGAAACCTAGCAAACCTATACATTTTTAAAACTAGACACCCAGGGGAATCCAGGATGGGGTGACTTGACTGGCTCTCACCAGGTTCTGTTACCCAGAATCCCTTGCAAACCTAAACATTTGTCAAAAAAAACACATTTTCCTTACATTTCTGAGGTGGAAAGTTCTGGAATCTGCGTAGATCCACAAAATTCCACCCACTAGGCGTTCCCCAATGTCTTCCGAGAAAAATGGTACCTCACTTGTGTGGGTAGGCCTAGTGCCCGTGACAGGAAACGGCCCAAAACGCAACATGGACACACCACACTTTCACAGTGAAAACAGACCCTTTTTTTGCAAAGTGCCTAGCTCTAGATTTTGAACCCTAGCTCTGCCGGCACCTAGGGAAACCTAGAAAACCTATACATTTTTGAAAACTAGACACCCAGGGGAATCCAGGATGGGGTGACTTGACTGGCTCTCACCAGGTTCTGTTACCCAGAATCCCTTGCAAACCTAAAAATGTGTCCAAAAAAACACATTTTCCTCACATTTCTGTGGTGGAAAGTTCTGGAATCTGCGTGGATCCACAAAATTCCACCCACCCCGCGTTCCCCAAAGTCTTCCGAGAAAAATGGTACCTTACTTGTGTGGGTAGGCCTAGTGCCCGTGACAGGAAATGGCCCAAAACGCAACGTGGACACACCACATTTTCACAGTGAAAACGGACCCTTTATTTGCAAAGTGCCTAGCTGTAGATTTTGAACCCTAGCTCTGCCGGCACCTAGGGAAACCTAGCAAACCTATACATTTTTGAAAACTAGACACCGGGGGGAATCCAGTATGGGGTGACTTGACTGGCTCTCATCAGGTTCTGTTACCCAGAATCCTTTGCAAACCTACAAATTTGTCAAAAAAAACACATTTTCCTCACATTTCTGCGGTGGAAAGTTCTGGAATCTGCGTGAATCCACAAAATTCCACCCACCCCGTGTTCCCCAAAGTCTTCCAAGAAAAATGGTACCTCACTTTTGTGGGTAGGCCTAGTGCCCGCGACAGGAAACGGCCCAAAACGCAACATGGACACACCACATTTTCACAGTGAAAACGGACCCTTTTTTTGCAAAGTGCCTAGCTGTAGATTTTGAACCCTAGCTCTGACGACACCTAGGAAAACCTAGCAAACCTATACATTTTTGAAAACTAGACACCCAGGGGAATCCAGGATGGGGTGACTTGACTGGCTCTCACCAGGTTCTGTTACCCAGAATCTATTGCAAACCTAAAAATTTGTCCAAAAAACCCATATTTTCCTCACATTTCTGTGGTGGAAAGTTCTGGAATCTGCGTGGATCCACAAAATTCCACCCACCCCGCATTCCCCAAAGTCTTCCGAGAAAGGGGGCGCTAGGTGGTGCACGACCAAGATGGCCGCACACCTGTGAGGCTCTGGACGCTTGGCAGTAATATTCATCATTTATCCTGAGTTATCTGCACGCTGCAGCTGAAAAAGTGCCGGCTGTGATTCCTGAAGCCTGCGGCTACGCTCCGGTGCTTGAATTAGCACAAAAGACCCCCGCTGGGTGTTGCGAGGCCGCGAAGCATTCTGCCCAGTGTGAGAGCGGCGCCATGTGGAGCCCTGCTGGTGGCTCGAGCGGACGGGTGAGGGCCGAGGATTCCATGTGGCTACTAGGCCGCTCCGTGTCACAGGGCATCTGCCCGAGGCATTGCTCCTTCGCCCGCCCACTACACCGCGATAATACCCTGCAATCTGTGCCCCATTGAGTCATAGGGGGCTCGAACGTACCCCGCACGGGGAGGTGGACAGCACGGATTTTGATAATCACTGCCCCGACATTTGATCTGGCGGACTCGCGTAGCCTGGATCAACCCCGAGCACGGTGAGGCTGCATGCGATAATCCCCATTACATAGACGCTGAATGGTCCCGAGGGACCTCCTGCTGGTCAGCTCTGCTCCCTCTTGCTGCCGCCTTGCCACGGCAATTCACACTTTTGGCGAGGCGCTCGCCATTGACCTCCCCAGCACCACTACCTCTGCAGCGCCTAGTCCTGACCGTGGTGCCAAAGCTCCTGAAGCATCGTCCTGTCGCATCATTGATCCCTGCTGCCCCACGACTGTCTGCTGCTTGTGAATTACTATTAGACAGGCACGGAGATTGATTTCACGGCCCCATATTGGATGCCACCGCTGGATCGCGCACCCTCCTCCACTAGCAACGCGGTCTGGGATCTACGTGCGGCATCGCACTCGCCCTGCTCGCCTCCACACCAAGCAACCTGACGACGAACATCTTTGGTGTCCTACAGACTGCTGTCTCCCTTCCCACCCATTCAGCCTCACTTGGCGAATTCTCCACTTCTGGTCGGCTCGCCACTTAAGCGCCTACACCCCATGCTAACAAATCAGCCCTGCGACGTGGGATTCACAAGCATTCTATACCCATTAAATACGTCTAAACTACGATCCTAAGCGCCCGCTCCTCCTACAGTTACAGCGCAAGGGAGATCTAACTAAGTGAACCTCTTCTGGCGGCAACCCCTGCACAAGGATCGTCCCCAGTATCTCGTTACTGGTGCATCCTCTCTCCAAGTGCACCTCCCGTCATGGGGAAGCCTGATGGACGGCAGTCCAAACTCCCTTTTGATACGAAAAAAGTTGTCACACGTTCTAATGCTGAAGAACCAGAACAGCCTGCTGACACGCAATCTACAAATCCTCCACCAACCCAAGCGGATGAAGTGAAGACTCTCCTCTTGGCCATGCAGCACAGCCTTATGGATCTCTCGAACAAAATGGACTCCGTGAGCACCCGCATGGACTACATAGTGCTAAAGGTGGAGAAGCATGGCGAACAACTTAAAGAGGCGGAGAGGCGGATCTCTGACACTGAGGATGCCACAACCCAAGTGACACAGCAGGTGGCTCAAATGGTCAAACTACTTAAAATAATTGCGGCCAAAAATTGAGGATTTGGTGGCGCGCAGCCAGCACAATAATATTCGCGTCACTGGAATCCCCGAAAGCGCAAACACTGGCCGTATGGAGGACTTTGTCGAACGCCTGTTATGCACCACCTTTGGCGCGGACGCATTCTCCACCCAGCTCATTGTGGAGCGCGCGCACCGCTCCCTTGGCCCCCGTCCGTCTTCGGGTGGGAACCCACGCCCGATAGTTGCTCGACTCCTCAACTACAGGGACCGCGACGCCGCTCTGAAATTGGCCAGAGATCACAAAAACCTACAATTCGAAGGCGCCAACTTCTCCATATACCCCGATTTTACGGTCGCGGTCCAAGAGGCGCATCGCAAATTTCTGCCTGCCAAACAGAAGCTTCAAAAGCTGCAAATTGAATACGCAATACTGTACCCTGCACGGTTGCTGGTCACCTACCACGGCAAGCAACACTTCTTCACAAATGGTCAACAAGTAGACGATTTCCTCCGCACCGTCATGAGAGACTCCCCCTCCAGGGATTCCCAGGACCGCTTATCTCAATCCCCATCGCTGGGCTCTGACTGATGATCCCCGATCCACCTCTCTCGACTTCAGCGATCCTGCTTTGGGGTGTCATCGGTGTCGGTGGTCTTCTTGCCGTTCCGAAGGCGCCGCGTCTGGGTGAGACCTGGACTCTTGCCTGATAGCGGCGATGCCACTCTTGCTGACTGTTCGACGCCTCATATTATCACATCGTGGAAGACTGGCTCCTGACGGACTGCTACCCATCAACAGATAAGTGCCACGAACTCATGTTTGCCACTTTTTCATTTTTGCTGGCGGACACTGCTTCTTCTTTATCCTTTTTTTGTATTTTTTTTTTTTGCTACGTGTTTGCTAACTCATGAATCGAACTATGCCAAGCAACTCCCCCCCCTTTAACCCGTCTCCCCTCATCGTTGGGGGATGGTCTTCACACCACAAAAGGGGGAGGTTATCGTTGGGCACTAGCGTTCCCCACACGGGTGTTCCCCCTGTATTCAATATATGACTCACTCTTTATTGCACTGTTGCAATTTTATTTTGGGTTTGGGTAGGGATAACAATGCCGGCACGATTGGGGTGCTGTTGTGGGTGGGGGTGGTGGGGGGGCTTAATTTCACTGTTTGCAGTTTTTCTTCCCAACAGGTAGACCCAGGCTCCATATTCCTAGGCGCACTTTCTCTTTACTTCCGCAGAGCATACCGTGATATAATTATATTAACAGATCAAGTCAATCCATATTGAAGCCCTACAACTAAATCTAATCACGTGGAACGTCAGGGGTCTTCGAGATCCCCGTAAATGCAGACAAGTCCTTACATATCTAGATAGACATCACATCCACATTGCGGTATTGCAGGACACTCACCTAGACCCAGCTCATACTCCTACATTTGCCAGCAAGTGGGCTGCAGTTCGAGTATTCTCCTCTTACTCTACCTACTCCAGAGGTGCTGTGATCCTTGTAAAACGGAATATTCCCTTTATTTTGGGAGGCACACAGCAGGATTCTCTTGGGCGAAGTTGTATGATATGGGGTACACCAGGTACTCAGTCAGTCACACTAGTATGCTGCTACGGGCCTAATATTGACGATCCCGATTTTTACACCACATTATGGGGGCGCATACTCCAAATAGGCTCCACTCACATTATTTGGGGGGGCGACTTCAACACCGCATTCAATCCCGTTGTAGACCGATCTAATCCATCACCCCTGCACTATACTAAGACACAAGAGACACTGGCGGGCATATTCACAGCTCATGGACTCACAGACGCATGGTGACATGTCCACCCGGATGGAAGGGAAGGTACTCATTACACCGCATTGCACGCTTCCTGGGCCCGCCTGGACTATTGGGTGGTTTCCCGTGGGGCGGTCTCGTGGATCACACAAGCAACTCACCTCGCTAGAACCTACTCTGATCATTCCCCTGTGCTCATAACAATAGCACCACCCAACTCGATCTCTTCTCCTAGACTCTGGAGACTCATGCCGGAAGCATTACTTGATACCGTCTTCAGGGCTGAAATAGGTACGGAAATCACTAACTTTTTTCAGACCAACATTAGCTCTGTCTCATCGATAGGCACGGTTTGGGAGGCCTTTAAGGTCACCATCCGGGGCTCCTGCATAGCCAAAAGCTTTGGGGTACTGCGAGACCTTCATCGCACTCTGCACACGCTCGAAAGTGAGCTTAAACAGCTAGAGAGCGACCTCTGGGGTGATCACACTGGGCCACGTCTGGAGACATTTAGAGAAAAACTCACCGAATACAAACAAACGGCTGATTCGGAGGCACGATTTCGAGGGAAATATCACACTGCGCGCAGATACGGCGAGGGCGGACGCCCAGGCAGGGTGTTGGCGCAAGACATCCGGCTACCCCGGTTCTCTAACTATGTCCTTTAAATTAGGGACCCTTTTGGTGTACGTCATAGAGACAGTCTGGATATTCTCCACACCTTTACCGAATTCTATACTGATTTATATAGTGCCTGCAGAGCTGATCCCCCATACTTTGCCTCATATCTGCGAGATATAACCCTTGGCTGGCTTGGTGATTCGCAGAGGGAGTTTCTTGCGGCACCCTTTGAAAACGATGAGATACATGAGGCAATAATGCAACTGAAGTCCGGGAAGGCCCCTGGATCGGATGGCCTCCCCATCGACTTTTACAAAACTTACATTGATCAGCTGCTCCCCATTCTCAAGCACGTTTTCAACGAGGCGCAAGAGCTGGGCTGCCTCCCCCATCCATGAGACTGGCCCTGATCTCTTCTCTCCTGAAACCTGGTAAACCAGCAGATTGCTGCGATTCATACCGACCCCTCTCCTTAATCAATACGGATGCCAAAATCCTTGCAAAACGTCTGGCCAATCGTCTCAGCCTACTCATGGAGAAATTAGTTCTCCCAGATCAGGCTGGTTTTATCCCTGGCCGGGCGACATCGCACAATCTCCGCACGCTCTTCTCCATCTTACGGTCGGTAGACCCGAAGTTGCCCTTAGCAGCTGTATTCCTTGATGCCACAAAGGCTTTCGACTCAGTCGAATGGGACTACCTATTCGTAATCCTCCAAAACATGGGCATGCCTAAGGGATTCCTCTCATGGATCCGCCTTTTATACACTAACCCTGAAGCCAAGGTCCTCATCAATGGCCATTCATCTCCTTCTTTCCCCATCACCCGGGGCACCCGACAAGGCTGCCCGCTCTCTCCTCTCCTCTTCGCTCTGGCGGTTGAACCACTCGCAGCTAAGATACGGCAGTACCATCAGGATAAAGCCCTCCGGTGCCCACTTCGACATATTCTGATCTCCCTCTACGCGGATGACATCACACTCTACGTTAGGGAGCCACAACTTAACCTTAATCCGCTGCTCCGAGAATTTGTGCGATTTGGAGGACTTTCCGGTATTCATATAAACTGGAACAAATCCCAAATTTTCCCTCTTACCTCATCAGTCACGGAATTCGTCCCTGACTTCCCTATCCAGTGGTGCACTGAGGAAGTAAAGTATTTTGGTATATATGTCTCTGCAAACCGCGACGAACTGATGCGGCTTAATTATGGTCGCGCCCTAGATGGGATCAGAGATGTCACACGATGGATTGCCCTGCCGCTCTCCTCTGTGGGACGCATCTCCCTTATAAAAATGGTTATCCTCCCTAAACTCCTTTACTTATTTCTGAACATACCATATGATCCGGGCAGACACTTTTTCTCTTTGCTTCGTTCAGAGCTGATTCGCCTTACCTGGGGTGGCAAACAACCTAGAATACAATGAAACATTCTCACTAGGCCATATTCGCAAGGGGGGTTCGATATACCAAATTTTGAACTTTATTATACATGTGCACAGGCTCACTACGCTCACTTCTGGTTCCATCGTCCCAAGTACATGCCGCAAGTAGCTACCGAACATTGGTTATCTGATCCCATACCACTAGAGGGCGCCATATTTACCGCCACCGCACCACGCACCGAGGACCCATCCCCAATCACCAGTACTGTGAAGGCATGGCAAACCATTGTCACGCGATCCCAGGCTCCCATCTTGTACTCGCCCCTGCTTCCCTTAGTCTATCATCCGAAAATGCCTGTCCTCCAGGAAGGAGTTTTTAGGAAAACTCAAACTAAATATGGTATTAAGACTTGGGGGGGGATCTTTACCTTCACTGTAAATTTCGCACATCGCAACAACTCTTCTCTACCCAACCGCCCTCTCCTATGGACATCTTTCTCTATGTCCGTTTGCGACAGGGCTTCAAGGAGCATACACCTACTTATCCTCAGGAGCCTCCAGAGATGCCCCATTGCGCCTGATACTGCGTAGTGATGCAGCATCACACTTAGTTTCTTCACTTTATCATACCCTTTACACTATTCAAGACCCAACACAGAGCGCAGCTCGAGACAAATGGTCCGTGGAGCTGGGTTTTGTCCTCACAGATGAGCAGTGGACTTACTGCTGCAAGCAGACAGAACAAAGCACGTCCAGTAGCCGCCTCCGCATCCTACACTACAAGTTCCTTCATCGCACATATTATACACCAGCCAAGCTCCACCGCTTTAAATTGCGTGATAACGACAGATGTGATCGTTGTAGTGCCATAGGGGCTGATTTCCTACACTTGGCCTGGGACTGCGGTGCTGTACAGGAGTACTGGTGCCAGGTACTTACGGCCCTAGAACAAATGACATCATTACGCCTCCAGCGTTCTCCCCTTCTCGCCTTACTAGGTTACACTGAGAAACTAGCGGTGACACACCGGAAATTCATCTCCTTCAGCCTCCTCTTAGCTAAACGGCGTATTGCGAGCAGATGGGGGCGGGGCAGGGCACCTAAATTTAAGGATTGGATCAGAGATATGGTATTTTGGCAGGAACAAATGTATGCATTTGCCGAACTGCTTCCCCCTACCTCCCGTCCCCGCGACAACTGGGGACCCCTTACGACATACTTACTCTCTCATCCACTCGATGATATCGACAATACACAGACCGACAACGTGGTGACCGCCTAAACTGTGCATGCCCATCCACTCTTACAGACCCCCCTTCCATTTGACTGTTTGCAATTCGTTGAAAGACCTGATGTAATAGAGACTTCCAGTATAAGTGATTTATTGCTACAAGCATTGTACTACCTCTGATATTATGTATTGCTCTGTGACTCACTACTTTGACCCTGCTCCAGGCAGGTCGCTCTCCACGCTGCACAGCTCCACCCAGCTGTGGCCGTGCTCCCGCCCTCGCTGCCGCGAGTTCGAGACACCTGTGTTGCCCCCCCACCCCCCTGCTGCCGTATTTCTCTGCCTCTCTCCTTTGCACTCCTGCCTGTAGTTTTATTCTTTTTGCCACTTGCATTGTTTTATTTTATTAGTTTTATTCTTTTGCCACTTGCATTGTTTATATACCGCTTTCTGCCTTTCTCACTTGCCCTCTTCGGCCTTCTGCCATTCACCTGCACCCGCCTCCCAGCTGCTCCTCCCTACCTCCTCCCCTTCTTAATGGCGGCCCTGCGCGGTGAAGAGAGCGACCCTTGACCCTGCTCCAAGCAGATCGCTCTCCACACCGCACAGCTCCACCCAGCTGCACCCGTGCTTCCGCCCTCGCTACCGCGAGTTCGAGACACCTGTGTTGCCCCCCTGCTGCCGTATTTCTCTGCCTCTCTCCTTTGCCCTCCTGCCTGTAGTTTTAATCTTTTTGCCACTTGCATTGTTTTATTTTATTAGTTTTATTCTTTTGCCACTTGCATTGTTTATATACCACTTTCTGCCTTTTTCACTTGCCCTCTTCGGCCTTCTGCCATTCACTTTTCCCGCCGCTGCGTCCCCTGCGGCCCCGCCCCCCTCGCTCGCCCATTGGCCCTGCACCCGCCTCCCAGCTGCTCCTCCCTCCCTCCTCCCCTTCTTAATGGTGGCCGCTGCGCGGTGAAGAGAGCCTTGACCCTGCTCCAGGCAGGTCGCTCTCCACGCTGCACAGCTCCACCCAGCTGCGCCCGTGCTCCCGCCCTCGCGAGTTCGAGACACCTGTGTTGCCCCCCCGCCCCCCTGCTGCCGTATTTCTCTGCCTCTCTCCTTTGCCCTCCTGCCTGTAGTTTTATTCCTTTTGCCACTTGCATTGTTTTATTTTATTAGTTTTATTCTTTTGCCACTTGCATTGTTTATATACCGCTTTCTGCCTTTTTCACTTGCCCTCTTCGACCTTCTGCCATTCACTTTTCCTGCCGCTGCGTCCCCTGCGGTCCCGCCCCCCTCGCTCACCCATTGGCCCTGCACCCGTCTCCCAGCTGCTCCTCCCTCCCTCCTCCCCTTCTTAATGGCGGCCGCGCAGCGGGTGCGCCACTGGCGCGCCTAAGGCAAGCCCGTCTACGCCCGTCCGCACCTGGACCACGCCCAGCGCCAGACCCCCTGGCCCCCGCGAGCGCCAAGACACCAGACGCCGCTACGACACCAACCTCCTCCACGCACTCAACGCCGGCCGATCTACCACCTGCTTCCAGGCCACCCTGAAGCGCACCCATGGACCCTTCACCTGCCGAAACTGCAGCTTCACCAGCCAGCGTGCACCAGCACGTCCCGCCCCCCCCCACCGAGGCAGGACACAGCCATCTCAGATGCATACTGCTCAACACCCGCTCCGTCCACAGGCACGCCGTCGAACTCTGGGACCTGCTCGACTCATCCTCCCCGGACGTCGCTTTCCTGACGGAGACCTGGATGAACACCTCATCGGCACCCGACGTTGCCATAGCCATCCAGACGGTTACAAGATCACCCGCAGGGACCGCACCAACAGACCTGGCCCTCAGAATCTCAACCAACACCGAAGACACCCTCAGCACCGCCGAACACCTGCACTTCCAGATCCACATCAACCCCAACACCACCCTCAGAGGAACTCTCGTGTACAGACCCCCCGGACCCCGGCCACAGTTCAGCGACTCCATCACAGACGTTGTCAGCTCGCACGCCTTGGCCTCCCCAGAATACATCCTCCTCGGAGACCTGAACTTCCACCTCGAGAACGCCGACGACAGCAACTCCACCACACTGTTGGACAACCTCGCCAACCTCGGCCTCAAACAGCTCGTCACGACACCCCCCCACTCCGACGGACACACTCTCGACCCCATTTTCTCCGCAAGCAGCCACAGCACCTTCAGCCACACCACCGAACTCCACTGGTCCGACCACCGCTGCATCCACTTCTCCTTCGAGAAAACCACCGCACACAACCACCAGCAAAGAATCCCCCACCGCAGCTGGAACAAGATCACCGAAGACCAACTAACCACCGCCCTCGCCCAAGACCCACCAACCGACCACACCGACACCAACACAGCCGCCAGCAACCTCAGGCGATGGATCGACGACTGCGCCAACACTCTCGCCCCAATCAAGAAACCCTCAAACAGACGCACCGACAGAAGGGCCATCTGGTTCACCGCCGACCTCCAAGCTTCCAAACAGACCTGCCGAAGACTAGAGAAGAAATGGCGCCACGAGCAAACACCGGACAACCACGCAGCCCTCAAGAACACCAGCCGCAGGCACCACCAACTCATTCGAACTGCCAAAAGGACCTCCTACAAGGAACGCCTCGACAACAACGCACACAACAGCAAAGAGCTCTTCAACATCGTGAAGGAACTCGCCAACCCCAGGTCCAGCTCCAACGACATCCCACCGTCACAAGACCTCTGCGACTCTCTAGCCACCTTCTTCCACCGCAAGATCATAGACATCCACGACAGCTTCAACATCCAGACCCCCCCCCGACAGCCGCCGACACCTCAGACTCACCGCCCCCCAGCCACACCGGCCTCCTGATCTCCTGGAACCACGTCAACGACGAAGACACCATCAAAACCATGAACCCCATCCACTCCGGATCACCGTCAGACCCCTGCCCCCACCACATCTTCAACAAAGCAAGCTCCATCATCGCACCCCAACTCCGAAAGATCTTCAACAACTCATTCGAGACCGCCACCTTCCCGGAAAGCTGGAAACACGCAGAGATCAACACCCTACTCAAGAAACCCAAGGCAGACCCAAAGGACCTCAAGAACTTTATCGGCCCATCTCCTTGCTCCTGTTCCCGGCGAAAGTCATCGAGAAGATCATCAACCGACAACTGACCCGCTTCCTCGAAGAGAACAACACCTTGGACTCGTCCCAATCCGGATTCCGCAGCAACCACAGCACCGAAACCGCCCTCATTGCCGCCACCGACGACATCAGGACCCTGCTGGACAACGGCAAAACCGCGGCCCTCATCCTCCTGGACCTCTCGGCCGCCTTCAACACCGTCTGCCACCACACCCTACGCACACGCCTCTACAACACAGGGATCCGCGACAAAGCCCTGGACTGGATCACCTCCTTCCTCACCGACAGAACCCAGAGAGTCCGCCTCCCTCCATTCCGATCCGAAGCCACCAAAATCACCTGCGGAGTACAGCAAGGATCATCCCTCAGCCCGACCCTCTTCAACGTCTACATGACACTGCTCGCCAACATCGCCAGATCGCACAACCTCAACATCATCTCATACACCGACAACACCCAGCTGATCCTCTCCCTCACCAAAGACCCTACCACCACCAAAACCAACTTCCACTAAGGAATGAAGGCCGTCGCCGAATGGATGAAGAGCAGCCACCTGAAACTGAACTCTGACAAGACGGAGGTCCTCATCCTCGGCTCCACCCCTCCGCCTGGGACGACTCCTGGTGGCCGGCCTCGCTGGGAGCTGCGCCGACACCCACCAACCACGCACGTAACCTGGGGTTCATCCTGGACTCATCTCTGTCAATGACCCAGCAAGTCAATGCCGTTTCCTCCTCCTGCTTCAACACCCTCTGCATGCTTCGCAAGATCTACAGATGGATCCCCACTGGAACCAGAAGGACGGTCACCCAGGCCCTCGTCACCAGCAGGCTGGACTACGGCAACGCCCTCTACGCGGGAACCACGGCTAAACTCCAGAAGAGACTTCAACGCATACAGAATGCCTCCGCATGCCTCATCCTCGACATCCCCCGCCACAGCCACATCACCGCCCACCTGAGGGACCTGCACTGGCTCTCCGTCAACACGAGGATCACCTTCAAGCTCCTCACCCACGCTCACAAAGCACTCCACGACGCCGGACCAGCATACCTCAACAAACGACTCACCTTCTACACTCCCATCCGCCAGCTTCGCTCCGCGGACCTCGCCCTCGCCACCGTTCCTCGCATCCACCGAACGACCACCGGCGGCAGATCCTTCTCTCACCTCGCCGCCAAGACATGGAACACCCTCCCCATCCACCTGCAACAGACCCAGGACCTGATGACCTTCAGGAGACTTCTCAAGACCTGGTTGTTCGAACAGTAGCAGCACCCCCTCCCCCCTCAGCGCCTTGAGACCCTCACGGGTGAGTAGCGCGCTCTACAAATGTTTGATTGATTGATTGATTGAATTTGGCCTTCACATCTGCCTCATTGCTTTTCTTATCTTGACTATGCCTGTACATTGGATATGATACATTGCCTGTACCTGTATTTTTTCTCTTTAAAAATACATAAATAAATATAAAAAAATTTTTTTAAAGTCTTCCGAGAAAAATGGTACCTCACTTGTGTGGGTAGGCCTAGGGGCCGCGACAGGAAACGGCCCAAAACGCAACGTGGACACACCACATTTTCACAGTGAAAATGGACCCTTTTTTTGCAAAGTGCCTAGCTCTAGATTTTGAACCCTAACTCTGCCAGCACCTAGGGAAACGTAGCAAACCTATACATTTTTTAAAACTAGACACCCAGGGGAATCCAGGATGGGGTGACTTGACTGGCTCTCACCAGGTTCTGTTACCCAGAATCCCTTGCAAACCTCAAGATTTGTAAAAAAAAAACAAATTTTCCTCACATTTCTGTGGTGGAAAGTTCTGGAATCTGCGTGGATCCACAAAATTCCACCCACCCCGCATTCCCCAAAGTCTCCCGAGAAAAATGGTACCTCACTTGTGTGGGTAGGCCTAGTGCCCGTGACAGGAAACGGCCCAAAACGCAACATGGACACAACACATTTTCACAGTGAAAACGGACCCTTTTTTGCAAAGTGCCTAGCTGTAGATTTTGAACCCTAGCTCTGCCGGCACCTAGGGAAACCTAGCAAACCTATACATTTTTTAAAACTAGACATCCAGGGGAATCCAGGATGGGGTGACTTGTCTGGCTCTCACCAGGTTCTGTTACCCAGAGTCCCTTGCAAACCTCAACATTTGTAAAAAATAAACACATTTTACTCACATTTCTGTGGTGGAAAGTTCTGGAATCTGTGTGGATCCACAAAATTCCACCCAGCCCGCATTCCCCAAAGTCTTCCAAGAAAAATGGTACCTCACTTGTGTGGGTGGGTCAAGTACCCGCGACAGGCAAGGGCCCAAAACCTATTGAGGCAACTTCAAAATGACCTATCACAAAACAACCTGGTTTTGCAAGGGGGGTCCCATGAGTTTTTGGGCTCGGCGGCCATCTAGGGAAACCTACCAAACCCACACATTTCTGAAAACTAGACACCCTGGGGAGTCCAGCAAGGTATGGCTTGCATGGGTCCCCCAACATTTCCCTACCCAGAATCCCCTGCAAACCTCAAATGTAGCTGAAAAAATCACTTTTTTCTCAAATTTCTGTGTGGGAAAGTACTGGAATCTGCGTGGATCCACAAATTTCCTTCTACACAGCATGCCCCCAGGTCTCCCGATAAAAATGGTACCTCACGAGAGGAAGGGTCAAGTACCCGCGACAGGCAAGGGCCCAAAACCTATTGAGGCGACATCAAAATTACCTATCACAAAACAACCTGGTTTTGGAAGGGGGGTCCCATGAGTTTTTGGCCCCGGGCTCGGCGGCCACCTAGGGAAACCTACCAAACCCACACATTTCTGAAAACTAGACACCTGGGGGAGTCCAGCAAGGTATGACTTGTGTGGGTCCCCCAACATTTTCCTACCATTTTTCTCGGAAGACTTTGGGGAATGCGGGGTGGGTAGAATTTTGTGTATCCACACAGATTCCAGAACTTTCCACCACAGAAATGTGAGGAAAATTTGTTTTTGTTTCTTACAAATTTTGAGGTTTGCAAGGGATTCTGGGTAACAGAACCTGGTGAGAGCCAGACAAGTCACCACATCCTGGATTCCCCTGGGTGTCTAGTTTTCAAAAATGTATAGGTTTGCTAGGTTTCCCTAGGTGTTGGCAGAGCTAGGGTTGAAAATCTACAGCTAGGCACTTTGCAAAAAAAGGGTCAGTTTTCACTGTGAAAATGTGTTGTGTCCATGTTGCGTTTTGGGCCGTTTCCTGTCGCGGGCACTAGGCCTACCCACACAAGTGAGGTACCATTTTTCTCTGAAGACTTTGGGGAATGCGGGGTGGGTGCAATTTTGTGGATCCACGCAGATTCCAGAACTTTCCCCCACAGAAATGTTAGGAAAATGTGGTTTTTTTTTTACAAATTTTGAGGTTTGCAAGGGATTTTGGGTAACAGAACCTGGTGAGAGCCAGACAAGTCACCCCATCCTGGATTCCCCTGGGTGTCTAGTTTTTAAAAATGTATAGGTTTGCTAGGTTTCCCTAGGTGCCGGCAGAGCTAGGGTTCAAAATCTACAGCTAGGCACTTTGCAAAATAGAGTCAGTTTTCACTGTAAAATGTGGTGTGTCCACGTTGCGTTTTGGGCCGTTTCCTGTCATGGGCACTAAGCCTACCCACACATGTGAGGTACCATTTTACTCAGAAGACTTTGGGGAATGCGGGGTGGGTGGAATTTTGTGGATCCACGCAGATTCCAGAACTTTCCACCACAGAAATGTGAGGAAAATGTGTTTTTTTTGACAAATTTTGAGGTTTGCAAGGAATTCTGGGTAACAGAACCTGGTGAGAGCCAGTCAAGTCACCCCATCCTGGATTCCCCTGGGTGTCTAGCTTTCAAACATATCTAGGTTTGCTAGATTTCTCTAGGTGCCGGCAGAGCTAGGGTTCAAAATCGACAGCTAGGCACTTTGCAAAAAAAGGGTCAGTTTTCACTATGAAAATGTGATGTGTCCATATTGCGTTTTGGGCCGTTTCCTGTCGCGGGCACAAGGCCTACCCACACAAGTGAGGTACCATTTTTCTCGGTAGACTTTGGGGAATGCGGGGTGGGTGGAATTTTGTGGATCCACGCAGATCCCAGAACTTTCCATCACAGAAATGTGAGGAAAATGTATTTTTTTAACTACGTTTGAGGTTTGCAAGGGATTCTGGGAAACAGAACCTGGTGAGAGGCACACAAGGCACCCCATCCTGGATTCCCCTTGGTGTCTAGTTTTAAAAAATGTACAGGTTTGCTAGGTTTCCCTATGTGCCGGCTGCGCTAGGGCCCAAAATCCACAGGTAGGCACATTGCTCAAAACAAGTCTGTGCCTAGTGGACTTTCTGCCGCCCTGGGGGAAATCGGGGGGGGGGGCTGCCCCGATATGCCCCCAAGGGGGGGCAGAAAGACTATGGCTATTTTTTGGGGGGTGGGGGCATTGGTATGCCCATTCTGGGCAGCCCCCACTCCTACGCATAAAAAAAGCCAGCGTAATCGCTGGCACCTAGTGGGCTTTCTGCCCCCCCCCGGGGGCAGATCAGATGCCGGGGGGGCAGAAAGGCTGTGGCATTTTTGGGGGGAGATGTGGGCATTGGCATTCTGGGCTGACCTCACCCCTGAATATAAAAAATAATAATTCCTGAGTGAGGACTAGTGGGCTTTCTGCCCCTCCCCCCCGGGGGGAGCAGATAAGGGGCTATTGCCCCAATATGCCTCCGGGGAGAGGCAGAAAGACTGTGGCAATTGTTTTTGGGGTGGGGGCATTATCATGCCCATTCTGAGCAGCCCCCACCCCTACATTATAAAAAAAAAAAATCCCTGGTGCCTAGTGGGCTATCTGTCCCCCCGGGGGGGCAGAAAGACCGGAATTTCACTGGGGGTGGGGGCATTGTCATGCCCATTTTGGGCAGCCCCCATCCCAACATCAATTTTTTTTAAAAATCCCTGGTTTCTAGACTGACATTTCTCTGGGGGGGGGGCATGGCCATGCCCTTTTTGGGCAGCCCCCACCCCAACGTCAATAAAACAAAAATCCCTGGTTTCTAGTGGGCTTTCTGCCCCCCGAGGGGGCAGATTGGGGGCTACTGCCCCCATCTGACCCCCGGGGGGGGCAGAAAGACTGTTGTGCCCAAAACAATATGGGGGGAGCAAAGGCCCTTGCCCAAGGGGCCGCTCCCCCCTCCCTGGTGCTAGTGGGTGGATCCCTGCTTGGGGATCGCCCTCCTGGGTGATCTCCAAGCAGGGATCCACTAGGGAAGGATACCATTGGAAAGGGGAGATTCTCCCCTTTCCAACGATACCTCTCCCATCCTTTTTCAGTGCTCGGGGGGCTGAGATAGCCCCACAAGCACCAAAACTGAGAAACTGAAACTAAGTTTCAGTTTTGCTTTCGTTGCAATGATGATTGCGCGCCACGCGCGCGATCGTCATTGCAACAAAATGCAAAAACAGGCCTGGGGAGGTTGGGGAAGCTCTTCCCCACCTCCCCAGGCAAAAAAAAAAAGGGAAATCCCTCTGCTGTCTGCTGCAGAGGGATTTTCTGAGCATGTGCTCATGACGGAATGGTTCCGTCATGAGCACATTAGCACTGGTGCTCATGACGGAACCATTCCGTCATGAGCACCCAAAGGGTTAAACCACCCAACCAGCCCTGTGCGCTTGGCCTCATCAGTTCCTGCTCAGTTGAACTCCGATCTGGTCTGCCTCCAGCGACGCCTCTCCAGTCCTGCAGCAAGCGTCCTTGTCTTCGCAGCAACCTCCTGCATGACCGATCCCATTAGACGGGTGTCATCGGCAACGCGCTTCATCATCGCCAGGCTCTGAAAAATTAGAAACAAAGAAACTATTCAGTAAAGGTATTACGCTGCACCGCGTCTTGCGGTCGCCATGTTGCTCTTGCCACTTTCCTCATGCTCCTACATCAAATACAAGGTTAAAAAAAACAATTCCTTTGTGCTATCGCAGCCCTTACTGCAGCGCATGTGTAGACTCGTATTCACAAGAGAAAGACAGTTTCAACGCTTCTCACAGAGCAGCGTTTTTGCAACTTTGAGCCACCAGACTACGAGCACTAGTTGCTCCTTGGACACGAATGTAAAGCGCATTGCATGCACTGTGCTAGAACTTCTTGAACTCATTGGGGGAAACTGCTAGCAGAATATTATTGTACTTTCATAGTTACTTGGCTTTGTGGTTCTGAAAGGTTAGAGAACCATTGTGATCTTGCAAAGCACGTCTCAGTGCTTTGTGATTGCGGAGTTGAGTACTAAGTTTTATTGAGCTCTTAGAATTAACTTCACTCATATAACTAGTGGTGTATCATATATGTTCAAGCCCTGAAAGATCATATGTTCATGTCTGTTGTGTTTACACAACATGGGGGCATCTGTATGCACTAACTTTGTCTATTCTTACAGATTTCAAGCTACCTTGTGGCTTCACATGCTTATGGAGTGTGGAGGTTTCCGATACCTGCCATGCACGCAAATCAACCAGCCCTCATCCTGACGCCATTTTTGTTTTGTTGCAGTTTTATATAGCCCAAACTCGACCCGAAGGTATCAGAGCACTTCACATGAGCACCAGTTGCATTACAGATGAACACATTTATTTTTAGGCACAGGGAGAATAAGTGATTTGCCCAGAATCACAGGATGCTTGAGCCTGCTGCCAGACTCGAAACTGGTTCCCCAGCTTCAAAGTTGGCCGCTCTAACCGTTAAGCCACACCCTTTCCCTCTCCAGCTCCCTGGCAAAGAGATGTGCTCAATCCTGTGCGATCTGTTTTCTCTTTTATCTCGTCCCCCTCCCCCTTCGGGAATTTTCAGCAGTGCAGTGTTTGCTCTCTTTCATTGCTACTGAGGTTAGTTCTTAGAGGGCACTGGGTCCAGTCGTCACCTCATCAGAACGGCCTAGAGTTTTTGGTGAGTGGCTTGTGACAGAAGGCCAAGCAACAAAATATAGAGTTCCCTTTGGGTGACCTGGACCAAGAACACATAGACACACTGGATTTGGCCCAGGCCTTAGCGGCTGACAAGAAAGGGGCTGTAGATCTAGTTAGGGTTCTGCAAGATCTACAAGTTGAGATACATAAACTCGGGGAAGAGACCCTTGAGCTTCGAAACGAGCTGGTATGGTATAAACCTATAAGTAATCCCTAGGAGAATCCCATAGGAAAGGACACACAACATTTGCATAGTTTAGGCAATCACAGCAACCTCCCCACCACGCACAAGTCAAGATTCCACTACCACTACAGGTTACCTTAGCTGTACCCACCTCAGTTCCCCTGGCTACACTTGAAGGCTTTTCTGGGGATAGTTCCAAGTACGCAATTTTCATTAGCCAGTGCCAACTGCATTTTTTGTGCAAACCCCAGGCCTTCACCACGGAGGCAGCAAAGCTTGCTTTTGCCATTTCCTACCTTGGAGGGGTAGTGGTCAATTTGTCCATACCACTCATTGATAATGATGATTTCATACTATACAGTTGGCCTGCTTTTAAAGCAGCAATGACCCAATTATTCACCAAACAAGTGATAAAGAGTTACTAAACTTGCGGCAAGGTACGAAAGACTTACAAACTTACATCACCACATTTAACCGACTCATTTCAGAGACCAGATGGCCCAAGGAGAAGAGAACATCTCTCTTCTATCGGGGACTGAGGGACAAACTGAAGGACACCTTGTCCCATATTGTTGATCTTCCGGATGATTATTTGGAAGTTATCAATTTAGTAGCAAAGCTTGATCATTGGTTAGGAGAACAGAAGAGAGAGAAACCTTGTACTGAGACTAAGGAGATAGTCGTGAAAACAAAGCTCAAGGATCCTGAACCCAAAAATTCAGCGTCAAAACCAATGCAGATAGGCGGGGGAGGGGCCGCTGTCAGCCGAAGAAAAAGAACGTAGATGCAAATTCAATTTGTGCCTGTGTTGCAGCAAAGCTGGGCATTTCGCCCGGGAATGTAGTGTACGTCCCAACAAGAGTAGCAAGACAGCTGCCTGTCTACAGACACTTGACAGTCAGGAAAACTAATGCTCTTGTCATGAATGGAGGTTGCCTCATTGAGAGATCCGGTGCCCCAGATCTCCCAATATCTTGCAAATACCATGACTAGGGCTCTACGTCACATCACAATTCGGGTAACAATCATTCTGAGGAACATAACAAAGACAGGTCCTTCCCATGTTGATTGATTCCAGAGCAGCAAGGAATTTCTTTGATCTAACGTTAGCCAATAAACTAGGAATTCCCAAAATCCTGAAAGATGAACCTAAGCCGGTACATGTGGTGGACGGGTCTGAATTATCATCTGACCTTATAACTTTTCAGACAGTACCCCTAACTCTTCTCTGTGATAATAGCCATACAGAACAATTCACCTTTGATCCTATTGCTACTGACTGATTACTGGGACAAAAAGAAAAGAGCACATATCCCCAGCCCTAAAATCCCTAAACTGGTTATCATACGAGGCCAGAATACAGTTAAAAATTGCCTGCATTACGCGCAAAGCCCTTCATTTCAAGACCCCCATCTATCTGGCTCAAAAACTAGAACTATCAGGTGGCTGCTGAGCGTCACGAAGTGCAAGTACAATGCTCCTGAAACCACAGATTTTCCACAAAAAGAGATCAAGTAACAGAGCCTTCTCTGGAATTGCCCCAAAGATTTGGAACTCTCTTCCTCCGGAAATCCGTACAATCTCCTCCACTGCTTCCTTCAAAAAGGAAGTGAAAAAAATCCTAATGCTCAAGTTCCTGCCCTAATAGGCCTTGGCTCCTAGACTCCATTACTGCCCTCTATTCGGTCATCTTGATTGACTTTTGACATGGTTATATACCTGGGAATAACATTGTTAGCATGCATTGTAGATACATATGTTCGAATGTTCCTCACCCATTACTGTATCACCCTACCCTTATGTGAAGAGTTCCGATACCTACAGGAGTCTTGCACGCGCCTTGCATAATTATGTAACAAATGTTTTGCTTCCCAATACTGTATCCCTCTTACCCAAAATTGTGAAGCGCTCTGATACCCGTAAGGGTCACGTTCGCACTATACAAAACTTTATAAATACATTTTTTTTTAAAATTGATACACCTACATTTGGTGTTATCCTTGCAGTATCATGGCTCCCCTGTCATAATCCCAAAAAAGACTGGGACCTTCACACAGCAACGCTAGATCCTCCACACTGTAGAAGCACGTGTTATCAAGAAGCTGCAGTTGAGTGGCTAGCACCCTTACACTGTGCTGCGACTTCGGAACCATCCACAAGTCCCATTTTACCTCGCATCTACCAAGACTTTCAGGACGTCTTTAACCCAGTGATTGCAGCTCAGTTACTGCCACATCGGTCCTACGATTGCCGCATTGACTTAATCCCTGGGGCCACTCTGCCCTGCAGCAGCGTGCATATTCTCACTGAGCTGGAGATACAATATCTCAAACAGTATTTGGATGAACTGTTACAGCTGGGGGTACATCCGGCATTCCACATCGCCTGTCTCATCCCCACTTTTTTTTGTACCAAAGAAGAATGGGGAATTACAGGCTTGCATCAACTACCACGCAGTTAAAAAGCCATGATTAATAACTATTACCCATTACCACTAATCCCTGTTCTTTTAGATCAGGTAAGGCATTCGTTGGTTTACTCTAAATTGGACCTCCACTGGGCATACCATCTTGTATGGGTCAAAGAGGGTGACAAGTGGAAAATGGCATTCAGAACCAAATGTAGTTTGTTTGAGTACACTGTCGTGCCCTTTGGCCTGTGCAACGCCCCGGCGGCTTTCCAATAGTTCATTAATGAGGGATTGACATCTGTGTGGTTGTTTACATAGATTGCATTCTCGTCTATTCCCAAAATGAAGAAGAACATGTCCAACACGTTCACGCAGTTTCCCAATGCGTTTGTGAACATTCCTTATTTGCTAAACTTGAAAAATTTACTTTTAATGTTCACACTGAAGAATTCCTTGGCTACCTCCTTTCGCCCAGTGGAATTACAATTGATCCAAAAAAGGTTGAGGCAATTCATAACTGGCCTGAACCCCCAACAGTCAAGGAAATCCAGCGCATCTTAGGGTAGGCTAATTTTTGAAGACTCTTTATTCATGATTTCTCTGAGACCGTGGCTAAGATTACACAACTTCCGAGGAAAGGGCAGTACTTTGGACTTTGGCAGCTGCCCAAGCCTTTAAGAAACTCAAGGAAAAATTCACATCTGCGCCAGTTCTTCAACACCCAGATCTTTACCAACCCTTCTTTGTGGAAGCGGATGCGTCTCAGGTAGCAATTGGAGGGGTTTTATTGCAAAAGGACCCTAAAACAGAACATTTAAACCCATTGCCTTCCATTCTAAAAACCTGCTCCCAGCCAAACAAAAATACACAGTGGCCGAAAGAGAACTACTGGCTATTAAGCTGGTTTTCGAAGAATGGTGGCACCACTTAATAGGGGCAAAGCATACGGTCACTATCTTCACTGACCATAAAAACTTACAATTCTTTAGCTCAGTAAAGGTCCTCTTGCCACGTTAGATGGGCTGGTTGCATTTCTTCAGTGAGTTTGATTTTGTCATCATATATCGCCCAGGGACTAAACAGCTCCAGTCTGATGTCCTCTCCAGGTTTGGTCATACCACACACTGTAAACACGAAGAAAATCCACTAAACATCGTCCAATCGGAGAAGGTCATGGCAGCAAATGTGGGAGATCGTTTGTTTCATTAATTTACAGCACCAAGCCCAAATTCAGGATGCACAGGAATGGCTTTCAAAACCAAACAATGACATAAAGAATGGACTTCTCTATCATAATGACCTTTTGTTTCTATCCGCAAAAGAGCAAGGTAACAGGTCCTACTATGGAATCATGATTTCCCTTTGGCAGGTCATCCAGGGGTTCAGAAAAGTTTAGCTAATTATCAAAAACATTTCTGGAGGGAAACTATGCCAAAAGATGTAGCAGATTATGTAGCTGCCTGTCCAACATGCACAAGAAACAAGCCCACACATCAGGCACCATCTGGACAATTACAAGCACGTCTAATACCGCCACATTCCTGGCATACAGTAAGTGTAGACCTTGTTACATATTTATCTCCCACACACGGTACACTACTATCCTAGTAATTGTCAACTTGATGTAAAAAATGGCGCACTTTATCCACTTAGCCCTTAGCCAAGCTACCTACAGCAAGTGAATTTAGTACTCTCTTTATTCAACGTGTAGTAAGGACACACATGCTTCCAGCCAAGATCATGTCTGACCATGGGAGACAATTTACATCATGTTTTTGAAAAGCACTATGTGCCACTTTGAGTGTTGAGGTTGCTCTCTCATCAGCCTATCACCCTGAAACAGATGGCCAAACAGAGAGGGTGAAGCAATCCCTGGAGGAGATCCTCTGTTGTCTCATATCCACTACCACAAGTCAATGGGACATAGCACTCCCACTAGCTGAATTTGTTTACATTAACAGCATCCATTCAGCCACACAAAGCACACCATTCTATTTCTTGCAAGGATATCATTCCGGGCATTACCAGTCATCACTAATACATCCTTAGTCCCTGCAGTTCCTGAGCGCCTCCAACTGCTGCAGGACATTCAAGATCATGCCAAAACCTTTTCCTGCAAGAGGTTTTAGATAAGCAGGATAGTGGCGCTCGAGCAAGTTAGCGGTGAGGTATAATGAACAAGCACTAGTGTTTCACGGTGCAAAAGGTAAGGGGAAGACCCGAAACCCCTATATCATATGTAGGCCAAGCACCCACATAACAAGTTCAAAACAAATCCTGTGCACACGTTTAAGGATAACGCTATTGAAAGGTAAAGGTACAGTTGTAGTGTTCAATTAATGAGGATTCACAGAGATCGACACCAGTAGTTTCATGTGGAAAAGATGTTTATGCAAGCTTTAGAGTCCGTCAAAACAAAAGCGCCAGCCGACACGTGTTTCGTCAACAGGGCAGTGACCTGTGACTCTTCAGGGCTTGATGGCGTGCCACGATTGCGATATCGGTGGACCGGTGATAATTCCAACCCGGTCGTGGGCGGGTATTCCTAAAAGTGCCGTATAAGTGGTGCGGGATAAAACAAACGGGCGGGTACGTTCGTGGTGGTTGTATCCTGTGTGTAGCAAGATCCAGCGTTAATCCGTCTTGCTTCCGTATTGTGAGAGGCTGTTGACGAAACACGTGTCGGCTGGCACTTTTGTTTTGACAAACTCTAAAGCTTGCATAAACATCTTTTCCACATGAAACTACTGGTGTCGATCTCTGTGAATCCTCATTAATTGAACACTACAACTGTACCTTTACCTTTCAATAAGCGTTATCCTTAAACGTGTGCACAGGATTTGTTTTGATCATGCCAAAACCTGCCTAGAAAAAGCAAAGGAAACAATGAAACTACAGGTAGATAGACACATTACACCCGCACCATTGTATAATACTGGAGATTATGTGTGGTTGTCCACACTGAATGTACAATTGGAAGGTCCACAAAAATTACAACCCAGGTTTATTGGTCGTTTTTCAATCATGGATATTATAAATCCAGTCTCTGTGAAGTTTGAATTCCTCCTGAATATGCGATGCATCCTGTATTCCATGTATCTCTCCTGAAACCCCATGACCATGCCACTTGACCGGACACACCCCCACCCCCAATTCCTGTTCAAGGTGATCTTGAGTATGAAGTACAATGTATCCTGGATTCCAAGCAAATATGGGGGGAATTGCACTATCTCATAGCATGGAAAGGATATGACTCCTCAGAGAACTCTCAGGAACCTGCATCCTTTATATATGCCCTCCGTTTTTTCAAAAGATGTCATGCTGTGCACCAGGACAAGCCCTGTCCTGATGGGCAGCCTTTGGGATAGGCAGCTGTCATGACCCTACTCCCATGTGCTACTGCACGCTTAGGCTTACGTTTGTGAAGTGGCCCCCCTCCCCGATATTGATGGTACTATTGTGCTGTTTCATGTTTCACTGTACGTGAATTCTGTACACATATGTAAACTCCCAGTGCTGGTGATAGTACTATAATTCCCTGGTTGCCGTGGGAGGAGCCATCATGTAATGATAGCCATGACTTGACTTTTGATTTTCTTTATTTAAAACATTTATTTTGCCGTTCCCTGGTGGTAAGGAAGAACACTAAAAAAACGCTTGCCATTTGCACCACGTGGGATACACATTCCGAACAAACGGCTGCACATTGCAAACGATTGGCAGGAGATGGAGCCATGCCCTCCATGTGTTACCACTGGAAACCGGATTATTTAATCTACCCCGACCAGCCCCATGCACTTGGGCTTGTTATTTCCTGCTCACCTGAACTCCGGTCCGGTCTGCCTCTCGCGACGCCTCTTCAATCCTACAGCGAGCATCCTTGTCTCCACAGCAACCCTCTGCACGACCGCTCCCATGGGCAGGGCGTCATCGGCAATGCACTTCATCACCGCCAGGCCCTGAAAGAGCAGAAACAAAGAAAGGATTTAGTAAAGGTATTATGCGGGACCACGTCTTGCAGTCGCCGCTTTGCTCCGTCCTACTCCTACATCAAAGACCAGGTAATGAAAAAACAATTCCTTCACCCTATCGAAGCCCTTACTGCAGCGCATGTGTGGACTCTTATTCACAAGAGAAAGACAATTTCACAGCGTCTCACAGAGAAAAGTTTTTGCAACTTTTGAGCCACCAGACTATGAGCACTAGTTGCTCCTTGGACACGAATGTACAGCATCATGCATGCACAGTACCAGAACTTCTTGAACTCATCGGGGGAATGTGGCTGCCCGCCGCCCCCAAAGGGGGCCCCCTAAAAGGGCGGCCCTTTAGTGCCATTGCGGCACAAGCCTACCCCTCGCTCTAGCAGCAGAGGGCTTCCGCCTGGAGCCCGCTGTCCAGGGGGTGTGGGTGTCACTTCCGGTATGCCCGGGGGGGAGAGAGGGTATGTATACCCCTCTGACCCTCCCAGCAGCCTCTTTTCCACCAGCCACGCCGTCTCGACTCGTCGTCTCGCGTCGTTGGTTGACCCTGTGACTGGGTTGGAGGTCGTGTTCTCGTCGGCCTGGTCGGGTCTACGCATTGCCGGAAGATAGGTTAGGTAATCATCGCAGTTGGCCACGGACGGCGAGCATCGCACCAGAGCCCAACCTGTCCCTCTTGTAGCATGCGGGACTGAGAGGGTGCTCTGGCCTGGCCGGGTGTATGTCTGGCGTGTTAAACGTACTTTAAGGGATGTAGCTCAGTGGTAGAGCGCATGCTTTGCATGTATGAGGCCCCGGGTTCAATCCCCGGCATTTTCCAGTGTTAGTCTTTGGGTCTTGGTCGAGCGGTCAGCGGCCCAGGTCGGGCGGCCAACTCGAAGGGTCGGGTGGTCGGGCCCGGGTGTTTATGGAGGCGCAGTGGGGTCCTTCCACAGAGCCCTGCTGGTGAATTAGCATCTGGGTGGTAAGACGGGTTGCCGGTCCGCCTCCAATAGGGCGGGGGACCGGGCTTTGTGTTGGCTTTTAGCCCTGATGGTGAATTAGCATCACGCAGCTTATTGCTTCCAACAGGGTGGGGGGCCGGGCTTTGTGTTGGCTTTATCCCGCTTGTGAATTTTGCTCCGGTGTTTTCCAATTCTCCCCCTCCCCCTTGTTTCTGCTGACACGCAGGGAAACAATTTAACACGGCAGCGTCGTGATGGTGAAAGAATTCGAATAATGTTGTCCGCAAGGGCTAACGGCTAATTGCTTAACTTTCACAGTGTTCTAGGTGCAGGAGTGGTCATACTGGTTACCCATGCTGATGTCTAATTACACCGTAATTTTGCATTTCATGTAGGACGTTGCTTTCGAATCGTTTTGCATTGCTTTAGGGATAAGGCGTTCAGATTTGTGCCACATGCTGATGACTGATTACAGCGTTATGTGTTCATTGCAGGTATGACATAGCACATTGAATCATTTTACAGTGTTTTGGTACATGCTGTTCAGACTTGGTACGCATGCTGGTGACTAATTACACCGTTGTTTTACTTCACATGTATGACATAGTTTAAGCGTTTACGGTGGGCCAGTGCAAAGAGCAGCGGGGCAAGTTCGAGCATTCCCGGGACAGGGTGGCGCTCTCTCAAGGCGGGACGCACCGCGTGGGTTTATACTACGGTTTACTCCAAGGTTTGGAGCACTCAGAAATATGTTAATGTGTTATCGCCCGCCACCGGGATTTTAAACGACTCATCGTCGTGGGTACGCAAGGATAATGTGATCAGTTAGGAGAGGGTAATTCGAACCGGGGTACTGATGTCGAGTGTGCATGAGATAGCGCGGAACGCGCAGTGTTCCCGGTGGAGATATGAGGCTTACGGCTGTGCGAGATGGCGCAGAACGGGCTGATCCACAGTTTGAATGAGTACTCGCTGTGGCGAGGGGGGTAGCGTGCGCGAAGGGGACAGTGGGGCACCACGAATAACTACCTTACTAAGGGGGGCGTTCGACAGACGGCCACGTGACAAATGGAGACCGCCTCCTCCGTGGCACGCATTTGTTGGTTAAGCGACAGCGCGGGAAACACATGGGCAACTGTGATCCAAAGGCCGATTGTCACGGATATGCATTATTTGGCAAATAGGTGCAGGTGAAGCACAAGGGACAAAATGGCGGCCGCCACACACGTGGGAGATATGGGTCAGCGGTCGGCTGGCTATTAGGGGCGTTGTGCCGGTGCCGCTTGTACTACAGAGTCGGGGGTCCACGGGGGTGAGGCTTAGGCGCGATCGACACAAAGGGATGACTTGTAGATCATACACCAGCAATCCCTGAGGCCGGTTGTCCCCTACAACACAATACGGGCATTAGGGAAATGGAGCAATACACGTGCAGTCCACCCTAGTGTGGGTAATGATGTTTGCTTTATTACAGGAGCCTCCTGCAGGCCATGTGCATACGGGGGTGCAGCCCTACCATCGTTAGCGGGATGTGTCGCACATCAGTGATGGGGACCGCTTACTTACGCTGGTTTTGTTTCTAAGCAGGTCGGGACCGGACATTTCACGCAGCTTCTGTCGGATTGAGTCTTGGTGCAGAGGCATCCCGCAGGTACGGGTGGCACCTCACAATTCAGGGCTAGCAGCCCCGCGCAAGGAGCAGGTCCATGAGGGGCGTTAAGGGTGGACCTTGGGTCCCTGGCGTGGGGGCACGTGCGGGATTGTAGGTATACCATCAGTCAGTGGGGGGCGTGTCGCACATCAATGATGGAGATCACTCACTTACGCT
Organism: Calotriton arnoldi; assembly: GCA_963921515.1. NCBI lineage: Eukaryota > Metazoa > Chordata > Amphibia > Caudata > Salamandridae > Calotriton > Calotriton arnoldi. The sequence goes on from CAWUFW010000954.1 coordinate 386,216, forward strand.
TGTTTTGTCTCCCTGAGCTGAGACCGCGTTTCGAACTACTGGCACTACATACAGCAAGTAGGTCTCCAGCACGGAGTCCACCGCATGTTTGCTATGTACGTATTTAGGCCGCGAGAGGGCAATGCTTTGGTTTCACATGTTATACAGGGACGGCAACCCCCTCTCAAGCTCGGCGCCTACCTCCTTCAGCCTAACGGCTGGGGTGGTCGACCTCGGATCGGGTGAAACCGAGTTCGAGTCTCGGCAGGGGCAGCTTAACATTCCGTGATTCTAGGCACATTACTTAATCTCCCGTGCCTAACGAAACTATTGTGTCCCGTAAATGGTCGCTAATAATGGCTTCCATGCGATACTTACAAACACTGGGTTTATCTATTTCTCGCCCTGTGCACCACTCGCCAAGACGAGTTTTCTGTATCCTTACTGGGGGCAATTTGCTGCAAAGATATCTCTGGCTTGGCGACAGCACTCTGATTAAATTTTAGTAACAATGTTGTACTAATGTGAAAGCATGTTCCATCACAGTTAGTCATCGCTTACCCTATTCGCCTCTTTGGTGGCGCGCTTCTGGGCTAGGCATTCACGTTGCTGAACTCACTCGGTCATGAAAGTAACCAATGATACCCAGGTAGCCGGTCCTTGGGCCACACGGCACGCCCTGGGATGCCAAGGTTAATTGTTATTTAAATCATGTGCGCAGCTGTGATCTGGTCTCCAAAGCCTCTGCGATTGTATGATGTCTGGAAGAACCTTAATTGATGATCTTGCCGCGTTGTATTGTGGAAATCACTTTTGTCTGTTGGGGGCATCGCTGCTCCGGTTTCTCAAAGCCGCGCCTTGTACTCTTTCAACGGTGGTGCATATTTGTTAGCCTACAACGGATGTGTTCGTTCGCAATAATTTCGCCCAACCGGCAAGTGATTGCATTTATGGGAATCAAACGCGCGCTTGGCGGCAACTCATGCAAAGACTTATGGCTTCAGGGTTTATTGTCCAGAGTGACGCTGCCATAATCAGTTTCCCCCCCCCCCGGTTGGTGTCGTGTCGCGGCGAGCACGGCCGTGGCTCTGATTTGTAATCAGTTCATCGAATGGCAAATGCTAAACATGAATCATGTTGTTTGACGGCGGCTGAGATTCGTGGATTCACGGCCGCCGCCTTGCATGGCTGTGCCTCTACCTTGAGGGAGTACATTGGTTGGAGTTCTGGTTGGGATCTCGATCTACGCGTAGATCTACCTCGATCTACGCGAGGGCTTTTGCACATCACCGTGCAAGGAAAACGGCTCTGTCATGGCATTTAAAAAAATTATTGACTAATAATTATGCAGCACCAAGGGTGGGTTCCCGGGTGCAGTCAGATTAGTAACCCTTACAAGGGGGCAATAAGGGTAGTGGGACTGGGCGAGTAAACCTTGGTCCGTGATGCAGGCCCGAATAATTGTGTGGCGGTACTAAGTACCTTTAAGCGGTCAGGTGGCACATTAGGATAGTTGTGCTGAATATGTAATGTAACGGGCGCTCATGTATAGCGTTTCAATACCTTGGCATTTACATACACGTTACATTTGTGTAATTAATATGTAATTATTAATGCGCGTTATGAATGGCGGATCGGATCTGCCTTCCAGTTGGCGTCGCGGTGTCTGCCTTGGCGGCAACCGGAGAGGGTGCCCTGGGTGGGGCAAAACAGTATATCAGTTTGGGGTTGATTATTGGTGCGTTAAACCACTTTATACTGCCAAGGTGCCACAAAGTGGGAAGACCACTTGGGGGCAGGGTCCCCACTTTGGTGTACACGAATGAATAATGCCTTCATTCACTAATACCGATAAGGGGCATTGCTCCATCCTCCTCAGCAAAGTAGACCAAAGCGGTTTGATATGTCCTTTGACTTTGAGCGGGTCAGTCAATGCTTTTCTTTCAAAGAACTATGCACGCCAATTTTAATTCAGTAGTTTGGATGGCGCATAGGTCTCAAATCCATCTATATTTCTTTGACGATCTGGTGACCCGCCTGTAGGGGATGTCCATGGTTCTTGGCGGGGCTAAGTAATGTTTCCAGTACACAAAGACACCCGTTGCTTAAGGCCCCATGCTCCTATTGCTTCAACCTTGGTTTGGTCATACCATATTGGGGGCCAGTCACTTAAACGTATAAACCGTCGGTTGGCCATGTTAGAAGGACTATTTTCACACCTGAGATTATCTGGAGCCCCCATAGCTGAGAAATTCGGAGGAGAGCTGAACAGACCTCTGCCTTCAGGGGGGTGGCTGCCCACTGTAGCAACAGGTGGCTAGGGCATGGGTGCATGTAGCACATTTGTTAATGGTGCAGGAGATTTATTGTTTTACTCTAGGAAACTGGGATCTCATGACCAGGTTCGGTCTTTTTGGCCGTCGGTTACCAGCCCAATGGTGGGAAAGTTCAATTTTACATTAACCCTGTGCTATGTTATGCTAAGTACAGTTCCTACCAACAACTACGGGGTTGTGCTAACTGAGCTGTAGGACGGTGGCCCGATTGACCTAGTGAGTTATGTAATCCCTGTGATGTCATGATGAGGTTTGGTAGCACAGGGTAATGGGGGCAGATGGTACTAAGTCTCTCTTGGGTGGACGATACGAAGGGTAATTAAAATAACCTGGTATGGAGTCTCTGCTGTAGTGTGCCACTGTGGGAGTGCGGTTGGCACATTAAATTTACACTGCCTCTGGGATAAGCCAAAGTCTCTGCCTAGCCACCTAAGGGGTGGGCAGGAGTCAACATCGTGGGCACCCCTTCCCCTGACTAGAGGGGTGGGTTTGGCCAGGCTTAGGCGCATACCCTAGCCAACTAGTAACTCCATTTCAACAGGAGTAGAGAATGCCTAGGAGTTGTTTGCAGTCCATTTGCAACCGCCCCACAGGGCGAATGTTTTAGGCCACAAGGGTGTGGATGGCTCTTGTGTGGGAGCCGGGTGAAGATCTAAGGTCAGGCTAGGATGCCTCGTGCTTTCACCGCACTGTTGAGTCCCAGTCACGAGAGGATTGTATCAGGGTGAGCTGGCTGTGGGTCAGGAAGCGCCAAGGCATCAGTAGCACTGAGCGGCTTACAGACAGAGGCGGTATCCGAAGCACGTGGCATTTGTTAGATTAGAGCCCTACTCGGGGGTACCGCCTTAAGTGCTTGGAGGTCTGTTGGCACCGCCTCTCAATGGAAGCCATTGTCTGGCGGGCTGCTCTGAGCAGAGCGTTTGCAGGCGTAAGTAACCGTTTCCGCTACCAGTTCAAATGTGCATCTTTCACTGAGTTACTCAGATAACTGGGACAGGAAGTAAGGTGGGCTGGATAACTCTTGCTTCTACCTGCATTGGCACATCTTGTCAGGAGTGATTGTCAAAGGGATTGCACTTCAGCCAGGTATTGTTAGCACCATCCACACCAAGCCGAGTGTTTAAGGCCACCCTGGGCCGAATTTACACAGCCCAGTATTAGGCCCTCGTGGGTCAGTGCCATGAATTACTAAATTGAACGAAACAGGAGGCTTGCCCGCAGGTTATACCAGCAAAAGTTTGGGGAGAGCTAGACTCTGCCCATGGTCAAGGGGTAGGTTTAAGTAGTTGGAGTGGCACTCTTAATTGACCAGGGGTTCAATGTGACACTAGGGCATTGCCGCGTTGCGGCCAGAGCACGGGCATTTGTGTGGTTCCCAGGGGGCAGCTAGTGTAGGCAAGGTGCTTTCCAAACCTGGCACCAGAACACAAGGTAGTCAGGGCCAACTTGCCTGTTGGGTGACTTGTGCAGGCACCTGGGTAGTTGTCACTCCAAGAAGAGGTGAGTTGTCTCCAATAGTGGGCACAACATATGTGTGTGTCTCTGGCCTCACAGCGGTGTGGAGCCTGTCTCATTTAGAGGTACGCACAGGCGGAAATTGTGTACTTAAGGTTCACATGACCAATGTGGTCGTGGTATCTCCTAGCCTACCCACTGAAGGTGTACTTCAGCTAAACAGGGAACTGGGAATCTTGGTTTCCGTTATTTTGGCAGGTTTTAAAGCAGCCAGGGTCGGCAATGGACAGTAGGTACTGTGCATCTGTGATCCGGCAGCAGTTATGCAAGCGGGGTGCGCTGCGTAAGTTGTAATGGCACGAAAGGGTGAGGTGTCTCCAATAGTGGGCACAAGACAGGTATTGTTTCAAACCAGCTTTAATACCATTAAGGTGTTCACCAGGGTTTAGCAATCAAGGGGTTTGTGCAACCGTCTGGTCAACGGGGAAGTAAGTGCTCCCAGAACCTAGGGTAGGTGACAAGTTCCTGCAGTAAGCGATGCCCACCCAGTTAGCTATGGTAGCCTCGCTGGGTGGTGACACTGCCAGCCAACATAGTGTGCTGCCGTCCAAAGAAATGGGGAAACAAGGTGTCAAGCACAAAAGGCTACTATGTAAAAGAACATTTGGCACGACCAGTGATCAACAATGATTAAAAATTTAGCGGAGCAGGTCATTTTTCACCTATGGGGTTGCCCAAGGGTGGGCAGTGGGAACGCACCTGTTCCCCTGGTCGGGAATATTCCACGATGGGGGGGTTAGGTAGGACTTAGACAATCCTCAATGTTAGACACCATATCGCTCAGTGCGCACTGTATTGAATCAGACAGATCCTCTTAGCTGGTATGCCTAAGGTGGTTTCACCTCAGAGGGAGCTGAGCTGGCGGAATTCCCATAAGGAATAAAGGATGCATGGCATGGGCAGGTGGCCCCCCCTTGCTCATTTTCACATTCTACTAGTTATGACATTCCTGTGCGTCTTAGAAAGCAAAGGGACTGCAAGGTCAAGCATAATCCTCCTCGCCCGAATAGCCAAGGCAGGCAGGCGGGAGTGGGAGCGGTTACATAACAAGGGGGCTGCTGTCCCATAGATGGGGGACACAGGGGTTCAGGCACACACAGTGCTAGAAGGACGGCAGCTAGGTGGGATCAGCAAATAGATGGGGCAATGTGATCCTTGGTGTTGGAAATCGCCCCACCCAGAGTGGGCACGGGGCTAGGTCAGGTGAGGCAGAGGAACTTTCCCGCAGGAGGGTGAATAGTTCCTGGCACAGGTTCACAGGACAGAAGAGTCTTTGGTTTCTTCAGACACTAGCTGACCCAGGCGAAAGTCAAGGGCTTTGTGATAGAGATGGGGTTCATCTATCACCAGTAGGGAGTGATCTCTCCCCTTAGATTTGCAGGAGGCCTGGAAATGAGCGGTCGCATGTTGTAATGCGCTGTTTGGTGAGTTCAGCAACTACATGGGGCAATGTGAAGCTCTGATGGGCGGAGATGATCCCCCGCAGAGGTGGCACGGTGCTAAGTCTGACGAGGCCATGAACATCCCTGTAAGAGGGAACTGTTCAGGGCGTAAGCTGCGTGAGACCAGAGGGGTCTAGGTTTTATCAGACACGAGCTGATTCAGGGTAATGCTAAAGGCTACTTTGCTATAGATGGGGACCAGTGCCATCCAGGCGTACGCCTAAGGTGAAGTTGACAAACATGAGGTGCATCTGTCACAGGCGGGCAGTGACACGTTCCACTGGGCATGCAGGAGGCCCTAGAAAGCAGGTTGCTTTGAGGAGGACGGGTTCACTTGTCCCCGGTGGGGATGGACTTGTTTCTCCTGGATGTACAGGAATGTTTGGAAAGGGCAGGTTGCAGGTAATAGAAGGTGCAGTGGTGGGGGGTCCTGGCTGCGACGGTGACCGCCTCCAGGGCTGTGGCGGAGTTACAGGGCGATCTGGAAGCAGTCTGGTACAGTAAGGGTACCTCTGCGGCAGACGGGTACAGTAAGGGTACCTCTGCGCTGCACAATAGGGGTGTCAGAGCCAAAGACCAGGATCCTCAGGGCAGGGTCCTGGAGAACCGTGACGGCGCCCCGTTAGTCCTTCGGGCGGTTGGGGGCCTGACCAACCGGGGGTTTGCCCTGCTACGCTCCGCCCTGAAAGGGGTGTGAGTTGGGTGGTAACAAGGTGCCACATGATCCGGTGGTGGATCAACAAAGGTGTAGCGCTGATCGGGCATCGATCCCACAGTGCTGGCTCATCAGGCGGGCAGGGGCAGCATAGGTTGGATGGCTGCCTGCCCATGGATCGCCCGTAAGATAACCCACCTTATTGCATACTGTTGTATGGAATAAACCTGCAACAAGTTTTTCCCATAAACAAAGTGTCTTGTGTGTTTATTTATGCACGTTCGCCTATGGGAAGGGGGGGGAATGTTGCCGGTATTGGGACTAACTGCTATCGGAACATTATTGCACTTTGACTGTGACTTGGCTTTGTGCTTCTGAAAGGTTAGAGAACCACTGTGATCGCGTGAAGCACGTCTCAGTGCATCGCAATTGTTGCGTTGTCTATTAAGTTTTATTGAGCTCTTGGAATTAACCTCACTCTTATAACCATGGTGTATGTTCAAGCCCTGAAAGTTAATATGTTCATGCCTGGTATGTTTACATAATGTGGGGGCTATTGTATGCACTAACTGTTTCTGTCCCCTTACCGATTTCAGGCTACCTTGTGGCTACACACACTTACAGAGTATGGAAGGTCCCGACACCTGCTATTCACGCAACCCAGCCAGCCCTCATCCTGACGCAGTTCCCTGGTAAAGAGACGTGCTGCAATCTAGTGTGGTCTTTTTTCTCTTTTCTCTCATCCCTCTTCCCCTTCCCTTTGGGCACTTCCAGTGTTGCAGTGTTTGCTCTCTTTCATTGCTACCGAGGTTACTTCTTAGAAGGCGTTGGGTACAGTCGCCACCCCACCTGAACTACCTGGAGTTTTAGGTGAGTGGCTTGTCACGGTTTGCATGTGCAGGCCAATTAAAAGGCAGCAAAGAAAAGTGACCATGAAGCCAACAAAGGGTAAGTAACGGATGGACTGCAAGCGCCTTGTTGGATACAATATTTCTCGCAAGCGAGAGCGCATGCAGCACATGACCTGTTGCAGGCGGGACCTAAAGACAAGAAATTCGTTTGAAATTAATGTAGTTCTTCAGTGTTGTTTTAGTGTTGAACAGTAGTCCTTCTTTTGCTATGGGCTGCAAAGAAAGGAGACTGGGAGTAAACCTAAAAGCAGGACCGAAGCCATAGGCAGATGTTTTGGGGGGTGGCCCAAGGATCAACTGTGGCATGAAAAGGGGTCTCGGAATTGGACACGACTGTGGTCTTTCCTGCTCCATAATACTTTTTAAAAAAAGGCACATAAAAGTAAGATATTGAAGAACACAACATATTTTTCAGTATTTTTTAAAGTATTAGTATTATTCTACCTTTACAAATATTTGTGATAGTTGGTAGGACATGTGTCTTTAGCATGGAATATTGGGAATTTTCAGGAAGTGTGCATTAAATACTAAGTGAAATTGATGAAAATTGAATACAACATAAATTAAATTATAAATGGTGTTGTGTGTTCTCCCTCAAGGTTCATTTGGGGAAATGTGTGGCAAATACTGCACTTCTAAGCATGTTTTATTACCAACCATTGATAGTAATTGGATGGTTTTAAAAGCAGTTCTAAACATTTTGGGACTTATCTACAAAGCCATTTTGGACTAGGTATAGTAGCACCACTATTGTGCTCTTTCAGGTACTCTTACCTGCCTTTAGGAGTTGTCCACAAAACATCTAAAATTAGAATATTCAGAGAATATTGATGTACATGTAGTACAAATAGAAAGTGCTGTGCCCTCACTAATAAGGCGTTGGACGTTTCAGGGTCAATTCGCAAAGGCTTGTAAACATATGTGAAAGAGTACTCCTGTTCTGCTACTTTCCGTACTCATGAATACATTTGAGAATAGTTATGAGTCTACTGACATGGTTCATGCAAAGATACAGTTCTAGTGTCAGTCATCACTTCAGTGATTGTACCTCTCTCTAGTGGAAGAGATCTCGTTGGAACACTTGGTAGGGCAGGATGACAAGAGGGTTTTAGGGGAGCATGGCACAGAAGCAAGAACTAGCGATCCAGTCAAGGCTCTAGAGTCGGTGCTTAATTTGTGCAGGTGGTTGGTGGTGTGCGCCCTCACTCATGTTTGGGGATCTAGACTTATTTTTCATCATCAGAATGTGACCCAAAGAGGGAAATGAAGAAATGGGAGAAAGGAATTGCTTCTATGTTAAGCCTGACTGCTTTTGTGCCAAGCTACCAGAGGGTTGAGCACAAGTTAATTTGGGGTTTGCTTGCGGCTCAACCCTGACAAGGACTGTGGTTGCTGCTTGAGTTAGGTTTCGCCCCTATCAACTAGTAACCCAATTTCTTACAGACCACAGCTGGGTGGCAGTGATTCTGATGACAAGCCAAGGTGCTGAACCTCCCAGTAAAATGTCACTCTATTGTGGTCTATCTACACAGATTTCGAATGTAGCTCACCTTTATTTTCAGCATATGTTGACTAATTGGTAAAGCTGAGATTACATGTCAAGCATCATGGTTCCATTGCTAAAACGTACCCACTGGACTAGGTCCTGAGGCCGTAGGTGGCTACTTGCCAATATATGTGTTAGATAAATATATTTACCATTGGTGTTTCAAAGCTAAAAACCATTTCATTCCATTTGGATACCGGAGTTATTCATTTTCTGAACTTGTCTCTCAAACGTTGCAATAGCAAACAGTCAAAGCTGACTCCAGAAGGTGGTAAAGGGATTAGAAACAAAAACAGTATGCCTATTAGTCGCAATCAATAAGCTCAATCTGCAGCTGAGTTATAGATCATAAATGGCCTGATTTAGAGAAGGGGGATTTAGAAGGACACCTCAAAAATGTGTTATGCGATTCATAGTCCCCCTGTTCCCCATCAAATGTCTCCTGATGTTTACATGTGTGCAATGGGTACTCACATGTGCACAGTGTCCAGCAAAGTGGTAATGGAAATTTGGCTCCCCTATTCTGGTTTTTGACAGGATACGAGTTCCTACATCTCATTTTTGGCTGGTTGTCAGGCATTAATTCTGGTGTTCTCTCAAGTAACAAATTATAGTTGCTCCAGGCTCCTCTTCAACCACCCCCAAACATCAGAACAGAAAAGTAAAGTTTGTGAGATTTTCTCAACTTTACAAACAGCTATTGAGATAGCATCCACTAAAAAATTAGAGTAATTGCAAACTTCTAATTCTTCATTGGTTTCGAAATGAAGCTCCTTTGCGGCTCCATTATTTTCTCCTTTCCTACGTCTTGCTTATTATTAAACTTGTGTGCCAAGAAAGGATTTCAAAATTTGCAGAGATGATAGAGCACAGCTGTGTGCAAGGCAAATGCTTACCTTGTGATACTGGCTCTGCTCTGAGGATCCCTTGCACTTGCCAGTTGAGGGAGCACCTACTTGTTTCCACAGTGTTCTTTACTACTAGATTGGGCACCGACCTAATGACGATCCTTAACCTTTCTTCAGGGACCAAGAAGCCTTGTACATCCTCGTAGATCAGTGGGTGACAGTGATGCTCTGTGAGCCTGCAGGGGGCACTCTGCTGCAAAGGAGAACATTACAGAAGAATCAAGCTGGCTACTCACAGGGTATGGTTTCTTTTCTTTGCAGTACTTGTAAAATTAAGTAATCAGAAGAATAATTTATTGTTCTTTCTCCCAAGGTACATGATGGGGACTAGGTTGAAGTGCTGGCAAGCTCAAAGGGTGTTGATGGAGAAGAACTTTCAAGGGCAGTAGGAGTTTAGAGGATCCAAGCAGAACTCAGGTCTAAAGAGGAAACACTGGACCCAGACCCCTGTTAAATATTTAAACCATGCCTAAAATGGCTACCAAATCTCCTGGGACTTTGTGCAACAGTGCTGATTCTGAGAAAGGTTGTGCCAGAGGAGAATCCAGCGGGGAACACCACTGAGTGAGGGTAACTCAGATAACTCAGGCATAAGTAGCTCTCACTCGGTACCTCATGGCCCTAAACATGGCATGGTCCATGGCCTCATAGGTGGCATAGGCCATCATCCAACAATTTAGTATTCAGTCACTTTATGGGATGGATGTGTGTGGTCATGTGCCTTCACATACAGCAACAAAGGTAGAGTGGATTGGTGCGAGATTTTTGACATATTCTGCTTATTATTTGATATGGTATCCAGAAATCAAATAACTGAGAGCCCATCATGCTACAAAGTCTGTTGTTTGAGGTAGCTATTGAGATATGGGATTCCAAAGCTAAACAATTGTTATAACTATATATAAAAAAAAGCTAAAAACAAGTGAACATTGAGTTGAAATATTTTGTGATACTCTCAATGATAAGCTAATAAACAAATAGAATTATAAATATGTACATCTAAATATTTGATTCTTCAACAGCAGTTAAAAAATATTCCTTATTTACAAACACAGAATATATATAAAAATAAATCATTCTAAAGTGCTGGTGCAGGTGATACAAACCTCTTATAAGACGTCACTCTTAAACATATTCCTATACATTGGTATAATAAACACTACAATCATGAATATCACACTACTGTTAAAAATGTAATTTAAAAACCAGCGTCGGAGCTAAATAAAACTGTAGAGAACTGTCGGCAGTTCGGTGAAAGATCAACTATTCGTCACCTTCTTCAGGACAATCATTAAACAATTAAAAATCATCACTTATAGGATTGACACAAAACGAAAAAGTATGTTTCATCTCCTTATATGAGGGATTAACTCTCCATACAATGATGTTGAACGACTTCTACCCAAAGAATTGGTAAACGTGGGTTAGAATTTGGAATAATAAATTAATAGGATCAAATGTCCATCCAAAGGTTTCTTATTGACCCAAGGTGGCTAATGTCCACAAGTCTGGATGTCCCTTATATGGAAGTAACTCCAATATATATCCAATTGTTTAAATTGAAAGCTGTGTCACGAGGAAGTGGGTCGCGATACGGACGGTCGCATCACGAACGAGCTCTGCCTTCTTTTTATGCAAATATCTAATTGATTGAAACAATTGGATATATATTGGAGTTCTGTTAATTGAGAGTAATACAGATACTCTAGATATTACCGCCATGTTTAAGAGTGAAATCTTTTAAGAGATTTGTATCACCTGCACCAGCACTTTAGAATGATTTATTTTTAAATATATTCTGTGTTTGTAAATAATGAGTATTTTTTAACTGCTGTTGAAGAATAAAATATTTAGATGTACATATTTATAATTCTATGTGTTTATTTGCTTATCATTGAGACTATCACGAAATATTGCAACTCGATGTTCACTTGATTTTATCTTTTTTTATATATAGTTATAACAATTGTTTAGCTTTGGAAACCCATATCTCAATAACTACGTGTGGGCCATTTTTATTGCAGCTTTGTAAAACAAATTGCCTTGAATGGTTAGAGCTTAAGGTGGAAAGGGATCCTTTTTGTTGTTCATATATATGCCCTGTCCCTTTTCCTTGAATAAGGGTAACTCCTTTGTTGGGTTTGTGTTGTTTGAGGTAGACCATTTTCTATGTAGACATCTCCTCCCCAAGAACCCATCCGTTTGTCTATAACACAAACTGCCCTTACACAAAGGACTGAGCACTTCTAAAGGCCATGTCACAATAGGCTTCCAGGTTTAGATTACTTCCCTGACCATCCTTTAATCACATTCATTAGATTATGAGGATAATTTCTCTTTAATATCTAGTGTGCATATCTCTCCAACATATTACATGTTATCTCTATTTTTATTAATTCTTTATTTTCTGAGAGACTTTTTTTGTGTTCATTGGTCTCTGTTCTGAGACGTTTATAGGCCACAATAAGGGCTGCTCACGATTCAAGTACTGCCCAAATGAGTCCGTTGCAGTTTGGAATCCTGACGTTTTCAGAACAAATGCCTAGTGGTACACCCTCTGTTCATTGCTGGAAATTTCCGCTAGTCCTACTTGCTGTGTGGATGATTGCTTGAACTTTTGCTAGAAGTCAATTTAAAATATCTATTTACCAAGCTTTACATCCTAGTGTCAATAAATTCGAGATGCAGAATTGGAGGGATAGGTTTTTCATAGTGTGTGGATCCTCAGCTTAGATTTTTTACAGGACAATGTGGTCCTCAGATCTGATTTAAAGTTTCTACCTAAAATTTAGTTCCCATTTTATTGTGATCGGAATTTTGGTTCACCTTTCCTCCCAGATTTGTCATCTTCTTCAGAAATACCCTTGCACACAGGAATGTATCTATATATGTAGCATATAAGGCTCGTGTTAGAAAAATGTGAGTTTCTGTTGCTGGTTTTTGAGGTATGAGGCATAGGTAAACATTAGTCATTATTAGCACTAGCATTTGGATATTATCAGGAAATCAGAATCTCTTCACTAAGATCCAATAGGAGTCAATTTAACAGAGATATGGTAGTGTCTGGGGTAGAGCTCAAAGGATCATTTGGCTCTAGCATTCTTTCAGAAATGGTAAATTACACTACAGATTGCCTCAATAAAATTCACAGGTTACCAGATTATGAATTATTATTCTTGCTTATGATCACCTGTGGTTATACTTGGTGGATGATTGTGTAAACTAGTTAGTATTTAGTTAAGAATTTGGCAAGGGAGATGGACAAGAAGGTAAGGCACTGCTTTTGTACCAGTATTTGTCATTCCTCCGAGTTTAGATCATCCTCACTGCAGTCCTTTTATGTCTTGAGATGTACAGAGGAGTCCTGGTCCGTTTATTGTGACAGGAAGAGGGCACAGTGGCGCAGCTGACTAATGCACTCGGTGGAGGGATCTGTCTTTAACTTCATGGTCACAAGTTCAAATCAACATGGGTCCACCAAGGTTTTTATCCTTCTGCAGTCGCTAAAATGATGACTATTGGGTTGGCAAACCATAAACATCTATTACTTCAGTACCCAGATACCCATCTGAGTGAACATATGCTTTACAAATGCACATGTTATGTTATGTTAGAATGGACTGTCTTTATCACCCATCGAGGATACAGTACTAGAATATTAGTGTTAAAATATTTCTTGAGCTAAATATTGTGTTTTCTAAATATAGATTTAAAAAATCACCCCTTTGGAAATAATAATAAAAATCTACACTCAATGATGTGATACTTTTGTATACAAAATGTCGGCCAATATTGACTCAAGACAATATTTCTGACAACGCTATTATAACATATAACCCTGTGGAGGGCCAGGTATATTGTTGCACCTACATTTTTTAGTAAGATTACATGTGGTTATTCAGTCTCTAGCAAATGTTCAACTCCCTTAATTAGCCTGCGACAAGGAAGACCTGAAACTTAAGTAATAAATATCACCCCGACTAATTATGACATCAAATGTGAGGAGTGGACTCATTCCAGATTTTTAGTGTACTTTGTATCAGGCTATTAATTGAGGAACATCTGTGTTTGCCATTTTGGCAGCCACTTTTACAGAGTCGAGAACAGTTTAGTGGCATTGTTCAGCCCTAATCTTACATTTTTATGGACTTTGGCATTTGTCTTAAGACTTTTACTTACTTTTCTTTTTTGTTGGGGGGTTTCCTAGATGGCTCCAATGTCCTTGTCCCAAATTACTGCTAGATGATTCTATCTTCATCTTCTTGGTGGGTGGCAGGGATTAATGAAGCACTTTGTTTCTGTGACCGGACAAACATCTCTTTGCCTAGGTGTCCAGCTTCCAGTTCTCAGTGTTTTCAAAACGGCTCTGAAGCATTAATTCCTACTCTTTTCACATCTAGAAATGAGGGCTTTGTCATGCATTATAACGCACCCATTAACTCATCCAGTATCTCACTTGTTGCGGATTGTTGCCAAAAGAGATTTTCTGCAGAGGTTCTGATCTCTCAGGTGCTTCAGAATTTCGTATTCCAGTGCCTGCTAGCACACACTCTCATGTCCCTTTTGGGATTTAGTGATGAGGCTCAAGTAGTCATTTTGTTACACTACAGCCAGTGTTTGCTCTTTGATGTATGTATTTTGCTGATGGAACAACATTTTAACTGATATTTGTGCCTTTTCTGTTTGCGAAGTGCTTGCTTTGTGGATGCTTTAGGCTGTTATAAATAAACAGAGCTATTCACAATTTGCAATCGCACTTTCATTTGTTTTACTTTGCTGTCAGAATAACATGTTGATAGATTTACAGGTTTTTTTCTTTCACAAACTAAAGACATTCATGCACGCAGATTTTCTTAAAGATGCAACAAAAATACTAGCTATATAACAAAAGTATCTATTTGGCAATATTTTGCTACACAAACCTTTAATGCTCCTCACTTACAGCACAAACTTCACCTTCTGACCCTTTTCATAGCAATCTTCTTCTTTGAAGGTGCATCTCAACTCAACTAATACAATTTATTCGCAAAGAGGTCCTACATCCAGTTTCCATATTGTTGTAGCCGCACATGTTTCTTTACTACGGGATTTTCTTTATAGAAAAGCGGGGTGCAACACAAACTAAGTAGTTCAACATTACCAAACAGTTCCCATAAACAAAAAAACAAAAGAACATGCCTATTGGATTTGGCAATTTTTGATCTCACTTGCAAATGTGGCTTTTAGCAAATGTAAACCTTCTGTACCAACCTTGAGTGACGCCTTGAATGACGGGGGAGGTGGGGTCCATTTGATCATTCCTACAGATCAAAATCGGGCAAGAGTTTCTCTGCCTTTAGTATTTAAAGATATTCTACCACAGATGCAATGAAATCCTGTCGAACTGATAGTGGTGTTGATCAAGTATATTTGTAATTCCACCACATTACTCAACACAGACATCTTTTCTCCTTAAGCTTGCATTTTGATGATTGTGGAACTGCTGTGTTGGGTGCAGTATCTGGTGATCTTTCTTTCTGTGTGACATAGTTAAACAGCTGAGTATCAGCGTGTTTTCTCCATAGTTACAGATTCTGCTTATGAAGTCCTAATGTACTTAGGACTGTGCGGTGGTACTGAGATGATGTGGTAATGTTGGCAATTTAAGTGGATGTCTACCCAATCTTGCTCAATGACTTCCTGATGTGAGTTTTTGTGGCTCATAACCTGCCTTTTTTAGACTACG
This sequence comes from Calotriton arnoldi, assembly GCA_963921515.1. Lineage (NCBI taxonomy): Eukaryota > Metazoa > Chordata > Amphibia > Caudata > Salamandridae > Calotriton > Calotriton arnoldi. The sequence continues at coordinate 401,233 of CAWUFW010000954.1, forward strand.
TGTTTTATTTCATTGGTGTTTTTCCTTAGGGGAATAAACATGTAATGCTGGTTGTTGTCTTATCTTGGATGGAGAGGGCCACAAAATAGCAGGTACAGAGTACTGTTGTCCCTGGAAGATTTCTGTGGCTGCACCCCACTGCCCTAAAAGGAATTAGGCTATGTGCCTGCACAATTTCGATTAAATGAGATCTAAACTAAACTGGAAAATGCCTTGAGACCATGTTTGTTCTGTGCTTTTATGAGATTTGTGTAGTAATATTCCCTAGTTGCTCCCTTGAATCTTCTGCAGGCTACTTGTTTCACTACTTAAATTAAACAACAAAATCAAGTCCATCACTACATCCTTTCCTTAAATAGAATGAATGAGTATTGGTTTTGCAACAGATAATATAAGCATGTATTTTGGCCTAATCTCATACGTAAGCATGAAGACGTGTGTAGTCATGTTGATTTAATCTCGGTTAGAGTTGTTTTTGTTTGAATCTGTCAAATACAAAAGTGTGCTTTTTAAATGTATTCATAGTTGTAAAATGTCTCTTTATTGAAATGACCAAAAAGAGAGTCCCTTCTTTCAAAGAAGGAAAACGCACCTCTTGCTAGGACTGAAAAGAAAGAAAAGCTTTTTCTTTCAAATAACCCTCACCCACCTGGGTTTCCCCTTGTTGGCATGCTTCATCATAGGGTCCATCCCTGCCCTCTACGGACAGGGGCGTGCTGCTACCTGCGGAGACGCGGGAGCACTTATTAGAAAAATAGGGGTGTTCCTGTACACCTATACACCTATGTGGTTTTTAGAAGATGGAGTAGGTTTTAAGCTTAATGGAAGTAAACATTAAAAATATCAAGATAGGGGGACAAAAAACCACTTTATTTTCTTCCCCTAGTTGATATGCTAAAATCTGGGGACAGACGGAAAATGCTCGAGGTGTAATTATCTACTGTTTCCCTGGTTGGTCGACTAGTTTCAAGCCCTACCCCAAGGCTTTTCATCAGGATCTCAAAGGAGAAACTCCACTCCTCTCAGAAATCAACCTTAGAGACCCAAAAGAACTAGAGACGCAATGTCCCTGAGAGAGGCGACTGAGCTTGCCAACTCTTACAACTCATCAACAACTGTCAACCCCAGCTCCACGATCCAGGTAATCACTGGATTTGGGAGAGACCGCATCACACCAAGAATGATGAGGCCACCAGCTAACCACATTAATATCCCCATGGCTCCACCTCCGAAGAAACTCAACAACAAGGGAACAACCAACTGCATGCTTATAAACTGCAGATCTGCAACCAAACACGCAACAAAACTGGCAGAAACCATCCTAAACAATGACATCGATATCACGTTCATCACAGAAACATGGTTGAATGAATCCTCCTACCCAATCATTGACATGCTTGTGCCCCCCGGGTTCTCAATCATCAATAAAGACAGAAAGAACCATCGTGGTGGGGGTATTGCAATCATCCACAAGAGCAGCATTTCCATAACTGAAACTGACTCTTACACTTACAACACATTCGAATGCCTGACCTCCACCATTAAGACGAAGGACAATGAAACGCTATACTGCCATCTCCTCTACCATCCGCCAGGCAACACACTCACTTTCGGAGAACACCTTTCCGACCTGATAACACATTGCTCACTCTTGGACTCCCACAACATAATACTAGGCGACCTCAACCTTCACGGGAACGACGAAAGCAACACTCTGATTCAATCCTTAAACTAACTTCTTTTCAATAATAATCTCATCCAACACTGCACAGAGCAAACCCATAACAGAGACTCGATCCTTGATGCCATTATAGCCCATGAATATACAGTTACTATCAACCACATCCTTCCTGTCGACTGGTCAGACCACCACATCATTCTATTTCACATCAACCAAATGACTCATCGTCGACCCCGTGTACAGGAATCCCTTCATTGGACGATAAATTTAAGATAGATTTCCTTTGCCGTCCTGGAAGAATAGGTGAGGACTCTACTTCCCCTCAATTCGAGTGAACTCTCTCCAACAGAACTCACTACACACTACAACGCAACAATGACAACCATACTAGATCAAGTAGCCCCCCTGAAACAAAAAAGAGTCAGGAATAACCCATCAAGATCCTGGTTCAATACTGACCTAAATTCTGAAAGAAGACAACTCAGAGCTGCCGAAAGACTTTGGCGGAATAACCTGTCCGTAACCCACCTCGTCCAGATCAAAACAGAACGCAGAAATTATAAAGAACACATAAAGAATGAAAAAACTACCTTCTTCCGTAGCACATTAGACAATGCCAAAAACCGTCCCAAAGAACTCTTCAATATCATTAAGCAACAAACTTCCAAGCCTCCCACAATAACCGTACAGGCTTCCAACGATCTATGTGACAACTTTGCCAATTACTTTACCGAGAAAATCACCAAGATTGAGCTCTCCCTTGATAACCACCTCCTGTCACCCGAGGAAAGCCCCTCCCAGCAAAGAAGGAAATAACCCCCCATGAACCCCCTCAGCAGCTGGAAGACATTCAACCCCATCTCTGAAGCAGATATCACTGGAATGATTAAAAAGTCCAAACCCTCCTCACACATAGCTGACCCTATTCCTGCTCAACTGGCTAAAAAGCTCAACTCCGCCCTAGCCCCTCTCTGGGCCAAGATTATAAATAGCTCCCTGAGAACTGGAGTCATGCCAGACTGTCTTAAAATTGGCCAAGTCACGCCGTTACGAAAAAAAAATGGGCACAGACCCAAACAACCCCAACAACTTCAGACCTGTCTCCAATCTCCCCTTCTTAGCCAAAATCCTGCAAAGATGTGTTCTCCTCCAACTCAACCAACACATTGACAGCAAAAACCTTCTGAATACCCACCAATCAGGCTTCAGAAAAGGATGCAGCACAGAGACACCGATCCTGAATGTCATAGATGATGTATACAAATCACTCGACGCAGACCGATGCTGCCTACTCATACTCCTTGACCTATCGCAGCCTTCTATATGGTTGACCACAAACTACTCATAAATGCACTCCAAGAAAGGATTGGAGCGGACGAGGTGGTACTACAATGGTTTACCTCCTTCCTACATAACCGCTCCCAAAGAATAAAAATGAACAACTTCACGTCCGACCTACTCCCCATAACTAGGGTTGTCCCTCAAGGATCAGTTCTCTCCCCATCACTGTTCAACATCTACATGGAGCCCCTCACCGCCATACTCAAAAAAGCCAACATCCCCTTCCACCTCTATGCGGACGATACTCAGATCTACCAAGAAACATCCTCAATTGGAGACATACAGAGACTAAATGGCACTCTAAGGGAAGTCCAGCACTGGCTATCTCACAATCACCTAAAACTCAATCTGGATAAGACGGAAATCCTTCTCATATCCAACAAAGAGCAGACCCCCCCCAAGTCACAGAATGGCTAAAATCCGTTGATGCTCTTAACTACCATCTTACCCTGGCCGACTCTGTAAAATCCCTGGGAATCACTCTGGACCCCCGCCTAAACATGAGCAAACACATTAAGAGCACTGCGAAGAGCACATTCTACAACCTAAAACTACTCAACAAAATTAAACCCTTCATACCTCCCAATGACCTTAAACAGGCCACACAATCTTTGGTTCTGTCCAGATTGGACTACGGGAATGCGACCCTCACAGGCACGGCAAAATCCCACTTAACTCCCCTCAGAACAACTCTAAATGCAGCTGCTAGGATGGTGACCGGAGTGAAGAAATACGACCACATCTCTCCCTCTCTAAGAGAACTAAAATGGCTCCCAATTGAAGCACGTTCCAACTTCAGAACTGCATGTCTCACACACAAAGCTCTTCATATCGGTAAACCTGCCTACCTACCCTCCAAACTCAAAAAGGCAGGCCAGACGAGGAATCTCAGGAGCACTAATACACTACTCCTCATTCCTCCCAAAACTCGCAAAAAAAAACCCTAACACGCTCCTTCTCTGGAAATGCGCCTAAAATCTGGAACTCCATCACAATCCATATCAGGACTAACCCCTCCTTCATAAACTTCAAAAAACAACTCAAAGACCTCTTCCTCAACCGAACTCTCCCGAATTGATAGCTTCCACCCGATGAGACATAGCTCCTCTGCCACAGGAATCTCGCCCAGTGAAGAATATAGACACTTCAACAAGAAGGCATTTTCATCACCCGCCTTTTGATTCGCTCCTACGATCCCCTTCAAGCCTTAACAGGAGTCGTCACGAGACAATGCTACTTATTGAAATAATATGTGTCCGATTGCATCATGATAAATGTTGTAAAGCGCTCTGATACCTTCGGGTCTGGCTAGCGCTATATAAGACTCTTAAATAAATAAATAAAATATGTTTGTAATGTCTTGTGAGTCCAATTATCACAGTATTTTCGCACTTTATATGCACACGTTTGGTTTATTTTCACCACTAAAATCACTGATTCACCAATGATTTTTAACCCATTGTAGACCGGACAGGTCGTGCATTTTTAACCTTTTTCTTTCTCTCCATACCTCTGCAGGATTTTCGAGATTTAAAAACAGACCAATTAGGTGCTGTATACATTTTGTTTCAAATTTTTGTTTATCACTTTAATTGTGTTTAATACAACATCAGGAGTGGGAGCATCATTTCTCTTTTAAGGTCCTGACGAAAAGCCTTGGGGTAGGGCTTGAAACTAGTCGACCAACCAGGGAAACAGTAGGTAATTACGCCTCGAGCATTTCCCGCCTGTCCCCAGATTTTAGCATATCAACTAGGGGAAGAAAATAAAGTGTTTTTTGTCCCACTATCTTGATATTTTTAACGTTCACTTCCATTAAGCTTAAAACCCACTCCATCTTCTAAAAACCACATAGGTGTATAGGTGTACAGGAACACCCCTATTTTTCTACTAAGTGCTCCCGCGTCTCCGCAGGTAGCAGCACGCCCCTGTCCGTAGAGGGCAGGGATGGACCCTATGATGAAGCATGCCACCAAGGGGAAGCCCGGGTGGGTGAGGGTTATTTGAAATAAAAAGCTTTTCCTTTTTTTTTCAATCCTAGCAAGAGGTACGTTTTCCTTCTTTGAATAAAAGGGACTCTCTTTTTGGTTATTTGACAGATTCATGGAGGACTAGTCCCTACTTCTCCTACCTCTACTCTCCCCCCTTGTGATTTGATCTTTGTTGAAATGGACATATACATGTCGTACTTTTGTACTGAAAGATAAAGAATAATTTTATTATTTTGAAATGTTATCTGAGCATATTTGTTTCATTCGTTTTAGGTTTGGCTTCACATGGCAGCTGTCTGCACCACCTATTGGTATCAACAGCTTATCATATACCAATATTAGCCGAGGAGCTTAACATATAACAATAGTAGCCTTTGGCTCGGACCCACAGGAGTATTTTCCTCCCACCTCATGCTGTTGCCTGTTGGGCGTATCATTTTGCCTCTTAAGAAATGCTTGCTTTGGAATACAAAAGGGACTATTTTACACCTTAAAAGCACAGCAGAATCTCAAGTGCATTTTCTGGCTATGTAACATGAAGACGTCCTACAACTGCTGTAACACACTGCATTTGATTACTGCTGGTTTTTCTTGTTTTAAAAAAACAATAAAATTGACTTTCAAAAAATAAATGCACAGCGGAATGAATGAGCACACATTAAATTATTTAGCTCATAGGTTCATTATAAGCAGGAAGTAGCCTGGCCTAATGTCTTTGCCAATGATTGTTCAGTTGTGTCATTTAACTCATTTAGCCAATTCATATGAGTTTGTTCAGTTATAAGTTTGACTGTCACAAAAATGACATATCACTTCTACTTTGACTTTACCTCATATTGCTATTAGACATAAATATAGGCAACCCATATTCATTGGAATCCAAATAACATTATTCTTATTTTCTGTTTCTGTATTGCCTTCACTGTTTATTCAGTGTTGCCATTAAGTACACACAAGTAAAATACAAACTAAATCGTATTACAATTTTTTCAAATAACATTTTTAAAAGCGCTATGTACACCTTATAATACAAATTTGGAAAACGGGTTCTAATGTGGAAAAAAGACAAAACCTAAAAGGGCATGGCAAACAAAGTACCGCTAGGGGAAGAAAACCTATAGCCCTTGGGGCCAGATGTACGACCCTAAATTGCATGCGCAAACGGGTTTGCCACCCGTTTGCGCATGCAAAATGTTACAGGGCCATGTACAGTTCCTAAATAGCGAGTCGCAATTTATTTGCGACTCGCTAATTAGGAATTGCAAGTCGCTATTAGGAAGGGGCGTGCCAAGGGCGTCCCTTCCTAATAGCGAGTCTCTACCCTATGTAAGAATGTTTTGCAACCGCAATTGCGGTCGCAAAACACTCGCAAATTACCGCCCTCTTCAAGAGGGTGGTAATTGAGTCGCAAATGGGAAGGGTCCCCAGTGGACCCCTTCCCCTTTGTGACTGGCTCCAAAAATATTTTTTAAGGGCAGGCAGTGGTCCCAGGGACCACTACCTGTCCTTAAAAAATGAAACGAAAACGTTTCATTTTTTTTTTTTTTTTAAATGCACCCCGTTTTCCTTTAAGGAAAACGGGCTTGTTTAAAAAAAAAAAAAACCTGCTTTATTGAAAAGCAGTTCCCGACATGGAGGTCTGCTGAGCCCAGCAGGTCACCATCCCTGGGAGGGCCAGCCATTCCAATGGGGTCGCAAATTGTGAGTGGCTCATATATATTGATGAGCCTGGCATTTTGCGACCCCATTGGGAATCGATAACAGTGTCTCTGACACTGTTGTACATTTGCTTTTGCGAGTCGCAAAAGCAAATGGTCGTACATCTGGCCTTTGGGGATTAAGCATTTTGGGCCAGATGTATCAAGCCTTTTTCCCATTCGTAAACGGGCCGATTTGCAGAATCGGCCCGTTCTGAACGGGAAAAGCCTTTTGGGATGTATTATCCCAAAAGGCATTCGCAAAATAGGGAATCGCTAAAATTGCGATTCCCTATTTTGCAAATGCATTTAAGGAATCGCAATTTGCGATTCCTTAAATGAAATGCAGGAAGCCAAAAAAAATTGCGACCTGCCTTTAAGGAATCGCAAATTACCACCAACTTCAAGTTAATGGTAAGATGCGAATTCCATTAAAAATGTACTTTTTGCATTTTTCAAGGTGCCATGTGGCGTACATACATGCCCTTAGGGCATGTATGTGCGCCACATGTGCACACATGTATATTCCAGGGTGCAACAGGGTGTCCATTTGGCACCCTTGCACCTTGAAAGTACATGCGCAATTTGCGAGTACCTATTGGGTACTCGCAAATTGCTGCATCTATTCCATTCATTCCTATGTGCCTCTAGGCCCATAGGAATGAATGGAAAGCCATTCCTTATTTGCGACTCGCAATTTGCGACTTCGCAAATAAGGAATATGTAAGAATCGCAATTATTATTGCGAAACCTACATACATTGCATTTACGATTCCATAATAGCGAATCGGTAAAATTCGCAATTATGGAATCGCAAAATCCAATATTGATACATCTGGCCCTTAATTGTGTAATAAAAGGCACCTTACAGCTGTGTTTATGAAAAAGAAAACAACTCTTTCTCAAGATAACAAAAACAAGATAATTATAAAATTTCCCTTTTCTCGCCAGTACACATTTTCGTCATCTCCAGAAAAGACAAGTATTTGCACTGATATTTTACAGATATAACACACCTGATGCCACACTGAAAGGCCTTATGCAAGTTGTCAATGCCACGAATTACACAAAACAGTTGATGCAATCTGTTATGTCTAGATGTTGAGATGTTCTTTTACTTGCATGGCACCACTATCCAATATTTATGGCACCTTTCATAGCCCAGAATCCCAGAGTTCAGTAAAGGCAAGACATAACAGATTTCTGTCATCTAGGCTATTCCAGCTCATTGAAAGACTATTTCAGAAGGATAAGGTATAATTCGGCTTATTTTGAAAAGTACTGCACATTTGAATCGAATGGAATGCTTCACAGAAAACATACCACTGCCCTAGGTCATTTTTTGAACTGGTTTACTACAGAGAGCTTTGTTTAAATAAAGCCGCTATACCCACTCATTTTAGCTGTAGCATCAGAACCCCTGTGCTCCCCTGCGCTGATGGAGACTCTTATAATGGTCTAGCTGTTAGGATTCATGCCTAGGATATATAGATATATAGTGTGACTACAATTTTTAAAAGAGTGAACTTAAACATCATGAACACATAATAAAAATAATCGAAAACCTAACATATCATTCAATAATTATACATAAAATTAAAATAATAAATATGAACGATAAACCTGTTGATCAAAGGATTGATGTGTTTAAGTTGATGGAATTGTAAATGCTGAGCCAGATAGCAAACCTTTGTTACCCTCTCTCTATTTCATCATTGCCATTTCGCCATCTAGAGAGCTTCTGGAAAAAACACGTTTTGGCAAAGCCAAAAGGTCTCCCCTCCGCGAGATCTATTGGCTTTGCCAATGTCTTTTAGTCATGTTGTACAGCAGCATGGCTGTTGTGCAGCATGGCTAATTGTTAGGGGAAAACTCGTCTTTTTCCCCTTAGGGCGGATGGGGATGGCAACATGGCCAACACGAGCGATGGTTGGAGATAAGGGGCACATGGACAACGGGGGGGGTGTGAAGGAAAGGGCAACGAGACATGGAAAAGAACGCTACGATGCGGCCTGCGCTTATCACTTCATATCGCTTTTTTTACTTGTGGCGGGTGAAGAACAACACAGACAAAGGAAGGTGGGAAGAAATAAGCAACATAGACACTGAAAGGTTGGAATGAATAAGCAACATTGACAGTGGGAGTGTGGTGGGTGGGTGGTAAGAAGCAAGATGGACAGTGGGAAGGTGGGGAGTGGGAGGGAAGAAGCAACATCAGCAATGAGAGGGTGACTGGTAGGAGAGGAAGAATTAAGATGGCTAACGGTGGGGTGGGATGGAGAAGAAACAACATGGACAAGGTGGGGTGGGAGGGGGATGAAGCAACATGGACACAGGGTGGGAGGGTAAGAAGCAACAAAATGTGTTCCAGACGTTGCTGTACCCCCGTTGGTGTTTTCACTTGTTTCCACCTGTTCTACGGGGCTTCGCGCTGCACAGCATATTAGGTCACGCCCCCGACCACGCCCACTGCCCATGGGTGGCTATTTCTTCACTGGCCAGGCATGTCCGTGCCACTGTCACGCCAAAAGCAAGCCTGTCTGTGCCCAGTTCATGCCGAGTGCCCCTGGCTCTCCCAGTCCAGACCCATGGCCTATAAGCGGGTACATCCGTGATGTGCCTTTAGCACTCAGCTGCATAGGTAAGTGCACAGCTGCATTCCCGTCAGACATGGCTGATGTTTCCTCAGTTGGTCATTATACTTGCCCTACTTGTAACCTAGGTTTGGGCCCCTTCGCTCCTGCTTTTGGCACTTCTGCCAATATTCCTGCCACCCAAAATAAGTCTTCACCTAAATTTAATAAACACTTGTCCTGTGTGCTCATCAATGCAAGACAATTCCCTCACATCTTACCCCGATGATACTCAAATTTTTATCTCCCTTGCCAATGATGCATCTGGCACAGGAACCAACTTTTGCAACTGTATGCAGGCCGTCAGCCAATGGATGGCAGAGAACTGCCTTCAGCTTAATTCAGGAAAGACTGAGGTCCTGCTCTTCGGAGCTCAGCCCTTGTTTTAGACTTTTGCCTAATGGCCCCAAGACAAGGGCTCGCTTCCTTCTCCTGTCAACAAGACCAGTAACCTGGGTGTCCTGATTATTAACAAACTGTCTCTTACTGACCAAGTCAATGCGGTCACTTCCAAGGCCTTTCACACTCGTGGGTTGATAAAAAAGATACCCCATTTTATCCCTCCTTTGCTCTACAAAACGGTAGTGACTTCCTTTGTCCTAGCCAGACTCCACTACTGTAATGGTCTGTATCTAACTGCACATCAACATGTGCTTAATAGGCTACAGACCTTGCAGAATGCAGCCGCCTGGCTTCTTCTTAAAATCCCCAAACGCCCATCGGTATCTTAACCTATGAGGAAGCTACACTGGTTGCTCATCAGGCACAGAGTTACTTTTAAGGCTTTATGCATTATTTACAAAGCTCTACCCGACCGAGGCCCTTGTTCCTCAAGAATAGCTTTAACTGGTACATTCCCAATAGGTCTATAAGATCCTCTTCTGCCAAAACCGTTATCCTGCCCAGATTCATACACGCGACCTGGGGCGGCCGCAGCTTGGTGTGGGGAGCCTCTCAAGCCTGGAATAAGCTTCCATTACATATCAAAACTTCCCAAACTCTTCTGATCTTCAGAAAAACCCTCAAGACTTGGCTATTTAACTCTTTATAATGAGTCTCAGTCTTATACCGGTCTTCCTGCTACAATGTTGCAAGCGCCAAGACACACCCGGGTATTCGAGCGCTTAATAAAACTATCTAACATAACAATAAAAATAGTGCCTCAATCATGGGGTAATCAGCGGAAGGACAGCAATCAAGCGGAAGCAATCATTTTTTGGTCCATGCTCCAACCGAAACAAGGGGAAGTGAAGTCTGCATGTGCAGGCCAATCAGAAGGCAGCAAAGAAGAGGGACCATGAAGTCAACGAATGGTAAGCAATGGTCAGGCTGCAAGCCCCTTGTTGAATGCAACACTTCTAGCAAGCGAGAGCGCATGCAGCACATGCCCTGTCGCAGGCAAGACCTAAAGACAAGAAATTCAGTTGAAATTAATGTAGTTCTACAGTTTTGTTTTACAGTTGAGCAGTAGCCTTCTTTTTGCTATGGGCTACAAAGAAGGGAGACTAGAAGTAAACCTAATAGCAGGCCCAAAGCGATAGGTTAATGTTTTGTGGGTGTGGCCCAAGGTTCAACTGTGGCATGAAAAGGGGTCTTGGAATTGGACAGGACCAGCTCCACAACACTCGTTAAAAATGGCACATCTAAAGTGAGATTTTGAAGAACACAACACTTTTTTCAGTATTTTTTAAAGTGTTAATATTGTTGTACCTTTACAAATATTTGTGATAGTTAGTAGGCCATATGTTACTAGTAGTAGCTTTACGACTGCAGAGTCTCTGCGCATAAAAAGATAGGAATGTGCTATATTTTTATGTGTGAGGACTTCGCAGTCATAATGATACTACAAGCAAAATCCCTTTGTAAATAGCAAACAATCGTAAACCTTAAAGAAAAGAGTAAGTTTACCTTTGTGAATCAAGCCCCATGAGTCCACCTTTATTTTCGTTATTGAACTTATCCGGCATCACGACAAAAAGTGTATACTGAAGCTCACATTGGCTGAAAGAGGGATTGGGGTTATTTTAGGCAGTCCGATAGGTCCTGGTGATTGGAAGCTGATAGGCTGCTTTATTTTTTCAAGAATAAATATTAGGAAGTGTTGAGGGCTTTGAATGTGCATTGTTGTTTATTTGGGACCATATACTAGATTAATGTTATGTCCTAGTTTCAAGTGTCTGTGCCTCCCAGTCTTGTTCCCTTGCCTAATCTTTGTACCCGCACATTAGTTTCCCTGCGTTCTCTTGTCCTATTGTCAGTGACCTTCTGTAAGTCTTGGCATGCATGGCAGTGACCGTTTGACCTTCAATTCTTATATCCTCAAGTCAATTTCATAGTGCCTGTCATTATGGGTGACAACAGCTGTGTTTCATTGTTCAAATATCAATGGCCCTATATTAGTGTTTGTGTCTGACGTCCACATTTTTCATTGGCAAGTTTCAATGCCCCATTGTCAGTACTCCAGTGCCAATACTCCAATCACAATGTTTGTGTCAGTGTCCTAGTGTCACCATTCCAACATGTGTCACCATGTAATTTGCCCTAGTGTTAGGGTTTCATTGTTATCTGTGGCTGTGTTCCAGTGGAAGCGATGGACAGCCCAATGTCAGAGCTAGTGTTCCAGTGTCTATATTCATATCAGTATGCTTTTGTGTCAGTGTCCCTAAAGCGGTATGTTTGTGTCAATATCTCTGTGTCAGTGGCACATTATTAGTATTTATGTGCACATCTTGGCTGCCCAGTGTCTGTGCCCCACCCCCAGAGTTTTCACTCTGTCAGTGTCGATGCTCTAGAGCCAACAAATTAGCTTCAATGCTTTAATGCTGATGTCCTTGTGTCGTGTCACTTCCTAATATTATTGTCATTATCCATGTGTCATAGGATCTTTGTGTCAGTTAGCCAATTCTGATGTCTTGAATCAAAGTCTCTGCTTTAGTAATTGTGGACTTATCAGTGTTCCTGGGTCAGTGCCCCATGTCAGTGTTCATGCATTTGTGTTAGTGCCCGCTCTGTTTCCCTTGTCGTTGTTCCAGTAACAATGTCAGTGTTCCTGTTTCCCCATTTACCTGTGTCCTATGACAATGTCCCTTTGTCAGATTTTCCATGTCATTACCCATGTGCCAATGTCAGCATTCCAATGGCAATATCCCAATGTTAGTTTTAATGTATCTCTGTCAGCGTCTGGTTGATCCACTGTCTGTGTCTCCTTTTAGATGGTCACCCCCATTTTTTTGTGGACTGATGCTGCTGGATTTTTCACCTTGTGCACTGGAACCCTTGTCTGTGTCTAACTGGACTTCTCCTATCACTTCTGAAAACGTGTGACTTAAAAGGTTTTGGAACTTCAAGACATCAGAAGCACCAGGACGCACCTGCCAGGCTGAACCTTTCCAAGACATGACCTCGCTGGGCTGAGGAAACAGGTTTACCCCGCTGTACCTTGTCCAATACCTATCTGACATCGTGGAGGCTTCCTCGGATAAGGCCTGACTTCCATTTTTGAGACTAAGTCCCATGGTAAAACCTCAAACCATGTTCAACTTGATTGGTGTATCGGACCTGCGTCCAACCTGGTGGGCCTGAAATCGTGCTTAGGTCCTGGACTACCACAACCAGTTTACCAACATTGGAGCTTAGTGCTTTTTGGCAATATTTTTACTCAAATCATCTAAAACTCATACTGCAGGTTCCCTTTTTAGATTTTTGTTGTTTTGTTGTCATTTTGCTCATTAAATTAGTCTCCATTTTTATAAATTTGAGTGGGATTTTTATTGTTTTGTGTCTTTGACTCTTTAACTGTTTTGGTACTTCTAAATGCTTTAGACATTTTCTCTAATTTAAGCTTCATCAGGGCAATTATCTGAGGTTTCATTTCATATATGGTCTTTATTTCAACCCCGATCACCTTCCTTCATTGCTGTCGCGTTTATTTGACCTGCCACGGGTTCTCGTATTGACATCCGATCGCGATGAAGTCCATATAAGGGATAAAATGCGTTGGCTGGGCCTACCATGTTTGTGAATTGAATAAAGGATTTTGAGATAACACACAACGTTTGATGTTTGGCTCTAAAGTAAAAAATTGGAAAAGGAAAAAAAGAGAGTGATTACAGCTACTGAATCGGTGCCCTCCTACATATGAAAAAAATTAATCCAAAAAGGGATGGACTTACTCAAGGGGCAAAAAATTTGCTTTTTAGACATTATATCCAGCATCTCCAGTGAACAGGGGAATTTGGGGCTGCACTAAATTGGAGGGCTGCCAAGAGAGCACTCCGTTTGTGCTTGCCGCCGCACGTGCCTGCTTTTTGGGTTATTCTACCATGCTAAGGTCACTCCGCTGCACAGACTGTGCTTGCCAAGGGACATCACGACTGCCATGACCATGTTCCTCAGTATCGCTGTAAGGCGAGTCATTGGATGGAACTCCACCAACTGAAAAATCACGTCCAGATTCTGCTCAATTTTCCTCTCCATCATGTGCTGCTTCAGTATCTGATTCTGCCTCAGAGTTGCCCTCCATAACTCAAGGTAGGACTTGGGCAGCAGTCATCCACAGAGATGCCATCTCTGCTGACTGACTAAAACATTCCTTCTAAAACAGTGCCCTACGTAGAAGTTCAAAGTATGGTTCTAAATCATTCAAGCAGTTGTGCATCTGTGAGATGTGTGCAACAGTAAATAAACAAGAAAAGCATATCTTTTTCGATGCAGCTGCAGGTTCTCCGAAGACACTAAAAAAAGACTAAAAGCAGACACAGTATTACTTCACCTTGCCACATACCCAAAACCGGATCATACTTTTGTCATGGCTTATGCAAAACTTTATTGTTGGGGGAGGCCGCTGGGCCATTGACAGTATATAAGTAATTTCCTTAAGGCAAAAATGTACTTTTGATCCCAAGAAGCATACATTCACATAGTAGCCCCTGCTTTGCGCGTAGTTGCTCCTTGTGGAAACTCACAGTGCTATCACCTGGTTTACTGGAATGAAGCGGAATTATGCGGCAGGAGAGCACCAAATTAGGTCACATGGTTGACTAAATTATGCAGCAAGAAAAGGCAACTTATGTGGCATAATGCGGCACAATTATTTTGATAGCATTACTTCATAATTTTGTGAATTGTAAACCTGATAATACTGTCTGGGCAAATATTTCACCTCATTAGTACCAGTTTAGCAACCAAATACAGAAATAAGCAAATGAAAGATGACCAGTTAACTTTTGCACAGAGGCTTCCACTGCGTGCGAACACATGTCACCGCATATTTAGTAACTTTTGATCCCTGTGAGTTAGAAATAATGTTATTTTCTATAAACTGCAGATTAGGCAGCAGATGATAGATTATGTGGCAAATGCAGCAATTGTTTTTAAAATGTGTGTTTGTGAAAACAGACATTTCTAAAAAAAAATATGTATTGCCCCCAAAGGAGTTTGACCCATGTTAAGAGGGCTGAATCTCTACCTACATTTCTTTGCTTTTTCCTTTTTTGGATGTGTGGTTTCCCCAGGGGCCGCAAACACCATCCCCCCCACACCCCCAACCAGGGAAAACACATTTTCCCCCAAATAAATTGAAGGCCAAAAGGGGGCCGACCAGTATGCCAGGAATGCCGACCCCCTGACAATTTCTTCATTTTTATTCTATAAAAAGCATTTTTCAATTCCCCTTCGTGCTGCCCAGGGGGAAAACCACCTTTATTTTTCAAATATTTATCCCCTGGGGAGGTCAGCCCATTCACACCACGAGGGCTAACCCCAAACACCGGTCCCTGGAGGCCTTGTGGGTTTCATGGTTGTGGATCACAGCACGACTGCCACCCACAACCAGGACACCTTTTCAGGAAGTCATCGTTGGAAAGGGGAGAGTTTCCTCAAACGTCGGGAGGCATCATGGACCTGAAAATCCACACTGGAGAGAGAGAGCCCTCCTAACTGCTTGCTCCTCTGCGTCCATTGGGGAAACTGTGACGTCAGCGGGCCTTGCGGCATGGTTTTATCAAAGATGGGCGGGAGGGGGGCAGGGGCTAAAGCAGAAGTGATTCTGCTTCATCCCCACCTTTTAAGAAAAAGGAATCCTGTGGTGCAAGCACTGGAGGATCCAATTCATGCCTCCCCAATGTCAGCAAATGGCTGATGGATGCATTGGGGAGGTAGTCCGGCTGTCGGCTAGCTGCACCAAAAGGGTTAACCCATTTCTTTAGTTTATACTTAAACTTGAGCTTATTAATACTGCCTCAGATCTCCTCCCTTTTCTTTCACTTATCGTTGGATGCAATTCAAACCACATCATTGCTAGAAAAAAGGGAGGCACAATCTGTCCTATTCTCAGTAAAGAAGTACTGATGGCATTACCAATGCTGAGTTTTACCTTGCAAGACCTGCCTGATGGTAAAGAGTTGAACACTTGCCTAATACTTGAGAGAGTTACTGATTCAGCTGTTACCAGTAAACTCTCTCCACTGAATTCAGGGTAAATATAGGGGGTTTATCAGCGAGTGAAGATCAGTGTCCAAATAGCAGTGATCTTCACCCTCACCGTTACAAGTCCTCCTACCTGCTGTGGAGAACACTGCGTGATCTGATGGACAGGAGGCCCAGGTATATTTGGAACTGACTCCTTGTGCATTTCTAGACAAAAGTCTATATTCTGTCATTACATAAGTTCTTAGTTCAGGGTGTCCAAAAAAGACTCGTTCACAGTGATATCTATCAAAGACTTTGGCACACAAATTATTAGATGTTTAGGCCTAGATGAAATCTGGAAACCCTGTCAAAAGCCTTGGAGAAATCAATGAATGCACGATGCAAAGGCAAGTACCTACGGGGTCATAAGACTTGCCAACAGTGCCAGTGGCACAGCATTTTAAAAAAAAGACTGCCCCGTTTTGAACCCTGTCTGGCATGACAGTGTGATATTATTTGACTCCGACCAATCTAACAAGTAGCTCAGGAGAACACTGCTAACAACATTTCACACAGACTTCAACACTGATAGTAAACAGTAGTTCCCAAGGTACATTTGTGGCCCATTTTATAAACCCCCCTGTCCTTACTCTGGTATAATAATCCTAATTTGAACGACAGTTTGATACTGAACTACCAGAATAGGTGCCCATCGGTGCCATACAGCCATGAAAACATTACTTAACATAAAACAACAATGTTTCAACATATTTTATAACTTGTAATCCCACACATACATGGAAAGTTAAATAAAATTGAGACCCAAACAACCATGTAAATTTGTCATAATTAATGATGTATTAGCATTATTCAAAAAGTAAAAATAATATAGCAGTGCACTGCTTTATTGTGATGGCATAGTGCATTTGTGATAAATGAGGTGCAGAATCAATTTCGGTACAAAAAGGGATATAAACGTTAGTATCAACAGGCAGCATTGATCATATAAAAATTCATTGAATTATTCCATAATATTCCATTTGAACTATTCAATATTGCCGATTTTTCACAATGGTACAAATAATGCAGTCCATATTGTAAATTGGAACTTGTTGACATTTCGACCCCCATTGGTTTACTTAACCACGGTCATCATCAGGACATAGGTCTAAACAACATTTAGAAAAAAAACTAAAAAGAAACAAGGAAAAGCAGACGTTGTGCACCCATATTGTGGAGGAGGAATTTTTTAAAACACTGAAACAAACAGAAAGGAAAAGAGATTGGGCTGACCTAACAAATTGATCTAAAAGAGGCAAACCAGAGATAGCAACAAAATTGTTAGCACTAGAAATGCAGCATTAACATTAAGGATTCAATACCAAGGTCCAAAGCAATCAGCTCTAGGAGAACCTATATGGGAAAATAGGAAAATAATAAGCAGCGCAGTCCAGTGGTATAAGTTCAAAACTAGAGAAGGAAAATAGAAACAAATGTTATACAATACCTGGTGGTGGAAAAGTTAGAGAACCATCCTGTTCTATTTTTGATGCCCAGTAGAGCAGCACAATGTAGGCTCCACCCTTATACGTCTCAATTTTACAGTTATGTACTCATATTTGACATTATACTCACGGTGTGCCTTAAATTCATTAACGTATGTGTAGCATTTAAAATGTTTTAATGAGATGTAGTTATTTTAGGGATTCGAGATTTATATACAAATGCATTAATGTTCAGTAAAAATGTAATTGTCTTCTCTCATTCACGTTTGCATTTATTCTTAAAGGTATACATGCACATGTATAATCATCTATTTGAAGTTCATATTAACTGCTGTGTTGACTTAGCCTAACTACAGTTCTCAATTCAAATGCACATTGCTTTGCCAGTGTAGTCTTTCTTTCCTTTGCAGGTGCCTTATCATGTTTCTCATTAGGTAGAGAAAGGTTTATTGTTTGCAATTAGACTGTTGATAGTGAGGCCTGAAGAGAAGAACTCGGCAGCCAATGTGGAGAATTAATGGTCAGAAGAGGCCTTCTGTTCATGATGTATCATGCCGGCGAGATGTTCAAGGTTGTGATTTACAATCCAAGTTTCGATTCTATATGAAACTTAAGGAAAGTTACAAATGCTCCTATCAAGTAATGATTTGAGGGTTCCTGGTGGTGTGAAAGGAGATAAGGATGTTTTTGAATTTCCTGTTATTTAATTGGTGTTCCCACAGTTAGTAGATTCAGATTCCCTTTAGATTTGGAGAAGTGCACACCTCTCTTCTCTGCTTGCCTTATTCTTACAAGTGTGAAGCTTTAAGCTAAGCACTTATTCCCTTTTTCTGAGATTTCTACAGAAGCCTATACTATGCTGACACCTTCTGTGCTCCCTGAATAGAGACCCCGAATAGATGACCTTGTAGTCGATTCATGTTTAGAAGGGAAAAGAAAAGTTTCTTTATGGAACACATTTACTTTAATTTATTTCTTTATTGTTTTGGTTGTCACAATTCTATTTCTCATTTCATTACGACTCAATCTATTGAGATATTTCAGCTTCCCAGCTGTAATGTTGTATCTTTTGAGCTTATTCTAAGTATGTTTATATACCAGATTGGTCAATAACCTAAAATAAAACCCATTTAACCATATTTGGTGATTCCTGGTCCTTTTTGTGGATTCACATTGACTTCACAAGCTAGAAATGTATTGTTGATGTCTTCTCCATTACATCGCTTCAAGCCAACCAACAAAGATTAATACGACCAATGCGGAAAAATCTTTAAGGACTTTACTAAAAGATTGCGGTGCAAGTGCCAGCACTGTCAGATGGTAGCACATCAGACGGTTGGTTACTGAAGCAAAGGGTTGGTTACTGAAGCAAAGGGAGCTAGAATACCCTTGTAGGAACTCTAGACTTTCCAAAACCCAGTCCTAGCCCTTACAGCCCATGTCTCGGTTTAGAGGAGCAGCAGCAGTTCAGAAAAGAGTTGGATGTGTGAGTATTAATTGGGTTGTGTGTTTCAAGCTTGCGGTATGTTGTTAAGATTGTGTGATGTGATACAGTTAAGTTTTAGTTGTTATGTAGATGTGAATGAGCTTGATGCTGAGCAGTTGAAGTTGTTATCGAGCTGGACATAGCCTAAGATCCCGGGATAAGTGTGAATACACTGTGTTGTAATTTGCCTGCTAGGTTTTGTGGTGTCAGTCGTGAGGAACCATTGACTGCACAATTGAGATAGGGATATATAACTTTGTGTGAGAGTAAGTTGTGATTGGTGTGGCAGAGGAGAAACTGCATTGATCGGGGTGATTTTCTGCTGGTCAAGGTTTCACTCGTGTGCGTCTCAGTAGGTCGGAAAGTGTCAATCTGGACCATTTCTTGTGTGATTCAATACTTTGAATTCCTTAGTGGAGCAGACAAAAGTTATTTCTTGAAAGTGCTTAGTATTTTGTTTTATGATCGCTTAGGTGTTGAGAAAAGGGTACACTATTAAAATTGTAAAGGAGGGTGAACTACTGAGAGGTATGAGAAGTACGTCATTGGGTGCTGCGCTGGGATTGGACGGTTGGCGCTGCGCAATTATTGCTTGGTTATGTCACAGAGAGCTGCGCTGTGATCGGTCAGCACGAGAGGTGCCACGCTGAGATTGGTCATTGCCGCCGAAAAGAGAACTGTGGTTAAAGACTTTATTTACTGTTTTGAAACTAAATTCAATTTGTGATTGCTGATACCACGGCTGAAAAATGAAATGTTTCAGGGCTATCAGAGATTTGATTAGGAGAGACGTGAGAGTTCCTGTTCGAGAAGAAAAGGTGCCACCAGAAGGCATGGCGGGCCATTATATGGCCATAAATGTGGGGCTCCACATGTGCATTTGGTTGAGTTAATGGCATAAGATCACTAAAAAGGAAGGTGCTTTGATGTTTCCTTGCTATGGGACATTCAATTTGAGAACTACTGAAAATCTGAGAAGAGTATTGTATGAGATCAAGCCATCCCCTAGACCCGCACAGTATGAGGCACTTAATTATTGGGAGCGTGCAGCTTGTGTTAAAGAAAAGAAAGAGTATCAGGGTGGCGTCAGAAAGGCAGTGCGCAGCTGTGCTGAAGCTACATGGGATGCAGAACAACAAAAATGGTGGGCTGTCATAATTGAGGGAACTAATACCCATGCATTGATGAGTGAGGGACCTCAGAAATAGAAGATGTAGTAGAAAAAAGAGGATAAAGTAAAGAGTTCAGAGGGCTCAGGCGAAGATAGTGATAGTGATTCTAGCGAAGATTTCCTGGATGTGTTATTGTCAACACACCCACCACCTTATAACATGACCCCACACCCACCGCCTTGTAACGTGACCAAATCTGATGGTATTGCTGCTACCTGTGAAAACACTAAAAGAGCCACCACCCCACTGAATACAAGTCAGAATCCTCTGGGAGAAAATTTGGGGATTCGTGCCCCTGTTTACTTGACTGTTTCTAATGCTCCAGATACAATAACTGTTCCAGTTACCATTGGTACCACAGTTCCCTTATATGAACCTGAGTCATCAGGAATCACGACACATGCTTTGACAGTTCCTACTGGAGTAAATACGTCAACTACTATTCCTTTTGTTCCTGAATGGGAGGGAAACAGGAAGAACTCCTTTGTTCCCGAATAAGGTGGCTCACCCTTATGTTGCTCCTGTATCATTGGCGATAAACCAGACAGGACTCACCCCTGTAGAGGAACCCACTCAGAGGTCGCAAAAATCTCACCTGTCCATTTGGAATTCAGCACAGTGTATTTCAAACAGTAGTCCCCAGGAAAGGATAACGTCCAACACCTCTGGAGTCCAAAATGGTGTTAATTCACGAGAGTTGGATGATTTGATTAGGTTTTCAGTGGGTCCCCACGAGAATGTGAAGGTTCGGAATTGAGCAGGGAACTCCAGTCTCAGAGGAAGGAAACTGCAGTGGATGTGGTCAAATTAAAATTAGATTTGGATGAGAAGACATCAGGAAATCTTGATCTTTCCCGATTAGATACCTATCAAGAAAGCAAACTTATATACATGTGCAAGGATGTTACTAAGCGTGCAAGACAAGTTCATGATAAGCTGGCTGAATTAGCACGAGTGTATGATGTAGGTAGGACCAAATCCTTGCAGAAAAGTTATTGTGTATGTTTTGATGAAAGTGATAAAACTAGTATTAGGACAGTGGGGATGAAATTGCAAATTAGGAAGTTTATTGGGAGCATCTGTAAATGGAGTCAGTTGGACAAGTGGGAAGGCAAGTGGGCCAAGAAGAAAGACCAGATAAAGCAAAGGGGGAGCCACCTCCTTCTTTGATAGATGGAGAAGGTGCTTAAAATATCCAGCTGAGAGAGGTGCCTGGTGGATGTTATGTTCATGTACTGTGGAGTAGGAGTAATCTTGTTTCATTTACTAATGGTTTCCCTAAATTGAGAGAGAAGCCAGTGAAGTGGTATACCCAGGTTGATTGATTTGTAAAGATTTCACAAGTATTGTTGGTGGATTTGAATACCCCTTTCAACACTGTGGTACCTAATGACTTGTGGGAAGAGTGCAAAGTGGCTATACAGTGGCCAGAGAAAGAGCCTCAGAGAAATCCAATACATCATGCCCTGTCGCCTTTGGTGATGAAAAAGTATCAACAAGTGACTACCTTTTTGAAAGGAAAGATATCGGCAAAGGATATTGATTGGATTAAGATTGACTCAAGAACC
This sequence comes from Calotriton arnoldi, assembly GCA_963921515.1. Classification (NCBI taxonomy): domain Eukaryota; kingdom Metazoa; phylum Chordata; class Amphibia; order Caudata; family Salamandridae; genus Calotriton; species Calotriton arnoldi. The sequence continues at coordinate 422,715 of CAWUFW010000954.1, forward strand.
CAAAGAGACTGCGTGCTTTTCATGAGAGATTGTTGCAAGTGTTTGGACAACACAGTGGGATGGAAGATCCCAAAACCAAAGACATGGAAAGTTTTGTGTCTCAAATTGTGGAAGGATTGAAGCCTAAGCTTAGTATGGTGATTCAACAGCATTTCATTTGTTGACAGAATAAGTCAATTGATGGGATCTTGAGGTATACAAAATACTGTAGCGATAAATTGGAAATGAAACAGAAGCCATTAAAAGAAAAGCTCATGCTGGCTCAGATAAAAGCAGCACAGAGAGGAGGTCAGAATCAACCGTATGTGGGGAATGTTGGTGTTATGCAAGGTGGTATGCATCCACAGGGAGTTCCTGTGAGGCAGGGTGGAAATAATTACCCACAACAGGATACGGGGCCGTGGTTTCCTGATTTACCCAAGCACTGGGATTGATACGGTCACATTGAAGAAATCAAATCTATGTCATTATTGTAACAAGTTAGGGCATTGGAAGCGGGAATGGCATCTTAATCGCAACAGAGTAATGAACGAAAATCAGGTTCAAAATTCAGGTTTGGCGAGACACAGGCTAGCAACCCCATACAGCCACAAAATGGGCAGAGGACAAGGATGCAAGGTTCTATTATACAACAAGTGCCAGTAATGCAAGTACCTCAATCTCCGATTCCTAGGAAAAATGTAAATGGTCCTAGATTTAATACTAATCTTGTCCCAAATTTGCATCAGAATCCTCTCCAGAACCTAAATCCATTCCAGACGTTTCCTGTGTTTGACACACTTGAGAGCTACGGTTCAGATCTGTCACAATGACGGTGCCTGAGGGGGGAGGACAATGGCGCAATCTGAGAGGTAGACCAGAGTGGTCCATTCGTGGAAGGTGAAGTGAATGGCTACCTTGTATCATGCTTGATTGACACTGGTGATAACCATTACACTGTTAGAACGGTAAACAACGTTTACCACGAAACTTTTTCCCCGCAGGGAATTACAACGGGGTCGTTACAACGACCACGTTGTAATTCCGCATACCATTACTCCGCAAGTCAGAACAACGACTTGCGGAGGGGGGAGAAGGTGTTGATTTAAAATCCAACACCTTCCCTACTGTCCTCACCGACTGGAGTTGGAATAGTAAATTATACTATTCCAACATCCAGCGCCCCCCCTCCGCAAGTCGTTGTTACGACTTGCGGGGTAATGGTATGCAGAATTACAACGTGTTCGTTGTAACGACCGCGTTGTAATTCACTGCGGGGAAAAAGACTGTGTGATAACGAGGTATATTCGTTAGAACAGAGGAAATTCCAAACCTACCCTTCTCTGGAAAAAATATCCAAGTTGTGGAGGTTGCAAATAAACAAATGACAATCCCTGTAACACGAGAAGTGCCAGTTCAGATAGGGTCCTTTGAAGAGAGACATCAGTATTGTGTGATTCTAGTTTTGTGAATTTTTAGGACACGATTTGCTGTTCAAGCTCAAATGCAGCATTTATTGCATGCTGAAAGGTGTGGAATTCCAGACCCTTGGCAAGGATGTTGATTTCAAATTGGCGAGTCAAGGGCCAGGTATTGGACTGTACTCTTTGATGATGACCAGCGATTTGCCACCGGATCTCAGACATATGGTGAACCCTGAAGTGTGGGACTTCTCTGCAAAGGACATCGGTCTCATAAAGGGAGTTAAGCCTGTCCATTTAAATGTTAAACCTAATGCTGAATATCCAAGTACTCCTCAGTACATTTTGACACCCGAAATTATAGTAAGGATTACCCCAGTGATTGAGTCAATGTTACAACAAGGCAGATAATGGGCACTATATGTAACTCACCCATCATGGGCCTGCAGAAACCTAGCAATTAGTACCGCATCATGCATGACCTGAGAAAGATTAATAACTTTGTTGTTCCCTGTTATCCTGTGGTGCAGAATCCAGCTGTGATTTTATTTCAGATTCCATGTTGTCGTGTAGTTCCTATGAGACCTATATAGGATCTGCGCGTTTAGACAACATACACTGTGGGACTGGTGTCCAGACTGTGTACCAGCTAGCTCGCAATGCCACTATAACCTCCTCTTACCAAGGAGAGAATAGTTCTTGGCAACTATCGAACATGACAACCCTGATCCCTCAGGACCATGGAAACAGTAACTTACTGAGAGGTTTACTGTGATTGATTTGTACCAGGCATTTTTCCCTATACCCTTGCATGGGGCAAGTCAGAACCCTTTTGCCTTCCGGTTCTAGCAATGTGTTTTGGCATGGTGTTGAGTCCCACAGGGGTATGCAGAGAGTCCCTCGATCTTTAATCAGAGGCTTAAAGGAAATCTTCAGTCCCAGGTAATGCTCAGTATCTGTCTTGGTTCAGTACATTGATGATCTGATTAATAGCATCAGACACCCTAGAAACTTGCAAACAAGACACCATTGCATTGCTAAACCACTTGGCTCAGAATGGACCTAAAGTGTCCCCAAATAAGTTGCAGTATTGTCAAAGAGACGTTCTGTATCTCGGACATATTATCGAGAAGGGAGCGAGGAAGGTGTCACAAGAAAGAATCTCGGCAATTCTAAAAACGAATCCGCCAACTATCCAGAGAGAAGTCAGGATGTTTTTGGGAATGGTGGGCTACTGTTGACAGTGGTTACCCAACTTTTTCCTAGTAGCCAAGCTTTTACAGAGGCTTAGACACAAGGATGTGTCGGATCTGGTACCATGGGATAATGATTGTTAGATTTCATTTCTAGGGCTGAGAGAATGTCTCTGTCTTGCCCCAGGGCTGGGCATGCCTGATTATAATAAAGCTTTTATGCTGTTCTGCAGTAGGAGGGAGGGCTGTGCTCTCTCAGTGCTTACACAGATGCATGGGGATGCACGAAGACCTGTGGCGTAGTTATCTGATACTCTTGATCCTGTAGCCACACAACTGCCCAGATGCCTTAAAGCTGTAGTGGCAGTAGGTGTCAGCATTGAAAGATGTGAAAGTATTGTCATGGTACACCCTCTTACTGTAATGGTGCCCTATTCCATGGAGATTATATTTGCTGCTGAGAATATCACTCTGAAGCGGTATGCTTCCTTGAACTCTTCTACGTTGTTACTTTTGCCGGAGAATAAAACTGATGATGGGGAGTTGGAGCATGATTGTCTTGATGTCACACAGCTTAGCCCCAAGCCAAGACCATATAGACAAGATGAGCCACTAGCAGAGCCGATAACATACTGTTTGTGGATGGGTCTTGCCTAAGAGACAATGGGGAAACCCTGAGGGCAGCATACGCAGTGTGTCTGGTCACGTGGGCAGTGGACGACTCCTGGCTCCGAGGGGTGTCTTCTGCACAAGTGTTGGAACGGATTGCTCTTACTAGAGCTTGCTATGTCTCTGACAGCTGAGAGTGACTATTTTTACTGACAGGTAGTATGGCTTTGGTGTGGTTCATGACTTTGGACAGTTATGGTCACCAAGGGGAATCATGACATCAGCAGGATTCCCCATCTGCAATGGAGAACATGTCATGAGATCGTTGGAGGCATTGCAGTTGCCTACCAAAATTACTGTTGTAAAGTGTTCGGCCACAAGAGTGGAGATGACTATGTAACAGTTGGCAACCGATATGCTGATGAGGTTGCACAATATTGTACTCATGGGTCCTGAACATTCAATGGAGAATATGTAAATGAATCTGAAGATGAGACCAATTACAACCTTCTGTTAACAACGGCTAATACTTGGGAAGAAGTGAAAAGGTTGCAGGAGGAAGTACCAGAGGCAGAACAGGAGGGTTGGGTCAGAGGAGGCTGCGTTAAAAAGAAAGCATGATATTTAACTTTCAGGGGGTGGAAGACCTGTATTGCTGGACAGCTTACTGTCTCCAATGGCTATATATTTTCATGGCCCGCACATGCTGAGAGAGATGCCATGGTCAGGTTGTTTCGACAGAATTGGTGAACCCTTGTTTCAGATTGTTGGCTGAAGGATGGTGTCACAGATGTGTTGTGTGTCAACAGATGAATATAGGGAAGAGAACCACAGTGACATTAAGCCATATTGGGAAATCAATAGGTCCATTCAACAGGATGCAGATGGACTTCATCGACATGCCTGTATGCAACTTTCTGAGATATGTCCTGGATATTGTGTGTATCTTCTTGCGTTGGGTTGAAGCATACCCAACCACGAGAAACTATAGCCTTACAGTTGCTAAGTTGTTGTTGAGGGAACTGAGCCCTAAGTTCGGTTTCACGACTTCGCTGGAGTACAAATGAGGAACTTATTTTATTAATGAAGTCCTGAAAATGTTGTGTGCAGCATGACAAGTGGATCAAAGATTACACTACAGTTATCGTCCTGAGGCTTCAGGCATTGTGGAGTAGGTGAATGACATGTTGAAATCCAGGTTGGCCAAGGTCTGTGCATCAATGTCTCTGAAGTGGCCTGATGCTTGGACTCTTGTGTTAATGAGTCTTCGCAGCATTGCTGATTGGAGGACAGAACTGTCCCAGCATGACATCATCATGGGTCGAGCAATGAGACTGCCAGCATTGCCTGCAAATGCGTTTGTAAACATTACAGATTACATGATTCTTGATTACTGCAAGGGACCAGCTGGTGTGGTGCATTCTGTCTCCCACCAGGTTGGAGCTGCTACTGCCCCCCCCCCACTGTATCATGAGCAGTGCCATGGCCACAATCCTGGTGACTGGGTTGTGGTAAAGAAACATGTTCAGAAGATGTGCCTGGAACCTTGATGGAAGGGTCCTTTCCAGGTGATCCTTGTGACAAACACGGCCTTTAAGTCTGGGGTTCTCCCCAACTGAATTGATGTCGCTCACACTCATAGAGTGGAGTATCCCCTCGATGATGTGACAGTGCCTCTCTCAGAAGTGCAGATAGCAACTCATGGGCAGTGGGAAGAGGTTGAACGAGCTGCAGAAAATCATCGAGATCCTGCAACAACACATCCTGTCCTGAGTGGGGTCTTGATGAGTCGACATCTGGGGTTGAGAAAGGAAAGTCTTGGCCTGTGGCGCAAATTGAGCCAGATTCAGACCCTGACGAAGGGCCTAGTGCTGTATCAAGCCGAGTGGGAGCTGAAGACGGCTGGATAGGAAGGCAAGAGAGAGAGAGACTAAGCCTTCCTGCAGAACATTTACTGTGTACTATCACAGAGGATACTGAGGCTCTGGTCTGAGTGAAGACAAACAATCTGCCCTCAGGAGATCAAAAAGAGACAGAGTACCCTGTTGGAGGTGCTCAACACCCGAATGGATACACGTTGTATCAAATGACGGTGATAGAGGACCTTGTCCTTTGGAGTATAGCAGTGAGATTCTAGTTGAACTTCCGTAGATCAGAATTTGTTACTGAACTTTTTTTTTAATTGCTTCTACCGTTGAATGTACCTACCCGATCTACAATTGCAGGGTCTTTGAACTGACATTTGGTCTTTATTTTCATTTGAGACAATTAAATTAACTTTGTTTAAAAAAATTGAGAAGGTTCCCAAGGCCCAAGTCTGCCGAGGGAGTATAAGGGTGTCATTTAGAAGAATACAGAGTAGGTTTAGGGAAGACTAACGAAGACGTTGTAAATAACTTTATCATATGATTCATGTACTTGATTTACCATTTACAAAAGTAGAAATGTAAAGAGGAAATCCGATTGCTGCTATTTTCTACTCAATAGCCTGATTCTAGTGAAATCATGTAAACTAGTAACACTAATACACGTAGGTTTATATTAGCTGCTTACTAATAACTATTCTTGTAGGACTAATTGTTTTGCTTTTAGGATTATATTCGTCTACACTTCCTAAATCAGTTGAACCTAGATCTAAAACAACCCTTAGAAATCTGATTCCCACTGACAGTAGCTTGCATATATTTTATTTTTAGGTACTCTATGTAGATTCATCAAGGAAAGATTTTTCCTCAAACATTTATTTTAAGTTTCTTTATGAATATATTGATACCATGGACACCGAGGATAGCTATGCACACAGTTACCTGCTTCAGCTGCAGAAGGGTTTACCTATCATCATATTCCTCTTACATATGATATTACTTGGAGCCTTTTATTGAACCTTTTGTATGGACAAGGTCATTTCCAGTATTATTTTTCGAATTATGATTTAGTCTTTTCTGAAGTTCCTATGTTTAAACATTTTGTCACCCCAATGCTAAAGAGATGGATACAGCCAATTGTTTCTTTAAACCCATTGCAACATTAGACACTGCTTATGCATAGATATAATTTGACTTGCTCTTTAACTGATGTTGAAAAGAAATTGCTAGATTCAGTGGAAGACAGAAGAAGGGCGATAGATGCTAGATAGAGAACAGGGAAGTATCAAAAATATGAAAATAAGTGAGCTAAAGAAGAAATAAAGTCATCTAGAGTCAGGAGTTATGCCTGTACTAACTTTAGATTGAAAACACAAGGGAAAGCTATGTGTGCTTAGAGGTAAATCTGTAGTTCACACTAAATTGATGTGAAGGAGTGATTGTGATCACATTTTTTAATATGGAGGAATTTGGCCATTATTCATGGAATGTCAAGATCCTGTTATTCCTGGAGTTTAATATGTTTGTGGGGAACACACCTATTTTACATTGACCCGAGGGCGGTATGGCACATGTTATTTGGCTACAGTCTTCCCGAAGAATTATCATGTAGACTATCTGGATGATCCCATGTGGGGATCACAGGTTAGAATCAAATGGAGCAGTTGTGATTCTGAAATAGTTGAAGACATACTAGGTGCAATGATTCCATCTGTAGGAGTGATTTTGAATGATCTAAAAATTAGAAAACTGTCTACTATAGCTGATAAGCTAGCTACTAGTACACCAAAGTCATTGTAGTCCATGGATACTTAAATGATAGCTATAAGATCTATGGTATTGCAGAACCGCCTTGTGTTAGACATCCTTCTTGTGAAGGAGGGCAGAGTCTGTAAGATGTTGAAGGTTCAGCAATGCTGCACTGATATTCCTGATAAGAGTGAGGAGGTGAAGAAATACATTAAGAGTATTACAGACTTAAAGGGAGATTTACAGGAGTTGGAAGCTAGAGTGCTTGGGAAGCAACTGGAAACGTATTTGCTGCAGTAGGCAAGTAGTTTGGAAACCTTGGAGGTGGGATATTGGGCTTCATTTTGAGATCTCTTCTAGTCATTGCCATTTGTAATCTTTAAAGGGTATAAGAGTATAAAAGCAAGAAGGAAGGAGTAGAATGAAAAGGGAATAAAAAAGAAACAGAAAGGATGTGGAACTGGAAGAGAGTCTGTGTAGATTTTATGATGAGATGAAACACTTGGAAAACTCCAGACGTAAATTGTTGAAAACATCAGTGTTTTGAGCTGGACTCATGAGATAGTTAATTGTGGTGGCTAACATCGCCATCAGAGGGGGGAATGGGGCAGTGCAATGTAGGCTCCACCCTTATACGTCACAATTGTACAGTTATATACTCGTATTTGGCATTATACTCATGGTATGCTGAAAATGTATTAATGTGTCTGAAGCATTTAAGTGTATTAATGGTATATAATCATTGTAGGGATTAGAGGTTTATATTCAAATGCACTAATGTCCAGTAAACATGTAATCATGTCTTATTCGCTTTTTGCATTTATTCCTCAAGCTATACTTGCACATGTATAATCATGTATTTGAAGTACATATTAACTGCTGTGTTGACTTAGCCTGATGACAGGCCTCAATTGAAACGTATTTTGCTTTGCCAGTGTATTCTTCCTTTTTAGCAGGTGCCTTATCATGTTTCTCGTTAGCTAGAGAAAAGTTTACTGTTTGAATTAGACTGCTGATAGTGAGGCCTGAAAGGAAGAACTTGGTAATGAACCTGGTGAATTAATGGTCAGAAGAGGTCTTCTGTTCATCATGTACAAGGACAGTGAGATGTTCAAGGTTGCGATTTACAGTCCAAGTTTCGATTCTATGGGAAATTTAAGGGGGGTTGCAAATATTCCTATCAAGTAACAATTTGGTTGATTCCTGGTGGTGTGAAAGGAGATAAGGATATTTCTGATTCTCCCGTTATTTTAATTGGTGTTCCCACAGTAAGTAGAATCAAATTTCCTTTAGACTTGGAGAGGTGCAGACCGTGTGAAGCATTAAGCTAACCACATTCCCTTTTTCTGAGACTTCTATGTAAGTCTATACTATGCTGACACCTTATGTGCTCCCTAAATAGAGACCCCGAATAGATGTCAATTTATGTTTGAAAGAGAAACGGGAAGTTTCTTTATGCAACACCTGTTTAATTTGACACATTGGCTTCACAAGCTAGAAATGTATTGTTGATGTCTTCTCCCTTACATCACTTCAAGTCAACCAACAAAGGTCCATATGACCAATGGGGAAAAATCTTTTACAACTTTACTTAAATGTTGATATGTAAGTATCAGCACACTGTTACCATTAATCATTGGAGAGTTTATAACATTTACCACAAACCAGAAAACAACAAAAGTGGCGAGAGACATTACAAATTTTAGCAATGAAAAAACGTATCCATACCTCACAGATGATTTCTATAAGAATAACATTCCGACTAACCAACAATATCCAGGCAGATCCAGGAAAAGGTTTATTACCTTCTCAGAGCCATCGTCTCAATCTAGTCATAATTCATCGGACATTCCAGGTCCCAATTTCCATCATCCAAATAATCAGTCTTTTTTGGTGAGTGGCAACAGGCAAGGCAGGGGAGGAGGAAGATGTTGAGCATAAGGGAGTAGAAAAATAAGAACCAGAAGGCGGGTGTACAGATGGTAACATCAGATAACAGTAGCATCCAAAGGGAAGGGCCTATTTATAACTGGTCTGACCGGCAACTATCTACCCTAGAAACACAAGTATTGAGCAAGGGGTTATCATTTATTTGTACCTTTAGCTGTACATGGCTCTATGGATTTAAAAACAAAGTACTTGGATTCCTATGTTAGTTCCGTATGAAAATATTCTTTGGGGATTCTGAACGACAAACTGAATATAATCTGACAGGATTTAGAAGCAAATCAAAATTCTGTCTGTCCACTGCAGATATGCCACCTCAAGTAATTGCTTTTGAAAACCGATTTTAAATGAAGTAGAAGCATTGAATGATAGAAAAGCATGTTTTAATAACAATATGTCTAAGGAGAAAAGAGAATGTTTAAAATCAACTGATCCAAACATTATGATTAAATCAGCAGATAAGGGTGGATGATTCACCATTCTTAACACAGAAAAATATGACGAAGAAGTAATTAGACAATTTAAGGACATAAGACACTATCACAAGCTTGCTCCTGCCCATAACAAAGGATGTGGTCACGAAATAGGTCTAAATCAGAAAGAACCCCGCATGACTTTGACTTTTATGTTTATGCTTTCAACGGTGCATACAAATCTGACCAACTCCCCCCAGGCAACCCGATTATATCAGCATGTGATTCCATGTTAGAACCTCTAGCCCAATATGTGGAGTTTTTCCTTAAACCTTTTGTGGTTTTGACTCTGGCTTACATAAGAGACTCGATGGATTTTATTAATAAAATCAAGAGAAAACAATTTAATGTTGATACACAAATCTTACCACATTTGACATTGAGTCTCTTTATATGAACATGTTGCAGGATGAAGCCATACCAGTCATAACGGAGGTCCTTAATTCTAGGACCTGACCATACCAAGATCCCAAGGAATCTTTGACAGAATTGACAACAAAATATCTGAAGAACAACTTTTTCATCTTTAAAGACGAACTGTTTCTGCAAACAAAATGCATTGGCATGGAGTGTAGATTCGTACCAGAGGTGGCGGACCTGTTAATGTTTTATTTAAAGATAAATGGATTTTTGGGGAAGTCAATCCGTTCACTGAAGCAATTTCTTGCTGGTATAGATACATCAATGACTTTCACGAATGGCTAAATAATCGTGCATAAATGCTCAAATTTACCATTACAGAAGACAAAAAAATGATTACTTTTTTGGATGCCTGTGAAGAGAAATTATTGGTGGATATACTAAACCAACATATCGCAACACCTTGCTACATTTTACAAATGGTCACCTCAGATCACTTAAAGAAAATGTGCCATATGGCCAATTTCTCCGGTTTACACTTAGAGATGATTACTTTACAAATGTAGGCATTCTGAGTAAAAAGTTGATTGACAGAGGTTATCATAGGGCCCTTGTTAAAACTGCCATAAAAGGGCATTATTTACTCCGTAAGAGACCCTGTTAACACCGAAACAAAAGAATGATACATGTCCTTTAATGTTCGTTTTCACGTTTAATCCCAAGGCAAATAAGGTGAAGAACATTGTCCTTTGTAATTGGGGGATATTGTCACAATTTGGCATTCCCAAACCCTTAATTTTATCTAAAAGACGTATTTAAAAGATTGGTTAGTGGAAGAAGAACAGAGCAACGCCCCTCTGACCGGCCTCATTTGTTAGGACTACCTCCATTACTGGACATTTTAGATCTCAAACTGTGTATGGCTTATAAGTTCAATGTTGACTCAAAGAGTTTAATATTGAACGGTATAAATGTTCCACATTCTGCATTCTTCAATTGCAACACAAAAAATGTTGTATATTGAAAAACTTCCCATGCAAAAAGACTTACATCGATCAGACAACCCAACCGGTGAAATCCTGCATTTTGCAACACAGGTCCAGAATCAGATGCTGTACCTAAGGAGCTCCATTGGTACACTATTACACATCAATGAACCATACAGAAAATGAATTGGAATGGTCAGTGTTGTTTTTAGCACAACAAGGCAAAAGAGGAGAATGCATTTCTACTATTCTAAACATACAGGAAGCAAGACTGATAGAGAAATTTAAAACTGTATCAATAGGATGAAGCTGCTGATGGAATGTGAGCTTTGATTTTATAACAAAAAAGGCATCTAAGATGATCTTTAATGCAACTCCACAGTATGGTTCCTTTTTCATAACTTTCAAGCCAATCTTGAAATGAGTACAAGTTCTCCAAGGGCAGTCACACCATTGCTTACCGGGTTTGGTTTGTCCATAGTATACTTATGAGTTTATATATGTCCACACAAATAGATACACTGATTTCCCCCTCCTCTAATGAGGAACATAATTCTTTCTGTCAGTATATCAAAAACAAATTAATGCTACATGTAATTTATCAATAGGGCAACACTTGTTCCATCAAAGCAAGGATGCCCCATGTATACCATACAACATGCGAGCACAGAGCACATCCATCACAAGATGGCTGCTGCTTTTGCAAGCCACTAATGGTGTTCTGAAATGCATGAAACCAACATCTTTTTCTAATGACAAGTCCCATGCCTTTTAAAACACAGATTCTGCAATGTGATCTTTGATATAGCACAGGAGCAATACACAAGCCCATTCCCATGATGCAACATGGTTCAAGTAGGCCACCAGTAGGCTTTTTAACGCTTCACTTTTTCACTTTCAAAACGCGGAAAAATTGCTACCCTGTGGTTCAGGATAACCAATAAAAGCTTCTGATTAAAACAATGTCATTTGGATCAAAAACATAAGCCATACACTAGCATCTGTTTTAAGATGGCCATTGCCAACACTACTCTGCAATGCAATTTTATATATTGCACAGGAGCAATACATAAACACATTTTGACTATTAAAAGATGGCCACCGTATTGGCCTGCTCGCTCCCATGATGCTACATGGTTCGAGCGCAACAACAATAAGCTTTTTAATGCGTCGCTGTTAGAAATGGGATCTCTAGTTGGCAAGGGCTTGCACCTTTGTCCAAGTAGGGACCCTTCTTCCTAGTCAGGGTAAGGGTGTTACACTCGTGAAGAAACCCCTGCTCACCCTCGTGGTAGCTTGGCACGAGCAGTCAGGCTTAATTCAGAGGCAGTGTGTAAAGCATTTGCACATAACCAACAGTAATACAGTGTAGGCACTACAAACGGACACCACACCAGTTTAGAAAAATAACCAATATTTTATACACTCAAGACAAGACCAATTACGACAAAAATCCACAATACTGTACTTTAAAAATGAATGCTTGATACGGTAACTTCTTCTTTGCAGGAATAGCACAAAAGCAAAGTTCGTACGAGTCGGTAGCTCCGTCCGAGCCTACCGTGATGCTGAAAACCACAGAGTCTAACAGTTCCAGCCGACCGCGTCGATACGGGCCAGCAGAGTCGTGAACAGACTCGGTTACAGTACCTTTCTCGTTGGGGCTGGTACGGAGTGTACGAGCCGGTCGGCGTTCGTCGCAGTTGCGGTGCAAGACGGAGCGATGCAAGGTGCGGTGTCCCTCGATGCGGTGCAGGCAGCGGCTCGATGAGCGTCGTGCAGACGGAGTCGGTGAGTCCAAGGCGTGCGATGCAGGGCGAGACGATGCTCGATGCGGTGCTGACAGGTTGCGATGCAGGCGACATAGCCGGAGTGCGGGAGCTGGCGTCGGACAGCGGTGCGAGTCGGAGCGGTGCGTCGCAGACGTGCGAGCGGTGCCCCAAATGCCGTGCGGTCACGACTCTTGAGCCAGTTGCAGCGACCGCGTCGGTCGGGTCCGGTTGGTTCAGTGAAGCGATGCGATCTGCGGTGCCCACAGGTCACGGTGCAAGCAGCGGCTCGATGTTGGCGTCGTCGGACGTCGCCCACGGTGAGACCAGGGTTGCGATGCGAAGCAGGGCGATGCGGTCTGCGGTGCAAACAGGTCACCGGCCAGGGATGGATTCGGTTGACGGAGTCGGTTGCAGTTCCCTTCCTCTGTGGCAACTGAAACAGCGTTCCAGGAGCAGTACCCAGAGGCTTGTGAAGTCTTTGTAGTCCCTGAGACTTCTTAACAGGAGGCCAGCTCGGTTCCAGGCCCTTGGAGATACTCAGCACAAGTTTGTAGAAAGTTCAGTCCAGTCCTTTCACTGCCCAAGGCAGAAGCAGCAGCTGCAGGCCAACCCAACAAAGCAACAACACAGCAAAGGGGCAGTACTCCTCCTGGCAGCTCTTCCAGCTCTTCGTCTTGGCAGGTTCCTTGATTCCAGCGAGATCTAAATTCATGGGGTCAGGGCCCCAATATTTATATCCCAAATTCCTTTGTTCTCTGAAGGCAGAGAGGCCTTTGCCTAGTCCAAACCAGTTCTGGAGCACTTTGTTGACAAGTCTCCGTCCCTTCTTTCAGTGAGTAGGCCAGGGACATCAGACGCACCACAGGAGGTGGAGCCAGCATTGTGGAGGGAAGGCACTGTCCTATTCAGGGCCCAGGTGCGACCCCTCCCACCCATCTACATGTAGATCTTGCTATTCAGCCCTGTGCTGACTCACCCTGTCTCCTGGCATCCCCCAGCCCCTGTCACTCACACTCCAGACAAGGAATACACAACCTCGCAGAGGCAGGTTTGGATGGTTAGACAAGAAAATACCCACTTTCTAAAAGTGGTATTTTCAAACACAGAATGTTGAAACCAACATCACTAAAAGATGCATTTTATCATTCTGAGTCCATGCATACTAAACTCGAATTTCTACCATGTTCCCGGGGTCAGTTAGGATTATAAGCTGTAATAATCAAAACTGCCCGTTCTGGCCTAGGGGGAACAGGTAGCCTTGCAATAGTGAAAACCGAACTAGGCTGTAATTCACTTATCAGGACATGCCGCACACACCTGGGCATGTCCTACCTTTCGCATACAACGCACCCTGCCCACAGGGGTACCTTGGGCCTACCTTAGGGGTGACTAACATGTAGAAAAGGGAAGGTTTAGGGACTTGCAAGTGTGTGCACTTGCCAAGTCGACATGGCAGCCCCAGGCTGCGCACAGGCTCTGCGATGGCAGGCCCGAGTTACACTTTACGGGCTGTTTGCGTGGGTGGCACAATCCAGTGCTGCAGCCCACCAACAGCATTTGGTCTATAGGCCCTGGCACTCGCAGTGCACTTTACAAGGGACTGACACATAAACCAGATAGGCCAATCATGGAAACACCAATCCATAACACATTTTATACAGGAGCACTTGCACTTTCCCACTGGACAGCAGTGAGGAAAGTGCGCAGAATCATTACACCAGCAAAAACAGAGTCAAAACCGGGAGGTCAGAAAGCAAAAAGTCAGGGGAAACACGCCAAAAGATGCCAAGTCTAACACATGTCCCCTCCAGCTGAAAGTAGGGAGAACTACCCAACCCCATTGGAGTTCTCTTCACTAAGGCGGAAGAACCTGGACAGACCATCTGCGTTGGCGTGTTCTGTACCAGGACGGTGTTCCACCGTAAAGTCCATTCCCTGTAGGGAGATGGACCACCTCAGCAGTTTTGGATTCTCACCCCTCATTTGCATCAACCATCTGAGGGGCCTGTGGTCTGTCTGAACCCGGAAGTGAGTCCCAAACAGGTATGGTCTCAACTTCTTCAGTGCCCAGACCACAGCAAAAGCTTCCCTTTCTATGGCACTCCACCTCTGTTCCCTGGGAAGTAGTCTCCTGCTAAGGAAGACTACAGGCTGATCCAGGCCCTTTTCGTTCAGTTGTGAGAGCACCGCTCCCACACCATGCTCTGACGCGTCAGTCTGCACGACGAATTCCTTGGAGAAGTCAGGTGCCTTGAGCACGGGCGCCGTGCACATGGCTGCCTTCAGGGCATCAAAAGCTTTCTGGCAGGACTCAGTCCAGATCACTTTCCTGGGCTGCCTCTTAGAGGTCAGCTCTGTTAAGGGGGCAACGATGGTGCCATAGCCCTTAACAAATCTCCTATAGTAACCGGTGAGACCTAAGAAGGCTCTCACCTCTGTCTGGGTCTTGGGGGTTCCCAAGCCAGAATGGTGTCAATCTTGGGTTGTAGGGGCGCCACCTGGCCGCTTCCTACCTGGTGTCCCAAGTACACCACAGAACCCTGCCCGATCTGGCACTTACTGGCCTTGATCGTGAGGCCTGCACCTTGCAGAGCCCTCAACACTTTCTCAAGGTGCTGTAAATGTTCTTCCCAGCTGGAACTGAACACAGCAATGTCATCCAGGTAGGCGGCACTGAAATCCTCCAGCCCAGCCAACACCTCATTGACCAACCTCTGAAAGGTGGCAGGGGCATTCTTCAACCCAAAGGGCATCACCCGGATTTGGTAATGACCTTCTGGGGTTGAGAATGCTGATCTCTCCTTGGCCCCATCGGTTAAGGCAATCTGCCAGTACCCAGACGTCAAATCAAACGTGCTGAGGAACCGGGCAGCTCCCAACCGATCAATGAGCTCATCAGCTCTGGGGATGGGGTGCGCGTCAGTCCTGGTGACGGCATTGAGCCCACGGTAGTCCACACAAAACCGGAGTTCTGGAGTGGCACCGGGCGCCGCAGCCTTCGGGACCAAGACCACTGGGCTGGCCCAAGGACTGTGGGAAAGCTCAATCACCCCTAACGCCAACATCTTAGAGACCTCCTCCTTGATGCTGGCTCTGACCCGGTCAGTCAACCTGTAAATCTTGTGCTTCACAGGAGGGCTGTCACCGGTGTCCACGTCATGGGTACACCAGTGAGTAACACCGGGGTCAGAGAGAACAGTGGGGCGAACTGTCCCAACAACTGGCGACAGTCCCCCTGCTGCTCCTGAGTCAGAGTAGGGGAGAGGATCACACCCTCTACTGACCCATCATGCTCCTTGGTAGACAGGAGGTCAGGGAGAGGCTCACTTTCCTCTTCCACCCCATCATCTGTCGCCAAGAGCATACTCACTTCGGACCTCTCGAAGTGGGGCTTGAGGCGGTTCACGTGAAGGACCCTCAAAGGGTTCCTTGGAGCCTGCAAATCCACCAGGTAGGTGACGTCACTTTTGCGCTCCTTTACCTCATATGGCCCAGTCCACTTGTCCTGCAAGGCACAAGGTGCCACTGGGGCCATGACCCACACTTTTTGCCCAGGTTGAAATTCGACCAGAGTGGCATTCTGGTCATACCATCTCTTCATTTCTTCCTGGCTTGCTTCTAGGTTCGCCTGAGCGAGTTTCCTGAAGCGGGCAGTTTGGTTTCTAAAGGCCAGCATGTAGCTAAATACATCCTGGGGAGTTTTCCTGGGAGCTGCCTCCCAGCCTTCCTTAACCAAACTCAGAGGTCCTCTCACAGGGTGGCCATACAGGAGCTCAAAGGGGCTGTACCCAAGAGACTTCTGAGGCACCTCCCTGTATGCAAAGAGTAGGCATGGCAAGAGGACGTCCCACTTACGCCTCATGGGTTCTGTTAGACCCTTGATCATGCCTTTCAAGGTCTGGTTGAATCTCTCCACCAGACCGTTTCCTTGTGGGTGGTAAGGAGTGGTGAACTTGTAGGTTACACCACACTCCTTCCACAGGGATGTCATATACTTCGATATGAAATTGGTCCCCCTATCAGAAACCACCTCTCTGGGGAATCCCACACGGGAAAAGATCCCCATTAACGCCCGGCCCACCACTGGCGCCGTCGTTGTCCTGAGAGGGATTGCCTCCGGGTACCGGGTGGCATGGTCCACCAAGACCAGGATGTACCTGTTGCCCATGGCTGTCTTGGGATCCAGCGGCCCCACAATATCCATCCCTACCCTTTCAAAGGGTGTACCAACAACAGGAAAAGGTTGGAGAGGAGCTTTGACCTTTCTCCCACTCTTACCACTTGCCTGGCAAGTTTGGCAAGACCTACAGTGTGCATCTGACTGCCTTCGCATTTGGGGCCAAAGAAGTGGGTGACCAGCCTGTCAAAGGTCTTGTCCTGCCCCAAATGTCCTGCCAAAGGCACGTCATGAGCCAGACCCAGTAGGAAGGTCCTGAAGCGCTGGGGTACCACCAGCACACGGGCTGACCCAGGCTCAGCAACCTTAGGCTCACTGTATAGGAGACCACTCTCCCAGTAGATCAGATGTGACCCGGACTGATTACCAGCTGCCTGGTCTGCAGCCTGCCGCCGCAGACCCTCCAGAGTAGGGCACTCGTTCTGCTCCCTGCAGAACTCCTCCCTGGTGGGACCCCCTCTTGCTGCCAATGGGTCAGCTCAGAGATGTCTCCCAGTTCGGCTACCTGCTCCCCTGTAGGCACCGGGCGTCCCCCTCGAGGTCTGCCTCCTCCCAATCCGTGGGAACTTCGGGGGCCGGTTTCCCGCGCCCCTGCCCTTTCTCTTGGCAGGGACTTGGGCCACTGTTTCAGGCTCCAAGTCCTCTTGATCACCCTTTCTGGCTGCCATTGACCGAGTAGACACGCATGCCCACTCTGGCAACCCAAGCATCTCCAAGTGAGACCTGAGCTCAACCTCCTTCCATGAGGACTGCTCCAGGTCGTTTCCTAGCAGACAATCTACAGGCATGGTAGGGCTCACAACCACCCTCAAGGGACCTGAGACCCCCCATTCAAAGGGAACCTGCGCCACCATACACTGGCGCTCAGAGTTGTCGACAGCAACTACTTGGTGGAATGCTCCTGGGACTACTTGCTTCTCAGACACCAGGTGACACCGGACTGAGGTCACACTGGCTCCAGTATCTCTGAGAGCCTCTACCCTGTTCCCATTAATGGTCACCCAGGTGATATATTTCTTTGTGTTAGGGGGCACCTGGTTTCCTGGGACCATCTCACTGTCCCCTAGTGAGACAAGGGTCATTTCTGCGAGATCCCCACCCTCCTGTGGGCACCCCTCCTCCCCAAGCGCTACACTAGCCAACACTTTGGACTGTCCACCGGTGGGTGGCTGTGTCCCCTTTGGGCACTTGGGGTCCCCCTTAAAGTGACCTACCTGGTCACATGCATAACACTTGCGGGGGCCGGTCTCAACAGGCTTCCCTGTAGAGACCCCTTTCTTCTTATCACCGGGGGCTGGGAACCTTTACCCTGGGTACTAGTTTGGGGCCCTTTAGAGAACTCCTGTGCTTTACCCTTGTCCCCCCACCTTTCTGCTGGGGACCCTGCCCACCTTTGGCTGAGTCTCCCCCAAACGCTTTCTTGTGGACCCTGGTACTCACCCAGCGGTCCGCTTCCATAGCAAGCTTCCTGGGGTCCGTTAGCTTACTATCAACTAGGTGCTGGCGCAGATCTGCAAAACATAGACTAGACAAGTGCTCCCATGCAATCAAGTTGTAGAGCCCCTGAAAATCTGTTACACTACTGCCCTTCACCCAACCATCCAGAGACCTGCAGAACACATCCACACATTCCAACCAAGTGTTGGCATCAGACTTCTTACTGGACCTGAACTGATCCCTGTACTTTTCAGGAGTAAGACCATACTTCGTGAGAAGGGCATCCTTCATGTCAGCATAGGTGAGGTGATACCCCTTACCCAAAGCTATCAGAGCATCCCTTGCTTCTTCAGGGAAAAGTGGCCACAATCCTGCTCCCCAATTCTCCTCAGGGACCCCATTCATGTGTATGGCTGCCTCATAACCCTGAAACCACCTTTGTATGTCATCCCCCTTCTTGAACTCCTTGCCTACGTTCTTGGGAATGTGCACAATCCTGTCTGCTTTTCTGGACGAATTGCTGCCACCATCTGAGCCTGACTTACTCCTAAGTTCTAGCTCCTTCAGTTCTCTCTCATGTTCTAAGAGCATCTTCCTCTCCTCTATGGCCAATCTCTTCTCCTCCCGCTCACTCTCCAGCCTGAGCTTCTGCAGCTCAAACTGCCTTGCCTCCCGCCTGTCCTCCAGCTCCTCTGGGGACAGACTGCTGCTGCCTGACCTGGCGGGTTCCCCCTACCCAAAAGCACATCCACCCTGGAAATAGGCTCCTCCACCTCCTCACTGAGATTACCAGGCTGCCCATTGGCATGTCTGGCTGCTACCCAGGCCCTCAGCGCCTTCTGTAGCTCCTCCTTCCTTGTGAGGCCTTTAATTTGGACTTTCAGGTTTTTACAAATCGCTCGTAGCTCCTTTACGGCGTAGGATTCCAACCTATCCTCCTCAAAGATAACTTCCAGAGATGCAACGGATGATGCAATTGATTCAGGCATGACAAAAGTAGTGAGTTGAAAACTGGCGAGATCAAAAATAGGCCAAAAGAAAAAGAACCAGTATGTGGTACGTAATGGTCTGCGATATGGTAGTAGTGCACACCAATCACTGTAAGTCAAGTGCAAACACAAGTCCTATCCTCACCGCTGACAACCAATGTTAGAAATGGGATCTCTAGTTGGCAAGGGCTTGCACCTTTGTCCAAGTAGGGACCCTTATTCCTAGTCAGGGTAAGGGTGTTACACTCGTGAAGTAACCCCTGCTCACCCTCGTGGTAGCTTGGCACGAGCAGTCAGGCTTAATTCAGAGGCAGTGTGTAAAGCATTTGCACATAACCAACAGTAATACAGTGTAGGCACTACAAACGGACACCACACCAGTTTAGAAAAATAACCAATATTTTATATACTCAAGACAAGACCAATTACGACAAAAATCCACAATACTGTACTTTAAAAATGAATGCTTGATACGGTAACGTCTTCTTTGCAGGAATAGCACAAAAGCAAAGTTCGTACGAGTCGGTAGCTCCGTCCGAGCCTACCGTGATGCTGAAAACCACAGAGTCTAACAGTTCCAGCCGACCGCGTCGATACGGGCCAGCAGAGTCGTGAACAGACTCGGTTACAGTACCTTTCTCGTTGGGGCTGGTACGGAGTGTACGAGCCGGTCGGCGTTACGTCGCGGTTGCGGTGCAAGACGGAGCGATGCAAGGTGCGGTGTCCCTCGATGCGGTGCAGGCAGCGGCTCGATGAGCGTCGTGCAGACGGAGTCAATGAGTCCAAGGCGTGCGATGCAGGGCGAGACGATGCTCGATGCGGTGCTGACAGGTTGCGATGCAGGCGACCTAGCCGGAGTGCGGGAGCTGGCGTCGGACAGCGGTGCGAGTCGGAGCGGTGCGTCGCAGACGTGCGAGAGGTGCCCCAAATGCGGTGCGGTCACGACTCTTGAGCCAGTTGCAGCGACCGCGTCGGTCGGGTCCAGTTGGTTCAGTGAAGCGATGCGAACTGCGGTGCCCACAGGTCACGGTGCAAGCAGCGGCTCGATGTTGGCGGCGTCGGACGTCGCCCACGGTGAGACCAGGGTTGCGATGCGAAGCGGGGCGATGCGGTCTGCGGTGCAAACAGGTCACCGGCCAGGGATGGATTCGGTTGACGGAGTCGGTTGCAGTTCCCTTCCTCTGTGGCAACTGAAACAGCGTTCCAGGAGCGGTACCCAGAGGCTTGTGAAGTCTTTGTAGTCCCTGAGACTTCTTAACAGGAGGCCAGCTCGGTTCCAGGCCCTTGGAGATACTCAGCACAAGTTTGTAGAAAGTTCAGTCCAGTCCTTTCACTGCCCAAGGCAGAAGCAGCAGCTGCAGGCCAACCCAACAAAGCAACAACACAGCAAAGGGGCAGTACTCCTCCTGGCAGCTCTTCCAGCTCTTCGTCTTGGCAGGTTCCTTGATTCCAGCGAGATCTAAATTCATGGGGTCAGGGCCCCAATATTTATATCCCAAATTCCTTTGTTCTCTGAAGGCAGAGAGGCCTTTGCCTAGTCCAAACCAGTTCTGGAGCACTTTGTTGACAAGTCTCCGTCCCTTCTTTCAGTGAGTAGGCCAGGGACATCAGACGCACCACAGGAGGTGGAGCCAGCATTGTGGAGGGAAGGCACTGTCCTATTCAGGGCCCAGGTGCGACCCTCCCACCCATCTACATGTAGATCTTGCTATTCAGCCCTGTGCTGACTCACCCTGTCTCCTGGCATCCCCCAGCCCCTGTCACTCA
This sequence comes from Calotriton arnoldi, assembly GCA_963921515.1. NCBI lineage: Eukaryota > Metazoa > Chordata > Amphibia > Caudata > Salamandridae > Calotriton > Calotriton arnoldi. The sequence continues at coordinate 443,439 of CAWUFW010000954.1, forward strand.
CACTCCAGACAAGGAATACACAACCTCGCAGAGGCAGGCTTGGATGGTTAGACAAGAAAATACCCACTTTCTAAAAGTGGTATTTTCAAACACAGAATGTTAAAACCAACTTCACTAAAAGATGCATTTTATCATTCTGAGTCCAGGCATACTAAACTCGAATTTCTACCATGTTCCCGGGGTCAGTTAGGATTATAAGCTGTAATAATCAAAACTGCCCGTTCTGGCCTAGGGGGAACAGGTAGCCTTGCAATAGTGAAAACCGAACTAGGCTGTAATTCACTTATCAGGACATGCCGCACACACCCGGGCATGTCCTACCTTTCGCATACAACGCACCCTGCCCACAGGGGTACCTTGGGCCTACCTTAGGGGTGACTAACATGTAGAAAAGGGAAGGTTTAGGGACTTGCAAGTGTGTGCACTTGCCAAGTCGACATGGCAGCCCCAGGCTGCGCACAGGCTCTGCGATGGCAGGCCCGAGTTACACTTTACGGGCTGTTTGCGTGGGTGGCACAATCCAGTGCTGCAGCCCACCAACAGCATTTGGTCTATAGGCCCTGGCACTCGCAGTGCACTTTACAAGGGACTGACACATAAACCAAATAGGCCAATCATGGAAACACCAATCCATAACACATTTTATACAGGAGCACTTGCACTTTCCCACTGGACAGCAGTGAGGAAAGTGCGCAGAATCATTACACCAGCAAAAACAGAGTCAAAACCGGGAGGTCAGAAAGCAAAAAGTCAGGGGAAACACGCCAAAAGATGCCAAGTCTAACAGTCGCCTTTTCTAATATTTAATGAGCCTTTCATTTTTATTTTCACTAATGCGCTAGAGTTGGTACACTGAGTTCCAGGCATAACCAGAAAAAGCCTTTGTTTAAATGAGTATCATTTAGATTAATAAAATAAGCCACGCACCAGCATTCATTTTGAGATGGCCACCGCCCCCACCTCATTGCCATGGTGAGAATCTGGGACTACAGATTCTTGCAGGACTTTTAAAAGTGTCCGCAGTGGTGGTGTACGTTAGACCGATGGAGTTGGGGTCGAGTTGCTGGTAGTCATTTGTGCCGGTTGAGTACTACTGGAGCAGCGTAATTTTGGCTCCACTCTTTCATATTTAATTAGGCCACATATATGTGTACGTATGGCCTTATGTACTCGGGTGATGTAACATTATGAAGTGCACTTGAACAGTTTCAGAAAGTGCACCTACTGTGTAATCTCGACATTTATATGAGTGTGTATATTACAGTCTTCTTTACAGTAACAACGAGTTGCAGTTCTCATATATATCTTCCTTTGTGCGGTTTGAATAACATTGGATTCCTTATTAGTTCACATATTACTTAAAATAGTACTCTCCATTTATTTTATAACTGAAACTGTATCCATTTGAATAGTGCTCTACATCTATAATGTAACCCTATATGTATCTGAAATCATGCATTTAAAACCTGTACTGAAAAGCTTGCTGTACTAAGTTGACCAAAAGACTTAGTTTTTGGATCTCGTAATGTTTAACTTTAAACATGATGCTTGCTTTGGATGCAATGTTTTCTCGCCTCTGCAGGTGCAGTTGCATTAGCTCATGGTCAAAGAAAGACACATTGTGTGAAAGAGATAGTGAGGCTCAAAAGGAGCATCTCTTGGCAAGCATAAGAAGATTTAACGAAGGAAGGGAGGACTACTGTTCATTCAGAATAGGGAGATGGGAGGAAACCGAGGACATTCTAATGTGTGGACCAATGGAAACAAGTTTTGAGTGTAGTTGCCAAGTTTCGTCGTTTGAAGATGGCAAATAATTGGACATGTGACATAGGAATTCTTGAAAGTTCTTTTGGTGGGCATCACACTTAGGTTATTCAGATTTCCTTTAGACTCTGAGTGGTACAGACCTCTTTGAGACATCTCAGTTGTGTGGCTTTATATGATACAATATTCTTTACCTTTGAGAACTTCTTTAGAAGTTATGCTATGCTGACGCCTTTCTCTGCTTCCCTGACTTGATAGGGTTTTCCTGATTTCTAATTTAGAATAGGGTTTAGTAGATCTTCTTAGACAGCCTCATGTATAGGCAAGAGGATCGAAACTTTCAATCTACTCACCAGACTTTGCTTCTTGTCCTTTGCATTGCAGCTACAGAATTCCTCATTTGCTTTCTGTTATTGAGGATAAACTTTGTACGTCATTTTGGATATCCCATAGTGATTCTGTATTTTTATACTATGTTTCTATGACTGATTTATATCAGCTTGGCTTTGAATTTGTAATAAATCCATACATAATCCCATCAATCGACACGGAGCTTTACTGTGTGACCAAATGGATTACACTGTAATTGGTAAATTGTAGTAGATCCTAACTCCTTTTATTCCTCAGGCACTTAAAACCTTCCATTACAGGGGCCCAGGAAGAAGGAGTCCACACTCTATGCTTTTTCAGTACAGAGAGGAACAAATTCAGTTACACCATGCGAATGAGTATATCATGAGTATGCCATGCAAAGAGGCCAATTCATTGTTCACTTTTTGAGCACAACAAACTTTAATGTGTAATTCTATGTGCAATCTTTGCAGAGTAAACAGGGGATTTGAGCCAACACACCCTATGCTATTAGAAAAGTTAATGCTGATAAGAATAAAAGACACAAACACACAGGCATTGGTGAAATGCGAACATACAAAAGATTTATGCTGTAAATTGTGCACCTCCTATTTAGGATACTGGGCAATCACCACATATAGAAGGAGATTGTGTTTACCTTCTGTTCAAAACGTTAACTGTGCAAAAACAAAAACAGTAAAAAGACTTTTGCCTTTATCTTCTTCTATGGCAATTTTTGGAATGCACAAGTTACTGTGTGGCATGTAGCAGGGAATATATGTACCTGTGAGGGACAGTTGTCACAGAGCAGAGAAATGGGTTTGCATTAAACAGTGTAACACTTTGGTTTTATGTCAAACTTGTTGATATGGTTTAAGGTGTTGCTTGGGAGCATGAAGACGTCACTGATTTCCTTCGCATTATGACACTAATGGCTTCAGGTTTCTTACGTTTCTGTCTTTTGTTAAGTAGGAATTTAAGACAGAATGGTGGTAATTGTTTAGGATGGTGGTAATTGTTAGACGCAGCATTTTTGTTTTTTTACTACCTGCTTGCTTGTCAACCACTGTTTTTGATAAGGCCTGCAATTCGATAGAGACCGAAATGCGCTGACCTGTTATTTCTTTGGAGGAGCCAACAGAAAACGAGCTTACTACATTTTTATGTTGGGGAAGCTCAAAACTTGTCACAAAGAGACTCTATTTGAACCTTTCCCTTGCTACCTCCAGGCAAAAACCCAAATTGTGAACAAATATTGGAACCAGGAAATGGGCGCAAGCACCACTGCACGGGCTCTGCTACTGGCTAGGGGGGACATCACCCATAAGACAAATGGGTCTATCCCTTGACTGGCTTTATCCCCGGTCATTATAGATGAACCTGATGTGTTTACCTCTTCTGCTCCTCTATGTTTTGATAAAGCCACTATGCACTCTCAATTATTGAGCCAGTCTCCTGCCGTCTGGAGTAAGCCAATTAGTGCAAATGCAATACGCTCTGGGTCTGAATTATGCTTGGCTATCCCTCATGAGCAGACTGCTCCAGCTTCCCCTTTTTCAGTTGTAGAGCCAATGGTTAATGAGTGTTTTCCCATCCAGCCAAATGCTCCTCCATTGAAATTTTTGTCATGGAATGTTGCTGGAATTTCAAAATTTCTACCTGACTTGGAATGGGGTAACTTTATTGATTCTTATGATGTTTGCCTCTTTCAAGAGACCTGGGCTTTGTCACCTATCCATAGATGTGGGTTCACATCTGTAAATGTAAAGGCAACCCAGTGTGGAAGGGGCAGACCTCAGGTGGGCTTTTGGATTTGGGTTAAAACTTCCCTACAATTCCAAATTAAGAAAATTCATACTGACTCACTAGATTTGATGCATACAAAAGACAATGTCTCAACCAGTAATCATTCACAAGGCAATTAAACAAGAGGAGTTAATCAAAAAGAGAGATGAAAAAAAGGGAGACCCAAGGAATTTGTAGGAAGACAAAAGGTTCTTATTTGCAAGTAGTTATAACAGCACTACAGTACATTGTATGTATAAGTAACCATAAGTGGGTTGTGCACTAGACGTGTTTGTGACAGTGAACGGCGCAGTGACACAATGAGGTGAAAAAACAGCGTGAACGGCGCAAAAGTACAACAAAATTGGTGGTCAATAACAAAAATGAAGGTATATACAAGGTAAATATTCCGCTTTAAAGTATTTAAATTGACCACATTGATGCCAGAGATAACTGTGGGTGGTCGATGGCGTTTCAACCTGTCTTAGTTTAGGTCGTCATCAGGACCAGGTTACTTGCACTTGTTATAGAGCTGTGTAGATAAAGAAAAACAGGGATGAGGCCCAGGGGTGACCAACAAGGTCAAGTAGTAAAAAGAGGAAGAGTAGAGGAGGAGAACTACCTGAATAGTAGGAGAATGGTCCAAGTCAGAGGGCGAGGGAGGGAAGGCTTTCCAGAGGATAGGGGTGAAAGGATAATTACTGATGCAAAACAGGGAATCAGGGAAGCCTAGTAGTGGTAGCAGGAGGACCAGATCCGTACCTGCAAGAGCATCAAACTGGTGGGACAACGTAGGACTGAATGCGGTCCCCGCGGAGTGCAAAGGAATTGCAGGCATGCGCGGCAAAATGATGTTAAGCGCGAAGTCCCGAAGGGTTGGAGAACATCGGCTACAAAAGAAAAGGTGCTCAATTAATAAGGGAAGTGATTTACTGTAAGCCAATATACCTGGAAAGGAAGGATAAGCACATACCCAATTTGCAGCAGACGAGGTAGTCAAAGTAGTACCGATCCTCGTGTGGAAAATCTGATGTAGAGTGAAGCGGGCGGAGGCACTGCATCAGTAAACCGCTGTGAGGGAAGGCAGATTCAGGGAAAGTGCAAGGCTAAGCCACGGAGAGCAATCGCGGTCAGAGCGGGAGGCCGTAAATGAATAATGGCAAACGGGCGAAATGAAGCGTCCCGTCAAAGGTGCCCAAGGTAATGATGCAACGCTCGGGCCCGGCAAGTGGAGCTGCTTACAGGGAAAGCCGGCGGGTCACGTGATGAGGATAGCACTAGCCTGGGAGCTAGAGAACATTACGTGGTGCCCTGGGGGGACAGTGAGGAGACAGAAGACAGGCACCCGAATAAGTGACAAGTTAAATATCATACATCAAATAGAACTCTGTATACACAGTGGAGACGTATTTATATTAAAAACAGAGTCTATAGCAGGGAACATTGTATGTTCACAATAAATGTACAAATGTTTAAATGAAGTTGCATATGCAATACAAGTAAAAAGCGTTGAACATAGAATTATGAATAATAAACCAATAGCAATGAAAGAAAAGTGAGGTCGGTAGGGTAAGGATGGGGAGGGCGAGGGAGGGAGCGCCCGGGGGTGGAGGGGGAACGAAAGGGAAGACAGAGAGTGATTATTTAAAGACAACAATCAGAGTGGTTCTAACATTATGGAAAACAAATTGATGCATGGAGAAAAAGAATTAAAAGGCAATCATAATATATTGTATTGAGAACTAACAGTAATCATAATGTAAAGAAAGGTTTGTACCAGAGAGCAGTATAGATTAGAGTACTGAGGACATACAGGTGCACAATACATGATTGACACATGGGATACTGATCCCAATAGGGAGCAGAAAGGGTCAGGAATAGCACTGTGGGAATCAAGGTATATCAATAGTCGTGTTCCACTCATCAAGTGTGTTAAGACCATTGTTAACAGAGTCGCATCCTGAGATCCAGCAGCATTCACATTTGTTAAGAAGCAGATGTAAATTGCCTCCTCGCCGAGGTAGTACTGGCTGGTCGATGACTTGCCAAACCATATCCGTTTCTGAATGGCCATGGTTTCTGTAATGTGCAACTAGGGGAGCTGACTCAACGTTGCATCTAATGCGGCTCTTATGTTGTGAAATTCGCTGTTTAACCATTTGGGTTGTCTGGCCGATGTATACCAGATTGCAGGGGCAGCGAATAGAATAGATCACATTGGTAGTCCGGCAATTAGAGAATTGTCTAAGTTGGTAAGTTCGGTCTCTGGTGGTAAATACTTTCGTGTTGCGTGTCAGTTCACATACGGAGCAAGTTTGGCACTTGTAGTGGCCCAGGGTTGGTGGTAGCCCCAAAGGGAGGTAATAGTTTGGGTTTGTTTCCTGTTATCTGGCCAGGTGATCGTGTGCAACAGTTTGTCTGGCAGGTTGTGACCCCTTTTGTATGAAAAGAGAGGTGGTTCTTGAAAAGAGGCCTGAGTCCGAAGTATGTTCCAGTTTTTTTTTATCACCTTGCGCGCTTTGTTGCTTGAAGGGCTATAAGTGGAGACAAAGGGAATGCGGAAGTTGACATGTTTAGGCGAAGGAGCTAGGAGAACTTCTCTGTGGCAATACCATGCTCATTTGCAGGCGCGGGATACAAGGCATTTGGGGTAGCCACGGTTTAACAGTTTCTCAGTGAGAACGGCTGCCTCACGGAAGTAATCCTTACTCCATTTACAATTCCTTCGGATACGGAGGAACTGTCCGTATGGTAAACCATCCTGAAGGCCCCGTGGATGGTAGCTGGAGTACAGCAAGTATGTATTATGTTCCGTTGGTTTACGGAACAAGGAAGTGCCAATGGTCCCATCTTCGGCATGGAGGGTGAGATCAAGGAAGGGTAAATCATTGGTTCTGGCATCAGATGTAAAAGTCAGAATGAGATTGGCAGTTGTTAAGCCAGGTGATAAATGATGACAAATTGTCATGTGTACCATGCCAGAGTAGGAGAATATCATCTATGTATCTTCGCCACAGACGTATCTGCTGCAGATAGGGATTCATAGGTGAAAGGATGTGCGTGGTTTCCAGGTTATAGACATAGAGAATTGCAAAATTCGGAGCAAAGCATGCTCCCATTGATACTCCTTTGACTTGGAGATAAAAGGTATCCTTATATAAAAAGTAGTTGTTGTATAGGGCAATCCGGAGCAGATCCATTATGAATTCAGAGGGGACGCGTGTGGGTCTGGGTCGAGTGTCTAAGAGTTGTTCAATGACACTTAAGCCTTCACTGTGGGGTATGTTGGTGTACAGAGATTCTAGTGAAGGCTTAAGTGTCATTGAACAACTCTTAGACACTCGACCCAGACCCACACGCATCCCCTCTGAATTCATAATGGTTCTGCTCCGGATTGCCCTATACAACAACTACTTTTTATATAAGGATACCTTTTATCTCCCAAAAAAATTCTGCAAACAAGTACTGTTTCACTTGCAGAATTGGATTGATGAGGAGGGTATTCTATCTGACTTCCGGGTGGGTTTTTGCACAAGTATCAGTACCCTGGATCAGGTCCTTAAGTTCCTGTGTCTATATTGGCGCGAGGTGCTACCCCATGGGGGAAAACTGAATATTGCTTTTGAAGACCTGCGTACATCATTTGACCTTGTTCCACAGGCAAGTATGTGGAGAGCACAGAAAAACCTGGGTATTTGCCCCTCCCTATTGAACATTTTAGTGAGACTCTATGTCGGAAATAAGGCTCAGGTTTAATGGGGCCCAGATGGATAGCTTTCTGATCCATTTAGGGTGGTCCAAAGAGACAGAGAGGGCTGTGTTTTAGCCCCTACTCTTTTTTCTTTGTATATTAATGGGGTGATTGAACACCTTAGTAAGGAGGGGTGTGATGCACCAAGTTTTGGGGGAAGGAGGGTTCCAGCCCTCCTTTTCGCCAATGATACCTTATTAATTTCTAGGACACTGCAAGGCCTACAACTGCTCTTGAACCATTTTTAATAATTCTGTGCTGAGAGGGGCCTTGAGCTAAATGGTGCCAAAACCAAATGCATATTTTTCTCTAGGGCCAGACATTTCCGTTGTAGGAGACACATCTTGGTGGAAAACATGCCTTTTGATCGTGTGTACTCCTTCGATTATTTAGGCATTCGGTTGACACCTAACCTGAGCCGGACCCCGCAGATTGAAAAGGCCCAATCAATGCTTACCCAACAGTCTGTAAATCTGGTGAAGGTTCACCCCAGAACTTCTTCCAGGCGAGTGGCTCCTGTTTTGGAGATTTATAATGTTAAATTTATTGGGTCTGTATTGTATGGTGCTGAGGTATGGGGAACATCAAACAATAATAGCCTTGCTATGGCTTACCATAGGTTTATGAGGTCTATCCTTTCACTTCCAGTGAGCACGCCTATTGTCCCCCTGTATTTAGATCTTGCCCAGAGGAAGATATTGCACAAAATTGAATGCAGAATGTTATTTTTTTGGTATCGTTTATGAACCACAGCTGATCTTGAACCCTATTGCGAAGGTGTCCAAGATTTGTTGACCCACCCGGGTGTAGTCAAAATCCCCTGGTTTCATGTTATCAAAACTCTCTTACAGAGGTTGAGTCTACATGATTATTGGCTTTTCCCAGAGCAATTGGGCCAGTTATCTAGAGGAAAGATCAAAAATCCGTTTTGGAAAGAAGCAGCTATGGACATTGTGACTAATAGCACAGGTAGTCTCACTTTATCCTTTATTGATTTTAAACCATTTATGAGTTTTGAGACACCAATTGATGAAATCTAACCCTCTTTCGCACACAAACAATACCTACAGTTTAGATATCGTATCCATCAGGTCAAATCTTTTATTTTTAACTGGCCCATTGGGAATGAGGGTGGTGATGACCAATGCCCGGCATGTGAGGGGGGGGGGGGCAGAAACATTGGAACACTTATTGTTCTTTTGTCCCCAGTACAGTAGGTCACAAGCAAAGTGGATTGTTCCACTGTGTAAGAATCTTGGTTCTAGGAAACATCAGGTTGCTTTTAGAATTTTAAGTACTAGTACATCTAGGCCCCATGTGTTCGGGGTGGCCAAATTACTTATGGCAACCTGGATAAGGCGCTCCAAGTGCACATTAGATATGTTAGTCACCTCCTGAGCAGCTATTGTAGTGTGGTTTGTGGCCTCATTGTCTACATTGCTAAGTTAGCTTAGGCCTGGCTGCCATGCTGCCTTTTTGCACACGTTAATCTGTGACTTTGTTTTTTCAGACTCTGCCTTTGCCCGGCTATATTAGAACTGTCTGCCTTTTTGCCTTTCACCTTTTCTCATGTTCCTTGTGGGCTTCGTCTGCACATCATGTACAAGGTCGAAAAACAACGTCCCTTGTTCTTGCTGATCTGGTCAGCCCCTCGCACTTAGACATAACACAAACTACAGCTGCACTCGGAGAAAAACCTTTCCAGAGAGAAGAGCTGTTCTTGTCTGATGATGTAAACCTTGCATCTAGAGATTGAGGTATGAGGGTCCGCCTGACAAAGCCCAGAGGTCTTCTATTTTTTATAATAAACTAGTTAATAGCACGGGGAGGGTGGTAAGGCCATTTAGCCCTATATCCACTGCTTTATGAAATGCTTTCCCCGTTTGTATTCTATGGAATTGTAACTATGCTTATTATTTTATCATTATGCATTATGCTGATAGTACTGGCACGTGTACTGTATCTTAGAGCACGATAGTTGAAATAAACATTTTAAACTATACAGTGTCTCTTATTACGCACGTTGTGGACAAGTATGAGTGAGTTATGAAAGGGTGTTCTTGCTCCCGCGAGTCCTGAGAGAGAGAGACCGTGTTCTGGGTTATCTAATCATTGGTAGATTCGCTGCTGAGACGCTAAAGCTAGTCGGATTGGGATTGTGGGTACTAAGGTGCATGGTTGGTTCACCATTATACTCCGAGGTCCTATTATCCTGTGCATAGCTCTGTGTATGTGCAGAATCCCGACAACATGGCACCACCAACGTAGTGGGCTGCTTATCTGCGAGATGCTTGAGTAGTGCTTGTGCTTGTCCACAACACCCTTCGCATACGCTTCCGGAAACGTGTGTGAGGGTGATACCTCCTAAATTGACGTTTTTATAGGTTCTTTCAAGCTTGAAGTTATTAAAAGGTGTTTAATTAACCCTATATTGCGCTGCCTCATATTAGGTTGTCGATCATTTCTGGTCTTAATGGCGGATATAAATATACCGGCACATAGCCGCGCTGCGCTCCGGGCTCATTTACTGGCTTATGGAGTGCCTGATGCGGGTGTCTCAATCATCTTTGTGGTGCAGGCTGACCCAGCTCACCACTTTGAGGTGTTCTACTCTTGGGTCACTTTTCTGGCGGTGGATGGAACGGACAATTTGTTTCATGAGTACACTCTCACTGCCCTACCCAATGCTTATCGGCCTTATCAGGCTCTTGAAGTACCACTTACGGCATGGCAACACCGTATTTGGTTCAATGGCGCCCTCCCACATCCGGTCACACCGGTTCGTTTAGGCCCCCTATCAATAGATGGGGCCACTTGGCCAGTCTTGGCCGGGTATACCCCACATCCGCGTTATTTGACGCTTGCGGTTGCTGAACTGCGAGAATTACATACGTCTTTGATACGCGTTCACAGAGCTTTGGTACAATATGTTACTGGCAACGTCCAGGGAGCCCCTCCTGGAGTTGCGGTGCATCCAGCTGGAACGGGCGGTGTAACCATAAGTCCCGTCATGGTTAATTCGGTGATGGGCAAACGCCCACAAAATAAGGATGATTTGCCTTATTGGCTTGCAGAAAAATTTGACCAGCTGGAGGCAGTTTTTCCCAATACTACTCCTGTGGAAAAACACAGAATTTTAACTATTAGTTTGCCGAAAGACTTAATTCCTGAGTTGGCAGAATGCAACAACTGGGGCAAGGTATTCGCAGCAGTTTATGCGAAGGGTTTCGGCACTCCTTCCATGACGGTTCTCCCCTCTGTAATTAAACAAGTGCAGGATGAGCATGGCCCTGAAGCGGCTGTGGAATTAGGGATGAGACTGGTGGGAGTGTTCGCTGTAGTAGCTGATTTAATCCTTGCGAACGTCAAGGGCGATGCAGTTAACTTTCAAGTAGCTAATGCTTTGGCTTTAGTCCCAGAACCGGACAAGCCACGCGAATTACCGAAAATTATTGCACATGCTTATAAAACCATTGGCCGCAATAGTCTGGGAGTTAAGCCTTTTGCTAAAACGCAAACTCAATCACAGCCACAACAAAAAACTCAATCTGAGAAAGATGAGAAACCGTTCTTTACTAAAAAGAACTGGAGGTTGAAGAAACAGGGTAAGCAACAGAAAAAACCAGGGTCGCGTGGGGAATCCCCGGTTTCCGTATCTTTTGAACGCACTTATGATTTGCGCGACAGAGCCAGAATTAAATCTCCAGAGAGATTTCAAGTCCCTGATCCGCGTTCTTCACAGGCACCATCGACCTCCCAGACTGGTGGAGGAGATCGCCAGGATAGAGGCAGGGGTCGTGAGGCTTCACAGGGACGAGACCAACCTCGACAACAAGTCCGAGGGAAACCCGAAGAGTTTCCACGTTCTTGCCCACAGTTTCAGAAGAAAAAAGTTGCAGCTTTAACAGCGAGGTATGCCACAGACGGTGAGAACGAGACTCCTGAATTGGACGTGGGCAGTGACGCTCCTAGACAGCGCCGCGGAAGTTACCATAGTGCGGGAGGCACTGCGTCCTCATGTGGAGGCAACAGCAACTGACACATTCATTACTGTCGAGACAGCTGACACCCGAGTGGCACCCCCTGACAGACTATTTAATATTGTCATTCAAATAGAAGGTGACATTGAGCTTGTTATTAAAGGGATTTTTTGGGAGAATCTGACCTCTTCTTACGACATTTTGTTGGCAGAGGCGGATTGGCCGCCCCCATTCGTACTTGCTGCGCGTAGAGGGGAGGAGGTAATCCTTCTGAGCTTTTCTTGTCATGTCCCCAAGGACAAAGCGGAGGCTCTTGCAGCTGAATGGGCTGGGGCCCTGGCTCCGGCGTTATACCTTAATCACGTGGGCTGGGATGAAGACTCTCCCCCCCATGATATTCCCTTGCGGTCGCTGCCACAGCCACAACCCCAATATCCCATCCGGCGGGAAGCTAAAGGTCCCGTTTCCGACATTCTGACACAGTTAGAATATCAAGGAGTAATTGAAACATGCGTATCACCAATGAATAATCCCCTTTTCGCGGTTTCTAAACCCGATGGATCGTACCGCCTAGTTTTAGATTACCGACATTTGAACTCTCATTGTCGGACCTTCGCGGTACAAAATACCCACAGTTCTGCGCTTGTAGACAGTCTTGTTCGTAAAAAATATAAAACGACACTTGACTTATCCAATGGATTTTACACGCACAACTTGTCCCCGGAGTGCAGCCAATGGAGCGCTTTCACTTCCGGTGGTAAATAATTCAAATTTTGGCGTTTGCCCATGGGCTACAAAAACAGCCCGGGTGTTTTCGCCGCCCGTGTTGTCTCTTTGTTGGACAGCATAGACCCAGATGCGTGTTCGTACGTCGACATCTATCTGACAGACGACGAGTTATGGCCGCATCTTTCACGTGTGGACCGCATTATTCTTGAATTTGCGGTCTTAGGATACAAATTTAATTTTGCCAAATCCCACATTGCTGAATTTACCGTTTTGTTTTTGGGCTATGAGCTCAACAATGAAGGTAAGGGCTTAGCTCCCCATTTCTTGGAGAAGTGCGCACTTTTGCGCCCTCCAACCACACTGAAGAAGCTTCAGTCATTACTGGGTTTTCTGAACTTCGGGCGTACTTACATTCCCGATTATGCCCAGCGTATCAAGCCTCTATATGCCTTGATACAACCCAACTTTTCGAAGTCATGCTGGCTTCCTGAGCATTCTTCGATACTGCACTCTTTGCAGTCTGATCTACTTGAATCTAAATTCTTGTGGACTCGTGATAACCACACAAACCTGGTGATTAGAATTGTGCCAGGGGCAGTGGGTTATACGTACTTAACCTTTAACGAAGGTGACACAATACCGATTGCATACAAGTCACATCTTTACACTTCAGCGGAGTTGCGCTTTTCTTCTGTGGAAAAAGTTTTGACTGCAGTGCAAATGGCGATTCTAAAGGAACGCGCACTGGCACAGGGAAAACGCATTCTGGTGGTAACACCATATCCTGCCCTTGAGGCAGTGACGAAGGCAAGTGTACAGAACTCTAAGGCTTTGCACCCCCGATGGATACAATGGGCTACCTCTCTGACGTCCCCGGATGTCACTTTTATCTTTGATTCCTCTCTTCAGACTCAGGAGTTCTTACAGTATGAATTTGTTCATCCTCCTCCTCTGTCTTTGCTGCCGCTTGAGGAGTACGAATGTATTATATACACCGATGGTTCGGCACAACCGGCCACGGGTTCCAAGCATGCTTATTCCGCAGCGTGTGCTATTGTTGCAGGTACTATGGTGAACGGTGAGTTCAAATCGACTGTAGTGCACACACAGGCACTTGGAGACAGTACTGCACAATTGGCCGAGCTGCGTGCTTTGGTGCTCGCACTTGAGTTCGCGAATCCAGACTTGACGACTCTTATTGTATGCGATTCTTACTACTGTGTTCAATCTTTCAATGACAACTTATTCTTTTGGTCGCAAAACGACTATAGAGATGCGAAAGGCAGTACAATTAAGCATAAGTTGCTTTGGGTTCGAGTGGCAGATCTTAAACAACGTCTGCCTCTCACACAGGTGATTCACACCCTTGGCCACCAGCGTGTGGGCGCACACGCTGTTGGTAACAGTTTGGCAGTTGAAGCTGCCAAATCTGCAGTAGGCACATGCTCAGTAGCAGCAGTTGCAAGATCCATGACTAAAATAGATAATGATATTTTGGCAGCTATTGCTGCAACAAAGGAAGGTGCTAATTACCCATGGGGTTTCCCTTCCAAGTACTCTTATCAGTTAAGTCCGGAACAGGTTCCTTATGTAAGAATTCCAGACGTTGGTGATCGGCTGATTCCCAACGCGGACCGCAGACCTTCCTTGATAACGGCCGCTCACGAAGGATTGGCTTCGGCCCATGCTGGCGTATCTGCGACTGTTTCCATCTTGCAGCAGCGTTACTGGTGGCGTGGTTTATATAAACAGACCCGTACTTATGTGCTTTCTTGTGACATTTGTCAGCAAATTAAGCCTTCAACGGTTACATGACCACCACAAACACAGCTCTGCATTTCTAACAGACCTTTTGGGTGTGTTTACCTGGATCACTGCGGTCCTTTTTCTTCTGACACTGTATATAAGTACATCTTAGTTGCAGTAGACTCGTGCACACGTTTCATCTGGGTTTGGCCACAACGGAGTGCTGACGCTCGAAATGTCATAAGGGATTTGCGTGTCTTTGTGGGAATCTTTGCCTGTGGCACCTTCCATTCCGACCAAGATCCAGCGTTCGCCTCTAAGGCTTACAAGGACGCAATGGGGTCACTTGGGGTGCGGGTGCAATTTTCGTCTCCATATCGGCCTGAGGGCAATTCGATTGTTGAACGAATGAACCGTGACTTAAAGCAATCCTTGACAGCTAGAGTCTTAGGTACTGGCAGGAACTGGCTGGCCCACTTGTATAGCGTACAATGTGCACTTAATAATCTCCCTAGAAGATCTCTGGGTGGGCGGACCCCATACGAAATGCTCTTTGGCATCCAAATGTTTGTGCCTGACCTTGATGGTCTAGACATGGGGGCGCAATCCGCAATCTTTGACGTAGATAACCATTCTACTATGTTGCAGGACTTACAAGAAGCCCGTGACAAACTTGCAAACAAACATTTACCTTCAGCCACAGACGCTGCGCTGCAGATTCCGGTTGCCGGCTGGCTTCCGAAGGTTGGAGATCTGGTCCGAGAGAAAGTGGAGAACAAAAAAGAATTTGGCCCTTCTTATCGTGCACCGGTTCCAGTCCTTGGCTTGAAGGGTACTCGTACAGTCATCTTACCACCGCTTCCTGATCGCAAAGACAACAGATACATCTCAGTGGACAATGTCAAGCTACAACATCTGGCCGATCCTGAATAGTGTAACACCAGCTGTCTCTTGTCCAGCCATTTCTAGGACTCATGGTTGTGGCCCTCCAGCCCACATGGTCACTGATGTTGCCATTGAGATGGTAGATTTGCCTGATCGTCTGCTCGACTACCCGGATTCCCCCTGCAACGAGGAGACCGAGTATACATACCCTGCAAATGAGTCGGTGGCTCACCTACCAACAACGCCACTGAGCCCTACCCGTTATTCCTTTGATTCGGCTTCCACCTCATCACTTATCCCGACCGGCTTCAGTGTTTTTATCTCCTGGTTCAGAGACAATTTTTTGGTCCCACCATGGACATACATCTGGTTGGTACTGTTTCTGATTTTCCTCTTCATGTCCATTGGATTCGTGACAGTTTTTTTCTTGCTCATTAATGGTCACTATTTACCAGAATGCTCTGCAGTGAACTGTGTCGCTGGAACTTTGGCTCCGCATTCTTCTTCTCACATAATGAAGCGTGACCACACATTTGTGAACATTTCAGCTTTCCCAGTCGCTGATGGCATCGTATGGGATGCGGTAAACTTCCAAATTCATGGACCCACCGAGATTATTAATGTACCAAATGTCCTTCGTGTTTCCATGGGTGATGTCGTTAAAAGTAATATTCATTCTGATGATTGGGATGTGCATGCCGTTGAGTCGTTATTCACTGATTTGAAATATTATGCTGCTTTTAATGCTGAAGATCTGTATTTAAATTCTGCAAGTTATGCTGACCTATATTGTTACCAGCATTGGGGCAACCACTTTCTCCATAAACCAAGTACACTTAGAGGTACTTTCAATTACACACAATGGTAACATTGTCCAGCCCCTTTGCCAGGTAGCTCCCACACACTTAAAAGTAAGTTTACTTATTTTACAGACTTTGATAGATCAAACCCTGGTTCATATTATTTTAAATTGAACACTTCATCCACTCAGAAGATCATGTTGACCCACACCAAATTGCTCTATTCGGGTTCTTTTTTTAACGCATTAGCGGTGGGTGGTTATGAACACTGGCAGGACACCATTGACTTAAAATCTATTTGGGGCACCAAATCATGGCAGGTACAAGGTACGGAAGCCTTGCACCGTGCTTGCCTAATCCCGGCCCAAATTTTATTTTTGAATCATACTATCTATCAAACAACGTGCTGGGGTTTGGCTACTTCCAAACAATTAAATGCACCATCCATTCCCTTATTGTCTTCCACTCCCAACGAGAGCTTGCATTTTAATTTTTCCCTTGCCACCTTGCAAGCTTTGTTTCAGAACAATACATTTAATGTCTCTACGATTGTTCAGTCACCCTGGTTGGTTTGGCCCATAGCATCAAATGCCTGCCAACTGCGTTTTCATGACTCAGCTCCAGGTTACAAACAGGATAGGCCAGATACTAGGTTTTCTGACTCTCGTACTGTTACAACCTATTCTGTGGGTAAATTGTGTAAACAGTGGTTGCAGCACTCTTCATTAGATTCTGTAAAACAACATTTATCCCTCCTATCAGGTAACAATGACCTGTCCGATTTTGTTCTGGGGCCTCGTGGCCCTCGACCTAAGCGATTCATTTATGAAACTTACAATGAACTCTGGAAGCTTTCGCAAATTGAAGCTGCTTCCCGTCTTCGGGAAATCGATCAAGCAAATTTAGAAAAGGTGCTTGCTGTTGTTGACAATAGTATTAATACCCTGTCTTCCCGCATTTACACATTAGAGAATATTGTTTCCTCTGTTGTTGATATTGTTCAAGATGATGTTTCTGTGTTATATCATGGTCAGAATCAATTGCGTTCCGTAATGCAGTTTGCATGGACTTTGCAAACACTTAAAATGGGTAAAGTTCCTTGGCAATTTTTGAACACCTCTGCCTTGTTCTTGCCGTTTAATTTAACTGAGAAACAGCAATTCATGTCCATGAAAGATGCAACATACACTCTCTTACATATCGAGAAAATAGAGCCCTTACCATTCTCTGTGGCGGAATTGGATTCTGCAGTATGGCTAGTTCACAGGGTTATCGCTTTGCCTTTTTCTTTATTTGAGTTCAGTTCCTGCATGAAACATTATCCTGTTGGCCGTTTTCAGCCTTTAGGCAGTGTCTTCTTGCATGAACTTTGGTCCCTGCCTTTCCTGTACAGATGCCTTAGGGACGGTAAAGAGGTTTTTCTCACAGGAGAGTCATGCGATTCTACTGTGGGTCATTCCCTGATTTGTAAAAACATTAAATTGCACGGGGCTTGTAATGCTTTGGCTCCGAATCTTGCTTGTGTTTTAAAGGGCATTCCTGCTCCTGATATTTCACCTACTTTCACTGTGCTTGCAAATGGTAGCTATCTCCTTCTGAATAATCAGGACTGTTGTGGGATGCTGGCCGGCATCCCGTATATTGTAACAGTTTCCCACCGGGTTGTGTGCTGCAAAAATGTGCTTTTTCCTCCCCCGCACGACATAATAGATAGTTCCATTTGGCCTTCCATTCCGACTTTGAAGGCGCATTTCAATAAATTGAGCAGAATAAAGGCGCTATTATTGAACCAGGAGGTTATGCTCACGTCTGCACGGGAGACATTCATCCTGCAGGTGGCTAGTACCCACAGTGAGATACAGGCCCTTCTGAACACAAACCTCCCACAACATTTCGGTGAGCTGATCCGCGTTTTCAATGTATCTAGGACTGAAGGTCTTGTGCACTTTTTTAAAGTTGTGGGCTCTGGCCTTGTTACCTCCTTTCAGACTATTTTTGGTGTAATCCCGGCTTTTATTCATTCTATTTTTTCCAGCGTCTTTGGCGGTTTCCCACTGCTCCTCGCCTTAGCTGCTGGAATATTGCTTTTAATTTGCTTGTTACGCAATGGCTGCACTTCCTGGGGGTCTCCTCGACCACGGTCGACTTCGGATGCTCCGTGAGCGCATGCTCATCAGCTTTGGCGTCTTACCACTGGCGACACTTGGCGTGTCCTATAGACTTTCTTTTCGCTTTGCGTATTTCACTTGCGTGCAACCTGTGATGTCGTGCATTCGATGTCCATTTTCTTGGTCCTTGGATGTTTGCCTCTCCAATACTTTTCTGTTGGATCCGGGTTTTGGCCAGTTGATGGGCCCCTTAGTGGCCATGAACGGGACTGTTCCGGCGCAGAATTAAGGGCGGTTGCGGCCGCTCTTGGAGTTTTGGCGCAATGGGATATCTGGGCGGCTGCTCAGGATCTCCTACAACGAAGTTATGTGGAGTATCACGCAAGTTGTCCCGCAATGCTGGTCAATGTTCCCTCCTGTGAGGAACATGAATGCAGTTTTGATTTGTTGAACTGGATGGCGTCTCTTTTTTCAGACGATTCCAACGACATCCTCTTGGAAGGTATAGCGTTTTTTTGCTCTCACACTCTATTGGATTAAGGGGCCTCCGCTTTCAGCATCCGGATTCTCTGGATTTTTTTTCTCTCTTCTATTGGCCATATCTGGCATTTTTTGTCCTGAGTTTTTGTTCCATTCACTGTTCTTTGTTGGGGACTGTTCCTGCATAGACGTCTGCATTCTGCTCCATCTATTTGAACTCTGTTTTCGTCCTATGTCTTGGCCTATGGACTGACCAGGGGAGGGTGTAGTGTGGTTTGTGGCCTCATTGTCTACATTGCTAAGTTAGCTTAGGCCTGGCTGCCATGCTGCCTTTTTGCACACGTTACTCTGTGACTTTGTTTTTCCAGACTCTGCCTTTGCCCGGCTATATTAGAACTGTCTGCCTTTTTGCCTTTCACCTTTTCTCATGTTCCTTGTGGGCTTCGTCTGCACATCATGTACAAGGTCGAAAAACAACGTCCCTTGTTCTTGCTGATCTGGTCAGCCCCTCGCACTTAGACATAACACAAACTACAGCTGCACTCGGAGAAAAAGCTTTCCAGAGAGAAGAGCTGTTCTTGTCTGATGATGTAAACCTTGCATCTAGAGATTGAGGTATGAGGATCCGCCTGATAAAGCCCAGAGGTCTTCTATTTTTTATAATAACATAGTTAATAGCACGGGGAGGGTGGTAAGGCCATTTAGCCCTATATCCACTGCTTTATGAAATGCTTTCCCCGTTTGTATTCTATGGAATTGTAACTATGCTTATTATTTTATCATTATGCATTATGCTGATAGTACTGGCACGTGTACTGTATCTTAGAGCACGATAGTTGATATAAACATTTTAAACTATACAGTGTCTCTTATTACGCACGTTGTGGACAAGTATGAGTGAGTTATGAAAGGGTGTTCTTGCTCCCGCGAGTCCTGAGAGAGAGAGACTGTGTTCTGGGTTGTCTAATCATTGGTAGCTTCGCTGATGCAGAGACGGAAAAGCTAGTCGGATTGGGATTGTGGGTACTAAGGTGCATGGTTGGTTCACCACTATACTCCGAGGTCCTATTATCCTGTCCATAGCTCTGTGTATGTGCAGAATCCCTACAACACTATAACTGAGATGAATACAGTTGAATGTTTTGTAATCTGTATATGTGTTTAGCCTATGAATTCTTTTATCTTGTTTTAATAATTTTATCCATTTTATGATAACAGCTGGACTGTCCTTTTTTATTTATTTAGTACTTTCTAAACTGTGTCTATTTTCTACTTTGTTGATCTGTGTGATCAAAATAAAGTATTTTGACTGCCTGGCTACCTCCGGGTAGATTATGGACTTTTGAAGTGCATTCACAAACACTACCTAACGCTTTCAAAAATTGTGGTTGGAACAAGCAAGAAATGATCATGCAATAAGTATATGTTTTTTGTAATTATATGTTAATTTGTGTGTAAATATTCATGTTGTCCATTTGTGTCACTGTTCATAAGTATTTTTATGATTTTGTACTACTAAATATCCCTGATTGCATAATGCAAAAATAAACGCACACAAGGTTGTGCACAAAGTCATATGGTAACTGGCAGTCACTTCAGTACATTGACCCTCAAATTATTTTTGTGAGTTTCAAACAAATATATTTTGCCTTGCACAAAGCAAGTCAATTGCAGAAATTGATTCCTGCGTTCCCCATCCCTTTCATGGTCAGTCATCAGGAATAGAGCCAGTCTGGATAGAGGACAAACCAGGTAAGTGTGGGTAATAAAAATAAAATTAAAAAAACAGATCGGCAAGATCAGTTGAAATGAAACCGACTTACACAACTGAAAAGTGGGGGACAGTCAAAAAGATTTAATCCAAAACTTGCCAATCCACCAGAGGCAATGGAAAGGACCAAGAGGAGTAATAACGTGCAAATGATGCAAAGCATGAGAAAAGCATGGTGCAGCAACCAAAAACAATGGAGCTAAAGAGCCTCACATCGGGAATCTATTCAACAATGTAAAGGAAAAAGCAGCGCTAGGGCTGGAGAGGGGGATCGGAGAAGATGGCGGCCGGCTAAAGTGACCGGTCGGGAGCTCCCTGCTCTCTAAGCGGTGTTAACATATGAAGCGCTCATCGTGAATTCAGCAAGTGAGGACAAAATGCCACGAATGCCATGAAAACAGGGATGTGGTCCTTAAAAATCATTCTTACCCCTGATTTGACAAGTAAGGAAATTGGACTCACCGAGCCGCAAGGGAACAGAGCGGAAAGTTCAGCTGGCTGCGATACGCGGCGCGCCCTCTCTGGCGTGTGGGCGGGAGCGTGGGAAGCGCAGCGGAGCTACCGCAGAGCAGCCGCCAGAATCTCCTTCCGGGGCAATTGAGGTAGAGTGATCGCGGTCCCCAGCAACTCAGCGAAAGTGAATGGCGCACGGGGGGAACGACAGAAAGTGAAGGAAAACGCCGCAAATGCCACAAACACTGCACACGGAGCTGTAGGAGAAAAAAAAGGGGAAATAAAAGAAAAATGTATGAGCAAGGTAAGCAAGTCTCCAGGGGTTGAGAACCTTTGCAAAAACCTACAAGTTGGGGACAAAGATTATCCCCAAACACTCGAAGAGGAGGGGAGGGAAGGCCCTGAATATACCTGTTCCCCTGATACAGCCACAACGGCAACCGGCGAGAAAACCAGAGGCACAAGTTATTGCCTAAGGAATAGGCAGTTTCTTGGAAATACCCCGACTGCTGTCTCTAACCCCAGTATTGTTCCACTAACAATGAGAAAGAAGGGAAGAAAGCAGGATACGGATGCAACAGCATCCCAGAGTACTAGAGGGAGAAAAAATAAAGGGAGTGGACCAAGCACGGGCAAAGCACCTAAAGTTAAAGTCACTCCCTCTCTAAGATCCTTTTTTAAAGTGCAAGTTCAAAAGCAATCCCAAATAGATCGTAAGGGTCACGATTCACCTGAAGAACATCCAGTAAATAACTTCCCTAACAATAAGAGTGAGGGCAGGGCAGTGGAAATGGAGGAAGACACTCTGCAATCACCACAAGCACAGGTAATAGAGAGTAATATAATAGAGGAAAGTCAGACGTTACCAACAAAAGCAAAAGGTGATAACTCAGGCTGTAGCAAGCAACCCCTCAAACTCCCAGAACCGCCGCAAAACTCGACAGAAAAAATGCTGGAAAGAATGCTAGAAGAAATGAGGGCCAAGTTTGCGATCTCTGAGGATAACCAAACCAAAATACAAGAGACTTGTGAGATGTTAGACACCAAATTGAATGCACTAGGGGAGAGAGTAACTGCAGTGGAGGCAGTGGTAGAATCATTGAGTAAGGAGGTGGAATTGCACCACAAGGAGATCAAAACTCTCAAGTCCAGTGAAGAGAGCCTCAGGGATAAGCTCGAATCTCTGGAAAACCAAGCGAGGAGAAATAATCTAAGAATTTTGAATGTGCCAGAGGGATTAGAAAGAGAGGACATAAAAACCTTTGTAATCTCGCTATTAGAGGAAAATTTTCCCTGGGCAAAATCAGCAGCCTTAGCTGAAGATATACAAAGAGTGCACCGAGATCCTTTCGGTAATAACAAGACAAGAAAGACCCCGAGGAAAATTTTGATAAATTTTAAAACCTATACCCTCAAAGAAAAACTTTTGAGTGAAGCCCTTAAGAAAGGTTCCTTCAACAAAGACGAGTGGTCGTTCAGAATTCGATCAGATATCTCAAAGGCGACACAAGACAGACAGTGGGAGCTTGGCCAGCAGATGCAACACCTAAGATCCCTAGGCGCTACGGTCCAAATGCGCTTCCCTGCAGCGCTGAGAATTATGTGGAAGAACAAAATGCACAATATAAGAGAGCCAAAAGAAGTTGAGTGGTTCATAGAACAAATGCGAGAGCAACAGTAAACATAATTCAGCCGCAAGGAGAGCAGGGATACTCAAAAGGGCCTTAATACTGCCCAGTGAAGAGGAAAGGAGGCTTCTCCAGGGTGGGAGAAATCAATAATGATAAAAGTAAAACATTTACACACATGGGTGGGGAGCATAGTAGGGGGAAAAAAGAAAAAAAAAGTCCTCAGCAGACAAAAAGATGGAGAAAGGGACCAGCAAGGTGATGGGAAGGCTCCGGTTTGATACAAGTAATAAACCATGAAAAAAGATTCAGCAGTAGTTAATATCTTATCTTGGAATGTAAATGGCCTTAGAACCAGGAATCGTAGAAGGAAAATATTGGAATATTTGAGAACAATAGATAGCGAAATTATTATACTACAAGAAACACATCTCCTCAAAAATGAATGGGAGGAAATAATAAAGAGTCAGAGGTGGGTGGACTCATATGCTTGCACTAATCAAGAATGTTGCATTAAGGGGGTAGCTATATTGTTCAAAAAATCGCTTAAGGCAAGGATTGAGTCGTCTGAGGCTGATAGGAAAGGGAGATGGGTGGTAACTAAAGTAAGAATATCTGATAAACAATACACGATTGTGGGTTACTACGGGCCAAATACAGATGACCCAGAACCTCTACAAAATCTATACACTCAATTATTAATGGCCTCATCCACAATAATTATGGGTGGAGATTTTAATATAATCCTAGACCCGAAGGTGGACTGTCTTCCAGCTAGAAAAGAAGCAAATCTCTTAAAAATGAGGGAGTAGCTAGGCATATGTTTAAGAGACTTGGGTTTAGCGGATATTTGGAAGGTGAAAGGTGATAAAGGGCAGTGCTTTACTTTCCAAAATAAAAAATTAGGGCACTCCTCTAGGATAGATTATTTCTTATTGGACAGAAACCTAATTGAAGGTATACAAGGTGTAGAACACCTCCCAGCTCATCTATCTGACCATTCTGCAGTCTTGTTAAAACTCCAGATGAGGCATGCTACTATACCTCCAAGGTGGACAGTAGATCGCACAATTCTTGCAGATCCTTTAAATATAGAAGCTCTCCAAACAGAGACAGAGCAATTCTTTCTATTAAATAAAAAAGGAACCTCCAAGCAAGTCAGCTGGGATGCCTATAAGGCAGTAATCAGAGGAAAGATATTAAGTATTGCTGCATTCAAATCCAAAAAAAAGAAGCTTAAAATAAGTCAAATGGAGGAAGCTATAAAATTCCTTGACACGCAATTAGAAAAAGAAACCTCAGCATTAGAGAGAAAAAGATTGGAGATAGAAAGCAAAAGAAAGAAAGAAGCCCTTACAGAAACTTTGGAGAGCATAGTGAGAGAAAAGTGGGAGGCAAGTAAACTGGCCCACTACGAATATGGTGAGGGATGCGGCAAGATGCTGGCCTGGAAGATAAAAACAGACAAAACAAGAAATAAGATAGTAGGTATCCGGGTCGGAAACTCTGCAGAAATAAGCTCTGAAGATTCCAGGATCATGCAAGAATTTGTGAAGTTCTTTGAAGAGCTATATACAGAAGAGATCACTCCAATAATCGAGCAACTTCATAACTACTTAGAAAAACTAGATTTCCCTTCTTTAACACAACAGGAAAGGGAAGAACTGAATGAAAGGATCACCAAAGAAGAAGTAGAGGAAGTTGTCAGAGGTTTAAAGAAAGGAAAGGCTGCGGGCCCGGACGCCCTTCCAAACGAGCTGTATACTAAATTAAGAGAAGTTTTGGTTCCCCCCCTGACAGAGTTGATCAATGATATCTTCTTGGACAGGGGAGACCTTCCTGAATCATGGAATGATGCAGTAATTAGCATTCTTCTAAAGCCCGGCAAGAATCCCGTAATATGTGAATCATACAGGCCTATATCCCTCTTGAACTGCGATTATAAAATATTCACGCAGATAATGGCAAAGAGGTTAGGCAAAATTGCGGGATCCCTTATAAATATAAATCAAAAGGGTTTTGTGAAAGGGAGACAGATCCAGGAATTGACTCATGAGGTGGTAGGAGCAATAGATATAGCTACACAAGAGAAGATACCTCTATCTATCATCACTTTCGATGCAGCCAAAGCATTCGATAGGGTGAACTGGTTGTTTCTGAATAGTGTTTTGGAAAAATACAAACTTGGGGATAACTTTCAAGAAATAGTTAAGAGATTATATAAAGATCCAAAGGCCAAAATTCTAATCAATGGTAACTTAACAGAAAAATAAAAATCAAGAGAGGTACGAGACAGGGATGCCCATTGTCTCCCCTGCTTTTTAATTTTTACATCGAACCTCTAGCGCAAAACCTCAGAAATAATACAGAAATTCCCCCTTTTTCCTATCTAGGGTGGGAGAAAAAAGTTGCTCTTTATGCGGACGACCTAATGATTTTTACGAATGACTTGGCAGGAGCTTTCGAATCTATAGAAAATACTCTAAGGCAATATGGGAGAGTTTCCGGTTATATGATCAACCAATCAAAAACGGAAATTATGGAGTGGAACTCCCATAGTAAAAATCAACTTGTCAAAGAGAAGATAAAATACCTAGGAATAGAACTGGTTAAAGATATAGATAAAATAGCCCAGATAAATTTCAACAGGATTCTAACAGAAGTCAGAAGACTACTTAAAGTATGGGGAGGTCTTCCCTTGACATTTATGGGAAGATCGAATATCATAAAAATGTCAATTCTACCCAAATTCACTTATATTTTTAGTGCAATTCCACTTGAGTTTAAGAGGGAACTAATTAAGAAATTACAAGGGGAGCTAAATAGCTTCATCTGGTCATCAAAAGGGATAAGAATAGCGTGGAAAAAGCTAAGGAGGAAAAAAGAACAAGGTGGGATAGCAAGTCCAGACATATTGGAATATTATAGAGCTTTTCAGTTTAAATATATGAGGGTTCTCTTAAATAACTATGAATCGTATCCCACCTACCTACAAGCCATGACAGGTCCTGAAGGAAACTATTTGTATAAATTTGGCCATCCAAAGTATTTTAAAAAGGTCAAACTGAAGGTGCTCAGGTCTGCAGCAAAATTATGGTACAACATAAGAAGTACTTTAAAGATACCTTATTACAGTGAAAACGCCCCTATATGGGACTCACCAGGGACCCCTGAGTGCCTAATGGACAGGCTAGCAGTTCCTTTGAGGCAAGCTGGAATTCTTAAATGGAGTCAACTGATCATAGAAAATAACATTATCAACTGGGACCAACTTACAATTATGACGAATGGCTCATTATCAAAATTTAAATTCTACCAACTTTCAAGCTGGATAAAGACCCAAACTGAATGCAAACAGGGAAATAACAATTTGGAAAAGGAATTGCAGGAGAGCAGAATTTTAAAAAAAAGAAGTTTCACGATGGTATTGGGCCCTGATATTAGCTGATGAGGAGGACTATGTAATTCCAGAAGAGATCTGGGGTAAAGAACTGCCGACGCTGGACGTCCAAAAACATGGCAAGTATATATGGAAAAATGTTGGTCTGTTGTAAAATCTGCTGCTTTAAGAAGAAACCATTTATTTACCACACATAGAGCCTATTGGTCTCCGAAGAGGTTATCTAAGTTCAGCGGGCAGAGAACAAAAAATTTCCCAAATGTGGAAAAGAAAAGGCTGACAACTTGCATATGTTTCGGCAGTGCCCCCAGCTCGAAGATTTCTGGCACGAAGTGGGTAAGGTACTAGAGAATCTGCTAGAACGACCGTTTGATGTAAGTTTTGACCTTGTTATATTCGGGGTGAGTAAAGTAGAAGCAGGCCTTCATAAGCTAAATAAGAAACAAGAAAACCTTCTCTTTCTATTGATTTTATTAGCTAGAAGGGAAGTTTGTATTAAATGGATAAGTCCCGCACCACCTACACATTGGGAATGGCTAGCAACTATCCAAAGGATAAATAGGTTGGATAGAAGTGGGAGACCTAGCAAAAAATACAACTTTTGGGAAATCTGGGAGCAGTCTATCCAGTCATATCAATTAATGTAATTGCATTGATTTAAATGTATAAATATATAAAGTCCAATGATTATGCGATAGCAATAAATAACAAGCATAATGCTTGTTTGAGTAGCCAGGATGGCTAGCTCCCCTCCGCGAAAAATACTTTATTGGTAATGGAAATAAAGGGACCCCAGCTGGAAATTCCAAGAAATCAACTCCCCAAACGCGAAGTGAACATACGGGGCAGTGAAGGGCCGGATCTGTTATTGCAGGGGTCCCCGATAACTCCATATACAATCTATTGCGGAATGAGGACAAAAAAAAAAAAAAAAGGAAAAAGCAGCCAGCGAGTAATTAACTCCGACTGGCATCAAGCGTAAAGCAATCCTGCGGCAATATGCACAGCTTGTCAATTTGGAACTCAAAAGCTCCCCCCAGTACGGAACAAACTAGCTGAAGTAGCATGCGTGGTGCAGCTACATCATCACGGAAGGACGTGAATTGGAAGGCCCCGGCATGCAGAACGTGGAGACTGTTGGGGATCGAAGTTCTTTTGGTTTTTTAGGTCGAGCCTGGGCAGCGCATGAGCTGCTCTGCGTGGCATGCTGTATTCGAGCATGGACTTGAAGCTACATCTACTCCGCCCATATTTTTCATTGGCTTGTGTCATTGTCCTTTGTAAATGCTGGCTTCTGATTCATTAATAGGCTTGTTAGTCCCTCCTTAGTACCGTCTTGACTTCATTTGTAACCTCCCATGAAGACTGGCCTTGTAACTCCTGTTGTTACACAGTATATCTAATTTAGTCTGTAAGCACTATTTTCTTTCATGATTTTCTCCAGGCACAACATGCTTTCCTGCAACATTCAGCGCGCAATGCACGCTTTCACTTTCCAAGTAGCAATGGCGGCTGCTTCTTTCAAATAAAATAGGTCTCGCATTTACAAGAGTTTGAGGTATTGGCATTGTAAATGACAATGCATTTTATTTATGTGTTATTTATCAAAACAGATAAATAAAAGGCATTGTCAGTTACAATGTCAATAGCTTAAACTCTCGCAAATGCGAGACCTATTGCATTACAAATGCTTGTTTAAGGAGAGAATTCAGAAAAAGTGCAAAGGAGCGCAAAGCAATATTCCACGAGGTTGCATAAAAAACATAGTAGAACCATAATGTAATGGCATCCAAACACACTGTACTGACTACATTCAAACGTGCATTGGATAAGGGTAATGACAAAAGCAAAATGTTAAATACCTTTAGATGTTATACCAGGTAAAAACTATTTTATAAACCCAAAATGTCTGATATACTAGAAATAAATGAATTCTGGAATAATTAGATGTATTTGTATATGATTAAGGCTCCCTGTTTTCCGTTTTTACTGATAAATACAGACAGAAAACCATTTATTTTCCTGTATGGATTTATACGTAAATGTGGATAAAAACGGAAATTAGTCTCTTTTTTTGAGTGATTCTAAATTCTGTCAGTAATATCTGTCAGGCCTTAAGCTGTGTAGATTTACAGGTAAGCGGCTAAAAAATAAAGAAATTATTGTTATGAGGCTTTAACTCCAGTATATATGCAAAAGGTTGATACTAAAATGTTCATATTTTCAGACATGTGCATTGATTTATCATCTGTCGGACTTCATAGTATTGAAATCGGGCATACATTCAATAAGAGTTTACATTTATCGTTTAAATAAATGTGAGAATGTACTATTTTTGCTTCATTTGTCTTACAAAACCTGAAATAAAAATGGATAAATACAGATAAAGTTTGTAAAAAATAAACATGGATAAATACAGACGGAAATGTCAAGAAAATAAACACCTTAAAACCGGGAGCCCTATATATGATCAAAGGAGCCCTTTGTTGATACTAATGTTTCTATCTCTTTTTGTAAATTAATCTATTCTGCACCTCATGTATCACAACTGCACCGCGAGGCCACAACTGCATCACTGCACCATTATAATATTTTTGCTTTTACAGTATTTCTAATATATCATTAATGATGACAAATTTAAGCAGTTGTTGGGGTCTCAGTTTTATTTAATTTTCTTTGCATGTGTGGGCTTTCCAGTTATAACATACGTTGACATTTTCTTTTCTTACTAATTCAAAAGTTTTATTTCCAACCCCCACAGAGAATCATTGTTTTTTGATAAATTGTGCTTACCCTGGTTCTAAGAGGGTTAGAGGTCCAACAGTTGGTTGTTATGTCTATTTGCTACCTCAGGTAGAGAGGAATTGCTGCCCATTAATGATTGTTTTGTTTCAAATTATGTCTGAGAAAGACACTCTTTCCTATAGTGAAGAATGCACAGCACATGTTATCAACATCCACATTTTTCTCCCCCACTTCAAATAACCATGTCACTACTCTCCAAGGTAAAATACATAAGCTGGAAAAATAAAAAATAAACTCATAAGGACTAAACTACATGGTCATTAATGACTGGTTACCTGAAAGATAATACTATCTCACTTGGTTACAGATCAGAAACGTTTCAGTCATTTTTGTTGACAACTCTAGATATCGTTGTGATTTAAGCCATATTTCAAACCAGTGATCCAGACTAAGTAGAGATAGCTGAATTGGAGAAAGAGGTCCCTGAGGACAAGAGCCTAATTTGTGCGATAATTAAAAAAAAACTATTGCTGAATTTGAATACACTAACCTAAATAGTAAGATTAACAAAGTTCATAAACATATTTCAAAATATGACAAGAATAATATTTATCCTCATCTATAATCAACTTATTATCAGACAGCACCGATAATACATCACAAAGGTATACTACCACACATTACCTCCTCTGATTCATCTTTTACTAGTGAATCTGATACTGAAAGTTCGCCACAACCTAGCACAGGTTTTGGTCAATCAATCAATCAATCACGGCATTTATAGAGCGCGCTACTCACCCGGGAGGGTCTCAAGGCGCTGGGGGAGGGGGTAAGTTACTGCTCGAACAGCCAGGTCTTGAGCTGCTTCCTGAAGGCGAGATGGTCCTGGGTTCGCCGAAGGTGAGTGGGGAGGGAGTTCCAGGTCTTGGCCGCCAGGTAGGAGAAGGATCTTCCTCCGGCGGTGGTTCTGCGGATGCGTGGTACGGTGGCGAGGGCGTGGCTGGTTGATCGTAGCTGGCGTGTGGGCGTGTAGAAGGACATGCGGTCGTTGAGGTACTTTGGGCCCAGGTCGTGGAGGGCCTTGTGTGCGTGGGTGAGGAGTCTGAACGTGATTCTCTTGCTGACGGGGAGCCAGTGCAGGTCTTTCAGGTGTACGGTGATGTGGCTGTGTCGGGGGATGTCCAGGATGAGTCGTGCGGAGGCGTTCTGGATGCGCTGGAGTCTCTTTTGAAGTTTGGCTGTGGTTCCGGCGTAGAGGGTGTTCCCATAGTCCAGTCGGCTGGTGACGAGTGCCTGGGTGACGGTCTTCCTGGTTTCAGTGGGGATCCATCTGAAGATCTTGCGGAGCATGCGCAGGGTGTTGAAGCATGAAGATGAGACGGCGTTGACTTGTTTGGTCATTGATAGGGAGGAGTCCAGGATGAAGCCCAGGTTGCGTGCGTGGTCCGTTGGCTTGGGTGCGGTGCCCAGGGCCGGGGGCCACCAGGAGTCGTCCCAGGCGGAGGGTGATGAGCCCAGGATGAGGACTTCCGTCTTGTCTGAGTTCAGTTTAAGGCGGCTGTTCCTCATCCAGTCGGCGACGTCTCTCATCCCGTCGTGCAGGTTGGCTCTGGCGGTAGTGGGGTCGTTGGTGAGGGAGAGGATCAGCTGGGTGTCGTCGGCGTAGGAGATGATGTTGAGGTTGTGTCGGCGTGCGATGGCTGCGAGGGGCTCATGTAGACGTTGAAGAGGGTCGGGCTGAGTGAGGATCCTTGTGGAACGCCGCAGATGACTTCGGTGGCTTCGGATCTGAACGGGGAGAGGCGGACTCTCTGGGTTCTTCCGGCGAGGAACGAGATGATCCATTCCAGTGCTTTCTCTCGGATTCCGATGTTGCTGAGGCGCTTCACTAGGGTGCGGTGGCAGACGGTGTCGAACGCCGCGGAGAGGTCCAGGAGGATGAGGGCAGCTGTTTCCCCGTTGTCGGTTAGGGTTCTGATGTCGTCGGTGGCTGCGATAAGGGCGGTCTCGGTGCTGTGGTTGGCCCGAAACCCGGACTGCGAGGGGGTCGAGGGATCCATTCGTCTCGAGGAAGGCGGCAAGCTGTCTGTTGACGGTCTTCTCGATGACTTTGGCCGGAAACGGAAGGAGCGAGATGGGGCGGTAGTTCTTGAGGTCGGTGGGGTCCGCCGTTGGTTTCTTCAGGAGGGCGGTAAGCTCGGCGTGCTTCCAGCTCTCCGGGAAGGTGGCGGTGCGGAAGGAGGAGTTGATGATGTCCCGGAGATGGGGTGCGATGGTGGCGTCGGCTTTGTTGAAGACGTGGTGTGGGCAGGGGTCGGTTGGTGATCCGGAGTGGATGGAGTTCATCGTGCGGGTGGTGTCTTCGGTGTTGATCGGGGTCCAGTTGCAGAGGGTGGTGGTGGCGGGCATTGGTTCGGGCGGTAGGGTGCGTTGTTTGTGCGTTGAAGCTGTTGTGTATGTCGGTGATCTTGCGGTGGAAGAACGCGGAGAGTGAGTTGCAGAGGTCTTGCGAGGGGGTGATGTCGTTGTTTCCGGCGCTGGGGTTGGAGAACTCTTTGACGATGCTGAAAAGTTCCTTGCTGTCATGGGCGTTGTTGTCCAGTCGTTCTTTGAGTGCCGACTTCTTGGTGGCACGGATCAGCTGGTGGTGTTTGCGGGTGGCGTGCTTGAGGGCGGTCCTGTTGTCTGTGGTCTGGTCGAGTCGCCAGGTTTTCTCGAGAGTGCGGCAGTTCTTCTTGGATTCCTTGAGTTCGTTGGTGAACCAAGGGGTTTTCTTGCTTCCGGGTCTGCTGGGAGGGTTTTTAGTGGTGCGAGGTCGTCGGCGCAGGCGGTCAGCCACTTGGCGAGGTTGCTGGCTGCTTCGTTTGGGTCCGTTGTGTCGGTGGGTGTGTTCTGGCTGAGGAGGCGGTGAGCTGCTCGGCGGTGATCTTGCTCCAGCTCCGGCGGGGAGCCTGTTGCGGGTGGTGGTGGGTCGCAGTCTTTCTGAAGCTGAAGTGGACGCAGCTGTGGTCGGTCCAGTGGAGTCCGGTGGCGTGGCTGAAGGAGATGTGCTTGCTGGACGAGAAGACGGGGTCAAGCGTGTGGCCGGCGTAGTGGGTGGGCGTGTTCACCAGTTGCTTGAGTCCGAGGTTGGCGAGGTTGTCCAGCAGGGCGGTGGTGTTTCTGTCGTTGTTGTTCTCCAGGTGGAAGTTGAGGTCCCCTTGGTCAGTTGCACCCTACACTCCCACAACATTTGACACTCACTGTTTTAGGATGAGGGCTTAGGCGGAACAGGGGGAGAGGAAGAGAACAGACACAGTTCCAACAACAGAGACACTACCAACCAGGAGAACGACAGACCAGGAGGCGCCTTCATTAGTGGTAACACCACTGCCAGCCTGTGAAGCTCCGATTTTGAATTTAGCAAAGCATCATCTAACTGCTTCTCAACTTTCTGTTATAAGTCATGGACTCAGTTTTGTACCAACAACCCGCCCAGATTTTTCAATATAAAATTGGACCTATATGCGTTTTTTCGTACAATCAGGCTTTATTTTTCTTCAAAGAGAGAGCTCCTTCCACATTACACCAATTTACTGATTTCAGACCCTCGTCTACCTTCTATCCTCCATCCACATCTATGCCTCCTGTAGTGATCACTTTCAAGAAATAAGTTTTGAAAGAATTTGGATTACTTAGAAAAGAAAATGCCTACATTAGGTATAATTTTAGCAAGGCAGAATGTACTGTCTTAAATATTTCTAAAAACACTTCATTGACTTATAAACGAGCGGACAAGGGTGGAGGTATAGTTATTCAGGATACAGTTGGTTATAATTCAGAAATCAATCGTCAGTTATCAGTACCTCCAGTATCTCAACATTATTAAAAAAACTTCTGGTGATCCATCCAAGGAAGTAGCTGAAATGATTAGAGTCATTACCACACAGGTGAGGGAACACGGTTTCCTTTTTTTTTATTTTTTTATTGAAATCAGACTTCTCATACATATCTTATAACATTATTACATATATTGGTCAAATTTAGTACTTTCATATAACCAAGATAGCACAATTAACAATTGACAATTATTGTAAATGTTCATACATCATTATTGCTATACTTCCTGATTGTATTTTGGCAATATTTATACATATTCATCCAATCCCTTGTCTATCATTTCTCTCCATCCAGGTTATCAAGGGTCCCCATATATTCCTACCTTTCCTCATAGCTCTTACACCTTTGCATTTATAAAGAGAAATTTCCTGACGGCCTATAAATATTAATCTGTATAGCCATTGATGATATGTAGGTGGCTCACTATCCTTCCAGACAGTGGCAACCAATAATCGAGCTATCGCCATTGTTAGAAACACAAAATCCCTCTCCATTGGATCTAAGTTCAACCCTATGTCATATCCTAATAGCATCAGAGTTGATGTAATTTTTAGCTCTTTGTTCAATAGCTGAAACCAGAATTTTTCAATACCTTCTTTCAGTTGACCCAGCTTTTCGTAAGAATAAAACATATGTATACTATCTGCTGGGCCCACCAAACATCTCGGGCATTTATCAGAGTGTCTTTTTCCCCATCCGAATAGTTTGG
The DNA here is from genome assembly GCA_963921515.1 of Calotriton arnoldi. Lineage (NCBI taxonomy): Eukaryota > Metazoa > Chordata > Amphibia > Caudata > Salamandridae > Calotriton > Calotriton arnoldi. The sequence goes on from CAWUFW010000954.1 coordinate 476,403, forward strand.
CAGGTGTATAATAGAGACTGTATACAGTTTTATATTGTTGAGCTTTAAGATTAGCTGACATAAAGACCCTTATCCCAATTGCTAAAACCATATCTATATCTACCTCCCCATCCTCCAGTTTGTTGACCCACTTTGATTCTATTTTAGCTATATCATCAGGTTTCTTTTTTGTAGTGCTTGATAGAAATCTTTGATTTTACTTTCTGGGTTTCTCATAATTTCTAACAGAGGGAGTGGTTCCATTCCAATATTCCCTTTAGGGAGCCCTTTTATTCGATTCTGTATTTGCAGATATTTGAAGCATGAATTCGGATGTATGTCGAACCCTTGAACTAGTTCCAAAAAAGCCTTTAGGATTTAAAGTCTGACTTTATTGTGATTTTACTTTCTTTTCTACTTGACCCTAATTTTGGAAGATCCCTGTGGCCTTCAGCGGACCAAATTGTTCGCCCTGATGAAGCCTTTGTAGGTGAAACGCATTGTCTGCGCTGTTTTTGGAAACATACAATAAAAAGAAAAGAGTCTACTGATGATCAAGCTCCACGAGCTTTTGTTCTATTCTAGTGTAACCTGTGTTCATTGCCTCTCTTTTTTGTTGTAAAAATTGTAATGTGGTCAATGTGCAGCTGGCCATTGAGGCGGGCAACGGTTTTTCATCTGATTTAGTGACTACTCCAGGTGGTGCGGCTGGAAGCGCCTAGGCTGCCTCTGCTTTTGTTCAGTCGCCTGTCAACAGTAGGTGCATCGGCCTGCACGGTCTGAAGGGAATCTTCCCCCCATTAATAAAGAGTGAGAAGAGAAGCAGCGCCAAAACGCACCCCTGTCTATTCACCTTCTTGATTTTGATCGAGGGGGAACACTCCCCATTAGAGTTATACCGCACCATACCTGATAGATTTCCATATAAATGTGCTAAAAAACTAATTAAATTCCTAGGAGAGCCCAAGGCAATCAATGCAGACCAGAGTAACGCATGGTCAACCAAGTCAAAAGCGCTACTGAGGTCAGCGAAACACAAACAGAGGGATCCAGATTTAGCTTTAGTATTTTTCCCACTGTACCCCGGCCTCTACTGAATCCAAATTGTGCATCAGAGATTATGGAGTTACTCTCTGCCCAGTCTTCCAATCTCTGTAAGAGAACCTTGCCCATCAGTTTGGCCGACGAATCAAGGAGGGAAACTGGGCGGTAACATTGGGGGTCGGATTTACTTCTCTTCTTAAAAAAATGGAAAACAATCGACACACGCCGACGAACGAGGAATAGTACTCTCACCTGCTGCATTCATCACCCTAGTCAAAATGGGGACTTAAAAACCGACTTTACCATTAAAAAAGATTGGGACAGGACATGTAGAAGTTAAAAGTACATGTCCAATTTTTATACTACACCCTGCCATATGGGCTATTTAGGACCTACCCCAAGGGTGACTTTTATATATTTAAAAGGAAGGTTAAGGCCGGGCAAAATGTTTATTTTGCAAGGTCGAAATGGCAGATCAAACTGCACACACAAGCAGGCCTGAGATATGTTTAAAGGGATACTTAAATGGGTGGCACAATCAGTGCTGCGGGCCCACTGCAGCATTTAAATTCCTCGTCCTGGGTAGAGGTAGCACCACTTTACTAGGGACTTACAAGTAAATTAAATGTGCCAATTGGCTGTAAGCATATTTCACCATGTTTAAAGGAGGAAGCACAAGCACTTTAGCACTGGTTAGCAGTGGTAAAGTGTGCAGAGTCCCACATGCCATTAAAAACAGGAAGAGCAAAAATGGAGGGTGAAGACAAAAAAGTTGGGGGAAAACAACGCCAAGGATGTCAGATTCAAAAATTAAATTCATGTGTTCAACCACGTAGTCTTGGCAATATTTTGCCATTTGGGCAATTCTTACATTTACTTAGGAATAGCACAAAGAACGGGGATTAATTTAGAGATTTTGACACTTTGAGCTCTTGTCTTTTGGAGGGCAGATACCCTAAACATCTCTTCACATGTGCTGCAAAGAGAGCCTGGTTTTGTCATAGGGAGGACCTACTTACTACAAACAAACAAAAACATCATTGCCACACAGGGTGACATTGGTCACCAATTAACCCTACTAGAAATAATTTGAAAATGATGGTTCCTATCAAACTTTCAAATCTTTGGATGAGGGTTTAAAACACCTACTTTTTTCCTTTAAAATATCAAGGACTATTTGGTTTGAGTGGAAAGCATTTCCAGGACAAATGTCTCTCAGACTATCCAATCATAGGGAATGCCCCCCTTAACTTGACAATTTTGGATGCAGAATATATAGTGTGTGTATTAACACATATAATACCAAGTTCTTCAGACATGCTAATTGTTAAAAATGGGGTTGATAGTTGAGAGGAGTGGAAGCTCCACTCAGGCAGCAACCACAATTCTTGTCATGGTGGACCACAAAAGGCACTAAATTAACCTTTGCTTAACCCTCTGGTAGCTTGAAACAAAGCAATCAGTCTTAACTAAGAAGCAATGTGTAAAGAATGTATGCAGCACACAACCAGTAATAAAGTGAAGACACAGCACAAGAAAAACCCAAACTAATTTAGGAAAACAAAGTACAGTTTAATAAATACAATTACACCAAACAAATAACATCCAATCAGTAGAACTGTAGATGTTAATTTTTAAAGTTTTCAGGTAAAAATAGCACCAAGAAGCATACAGAGCCACTCGCAGTCATCTGGTTGCACCAGACTGGAGGAAAGTCACAAGTCTAGGCCGACCGTGATGGAGCACGGGTCGAATACAAGGACCTGGTTAGTCCTGCTGAAGAATTACCTTCTTAAGGCCGGTGTGAAGGGTTCCAGTCGCGAAGGAAGAGCCTGCGAGGAGGAGGCTTCCAGTGCGAAGCACAGGTCGAGCATCGTAGATGGTCATTGCTGTCGCGCGAAGAGCCAGTCATCACTGGAGTTTGCGTTGATTGATCGTCGCAGACGGTTGGTGATGCCGCAAAGTGCAGGTCTTGCATTACCGTTCGTTATGGACGGTTGCTGTCAGCGCACAGAGCAGGTTCTGCTAGAGCTACACATTGGAGTTCGTTGTGGGCCATTGATTATCAGAGAGAAGAGGTCACTTTACATTCGGGAGGAGCCCAAGCTGCAGGATATTCAGGAAATAGCGATTCGGCCCGTTAAGAAATTATAAATGGCTTCGTACATCTAGGACCAAGTGGCAAGTCATTGAACATGTAACATCCAATTTGCAGGTGACAGATGTGCAAAGGACTCTTCTCACATTGAAGTGACCATCTGGACACAACAAATATTAGCTTAAACATCGGTGATAAAACTATGCAGACATTGTCGACTTATGCAAACTGAGGCATCTTGTATTTCTAGTATATCTGACTTTTTGGGTTTACTTCTCTCGGTCTTTCCTTCCGTTGCTTCTGGTGGGTTAATAAGTTTTGAATATGACCCCTTTGACAGTCCTCGAGCTTTCAGTTGGTGTCATTACAATTGTTCACTCCTATCTTTGTGTTTTTGATTACCCACACTTACCTGCTTTGCTCTTCATCTAGACTGGCTCTCTTCCACCAAGTATTGTACAGCAATTGTTTCTTTTTTCCTTTTCTAGTTTTTAGACTTATGCCTTTCCCACTGGACTGCGCTGCCTATTTTTTCCCAATTTTCCGGTATGGAATCCCCTAGAGCTCTCTGCCTTGGACCTTAGTATTGAATCCTTACTGGGTTAATACTGCATTTCCAGTGCTTGCAATTCTGTTGATATCTCTGGTTCGCCTCTTTGCAGCGCAATTTTCTAGGTAAGCCCTATCTGTTTTCCTTTCCCTGTTTGTTTGTCTTTTAAATTCCTCCTCCACAATATGGGTGACCAACTTCTGCTTTTTCATGTTTCTTTTTATGTTGCTTTACCAAAGTGTCGTTTAGACATATATTCTTTTGATGACCCCGGTTAAGTAAACCAATGGGGTTGAAAAGAAGACGATTTCCCATTTACAATACACACTGTATTATTTGTGATATTGTGAAAAATCATAAGCATTGTACGGTTCATTTGGAATAATATGGAATATTATTGTTGTATGATCAATGCAGCCTTTTGTTGATGCTAAAGTTTCTATGTCTTTTTGTATATAAATTGAGTTTGCACTTCACATCGCAATTGCACTACGCCCTCACAACTAAGGCACTGTGCCATTATAATATTTTAACTTTTTGAATACTACCACTATATAATTAATGAAGACATACTTACGCAGTTGTTTGGGTCTCAATTGGTTTGTTTGGGTCTCAATTGTATTTAATTTTCTTTGTATGTGTGGACTTACCAGTTTTAAAGAATGTTGACGTTCGCTTTTCTTACTATTCCCCAACCCTCGAGCAAACCATTGTGTTTTTCATATATTGTGCTTACCCATGTTCTTATGGTTACAGGGCCTGTCCCGTTGGTTGTTGTATATTAAGAATAATACTGGTCAGGCCTAACGGGCCAGCAGCCCCAGAGAGTTTCAACGAATGTACAATAGAGAGTATTTCTTACCAAGAGACATTCAGCCGAGCAAAATTCAGAAGTATATTTCATCCATTAAGCTTCAATAACCTTCTAATTACTCGTATCCCTTTCTTTCTGCCCCATGCAACCTGCTTCAGTCAACTGAATGACTTTCTTGTTATTGTTGTAGTCAATTACCCTTTGGATGTCTTTTTTAGAATTCCGATTTTATTTTATGCTTAATTACATTGTTAAACCCTCGCTTGGCTATCTGAACTTTTTCACGTTGTTTACTGGGAGACATGATCCATATTTCTTTACCCTTCTAACTAATGAGATATATAATTTCTGTTTTGATATAATTTCTCTGTCAAACCATAGCAGACTCTGTTGCTGACATATCACATTTGCTTTCTTTTTATCAAGAGAACATGCCTCACTAATTACATTTTCCAAGAAGGATTCTATTACTTCTAACAAACATTCATTAGAAGTACCAGTAGCCATTAATTCATATATTTTTAACTTTGGCGGGTCATGAATACCCTCCGACCTCCGGTGTATTAGAAAAATATCAAATAATAATAATGTTTCACACTGATACAACTCCAGTGAATTAGAAACTGTGATTTGTCTTTTCTTCTAGTATAACAGGATGAGTGTAAGGGCCAGATGTATGAAGAAACCGTTTTGCGATTCCCTTATTGCGAATCCTTGCGATTCGCAATTAGGAAATCACAAAACGGCATATATGAAAGTGTTTTGAACACTTTCTGTGATTCCGAGAGGGTCGCAAATGACCTACCTCATGAATATTAATGAGGTAGGTCGCAATTTGCGACCCATTAGGAATCGCAAAAATCACAGGGAAGGTGGCCTGCTGAGGTCAGCAGACCACCAAGTCTGTGATTGCTTTTAAATAAAGCAATCTTTTTTTTGTAAAGCAGCCCGTTTGCCTTAAAGGAAAACGGGATTCTTTACAAAAAGAAAAATGAAAAGTTTTTTTTCATTTTTTAAGAGTAGGCAGTGGTCGGTGGTACCACTCCCTGCTCTTAAAAAATGCTTTTACAAACATTCATAAAGAGGAAGGTGTCCCTTAGGGACCCCTTCCCATTTGCGAACGGGTTACCACCTACTTGAAGTAGGTGTTAAAATGTGAATGTTTTGCAACCGCATTTCGGTCGCAAAACATTCATACATACTGATGCGATATAATATTTGGAAGGGCCGCCCTAAACATGCCCCTTCCTAATTCCTAATTCCAAATCGCAAACCCAAATTGCGATTCGGTAACAGGTTACCGAATTGCAATTTGGGTTTGATACATGTGAAAAGCCTTTTTTGTGAATCTGCCCGTTTGCAACCTCAAAAAGGCTTCATACATGTGGCCCTTAGTTACTACAATGCAAACCATAACCATGCATGTCTTTACCACACACGCATTACTGAACTTACAATGCGTTGTCATCAACACTTTGATATTTATCATTACAACATATCTATATATCTATCCTTCCATCTATCTATCACATATTGGCGTCGCCACTGTGTAGTTAGAGTTAGGTCACTGTTTCCATAGGCACTTTTTGTTTTGCTAATAACTTAGGTGCTGCGTGATGAATCTGTTCGAAACTGTTCTTTTTAAAAAAATTAATTCACCCCAGTTCCTTCCTGGAAAGTTTTGTGCTGATCCATTAAGTGGGGGCCAAAAAAAGGGGTCGCAAAACATTGATTTTTCTTTGTTATTTCATATAGGAAACTTTGATCAAAGAATACAGAAAAAAACAGCTAAAAGAAATGACACCATATTTTGCAAAAAGTTAAAACTATATTCAGAAAGTGATTTGTTGATTTGGTGTAAACCCATTCAGCCATTTTCAAGAAATTCACATTTAGAGAGGTGCTTGGTTTGGACTTGCAGGGGTTAAAAAGTAAGTTATATCTGGGTGGTTGGACTCCTGTGAGTCCCGCAGTACGGGGAATTAAAAAATAGGGCCCTCTGATTAGCCAATGGGTTGAACATTTCGGTACTGTGGGACTGGACCGGCCTTGCTGTACTGAGACACCAAATAGTAAAAAAATCTATTTGTTGTGCCTCTGTACCGTGGTACTCCTGCAGAACCCAATGCAACCCTCCCATAAGGTACTGTCGTACTACCGCATGAGCCGCTAATCAAGCTTCACCCCCCATGTTACAGCGGTACAATGCAAGCTCCTTAAGGGTAAAACTTGACTATCTGTACTACGTTACTCATTGTTATTTTTTTTTTTTTTTTATTAAATGTCGGTTGAGTGTTTGCAGGGGCATGATCGTCCATGGTGGATGGGCCCTGGGCCTGGCTGAAGGACATGTGCAGTGTGGAGTTGGAGGAATAAGATTAAAAATCACCAGAAAATTACTGGAAAAAACTCAAAGTAATGTTCTAGTTAGGTGTTGAAGAAAGAAAAACACTAACTTTTTAAAAAATCACTGAAATTCTCAATATTTTACTGAGCTAACTATAACTTGTGTCCACAACATGCATTGCTTATGATCTTACATATTACATCACTGATGACCTGTTAAATGACATCATTGATGACATCACTGTTGACATCTCAAATGATATCATTGATGACATCATACAATCATTGTGATGGCATTGTTTAGGGTTTCTGGACTTGAAGTATTTCAGGACACTGTCCACATGAGGACAATTTTCTATTCTCCTTAATAAGATTACCTTTTTAAAGACTTCAAATGAGCCGCAATTTTAAGTCAAGAGATTTATACGTATACATTTGCTACTGAAAATACACCTCCTGTCAAGCTCTAAGCACAAAACTCTGTAGTGTAGTAAAATACACTACACACAATCCTGAGATGAACGCAATGTCATATAACCTTAGAGCCATGCTTACAAAAGCAGAGTGAGATAAACCACCTCTAAGTGGCACACACCTACATACTACAATATTCAACAATCTGCAAGCCTCAAAATCTTCAGTGAAGTTCTGAAAATAAACATCCACACCTTATAAACATCCTTATTACACAGAATGTATTTATGCCACTGTATTACAACTATTTAACACACAATGTTGTGAGCTAAAGGTTCTCTCCACACACAACACGCTAACTCTCACCATACCAACTACACTGCAATCGTATGGGCAAATTGAAGAACATGTGCAAAGGAACCATTCCACAACTCAGCACCGTCTCCTCCACTGCCACCTACATTTACATCAGTCCAACATGGCTTCTAACCAGGCCCCTCCCATACAGGACGGACAACACCCCATAAAAACTAGACAAAATCCCGGCAACCATCGCACATCCACGACAAGCTTTTGAAGCCAAATGTGATTTGTTAACTTACGACTTGGCAATTCTTAGGGAACACCAAGACAAGCTATCATAAAGGATAACTACAAACTCTAAAGCTATTGACGAACTCTGCCCCTGTACAACCAATCTTACTAAACAGACAAAATCACTCATCAAACTGCTGTGCAGTGTTGAAAATAAATTGAAGATGCTGAGGGCTGCTCTCACTGGAATAATATCCACATTGTGGGTCTGCCTGAAGGAGTGGAAGGAGAGAACCCTACTGCATCCCGAAGACTTGCTGGAAACAATCCATTGCTCCTGTTGCTCCCTCACTTCACTTTGTGATTCAGTGTATACACTGAGTACCAGCGAAACAGCCACCTCTGGGAGCACCACCTAGACCTATGGGGGCAAGGATTCTGAACTACTGAGATTAGGATGCCATTTTGATGGCAGAAAAGGCTAATCAACTACAATAATGCGAAAGTGTTGTTTTTCCCGGATTACACTGATGATTCAAGGCAAAGAGCATCCTTAAACCAGGTCAAAAAGAAACTCTAAGACTTGGGCCTGAAATATGCTTTAATGTTCCCAGAGAAGCTAATAATTTCCAATGGGCGTAGCTCCCACTTCTTTACGCAACCCACGGTGGCATTGGATTGGATTGACACTTTTGTACGTGGATCCATCAACAGATCCCCCTCTCCCTCCCAGTCAACACCCAGAGTGGACCAGATCTCAGCTACGGTGATGAGGATGCACCACTGAGCCGTGAAGTATGGAGAACCTACTCGAGATCAAACTCGAAGGGAGCAGAGGGAGGAGGTAGCGGTGGCAGCCTCCCTGCAGGAACTCTCAGCAACACCACATTTGCTTTCCTCTGAATCTTACTCATTAGGGGCTGACCAAGTATCTGAGGAACAGGGCTCTGAGTCTCTCACCTCCCCCAGTAGTCACAGCGCAATCGATTGAGGCAATTGTATACCTTACTGTTAGATCTAGCAGCCTTAAGGTGGTCTTACCTCAAACGTTTTGCCTGATTACCTCCAATTTGCTAATTTTTTTGCTTCTGTTGGCCTTAGGACACTGTGCACTTTTTCCACTGCTAACCAGTGCTAAAGTGATTGTGCTCACTCCCCTAAACAAGGTTTGATTGGCATACTGATAACTGGCATACTTAATTTACCTATAAGTCCCTAGTAGAGTGCACTACATGTGATCAGGCCCTGCAGCACTGATTGTGCCACCCACTTAAGTAGCCCTTTAAACATGTCTCAGGCCTGCCATTGCAGACCCTGTGTGTGCAGTTTTAAACTGCCATGTCAACCTGGCAAGTTAAACCTCTTGCCAGGCCCAATCCCTTCTTCTAAATACATATAAGTCACCCCTAGTGTAAGCCCTGGACAGCCCAGAGGGCAAAGTTCAATGTATTTAAAAAGTAGGACATGTACTTATAGGTTTTACATGTCCTGGTAGTGAAAAACTCTTAAATTCATTTTTCACTACTGCAAGTCCTATATCTCCCATGGGATAACACTGAGATTACCTTATTACATGTTATTTTATTTTTATTTGGTGCCTGCAGCCTGTCTCTGCTCACATGACTGGGTGTAGATGACAGTTGGGCTTTGTATATTCCACCTAGACAGCCATACACAATGGGAGCTTAGGTGTGACAGAGTGGGCAATCCTAACAGGATGGGAGTGAGGAGCTGAACCCATCCTCACTTACACCTGAATAGGCAGTGTCCTGTCCCCACACCAAGGACTGCCTAATACCCTGTAGTTAGTCTGGAGTCAAGGCTGACAGGGCAGGGCAGTGCACTTCAAAGGCTTGTCTTTGAAGCCTCCCCCACTTCAAAGGCACTACTGGGTATAAGTACTGGACCTCATACACCACCACTTCAGTACATTTCTGGACCTGTGGATACTCTGCCAGGAAGAAGGACTGCTGTGCTGCTGAAGGACCGCCACTCTGCTGGACTGCTTCTCTGGAAGAACTGCTGCCCTGCTGTGCTGACCTGCTGTCCTCCTTGCCTGGGTGGAAGGAATGGACCTGCATCATTTGATCACAGACCCTAGAGTGTCTCTATGGGCTAGTTGGCTGGCCTCCTGCTCTGAAGCCTCAGGGACATAATAAGGTTCCAACAACCTTGTATCTTCACCTGGACTCTGCCATATGTGAGTTTACCAGGCCAAGTGATGTTACCTCAGTCCTAGACCCATGGAAGTGGGTTTAAGGTGCTTACAAGCAGAACTGCGGATCTTCTTTGCTGAGCGGCGCATCCTGTAGCCGAACTGACACATCTTCTTGGCTGAGTGGCGCATCTTAAAGCAGAATGATGAATCCCACTGTTGCGGGGATTTGGCCGAGCGCAGAAGGTCGGTATCATCCTCTCATCTTTGGAGCTGATGCATCGTCGATGGTGTGGCGTATTTCCAACCCAGGTTTTTGCATCTCTCATCAACGGGAGCTCGCAGTCTATGCAGTCCTCCGAATTGCAGCCTTGCAGCTCATCTGAACTGACTCATAGCCTTGGCTGCACATCACATCCTCGGCACCTGCACTTTACATCGCAAGCCCCTTCAACAGGAATCTCAACGACGATGCAACAGGACCTCGCACTGCATCTTCGCCGCATCTCGGAACTAATGCAACCCTTCAAAAGACCGATGCTTTTTCGCCTCGGCTCAACGCAATGCTCAGCAACAAGGATTTATGGTAGACCTAACTTGGTCCCTATAGCCAGCCCACGCTCCATCGATGTGGGCCTGAACTTGTGACTTTGTCCAGTTCCGGCGCGACCAGATATCCCTTGCTGGCGCTATGTGCTTTTTGGTGCTATTTTACCATAAAACTTTCAAATTCAATATCTCTGGTTTCCCTGATTGGATTTTTGTCATTTTGGTCTTGTATTATTTATGAAACTCTTCTCTATGTTTCTAAACATGGTGTGGGATCTTTTTGTGTGGTGTTTTTACAGTTATTACTATTTGAACTGTTGCACAAATACTTTATACTTCACTCTAAGTTTAGCCTGGCTACTCTGTGCCAAGCTACCAAAGGGTGAGCAAAGATTAATTTAGGAATTGCCTGCCTCTTACCCCGACTAGGATTTTGGTGCCTGCTTGAACAGGGGGCGTACTTCTGCCAACCAGAAACCCAATTTCTAACATTGGTGGCAGCGATGGGATAGGACTTGTATTTGTGTTATACCATATAGTAACTCATTGTTCACTACAACTCTATGCTAAGACCAATTCAAACCCTTTTCAATTCTGCCTAATTGACTTTTAGATTTTTTGCTAAACCATACCTCTCTCGGGAGAACCACCATCTGCACCTGCAGTAATTGATTTTGAGCAGGCCAAATTACGATTCCTACACTGTGGCCCAGCTTAAGGATTTTTGCAAGGGGTTTCAAGTGTCCATGAAAGACTTCACCCGGAAGGTGGAGCTGCAGAAAGCTTTGAGAGACTGTGCAGAGGCCGGTGATGCAGGGGATCAAAAAAGGAGGAGCGGAAAATTGAGGAGGAGGATGAGGAGCTGATCCTGGGATCTGCTGTGGATCTGGGACTGCCTGTAGAGCGGGGTAACATTTTGCTGGAAGCAGTAGTGGTTCCCAGAGCAGGGAACAGTACCTTATCTCATCAAGGAACCTGTCCACAGAGGAGCTGGCAGGCAGGAGGGAGGAAAGAAAGCTCAAGCTGGAGCTTGCTAGGTTAGAGCAGCAGCAGAAACTTGCCCAATATGAGAAAGAGCAGGATCTGGCTCAGAGGAAACAAGCTTTTGAAAAGAAGAGGCTGGCCATGGAGGTGAGGTAAATGGCCTATGAACTGAACCTAGGAGAGCTGGACATTAGTGTCTCTAAGAATGCACAAGGTCCCAGAGGTGTCATGGAGTGGTAGTTTATGGAGGTACATGCCCACAGTGGGGAGTGACACACTTCTCACAATAGAGTTAGGAGACCGGATATGCTACACAGCAATGAAGGCCACCTTGTTCAGTAAGTTTGGGTTGACACTTGAAAAGTATAGGCAATGGTTCAGGGCCAGCCACAAGGTCTCATCACAAACATGGGTGGATTTCTTAGATTATGCTAGCAAGGCACTGACGGGCTCGGAGAGGGGCAGCAAGGTTGATGAATATTCAGGGCTGTAAACATTTGTAAAGGACCACATGCTTGATACTTGTTTTCCAGAGCTGTGCCACCATCTGGTTGATAGTAAGCTTTCTGACCCCAGGAATCTTGCTGAGGAGGCGGACATCTGGGGCAGCACCAGAGTATCCAAAAAGCCAATTGGGGGGACTCCCAAAAGGGTGGTCCGGTATCCCATCAGAAGAAAGAGGGTGGAAATAAAAAGGAGTTCTCTCAAGGCACCCATTCCCAATCTGGTCACCAGAAGAAAAACTACCCTGACAAAAGTCAGCAGCCCAAAACTCCCAAGAGATGTGAGTGTTTTGAGTACGGATACCACAAGGGGATCCCAAGTGTCCAAAAAGAGCACAACCTCCACTGGAGGAAAGGTTACAGGGGTGGCGAGTATATTGCTAGGGAAGGAGTTTGTCCCAGTTAATGGGGGGGTTTGGTGGGGTTACCCTAGTGTCCCTCGTGACAGTGAGATGGTTCCCAAGAACCATATGCCCTCTAATACTGCAAAGTATAGGCAATGGGTTACCATCAATGGGCAAGGTGTTGAGGCTCAGAGGGATGCAGGTGCCAGCATGACTCTAGTAAAGAGTCAGCTGGTATCCCCAGAGCAGGTGATTCCCAATGCATTCCACCAGGTTGTGGTGACTGACAACAGAGAGGGTCACTATCCAGGGGCCCTTGTTCCATTTGAGTGGGGAGGCGGGGTTCAGGTCTCCTGAAAGTTGCATTGAACCCCACCATGCCTGTGGACTGTTTGTTCGGTAATGACCTTGAACACACTACCTGGAAGGAAACGGATTCAAGGCTCATGTGGAGATGGGGTTACCTGATTGGATCTGTGCAATCACAATGTCCATGGCTGCCCAGGATGGGAGTCAAAAAGGGCTGGAGCCTGGAAAAATGGCCCAGCCAGATGCTAAAAAAGGGGAAAGGCGGAGGGCGTGGGAAACCAGCCCCTTAATGTATTCCCAGTGAGATGGATGGGGCATCCGCGGTATCTGCCCCAGAGGAGGGCATTGCTCCCCTTGGTGACCTGCCAAAGCTTGCTGGATGGCATGTGGAAGGAGGACCCACCAAGGAGGAGTTCTATAGGGCACAGAGGGAGTGCCCAACCCTTGAGGGCATGAGGCAACAGGCCGAAGTCCAAGCAGCAGGTGATGCCTCTGGAAGTCATCACATTTACTGGGAGGACAACTTCCTCTACAGTGAGCCTAAGACTCCTGTGCATGAAACAACAAGGGCCCTGATGGTCCCCCAATGCTACAGGGCCTTCCTACTGGAGCTGGCTCACGAAATCCTCCTGGCAGAAGATATTTTCAAGGCTTGTTCCCCACTTCTATTGACCTAGGATCAAGACTTCCTCAGATGCATTATGTAGGACTTGTGTGATCTGCCAGGTCAGTGGGAATACATGGCAGAGGCTGAAAGCCGCCCTTAATCCCTTGCCTGTCACTGGCACACCCTTTGAGAGGGTGGGCATTGACATTGTTCGGCCTACTAATCCCCCAGACTACTTCAGGCAACAGGTTTATCCTGGCTCTAGTAGATCATGTCACTAGGTACCCATAGGCCATACCTCTGAAGACCATGACTGCACACACAGTGGCTAAGGCCCCAATGGGGATTTTTACCCAAATGGGTTTTTCAAAGGAAGTGGAGTCTGCCAGGGGTACCACCTTCATGTCTGCTTATATGCAGTTAATGTGGAAGGAGTGTGGGGTAACCTACACATTCTCCACCCCTTACCATCCACAAACCAATGGGCTTGTTGAGAGGTTCAACAAGACCCAGAAGGGCATGATTACAGGCCTGCCTAAGGCCTTGAGGCATAAGTGGGACGTCCTCTTGCCATGCCTTCTCTCTGCCTACATGGAGGAACCACAGAAGAGAGTAGGCTTCAGGCCCTTTGAGCTTCTGTATGGACACCCTGTCAGAGGACCTGAATTTGGTGAAAGAAGGGTGGGAGCAAACTTCCAGGAAGATTCCCCAGGTGTTAGTGAGCTACATGCTGGCCTTTAGAAGCCAAATGGCTATGTTGTGGAAGCAAACTTCAGACAACTTAGAAGCCAGTCAGGAAGTAATGAAGGAGTGGTACGACCAAAATTCTACCACTGTGGAATTTCAACCTGGGCAGAAAGTGTGTGTTATGGAACCTGTGGAGCCCAGGGCCCTCCAGGACCGCTGGACTGGGCCCTATCAGGTGATTGACAGGAAGGATGAGGGGACCTAACTGGTGGACCTCAAGACCCCTGGGCACCCCCACAGGGTGCTCAATGCCCATCGCCTCAAACCCCGCTTTGAGAGGTCTGAGCTCACCATGCTGTTGGTGACAGATGGAGAAGAGGAAGAAGACAGTGAATCTCTCCCTGACCTTTTAGCCTCCAAGGAGAAAGATGGATATGTGGAAGGAGTAATCCTTTTCCCCAGTCTGACTCTTGAACAGCAGAGGGACTGTCACCAAGTGCTGGGGCAGTACCCCTCTCTGTTTTCCCTCAGCCCTGGGACTTCCCACCTGTGTTCCCATGATGTGGACACAGGAGACAACCTTCCTGTTAAGAATAAGTCTTACATGTTGTCTGACAAGGTGAGGGCCAGCTTTAAGGAAGAGGTTTTCAGAATGTTGGAATTGGGGGTGATAGAAGTCCCCAGTAGCCCCTGGTCCAGTCCAGTGATACTGGTACCAAAAGCTGCCCTACCGGCCACCACACCTGAACTCAGGTCCTGTGGACTATAGGGGGCTCAATTCAGTCACTAAGACTTATGCTCATCCCAACCCCCGGATGATGAGCTGGTTGACTGGTTAGGGGGTGCCCAGTACTTAAGTACCTTTGATCTTACAAAAGGGTTTTGGCAGATCACCCAAACAGAAGGAGCAAAGGAGAGGTCAGCGTTCTCCACTACAGAGGGCCACTATCATTTTAGAGTGAATCCATTTGGACTCAAAAACTCCTGCCACCTTTCACAGGTTGGTGAACCAGGTCCTTGCTGGTACGGAGGCCGTCAGGGCTGCCTATCTGGATGACAAAGCTGTCTTCAGAAGCAGTTGGAAGAACCATCTTTGTTTACCTCCAGGAAGTGCTTCAGGCTCTACTATCTAGGTCAGTAAGTGCCAGATAGGGCAGGGGTCTGTATTGTACCTGGGACACCTGAAGGGCAGGGGTAAGGTGCAGCCCCTCCAGCCCACAATAGAGACTATCATGGCCTGGGAGCCCCCAAAATGCAGACTGAGGTCAGAGCATTCTTGGGTCTCATTGTGTACTATAGGATGTTTGTCAAGGAATATGGCACCATTGTTGTCCCCTTGACAAAGCTGACATCTAAGAAGCAGCCCAGAAATGTGATTTGGACAGAGACATGCCAAAAAGCATTTGACACCCTTAAGCAGGCCATGTGTACAGCCCCTGTGCTCAAGGCCCCTGACTTCTCCAAAGAGTTTATTGTTCAAACAGATGCCTCAGAGCATGGCATGGGGCAGTATTATCCCAGCCTAATGAAGAGGGCCTAGACCAACCTGTAGCCTTCATCTCCAGGAGGTTACTCCCAAGGGATCAAAGGTGGAGTACTACAGAAAGAGAAACTTTTGCTATTGTCTGGGTGCTGAAGAAGTTGAGACCATACCTCTTTGGTTGTCACTTCCTGCTTCAGACTGACCACAGGCGCCTCAGATGGCTCAGCAAATGAGGGGTGAGAATACAAAACTGTTGAGGTGGTCCATTTCCCTACAGGGTATGGACTTCAGGGTGGAACACAGACCAGGGATAGGCCACGCCAATGCTGATGGTCTATTCAGCTTTTTTCACCTTAGTGATGAGAGCTCCATAGAGGATGGATAGCTCTCCTCACTTTCAGCTGGTGGGGGGAGGGGCATGTGTTAGACCTGTCAGCCTTAGGGTAGTCTTCCCCCAAACGTTTTGCCTGTTTACTTTCTCTTTTTGCTGAGTCTTTTTGTTGGCCTAAGGACTCTGAGCACTTTGCCACTGCTGAGCAATGCTAAAGTGCATGTACTTCTCCCCTAAACATGGTAACATTGGTGTATGCAAAATTGGCATATTTAGTTTACCTATAAGTCCCTTTTAAAGTGGTATACAATATACCCAGATCCTGTAAATTAAATGTTACTAGTGGTCCTGCAGCACTGATTGTACCATCCACACAAGTAGCCCTTTACTGCCACTTCGACTTGGCATTTAAAAACTTTGACTGACCATAAACTCCCCTTTTATTACACATAAGTCACCTCTAATGTAGGCCCTATGTAGCCCGTAGGGCAGGGTGCTCTGTAAGTAAAGTTTAGGACATGTACTTTTAGGTTTTGCATGTCCTGTTAGGGAAAAACACCTACATTTGTTTTTCACTACTGTGAGGCCCACTCCCCTCATATGTTAACATTGGGATAAGCTGTAAAATACTGATTAGAAAGGAGTTGCTGTGTCATGTTTCAAATCTTTGGAATGGTAATGATAAATCCTCTTTACTGGTAAAGCTGGATCTAACATTAATCTTTTAGAAATGACACTTTTAGAAAGAGGACATTTCTCTGCTCTTACAGCTCTGTGTGCCTGCAGTCTGTCTCCAGTACATGTCAAGGGTGGGTGACAGCGACACTGTGTACATTTCCTCTGGACAGCCACAAACACATGAAGGTTAAGTGTGTCTGAGTACTCATTTGCATTTTGATGGCTCTTCCTGGGCAGGAAGGGAGGCAAGGGCTGACACTTACACCAGAATAGGCAGTGCCCTGTCCCCACAAAGGCCTTATTAACCCCTACTGATAGTCTGGAGCCAGGGCTGGGAAGAAAGGACCTTTGTGTACTTCAAAGACCCTTCTTTGAAGTCACCCCCACTTAAAATGCACAACTGGGTATAAGTACTGGGTCTCTGACCCCACCAAAGCAGACACTTCTAGTCCTACAACTGGATTCTGTCAGAAGAACTACTGTTCTGCATCAGGGACTGACACTCTGCTGGACTGCTGGCCTGACAGGCTTGCTTTTCTGCTGTGCTTCCCTGCTGCCTGCAGCTCTCTGACCCTGCTGAGGGAGAAATGGACTCTGCCTTGCACCCCAAAGTGTTCTCCAAGGGCTTGCTGGCTTGCCTCCTGTTGTTGAGACTCTAGGAAATCAAAGTCTCTACCCTTGCTTTTGTGCCTGGTCACTGGAAGTGGACCCACATACTTGCTTCAGAGGTATCGACGCTGCCCCTGAATGTGCGAGCAGAAATCAATGCATTGTCCCTGTGGCAGGTGCAGATCCTGGGGCATCGCATCAAAACTCCCATAGTACCTGCAGGAACCGATGCACGGAACTGCACATTGCTGCCGCAGCAGTTTACAGAGATGAAAGCATCCTTTGGCTGCGTGAAGAAACCCGGTGCATCGTGCTCGGAACCAAAGCATTGCAGCCTCAGCGCTGCATCTACAGAACCAACGCATCGCCACCACTGCGGGATCAACATCGACGCATCGCTCGAGTGCGGCCAGCATCTCGCTGGTATAACCAGGATAAGGTACTTTTGTTCACCGGGGCCTGCGTGAGTTCGGCAGCCGGCCTGCACCCCATCATGGTCGGCCCGAACTATTGACTTTGCCCAGGTCCAGAGTGACCAGATAACCCCTTTATTGCTTATAAGCGCTAGAACTCTTTTTATTCTTTAAAAATTCATAACTCGACTTCTATACATTGGCTTTTTGTCATTTTGGTCTTTATTTATTTATATAATTATCGTCTATTCTTTTATAAACCAGTATGGTGTCTTTTTGTGGTGTTTTCATTGTGTTACTGTGTGTGTGTATGTGTTTGTGTGTGTTGCACAAATACTTTACACATTGCCTCTTTAGATAAGCCTGACTGCTCTGTGCCAAGCTATCAGAGGGAAGCACAGTTTACCTTTGAGTGTGTATCTAGCTTACCCTGACTAGAATTGTGGTGCCTGCTTTGGTAGGGTGCAAACCGGTCCTAGGATGCTTCATTCCGGTCCAGGGAAGACATGGCTTGGCAGTTCGGTCTGGACTGTTCCCATGAGGCACAGGGTCAAGACTGATTTGCATATGGCTATGTCTGAACTGGGGTGGCGTGGTGAAGCAAAATAACGATGGATTAAACCCAGATCTGTGACTGGGGGTGAATGTTTGCCAATGTGCAGCATTCCGTCCATCATCTTGTGTGTTTTGCAAACCTCTGCCAATGAGAAACCCAATTTAAACTCCCTCCAAAACTGTTGGACTGGACTTTATGATAAAGTTGAGAGCAAGGGGGAGGCTTCCTACTTGACCCTCTGACGCCCCTGAAGGGTCCTCCCTATCAACCATCTCAAACCACACTGTGAGAGATCTGAGGTCACCATGCTGCTGGTGACAGATGGTGGAGAGGAAGAGGAGAGTGAACCTCTCCCTGACCACCTATCATCAAAAGAGAAAGATGGATCAGTGGAAGGTGTCAACCTCTCCCCTACTCTGACTCCTGAACAGCAGGAGGACTATCGCCAATTGTTGGGACAGTTTGCCTCTCTGTTTTCCCTCACTCCTGGGCTTACAAATTTGACATTGATACAGGAGACAGCCCCTCTGTCAAAAACAAAATATACAGGCTGTCTGATGTTGGAGTTAGGGGTGACTGAGCACTCCAGAAGCCCCTGGTCCAGCCCAGTGGTGCTGGTACCAAAGGCTGCCCCACCGTTCCAGAACTCCGGTTCTGTGTGGGCTATAGAGGGCTCAACTCAGTCACCATCATCCCCAGAGCTGATGAGCTCACTGATAGGTAACTGGCTGCCAAGTTCCTGAATACCTTTGAGTTTACTTTAGAGTACAGGCAGAATGCCCTAACAGAAGAGGCTAAGGAGAGGTCAGCTTTTTCTAACCCAGACGGACACTTTCAGTTTAAGGGGATACCCTTTGGACTGAAAAATGCTACTGCCACCTCCCAGAGGCTGGTGAACCGTGTTTTGGTCGGTATGGAGGCCTTCAGTGCTGCCTACCTGAATGACATAGCTGACTTCAGTAGCAGCTGGAAGGATCACCTCTTTCACCTGCAAGAAGTGCTTTAGGCCCTGCAGAACGCAGGCCTGACTATCAAGGCCAGTAGGTGCCAGATAGGGCAGAGATCTGTGGTGTACTTGGGACACCCAGTGGGTGGGGTTAGGGTGCACTCCCTCCAGGCCACGATAGAGACCATCATGACTTGAGCGCCCTCAAAAACTCAGACTGAGGTGAGGGCCTTCCTGGGCCTCACAGGATATTACAAGAGGCTTGTCAAGAGATATGGCACCATTGTTGCCCTCTTGACTGAGATGACTTCCAAGAAGCTGCCCAGATTGGTAATCTGAACAGA
Source organism: Calotriton arnoldi (assembly GCA_963921515.1). NCBI lineage: Eukaryota > Metazoa > Chordata > Amphibia > Caudata > Salamandridae > Calotriton > Calotriton arnoldi. The sequence goes on from CAWUFW010000954.1 coordinate 495,680, forward strand.
GGCTTGCCAGAAAGCCTTTGACTCCCTGAAACAGGCCATGTGCACTGCTCCTGTGCTCAAGGCTCCTGACGTATCCAGGGAATTTATAGTACAAACAGATGCTTCAGAGCATGTCATAGGAGCAGTCCTTTCACAGCTCACTAATGAGAGCCTAGACCAACCTGTAGCTTTCATCTCTAGGATGTTACTTTCCCAGGAACACAGGTGGAGTGCTAAAAAAAGAGACGCCTTGGCTGTGGTCTGGGCACTGAAGAAGCTGAGACCATACTTGTTTGGGACTCACTTCAAGGTTCAGATTGACCACAAGCCCCTCAGGTGGCTAATGCAAGTGAGGGGTGAGAATCTAAAATTGTTGAGGTGGTTAGCTCCTGTGAGAAGCTGGCCTGGTATATGATGTCCACTTATGTAAGTGTATGTAGAAACAACAGGAGTATACCCATAAACCTGGTTGAGATTTGGGTAATTAGAGTGCAATAAACAACAGTATCTCAACTAGTATTATTTATAAGACTAGTAAAACAGCATGCACAAAACATTGCAAATAAAGAATATAGACGAAGAGTGAAAGGGAAGCACTGAATAGATTGGAGAAAGATAACACTATAGTTATCCGTAAAGCAGACAAAGGTAACAACATAGTGGTGATGGATAGAACAGAATATATGAATGAGTTACAACGTCAGCTAAATGACATTTCCTTCTACGAGCGAGGTGTGGGAATCCAATGATTGAACTCGTGTCATTGATTAATCTAAAACTTAGTGAATGGAAAGATATTGGCTTGTTGTCTGACTCTAAATATAGGTTTTTAAAGGTGTGCCAACCTAGATTCACCTGTATTTATGCACTTCCTAAAGTGCATAAAGGAGCACCATTTCCACCCAGGCGACCTATTATCTCTGGGGTGGGTTCTCCCACAGAAAGAATGTCAGAGTTTGTTGACTTGAGATTGCAAAAACATGTGGTGGATTTGCCATCATATATTAAAGATAGCACAGATGTGTTGCTTAAACTGAAGGACTTTGTGTGGTCGGATGACCTTTTTTTTGTGACATGGGATGTAGTTAGCCTTTATACCTGTATTGAAAACAAATTTGGAATGATGGCAGTGGGGTCCTACCTTGATAGGGAGAGTACTGACATGTATGAGCACAATCTTATGGTGCTCGAAATGATTGATCTGATCTTGACAAAAAAAACATTTCTTCATGACGGGCAATGGCACCATCAAGTCCGTGGGACTGCCATGGGCACCAGGTTTGCTCCCTCTTATGCCTGCCTCTTTATGGGGTAGTACGAGAGGGAGCATGCCTGGGGCAGAGGTGCCTCCTCCTGGACACAGCATGTGGTGTTCTGGGGGAGGTACATCAATGATATTATCTGCCTATGGTCAGCGTCAAGGGAAAGCCTGGATTAATATTTTTTGTATCTTAACGATAATCCCTATAATGTACAATTGACAATGGCTTGTCATAGGGAAAGGATTGATTTTTTGGACCTCCGCTTTTATATAAAAGACGGGGTTGTCCAAAGTACCCTGTACCGTAAGGAGACAGCATATAATGGAATATTGCATGCTACTAGTGCGCACGCACACTCAGTAATTAAAAAAATCCCCTACGGGGAAATGGTGAGAGTACGGAGAAACTGTTCGGAACCCACTGCCTTTAAAGCTAACATTGTTGACACACGTAATCGTTTTCTGAAGAGAGGTTACGATGAAAGTGATGTGGGAAAGGCAGAAGCACGTGCATATCAGTTGAACAGAGAAAGTAGACTGGTTGCAAAGAAAAAGAAAGATACAGTGTTTAATGAAAAACTGCGTTTTCACATAGTGTCAACATTTTCCGTATATTGAAAAAGAACTGGCACTTACTATTGGAAGTACCTAATTTGAAAAAAGATCTTACTTTAAATCCCTCTGAAACTTACAGAAGGGGACAGACATTAAAGGACAAATTATGCCCCAGCTATGTTACCTCATCTAAGCTTGCTGGAACATGGTTACCTAAGAAACCCTTTGGTTTCTATACATGTACCTCGTGCATTATTTGCAAGTTGGGAATTAATAGGATACAGCATTTTTCATACAATGGTCCCAAACGACATGAGATCAGGGAATTTATAAATTGTAACACCTCCTATGTGATTTATGTTCTTGGTTGCAGCTGTGGCATGATATACGTGGGAAGTACTGTACGAAGCCTTAAACTAAGGATTCAGGAACATCGTCGAGCCATCATGGGAGGGGACACAAGGTACCCCATGGCAGAACATTTTAAGCAATATCATACATCCGACTCTGCTTTTTGGTTCCATGGTATTGAACATGTACCAATAAATAAAAGAGGGGGGAGTAGAGAACTAGTATTAAGGCAAAAGGAGGCTAAGTGGATCTGTAGGCTGCGCGCTAACAAGTGCGGCCATAATACGGACAATGAATTTCACTATTTTCTAAATTGAATCTGTAGTTATTTTACTACTGTTTTTTTGCCTTCTACCCGTAAGGAAGATTCTCCCTATTTTGATATCTGTTCTGATAACAGTATGGTATTTACATAATGGTATCTTGGCTGGTCGGGTGGAATAAGTTATGCTGGCTTTTGTTGCATGCTTACAGTCTGATCACGGGATCATGTCCTTTTGGTAAATGACGTAATCAGTGTTCTAAGGAGTAGGTTGCTAGTTTTGTGATGTCTGAAATACGTATTTTAAGTCAATTTTTCTGTATATCTATCCTGACAATGCAAATCCATGATAAGTGCTTTTTAAAGAACTAAATTGTTTCTGCACGTCATTCTGAAAGATGGTATAAATGTGAAAATGGATACCCCTTGTTATTTCCCTCTCTCTCTCTCTCTCTCTCTCTCTTTTTCTCTCTCTTTTTTATGCTTCCTTCTTTTCTATTCTTGTAAACGAGTTTTCTGGTGTTCCGATAAAAGTTGCGGCTTTTTAATAGACGGCACCAGATATACTTTCTGGTGCCGTTCTGCACTTTCGTTTATAATATAAGGCGACTGCAACAATCGGATGTTTATACATCTAATGTCTGGATGGAGACGATGTGACGTTTGCAGCGCCGTAGCCACTCATGCTGACTTAGTTATAGGATCTTTGTGTATGTTCTGACACCTTCTACAAAGGGTGGTATTCAATTGGAAATGGTGTTATGGGTTGGGTTTTTTTAATAGACGGCACCAGATATATTTCTTGGTGCCTTTTTTCATTTTTGTTTAGAATTTATAGCGACTGCAACAATCGGATGTTTTTACATCTAATGTCTGGATGGAGACGATATGACGCTTGCAGCGCCGTAGCCACTCATGCCGACTTAGTTATAGGATCTCCTTGTATGTTCTGACACCTTCTACAGAGGGTGGTATTGAATTGAAAATGGTGGTTGCCCATTTGTTTAGCACAAACTCACGGGGTTTACCCCACTCAAAGATGGCGTTTGCTATTCCTCGGAGGGCCAGAGTACTTTATGTGGTGCCGCACAGAGATGGTGTTTTCGACAGAGAATACCTGTTTTTCAGCAACAATTTGCGGCATAAAACTCGGCCGTAATATTATTTGGCTTAAATATGGCGTTGACTGTTTGTCGCAAAGTCATCACCATCTGCATTAGTATTTTCCAACGGTGTCCAGGTGAAGCTAGTTTTATGGAAGCACTGAGCATACTTAGATAGGGCATCAGCTTTTTGCAGCATGGTCAACGCAATACGAACTAGTCTTTTCTTAACTTTGCCCAGGTGAAGCTTTTTTCGCTTTTGCTTCACGTGTATTTAAAAGCCCGCGTAATTTTGAAAACAGAGGATCTCTTCCGTCTGACGCCGTTCGGGAGTTGTGGTTAACCGCTTATCACGGTAAGTCTTTGTGGAAGGCTGGGGGTATTACCGTCCCTCTTGACTTTGTATAAGGTTAGGATATTGGTAACCTTGACCCCTTAAATAAGGGGGTCTTTGTAAAGTGTGTAACTCTTTCTTTGGGGCACTTTTGAGTAGTATTGTGTGGTTTGTGGTAAATTGGAGAGCACTAGGTGCACTCTTACGGTGGGTGGTATTGAATTGACAGGTATATGAGGGAGGTATGTCAGAGCAATAATGCATTGTATATTTCTTTAGTGTCGTTGTATTCTTTTTGCTTGTTCTAGGTGGAGTAGAGTCCCACTGGGGATTTTTGTTACAGACTAAGGGCACCCTCCCCATTGTGTACGAACAGAATATTGGTACACTGAGCGGACCCTATAATTTGGTGAGTTTAATCAGGGATACTAATATTTCAGTTTTTTGTAAATAGGGTCTGGGCGCAATTTTAATATGAGCCAGCAAAATAGGTTTATATTTTTCCAAAAATGTTGTATTAATTTATTTGTACATAACGAAGTATGGTGTGTCTCTATCAGCATCTGTCGCTTCTGCAAGGCATAATTTTCCTGTGATCCAACTATAAGGTTATCGTTTGCATCTTCCTTATTGTCAATTTAGGAGAAGCAGTATTGCGTTATTGATTTTGTGTTTTTTTGCAATTTAATTAGTGATTTTGTGTTTGAATAACCTCTAGGTATTTCATATAATTTATTATAGATGGTGAATTTGGAAGCATATTATCACAATAAGATATCTATTTTTCTATTGGAACGGACTACAGACAGCGATTACCAAGTATTTGTAGTTTGACTCAAGAGGTGAGGTTGACCTATTTGTTTTATCGTTCCCTGTGGGCATTTCAAATTTAGTTAAATCGGTGTGGCTTGATAGGTTTGTGTTTTTTTACCTTTATTTTTTGTTTCATGGGGAGTTTGAATAGCCCACTATTTCTATTTCTCTAACCAACCCATAGAAACCTTCTCTTATAAATCTTTCTTTCATTTTTTGTTTCAATCAATCAATCAATCAATCATGTCACTTATAAAGCGCACTACATACCCGCGAGGGTCTCAAGGCGCTGGGGGAAGAGGGGGGTGGTGCTGCTACTGATCGAAGAGCCAGGTCTTGAGGAGTCTTCTGAAGGCCAGTAGGTCTTGGGTCTGTCGGAGGTTGGTGGGGAGGGTGTTCCAGGTCTTGGCGGCGAGGTGGGAGAAGGATCTGCCGCCGGCGGTCGTTTTCCGGATGCGGGGGACTGTGGCGAGGGCGAGGCTGGTCGAGCGGAGCTGGCGGGTGGGGGTGTAGAAGCTGAGTCGTCTGTTGAGGTAGGCTGGTCCGGAGTTGTGGAGTGCTTTGTGTGCGTGGGTGAGGAGCTTGAAGGTTATCCTCTTGTTGACAGGGAGCCAGTGCAGGTCTCTCAGGTGGGGTGTGATGTGGCTGCGTCGGGGGATGTCGAGGATAAGACGTGCAGAGGCGTTCTGGATGCGTTGCAGCCGTCTCAGGAGCTTAGCCGTCGTTCCTGCGTAGAGGGCGTTTCCGTAGTCCAGCCTGCTGGTGACGAGGGCCTGGGTGACTGTTTTTCTTGTTTCGGTGGGGATCCACTTGAAGATCCTGCGGAGCATTCGGAGGATGTTGAAGCAGGATGAGGAAACGGCGTTGACCTGCTTAGTCATGGAGAGGGTGGGGTCGAGGATGACCCCTAGGTTGCGTACGTGGTCGGTGGGTGGCGGGGCTGTTCCCAGTGATGTTGGCCACCAGGAGTATTCCCAGGCTGAAGGGTTGGAACCAAGGATGAGGACCTCCGTCTTGTCCGAGTTCAGCTTCAGGCGGCTGGTCCTCATCCATTCGGCGACGGCCTTCATTCCTTCGTGGAGGTGGGCTTTGGCGGTGTGAGGGTCTTTGGTGAGGAGAGGATCAGCTGGGTGTCGTCGGCGGAGGAGATGATGTTGAGGTTGTGCTGTCGGGCGACGTGGGCGAGGGGTGCCATGTAGATGTTGAACAGCGTTGGGCTGAGGGAGGAGCCTTGGGGTACGCCGCAGATGATCTTGGTGGCCTTGGATCGGAAGGGGCGGGCGGACGCTTTGTGTTCTGCCGGAAAGGAAGGATGTGGTCCAGTCCAGGGCCTTCTCTTGGATCCCGGCGTCGTGAAGGCGTGTTCGTAGTGTGTGGTGGCAGACCGTGTCGAAGCGGCTGATAGGTCCAGGAGGATGAGGGCTGCTGTTTCTCCGTTGTCTAGCAGGGTCCTGATGTCATCGGTGGCGGCGATGAGGGCGGTTTCGGTGCTGTGGTTGCTGCGGAAGCCGGACTGGGAAGGGTCCAGGATGTTGTTCTCCTCGAGGTAGCGGGTCAGTTGTTTGTTGACGATTTTCTCGGTGACCTTCGCGGGGAACGGGAGCAGAGAGATGGGTCGGAAGTTCTTGAGGTCCTTGGGGTCTGCCTTGGGTTTCTTGAGTAAGGCGGTGATCTCGGCGTGCTTCCAGCTTTCCGGGAAGGTTGCTGTCTCGAAGGAGATGTTGATTATTTTCCGGAGATGGGGCGCGATGGCTGTACTTGCTTTGTTGAAGATGTGGTGAGGGCACGGGTCTAGCGGTGAACCGGAGTGGATGGTGTTCATGATCTTGCTGGTGTCCTCGTCGTTGATGTTGGTCCAGGAGAGCAGGCGGTTGGTGGTTGTGGGGGCAGTGGTCTCGGTGGTTGCCGGGGCGGTCGTGGTGTTGAAGCTGTCGTGGATGTCGGCGATTTTGCGGTGGAAGAAGGTGGCCAGTGAGTCGCACAGGTCTCGCGGCGGCTGGATGTCGTTGGTGTTGGAGCTGGGGTTGGAGAGTTCCTTCACGATGTTGAAGAGCTCTTTGCTGTTGTGTGCGTTGTTGTCTAGGCGGTCTTTGAGTGAGGCCCTTTTGGCGGATCTGATGAGGTGATGGTGACTGCGGGTGGCGCTCTTGTGGGCGGCGTAGCTGTCCGCTGTCCGTTCGTGGAGCCAGATCTTCTCCAGTTTTCGGCATGTTCGTTTGGAGGCCTGGAGGTCTTCGGTGAACCAGGTGGCTTTCCTGCTGGTGTGGCTGTTGGGCGGATTCTTGAGCGGGGCGAGGGTGTTGGCGCAGTCGTCGATCCACTGTCTGAGGTTGCGGGCGGCGGTGTCGGGGTCGGAGGGTTCGGCGGGTGGGCTCAGGGCGAGGGTTGTGGTTAGCTGGTCTTCCGTGACTCTGCTCCAGCAGCGGCGAGGCATTTGTTCGGTGCGGTGGTGCGTGGTGGGCTTCCTGTAGGTGAAGTGGATGCAGTGGTGGTCAGTCCAGTGGGGTTCGGAGGTGTGGTTGAAGGAGACGTGTGGGCTTGCGGAAAAGATGGAGTCTAGCGTGTGGCCGGCGGCATGGGTGGGTGTAGTCACGAGCTGTCTGAGTCCGAGGGTGGCGAGGTTGTCGATCAGGGTGGTGGAGTTGGTGTCCTTGTTGTTCTCGAGGTGGAAGTTCAGGTCCCCGAGGAGGATGTAGTCCGTGGAGGCGACGGCGTGTGTGCTGACGAAGTCAGCGATGGAATCGCTGAACTGTGGTCGGGGTCCGGGGGTCTGTAGATGAGGGTTCCTCTGAGGGTGGTGTTGGGATCGGTGTGGATCTGGAAGTGCATGTGTTCGGCGGTGCTGAGGGTGTCGTCGGTGTTGGTTGAGACTCTGAGGGTGTTCCTGTGGACGATGGCGATGCCTCCTCCGACTCCGTTGGTGCGGTCCCTGCGGGTGATCTTGTATCCGTCCGGGATGGCAATGTCGGGGGCTGAAGCGGGATTCAGCCAGGTCTCCGTCAGGAATGCGACGTCTGGGGAGGTTGAGTCGAGAAGGTCCCAGAGTTCGATGGCATGTTTGCGGGCGGAGCGGGTGTTGAGGAGGATGCATATGAGGTAGTTGGGTTCTTTCCTGGGTGGTGGTTTGGCGGGGCAGGTGCTGGCGAAGCTGCAGTTCCGGCAGGTGAAGGGCCCTTGGGTGCGCTTCGGGGTGGCCTGGTAGCAGGCGTGATCTTTTCCGGGGTTGAGTGCGTGGAGGGTGCTGGCGTCGTATCGGCGTCTGTTGATGTGGCGGGGGATGCCCGGACCAGGGGGTCTGGCGCTGGGCGCGGTCACGGCGCGGACGGGCGCAGACGGGCTTGCCTTAGGCGCGCCAGCGGCGGCCACGCAGCGGCCACCATAAATGGGGAGGTGGGAGGGAGGAGCAGGGAATGGGGCAGCGAATGGGCAGTGAGGGGGCGGGGCCGCAGGGCGCAGCGGCGGGAAACAGGCACAGAAGGGAAAGCGAGCACAATCAGGGCATCAAGGGGGCACAGAAAGGAAAAGAAATGAGCACAATCAGGGGCAGCAAGGGGGCACAGAAAGGAAAAACGAGCACAATCAGGGGCAGCAAGGGGGCACAGAAAGGAAAAAGAAATGAGCACAATCAGGGGCAGCAAGGGGGCACAGAAAGGAAAAAGCGAGGCACAATCAGGGGCAGCAAGGGGGCACAGAAAGGAAAAAGAAATGAGCACAATCAGGGGCAGCAAGGGGGCACAGAAAGGAAAAACGAGCACAATCAGGGGCAGCAAGGGGGGCACAGAAAGGAAAAAGACAGAGCACAATCAGGGGCAGCAAGGGGGGCACAGAAAGGAAAAACAGAGCACAATCAGGGGCAGCAAGGGGGCACAGAAAGGAAAAAAACGAGCACAATCAGGGGCAGCAAGGGGGGCACAGAAAGGAAAACGAGCACAATCAGGGGCACCAAGGGGGCACAGAAAGGAAAACGAGCACAATCAGGGGCAGCAAGGGGGCACAGAAAGGAAAAGCGAGCACAATCAGGGGCAGCAAGGGGGCACCGAAAGGAAAAGCAGAGCACAATCAGGGGCAGCAAGGGGCACAGAAAGGAAAAAGAAATGAGCACAATCAGGGGCAGCAAGGGGCACAGAAAGGAAAAACGAGCACAATCAGGGGCAGCAAGGGGGCACAGAAAGGAAAAAGAAATGAGCACAATCAGGGGCAGCAAGGGGGCACAGAAAGGAAAAACGAGCACAATCAGGGGCAGCAAGGGGGCACAGAAAGGAAAAAACGAGCACAATCAGGGGCAGCAAGGGGGGGCACAGAAAGGAAAAACGAGCACAATCAGGGGCAGCAAGGGGGCACAGAAAGGAAAAAACGAGCACAATCAGGGGCAGCAAGGGGGGGCACAGAAAGGAAAAACGAGCACAATCAGGGGCAGCAAGGGGGCACAGAAAGGAAAAACGAGCACAATCAGGGGCAGCAAGGGGGCACAGAAAGGAAAAACTAGCACAATCAGGGGCAGCAAGGGGGGCACAGAAAGGAAAAACGAGCACAATCAGGGGCAGCAAGGGGGCACAGAAAGGAAAAAACGAGGCACAATCAGGGGCAGCAAGGGGGCACAGAAAGGAAAAACGAGCACAATCAGGGGCAGCAAGGGGGCACAAAAGGAAAAACGAGCACAATCAGGGGCAGCAGCAGGGCACACAGACGGAGCTGTGTGGTGGGGGAGCGACCTACCAGTCAAGGTCAGGGGTCGCTCTCTTCACCACGCAGCGGCCGCCATAAATGGGGAGGTGGGAGGGAGGAGCAGGGAATGGGGCAGCGAATGGGCAGTGAGGGGCGGGGCCGCAGGGCGCAGCGGCGGGAAACAGGCACAGAAGGGAAAACGAGGCACAATCAGGGCATCAAGGGGGCACAGAAAGGAAAAAAAATGAGCACAATCCAGGGGCAGCAAGGGGGCACAGAAAGGAAAAACGAGCACAATCAGGGGCAGCAAGGGGGCACAGAAAGGAAAGGGGGGGCCGCTCGGCCCCCCCGCACGTATGGCGGGGCGCCGGCCCCCCTCCTCCCCCCTGAACTCTCGGTGGTGGGGCGTGCCGCTCCGCCGCGTCTTGATGACGCGGCGGGCGCGCCCACCGCCGATTGGTGCTGGCTCCTGCTTTGACCCGGAAGCAATTTAATTGCTTCCGGGGCAAAGGAGTGGAGCCAGAGGGGCGGACCAGTTGGAACTGGTCTGCCACAGAGGGGTTAAAAGGCCGGGGGAGCGCGGGAGGCGCCCTCTTGTTCCCGCGCTCCCCAGGCTTGCACCCGCGCCTCGCAAAGGCGCCTTTGGAGGAGGGGGGCCGGCGCCCCGCCATACGTGCGGGGGGGCCGAGCGGCCCCCCCTTTCCTGGGGGGGCACAGAAAGGAAAAACGAGCACAATCAGGGGCAGCAAGGGGGCACAGAAAGGAAAAAGCGAGCACAATCAGGGGCAGCAAGGGGGGCACAGAAAGGAAAAACAGAGCACAATCAGGGGCAGCAAGGGGGCACAGAAAGGAAAAAACTAGCACAATCAGGGGCAGCAAGGGGGCACAGAAAGGAAAACGAGCACAATCAGGGGCAGCAAGGGGGCACAGAAAGGAAAAACAGAGCACAATCAGGGGCAGCAAGGGGGCACAGAAAGGAAAAACGAGCACAATCAGGGGCAGCAAGGGGGCACAGAAAGGAAAAAGAAATGAGCACAATCAGGGGCAGCAAGGGGGCACAGAAAGGAAAAACAGAGCACAATCAGGGGCAGCAAGGGGGCACAGAAAGGAAAAGAAATGAGCACAATCAGGGGCAGCAAGGGGGCACAGAAAGGAAAAACGAGCACAATCAGGGGCAGCAAGGGGGCACAGAAAGGTAAAAACAGAGCACAATCAGGGGCAGCAAGGGGGGCACAGAAAGGAAAAATCGAGCACAATCAGGGGCAGCAAGGGGGCACAGAAAGGAAAAACAGAGCACAATCAGGGGCAGCAACGGGGCACAGAAAGGAAAAAAACGAGCACAATCAGGGGCAGCAAGGGGGGCACAGAAAGGAAAAACGAGCACAATCAGGGGCAGCAAGGGGGCACAGAAAGGAAAAACGAGCACAATCAGGGGCAGCAAGGGGGCACAGAAAGGAAAAACGAGCACAATCAGGGGCAGCAGCAGGGCACACAGACGGAGCTGTGTGGTGGGGGAGCGACCTACCAGTCAAGGTCAGGGGTCTATTATTCATGTCTTTTCTTGTGTGCTATCCAAGACGGTTATCTTAAAACAATTGGCACAGTTCTCCCTTGTCTTTTTTGGCGTGACTGATGACTTTATTAAATTCAGATGTGTTTCACTTGTAGCGAAGGTGAAAGAAAAAAAGAAGAAAAAAACTGAAAAAATGAGAGAATAAGTTTTTAATAAAAAAATCTTAGAGTTTTATGGTTGAGCTTAGTGCTTATGTAGATCCCTTAATATTATGTCGTTTATCTATAGTTTTTATATGGTTTGTATTTTTGGGTACTTCAAGATTGTAATAAGTCTCAATTATGTCCGTCAGTCAAGTAATATGTTTGTAATTAATGTGTTTTGATGTTGTATTAATGTGTTATAAGTGTTTATGTTACTTTTTATTTATTTTTTATTTTGTGTCTTACATATGTTTTATGTTATTCTGTTTGCAGCCCTGAAGAAGTTTTCATGGCTTGTTGCCTTACAGAACAAAACACGTTGGCTGCTTTTTAGAAAGCTCTTATGTGGATTTGACAATAAAGAATTAAAGAAAATACAAAGAGACTGAAAAGCCTTTTGTTCTGTGCACTGCTCCATATGGAATATAATTTATGAATCTGTGAACAGTGGCACTAAAGGGTAACGGGTGCCGAGAAGTGTGCACGAACCATTACACTAATAGGATCGCAGTTAAAGTGTGAGGTGCTTTGGCACAAGTCTGTTACCCAGTTTTCTGTTTTGGACTTAAATAAAGAATATATGGAGACTCATGATTTAGTTAAACGTGCCAGAGGCATCATATATTGAATTAAGGCAGGAAGAAACAAAAAGGTGTAGAGGGGTACAAGGTAATTGAAAACAGTTGTTACAGCAGTGTAAGCAATAAATACAAGTGTAACCCGAAGAGTTATGTGCACACAAGTGCTCGTGACACAGGAAGTGAACGGCGCAGGTGACAGGTGGACAGCGGTAAGCAGCGCGAGTGAAAAAACGTGACAGTAATTTATAAACAACTTGAGGTTCACAGAAGGGTATGTACATAGATTGATACAAGGTTAAACTGTTTTAGTGGACCAGAGTGACATGCGTCACAAATTGTGCTGGGATGTCGACGACGTTTTGATCCAATTGGTTAAGGATCATCATCAGGACCGGGTTACTGAATCAGGGGTGCTGTACAAGGGAAGAGTAAAGGAAAAATAAGGGCAGGAAAGGAGAGATAGAAAAAGAAGAAATGCAGGGCTGTGGAATGGTACCTGTTCGCGGGGGTCTGTGGAAGAAGATGAGACTGGTAGAGGGGCCAGCGAAGCTTGACCCGGAGATGGTGCTGCCAGGTAAGAGAAGCGAATTACTGCAAGGGAAGAAGTGTAACCCGTTTAGGGAGGGGGGAAGAAAACCAGGGAGTGGCTCGGGTGGGGAAAGAGGAAGAGGAGGCGGTGCCACTAGTCTGAAGAGCAATAGAGAGGGAGAAGGACTTACCGTATGTAAGTGGGCACCCGGCACCAGTCCAGACAACCCTTATGGCGATTTAAGAGGTCTTGACAACCTTAGAAAGCTCTCTAAGAGGTAGCTGTGGAGAGCAGCCTTCAGGCTTAGTCCAGAAGGAGTGTAAAGCAGCTTGTTTTACCAGAATGCAATCTTATAGTATAGATTAAGTGAAAAAGAACCACACAAGGTATTTAATAAAATATGTATATATTATATAATACTGTATAACACATACAAATATCTCCTACCCGGAGATATGCACAATGCACACAATACTTTGCAAAGAAACACAGTAACAAGCACAGAATACACAGTGGACCCCGGGGGGGACCAAACCATATACTAAGAAATACTAAGAAAGTGGTATAAGAACCGCGACTCGGGTCAAGACAATGTTGAGAGGACGTAGAAGTGCTGGGGACCCAAGGAACCACCCAAGGTGAGTGACTAGGAACCCCACAGAGAGCGTATGCAGTGTGGGAACACGACCATGTGCTCCATACAAGTCTAAGTGTAGGTCACGGTTGGATTTTTAAAGATTAAGGCCTTTCCCAGAGGATCCTAAAGAAACCCCGTGGAAGATAGAAGGTTGGAGAGCCACCCCATCCGTGGATACCCTAGTACCCATGTTATCTACACCAGGGAAGCCGGGTGCATAGGTGTGAAGTGGTGTTGGAAACCGCAGTCGAACCCAATGGAGATCTTCAGGAAAGTGCTGCTGCTGAAGGAGAAGAAAGTATCCAGTGGAATCCAAAGGTGGATTCTAGTTGAGAGGTACCTGCAAGCAGAGTGGACAGAGTCTATGTCCCTCAGGAATACCCAGGAGATTTGGAAGACGAATGCCCTCTGATGTCGGGTGTTGCAGGAGATGACGATGACCTTGACTCTGCAGCTGTGAGGACCAGGCGACGCTCAGGAAGACCAGGAGCCGTGCACGAGCTGTCCCACGTCGGATGTCGAGTGTTGAGGGGTCGGTGACCGGCAGGAGCACCAACAAGCCTTGGCAAAGTCAACCCACACAGAAGTCGAAGAAGGTGCAATGTTGGGACCAGCAAGGTCCAGGGGACTCTCCACAAGCAGGGAAGTCAGGGCAGGCCCCAAGCAATCAGGGAAGCCGAAAAGAAGCAAAGATGACCCTCAACAGGCCCCACCGGCCGGAGGCACTGGAGTCGCAAGAGGACCTCGAGCAGCTCACCAAAAGATGCGGGCCACAGTGCAAACAATGCGATGTGGATGAAGACTTTGGTCACTGGAGATGCTTGAGGTTGGGGCTACTAGGTTCCCAAAGATCTTGTTAGAAAGAAGCCAACAAGCCTTTGCAACTGCAAGTTGATGCAGTGTACAGGGGTTCGGTTATTGCAGCCCCCACGATGGATACTGGCCTCAAACTTGGTGAGATGGCAGGGCAGGCCTCAAGAGCTGTGGAAAACCACCACCTGTGTTGCAGAACCTTTCGGAGTCCGGAGGAGCTCAGGATACGCAGACCGGTCAACTTAGTTGCAGTGCCTGCGAATGCAGGGAAGTGACTCGTTCACTTCAAGGGAGATTCCTTCAGGTGTCTTTAATGCCCACAGGCCTTTGAAGGTTCCTGTATGGTGCACAGGTACAGACGATGCAGCAGACTGAAAGGGGGATGAAGTCGAGCCCAAACAAAGTCCAGCGAAGTCCAGAGTGCGCAGACGGTAGAAGAAGAAGTGGTTTCTGATCTGAATCTTGTCCCACAACGAATCTAGGGACCCACCCACAGATAAGCCCTTAAGTACCCTAAGGAAAGGGTTGGGACAATTCAGGGGACCCTCCCAGGGGAGGGTCTTGAAAGGGGGGAGGTTACACCATGTCCTTTGTCCAGTTTCGCGCCAGAACGGGAGACAACGGCTACAAGAGCTGGTTTGAAATGGACTATGCACAGGGACACCAAATGTGCCCCTCATGCAGACTTAGTGGTGCTGGCAAGCGCACCCACCCGGTCCCAATACACTAAATTCTGTTTTGGAGGTGGTCACACCTCCCTGTGACAGGATGCCCATTGTTCTGCCTTCCCCTGCTCGAGCTTGGCTCAGCAGCAGGAGGGCAGGTGTCTCTGGTCGGCAGCAACCATTTTGTGCTGCCCGGGTCTAGAATGTACAAAAACAATGGGGTGACCCTGTGTCCCTCAGAACCTGGGTATGTATAAAGAAAGCTGTCGGTACTGTCGGGCTGGCACCGGGAAGACAGAGACCCTAACAGAGGGCTCTTCCAGTGCTTCGAATCATACCTCCCACACCGTTTATGGTGTGGGGGTATGATTCCAACATATTTGACACCAAACATGATAAGATTTGTTGCAGCCAATTTCGAGATGGTCATCGCGTAATTATGCGGTGCCCCTCTATATAGTATATGGCTGCTTCACTTACAACCCGGGAGAATGTACTCCGTAGGCTGTAGGGGTCTCCTGCTCATGCAGGGGCTCCCTCACACTTAGAACCAAGCATCCTGCCTTCAGGATTGATAAGGCCTGCTATAGGAGTGACTTATAGGTTTTAAGTGCAGTGACCCTAGATATAGGAAACCTATATCTTTAGTAAGTGGTGCTAGCACCAACTTACAGTGGCTGCAATGGGAGGCCTGTAGTTCCATTTTGAATGGTCTCCCGTGGGTGGTATAATACATGCTGCAGCCCATGGGGGACCTCTGGGGTCCCTATGCCCTGGGTACCTTAGTACCATATACTGGGACTGATAAGGGTACCCCAGTATCCAATCTGGGATGTACCTAAGTACTAAAAATACCAATTTAAGGGAGAAAGCAGATAGACTGGGGTCCTGGTTAGCAGGATCCCAGTCAGACTAGTTTGTAACAGCTTAGCACCAGGCAAAAAGTGGGGGTAACCATAAAAGCAGATCCTACTTTCCTACACAATCCCCCCCAAACGTAAGGACATGAGACTAACCTTGCCCAGTTGAGTCTTCATTTTCTAAGTGGAAATACCTGGAGAGTCCATCTGCATTGGCATGGTTACTCCCAGGTCTATGTTCCACTGTATAGTCCATCCCCTGTAGGGAAATGGACCACCTCAAAAGTTTGGGGTTTTTCACCCTTCATCTGTTTAAGCCATAAGAGGGGATTATGGTCTGTCTGAACAATGAAGTGAGTGCCAAACAAGTATAGCTTCAACTTCTTCAGGGCCCAGACCACATCAGCAAAGGCTTCCCTCTCTATAGCTGACCAATGTTTCTCTCTGGGGGTCAACCTTCTGCTGATAAAAGCTACTGGTTGATCCTGGCCCTCTGCATTCAGTTGTGATAACACAGTCCCTACCCCTAACTCAGATGCATCTGTTTGCACAATGAAAGATTTTGAGTAATCAGGAGTCTGCAGAATGGGAGCAGTGAACATGGCCTGCTTGAGGTCATCAAATGCCTTTTGACAGCTTACTGTCCACTGAACTTTCTTGGGCATCTTCTTTGATGTCAGATCATGCAGGGGGGTCACTATGGACCCATATCCCTTCACAAATCTCCTGTAATACCCAGTCAGGCCCAAGAAAGCTCAGACCGGAGTCTGGGTAGTTGGAGCAACCCATTCTATTATGGTCTGGATTTTGCTCTGTAATGGTTGAACTTGGCCTCCACCTACCAGGTGGCCCAAGTACACAACCTTGCTCTGCCCAATATGGCACTTAGTAGCCTAGATAGTGGATAGTGAGGCCTACTTTCTGCAGAGTCTCCAAAACATTCTTGAGGTGGACCAGGTGATCCTCCCAGGTGGAGCTAAAGACAGCAATATCATCTAGATATGCTGCACTATAGGCTTCCAGACCTATTAGGACTTTGTTCACCAACCTCTGGAATGTGGCAGGTGCATTCTTCAAGCCAAAATACATCACAATAAATTGATAATGCCCACTAGGGATTAAAAATGCTGTTTTTGGCTTGGCATCCTCGGCTAGTCTGATTTGCCAGCAGTTAGGTCAAATGTACTCAAAAACTTGGCTGAGGCCAAAGTATCAATAAGTTCATCTGCCCTAGGAATTGGATGAGCATCAGTCCTAGTGACTGCATTAAGACCTCTGTAGTCTACACAAAACCTCATTTCTCTTTTTCCACCCTTGGTGCGAGGTTTAGGTACAAGGACTACTGGGCTAGCCCAAGGGCTATCTGAGGGCTCAATTACTCCCAACTCCAGCATCTTTTGGACCTCTGTCCTGATGCAATCTCTGACATGGTCAGGCTGCCTGTAGATTTTATTCTTAACAGGTAGACTATCACCTGTGTCCACTTCATGCGTACACCAGGTGGTTTGACTGGGTGTCAGAGAAAACATGTGCCTGAATTTATTGATGACTTTCCTGCAATCAATCTGCTGTTGATCAGTGAGGCTGCCTGCCAAGGCTACTCCATCAACTGACCCATCATCAGGGTTCTGAGAGAGGAGATCAGGGAGAGGGTCTCTCTCTTCCTCCTGTCCCTCATCAGTTGCCATGAGCAAGCCCATGCCAGCCCTGTCAACAAAAGGTTTTAGCCTGTTCACATGAAGTACCCTAAGGGGACGTCTGGGAGTGCCAAGGTCCACCAAGTAGGTGACCTCACCCTTTTGTTCAAGTATAGTGTGGGGTCCACTCCATTTGTCCTGGAGAGCTGCTGGGGCCACAGGCTCCAATACCCACACTTTCTGACCTGGCTGGTAAACAGTCAGGACAGCCTTTTGGTCATGGCAAGCTTTTTGAAGTTCTTGGCTGGCTTCCAGGTTTTTGCTTGCCTTCTTCATGTACTCAGCCATGCTTGAGCGCAGACCAAGTACATAGTCCATTATGTCTTGTTTTGGAGGTTTGAGAGGTAATTCCCATCCATCCTTCACCAGACACAAGGGACCGCTAACTGGATGTCCAAACAGAAGTTCAAAAGGGCTGTAGCCAACCCCCTTCTGAGGAGGAACCTCTCTGTAGGCAAAGAGAAGGCAGGGTAGTAGGACATCCCATTTTCACCTAAGCTTTCATTTGCAACCCATGACCATACCCTTCAGAGTCTTGTTGAACCTTTCAACAAGCCCATTGCATTGAAGATGGTAGGGTGTGGTGAATTTGTAATTCACTCCACACTCTTTCCACATTGCAGTTATATAACTTGACATGAAGTTGGTACCTCTGTCAGTTAAGACCTCCTTAGGAAAACCCACTCTGGAAAAAATTCCTAAGAGGGCCCTGGTCACTACAGGAGCTGTGGTGGTTCTAAGGGGAATAGCTTCTGGGTATCTAGTGGCATGGTCCACCACCACTAGAATATAACTGTGCCCAGAAGCTGTTGGAGGGTTCATGGGACCAATAATGTCAATCCCAACCCTCTCAAAGGGAACCCCAACCACTGGACTGACTTACCACTGGCTTGGCAAGTGGCACAGAAGCGACAAAACTCCATAGTGTCCTCAGACATATGGGGCCAGTGAAAGTGATGGATAAGCCTGTCCCAAGTCATGCCTTGCCCTAAGTGTCCTGCCAGAGGAATATCATGTGCAAGGGTGAGCAGGAAACCTCTAAACTTCTGAGGTATGACCAACCTCCTGGTGGCACCAGGCTTGGGGTCTCTACCCTCTGAATAAAGAAGTCCTTCATCCCAATAGATCCTGTGGGACCGATTGATATTCCCTGAGGCCTCAGCAGCAGCTTGATGTCTGAGGGGTTCAAGAGAGGGGCAGGTTTGCTGCTCCAAACTCAAATCTGCTCTGGAAGGGCCCCCTGCCCCCAAGAACTCAACCTGATCAGGTTCAAGTTCATCTGAGGCAGTACCTTCACAGAGGCTAAGATCATCTCCCTCAAGAGACTGATCCTCACTCTGAGTCTGTGGGGAAGGCACATCCTTACCCCTCCTGCTCCCTCTCTTGGAAGGCACCTGGTCCATGGTTCCAGTATCCAGGGCTTGTTCAGTGGAAAGCTGTTTGGCCTGAGCCCTTGTCACAGCAAACACACTTGCAGGGATGCCCAACATTTCTGCATGAGTCCTGAACTCTACGTCAGCCCAGGCTGAAGTTTCCAAATCATTGGCCAACAAACAATCTACAGGTAGGTCTGAAGATACCACAACCTTCTTAGGGCCAGTTACCCCTCCCCAGCTGAGATGCACAACAGCCAAGGAATGGTCAGTCCTGACATTGCTAGCATTGGTCACTTGGTACTCTTGTCCAAGTATGATCTGGTCAGGAGACACAAGTTTCTCTGTCACCATAGAGACACTGGCCCCTGTAGGCCCATCGCCTCATTTCCATTTATCAAAGGCTGTTGCTTGTACTTGCCCAAGTTAGTGGGACTGACTAGTAAGGTGGCAGGATCTATGCCATCATCACAGACTAAAACAGCCTGAGCTGTAGTCCTGACTAAGTCAGAACCCAAGGTTAACCCTACTAATCCCTTGTTTGCTGTACTACCACTTGTACTGGAGCTAGGGGGTACAGTTGCCTTAGGGGCAGTGGTAGTAGTAGTTTCCTTGGCCTTTGGACAATCAGCATCCTTTGTCGTACGAGTCTTCACTTTACAGAAGAAACACCAAGGTTTCTTTTTGCCTTTCTTGGATGTTTGTGACCCCCCGATTATGGTTTTTGGGGCCTTTGGGAAGCCTCTTTCTTATCTTTACCCTTGTCTCCACCCTTATCTTGAGTTTTAGAAGAATTTTGCTTCTTCTGGTCACCCCCATTACTCTGGTTTTTCTGCTTCACCCTGGTACGAACCCATTTGTCTGCCTTCTTACCCAATTCTTGGGGAGAGGTCAGGTCAGAGTCCACCAGGTACTGGTGCAAAAGCTGGTTTTGACAATTACTAAGGATCTGCTCCCTCATAATCCAACTGTGCAATCCTTGGTAGTCATGCACTTTGCTGCCATGTAGCCAACCTTCCAGAGCCTTGATGGCACTATCCACAAAATCTTCCCAGTCCTGGGTCTGTGCTTTCTGGGTGTCTCTGAACTTAATCCTGTATTGTTCAGTGGCTAAGCCAAACCCATCAATGAGAGCACTTTTCAACACTGAGTAATTATCAGCATCCTCTTCTCTAACAGTGAGGCGCTTATCTCTACCTTTATCAGCAAAGGATAGCCACAAGATAGCTGCCAAACTGCTCTTGAGGGACCCTCTGAAATTTACAGGCCCTTTCTAAAGCAGTTATCCATTTGTGGATGACATCCCCAACATGGTAGGGAGGGACTCTCTTGTTCAGGTTCCTATGGTCAAAAGAAGTTTCTCTAACTCTAGGGACACTGTTGCTGCCACCATGAGACTCTAGTCCCAATTTCTCCCTAGCTCTCTGGACTTCTAGGGACTCTTTGTCAAGGGCCAACTGCTCTTGCCTGAGCCTAAGCCTAACTTTCTCAAGTTCAAGAAGTTGGTATTCCCTATCCAAAGAGTTTTCCCTCTTACTGGATACGGAAGTCCTTACTGAATGTCCTGAGGCATTGGATTCTCTTGAGGAGGATCTAGACCTCCTTGGTCTACTCTGCACTCTCCCAGGAGGAACAAAGGGGGCACCATTTGGGCCACCTGTAGTATCCTCTGGGAGATCTGAGCTCTCCAGGTGGGAGTCATTAGGCTCCTCCTGGTCATGGTTAGATTCAAGGTCAAAGAGAGGTTCCTCTCCTGTCCTATCTTCATTCCCATGCCCACCCATTTTCTCCTGTTCATCTGACCCACTAGTTTTCTGGAGGTCATCTAACAGTAATGCCTCTAAAAGGCGTTGGGTGTTGGCACCTTTCCCTGTCTTCAGCTTTCTAGAGGCACACAGGGCTTTCAGTTCCTGGAACGAAGGCTCACTGTATCTAGCAGTCAGAGAGCCACTGGCATCTCCTTTAGTAGACATACTAAGTGTTATGGGGTGTTGCACCTACCTAGCCTAGAGGGAAAAAAAATCTCTGAGGTTGGAGAAATGGTGTGCTAGACCCTTGGCTACCCAACCCTAAGTTCAGTAGAACTTACTTATTCTAACCTTGTTTTATATGTGCCTAGTATTAGTGATGGTTTTTAAATTAATCAACACAAAGATTTATCTGGTAAAACAATGCAGGCTTGAATCCTAACCGCTGCACACCAATGTGAGAAGCTGGCCTGGTATATGATGTCCACTTATGTAAGTGGGCACCCTGCACCAGTCCAAACAACCCTTATGGTGATTTAAGAGGTCGTAGACAACCTTAGAAAGCTCTCTAAGTGGTAGCTGTGGAGAGCAGCCTTCAGGCTTAGTCTAGAAGGAGTGTAAAGCAGGTTGTTTTACCAGAATCCAATCTTAGAGTATAGATTAAGTGAAAAAGAACCACACAAGGTATTTATAAAAATATGTATTTATTATATAATACTCTCTAACACATACAAATATCTCCTACCTGGAGATATGCACAATGCACACAATACTTTGCAAAGAAACACAGTAAATAGCACAGAATACACAGTGGACTCAGGCGGGACCAAACCATATACTAAGAAAGTGGTATAAGAACCATGACTCATGTCAAGACAATGTCGAGAGGACGTAGAAGTGCTGGGGACCCAAGGAACTACCCAAGGTGAGTGACTAGGAACCCCACGGAGAGTGTGCGCAGTGTGGGAACACGGCCGCGGCGTGCTCCGTACAAGTCTACGTGTAAGTCGCGGTTGGATTTTTAAAGATTAAGGACCCTTCCTAGTGGACCCTGAAGAAACTGAGTTGAAGATAGAAGGTTGGAGAGCCACCCCACCCGTGGATACCCTAGTACTCAGGTTACCAACACCAGGGAAGCCGGATGCATAGGTGTGAAGTGGTGTCGGAAATCGCCGTCGAACCCAATGGAGGACTTCAGGAAAGTACTAGTTGAGAGGTACCTGCAAGCAGAGGGGACAGAGTCTATGTCACTCAGGAGTGACCAGGAGACTTGGAAGACGAATGCCCTCCGATGTCGGGTGTTGCAGGAGAGATGATGATGACCTTGACTCTGCAGCTGTGAGGACCAGGCGATGCTGAGGAAGACCAGGAGCCATGCACGAGCTGTCCCACATCGGATGGCGAGTGCTGAGGGGTCGGTGTCCGGCAGGAGCACCAACAAGCCTTGGCACAGGCAACCCACGCAGAAGCTGAAGAAGGTGCAATGTCGGGACCAGCAAGGTCCAGGGGACTAACCACAAGCAGGGGAGTCAGGGCAGGCCCCTAGCAATCAGGGGAGCCCAAAAGAAGCAAAGATGACCCTCAACAGGACCCACATGCCGGAGGCACTGGAGTCGCAAGAGGACCTCGAGCAGCTCACGAAAAGATGCAGGGCACGGTGCAAACGATGCGATGTGGATGAAGACTTTGGTCACTGGAGATGCTTGAGGTTGGGGCTACTAGGTTCCCAAAGATCTTGGTGGAAGGAAGCCAACAAGCCTTTGCAACTGCAAGTTGATGCAGTGCACAGGGGTTCAGTTATTGCAGCCCCACGATGGATACTGGCCTCAAACTTGGTGAGATGGCAGGGCAGGCCTCAAGAGCTGTGGAAAACCACCACCTGTGTTGCAGAACCTTTCGGAGTCCGGAGGAGCTGAGGATCAGCAGACCGGTCAACTTAGTTGCGGTGCCTGCGAATGCAGGGAAGTGACTCCTTCACTTCAAGGGAGATTCCTTCAGGTGTCTTTGATGCCCACAGGCCTTGGAAGGTTCCTGTATGGTGCACAGACGATGCAGCAGACTAAAATGGGGACAAAGTCGACCCCAAACGAAGTCCAGAGTGCCCAGACGGTAGAAGAAGTGGCGTCTGGTCTGAATCTTGTCCCACGAATAATCTAGAGACCCACCCTCAGGTAAGCCCTTAAGTAACCTAAGGAAAGGGTTGGGACGATTCAGGGGACCCTCCCAGGGGAGGGTCTGGACAGGGTGGAAGTTACTCCCATTTGTTTTGTTTAAATCTTTTTTTTATTGACAATTTTTATTTTCATACAACACTAACAGTGTAATGGCATATCCCATGACAATATGTAGGCAATGCAGTTCAAAGTACAGATTACCATTGAGTCGCATCAGCGGTGGATGTGGCATTTCGAACAGTTACTTAAGAAAAAGAATTACAATAACACTAATGGTGTTGATGAGACATTGTGATATACCACCTGTTTACATTCTAAACATGGTGCATTACGTAGTTAAACTGTGGATGTGGGATACAACAAAATGAGGACAAAGTAATCAAATCAGGGATTGGGTGTTCGCCTGAGACCTGTTGCCTGGTGTGTTGGAAAGGGAGAGTCCTGCTAGAAGTTGCTGGTGATAGCCCCTTGATGTAGGATCTTAAGCTATGTGAGTGGGGGTCTGTTCTTCCTGGTCTTTTGTATGTGTACTCCCAGAGACTAAATGTTGATTTGAGTGGCCTCATGCCCTTTCCTGAGTCTCCTCCGCGGTAGCATCCAGGCCCTGTAAGTCTAACACTATATTCTCCCACTGATTCGCCAGAGGGAACTTACGAATCCCCAGCAGGTCTTCTCGATGCAAGGCTACCCCCTCTGCCCTAGCCCAGTTGAGTAGGGAGCGTCACCAAGCTATTGTGTGGGGTGCTATCGAGGATTTCCATCTCTTGGTGATCAAGCGTTTCGCTGCGATCAGGCCCAAATCGAGAAATCCAGAGGTTGCCCTATGTTTCTTATTCCTACTAAAAAGATGCAGTATGTATACCTCACAGCGAAAGGGAATATCGTGGTTTGTGCAATTGGCCAGTGTAGTCGTCACGTTAGTCCAGTATTCGCCTAGGGCAGGGCAATGCCACAGCATGCGAAGTATGTCTGCATCTGACAAGCAGCATCTAGGGCAGGCTGCATCGGTCCTGAGGAAGTACTTATTAATTTGGGCTGGGGCGAGGTATGCCCGGTGTAGTATGGAAAATTGAATCTGCTTGAAACACTGATTGCGTGGGATATGTGTCGGGCCTTCCAGAGTGGCTGCCCACTCCTTATCTGTGAATATACTCCCTAGAGCTTCCTCCCAATGTTGTCTTAGGGGGGTAAGGTCAATCCCTGTGTGTTGACGAAGTGACGACGCGAACCAACGAGTCAGGTGCCCCCCATTTCCCATCACATGTAGATACTGCATCGTATGGTGCGTGGGTGGTTCCAGGGCGAGATTGCCCCATTTGGATGACAGGGAGGCTATGAGCGCACAATGCAATAAAAATTGTCCAGGGTACATATTCTCCTCGGACATAAGCTCTGGGTATGGGATGAGGGAGCCATCTCCATAAAGGTCCCCGGTGTCTTGAATGCCTTCTGTGTCCCAGTGTCGCAGTTCGGCTGCTGTGATGTGCCTGTCTCCTCGTGGCGCTCCTAATAATGGGATGGTGGGGGCATACAGTGTGGTGTTCCTGGTGAGATAGAGGCAGCTGCGGAAGCATTTGTAAGCTATGGTGAGTAATAACTCTCCCTGGGTTCTGGGTTTCATACATGGATGAAAAATACTAAGTAGGGTGTGATGCGGTACTGGGGGCTGTAATGAAGCCGTGTCTGCTAGGTGTCGGGAAGACAGCCAACGGGCTATCCATTGCAACTGGGAGGCTAGATAATAGTGTTCAAAATTGGGCACTGCGAACCCCCCTGCTCTGTTTTCAAATATAGTTTCCTCATAGACACTCTATGCCTCGATGTTCCCCATATAAAATCCCTGATTGTCTTTTCCCATTTGTGGAAAAAGGAAGGAGAGATTACGATAGGTAAGGTAGTGAAGTAATAGAGGAGGCGAGGGAGGACCACCATTTTTACGAGGGCAATCCTACCAAAGACAGCAATTGGGAGGGTCTTCCAGAAGCCAATTTGCAACTGGATGGCAGTAGTGGCTCTAATTATGTTTTCCTCAAATAGATTCTCCTTGGCACAGTATATGCGCACCCCCAGGTATCTGAAAGTATCTGTGCACCATGTCACAGGGACTTCTCCAAGAGAGTATCCTGGGTCCGAGGTTGCCTGCAGGTAAGGGGAGAGAATGGATTTCGCGGCGTTTACTCACAGCCCCAATGCTTTGGTGAATCGTGTAAGCGCCAGTTCCAAAGAGTTTCCAAACAGTTCCATGAAGATCTCGCACATACAACAGCAGGTCGTCGGAATATAATGAGATTACGTGTGTGCCATCTCCCAAGCTGACTCCCATGTCCACGTGCGAGCAGATGTACGCTGATAATGGTTCAACCGCCAGCGCGAAGAGGAGAGGGGACAACGGACAGACTTGCCTTGTCCCACGCCTCACCTCTACAGGGTCTGAAATATAAGGACCCATTGGGTGTTTGTATAGCAGCTTAACCATGCTAAGGAAGTGGGGTCCTATGCCATATCTAACTAGGGTTGAGAAGAGAAAGTTCCATTCAAGAGAATCAAAAGCTTTCTCAAGGTCCAGCACCAAGCAACCCAATCGAGGCCAATTCAGAGGAGCGTACTCTGCTACCCTAAAGTAGCGACGGATGTTCAGAGCACTATTACGGTTAGGGACAAACCCGCTCTGGTCTGGGTGCACCAGGGCGGGGAAATGTGGCACCAATCGGTTGGCCAAGACCTTTGCTAAGACCTTATAGTCTGAATTTAATATCGCTATCGGTCTATACGATCATGGGGATGTTGGATCATTACCCGGCTTCAACAAAGAGACCACATTAGCCGCGCACAGTGAGGGCGGTAGGGTCATACTAGTAATTGCAGAGGTGTACAAGGAGTGTAGGCAGGGCACTAGGGTTTCCGCATATGTCTTAAAGAATTCAGTTGAGAGCCCGTCCGGTCCCGGTGTCTTTCCGGACGCTAGTGACATTAGTGCTTCCCAAACTTCATCCACTGTTAAGGGGGAATAGAGTGTTAGGAATTGATCAATCGTCAGTGTAGGCAGTTCGACTGCATTAAAAAATGCCTCAATGTATTGATCATCCCCTCTCAATTCGGATGCATACAGTCTAGTATAAAGCTTCGTCAATACTGTGTGAATGTCCCGCTGCGCGTATTTCCTATGTGCCATCTCATCCACTAATAGCTGAATGGGGCGTTGGGGGTGCTCTTGTCGTATTAAATAGGCCAATAATTTACCCGCTCTGTCTGCTACAGAGTGAGTGCGTGCTGAATGTGCCAAATAGTTATGACAGCGCAACCTTTCTAGCAACTCCACTCTTTCTGCATGTGTATCATCAAGTTGCTTTTGTGTTTCAGGTCGGGCGAAGACTAACGTTTCTAATCGGAGTAGTCGCCGCTTAATGTTGGACAGGGATTCATCTAGTTGTTTACAAATGCTCCATGTATGGCCTAAACAATGCCCTCTGGTCACCACTTAAAAGGTCTCCCACTCTGTCAGGGACGAGTCTGTGGAGCTACATTGAGCTCGAAATATTCGATCACTGGCGACTCCAGCGAGCCCTGGAACGCCGGATCTTCCAATGCTGCTGTCTGTAAGCGCCAGGCAGGGATTGGGGGGGGGGGGGTCCTCGCCTCCCAGGTAAGATGCATTATCTGTAGATTATGGTCTGAGTGCGTGCAACCTAAATACTCTGTATTCTGAATCAGGGGGATCAGAGCTGCCGAGGTCAGTATGCGGTCTAGCCGCACGTGTAAGCTGTGAACCGGTGAATAGAAAGAATATATTCTCATGTTAGGGTGATGCTTGCGCCAGATGTCTGCCAGTGACCAATGCCCCATACAAGTACGTAGGGAGTGTGCATTTGAGGAGGCTGCAGTGCTATGTAGAGGCGGGAAGGAGCGATCAAGAGAGACGTCTAAGACTGAGTTGAAGTCGCCTCCCAGTAACCATGGGACATCCTTCCATCGGGGTAGGAGTGCCGATAGACTGCAGAGGAAGGCATTCTGATCTGTGTTAGGGGCGTAAATGGAGCCTAGCAGAATAGGTTGGCCGTTTAATCTACCCTTGAGGAGCACATAACGCCCACCGTGGTCCACCACTACTTCCTCTTCTTCCCATGGAACCCCGGCCTTCACCCAGATAAGTACCCCTCTAGCCATGGACGAGTAGTTAGTACTATATACCTGGCCCCTCCAATGACGGCGTAGCTGAACAGCCTCCAGGCTCGTCAGGTGTGTTTAATGTGATAAAGTGATACTAGCCGCTCTGCGTTGGAGGTAGGCAAATATAGAGTACCGTCGAGCAGGAGTATGTATACCCCTAACATTCCAGGTGATGATATTTAGGTTAGTCATGAGGGCGGTGCGAATCTATCAGACTCATCTTACGCAGTCGACTCAAACTAAAGAAGTGTGTGCAACGGCAACAGGTCTCTGAGCATGGCGATATCTCTGCAGGGAAAAACAAAACTGAAACCAAATGGTCATGCAAAATCATAAGAGCGGACCCTGAACAGGGAGATCGACCCAAACACGTTGTCATAAGGTGACTTCGGAGGGGTGAACGTAAAATAGGAGGTAGCCTGTGTATTCCATCCCCCACATAATTGCTCATATTAGGTGGCAGTACGCTGGAGCCTCATGTATGTATGATGGTGCATAAATGTGGGGCATGAGGTGGTAGGAGGGGGTGTAAGAATTGACAGAGCAGTGTCACTTTTGTTTCGTGCATTCTGGAGGTACAGGGGGCAATATATGCCTCGCTCTCAAATAAATTCATCCGATGTTTGTGGTGTGATGTCCGGTAGACGAGGTGAACTAGCATACGTCAACCATTCCGGTGCGTTGTCAGTGCCTTCCCGAGACCTCAATGGAGATGTGTGGAGCTGGACGGCGACGATGGTCTCATCGGTTGGAGGGCAGCCGCCACCTGCAGTACCTCCTGGTGTTCCGACCTGATCTGCTCCGGGCCTGGGGCGGCCACGAGATGCGCTCGTTGTTGCGCGTCCTTGCCTCTCCCCTTCTGACGGTTACGACGTGTCCTCTTTTGTAGCTGGAAGTCCTCTGGAGGCCTGGGTGCAGTCATCATTCCACTCTCTTCCAGCCAATCCCAAGCCTCAGAAGGGGAATTGAAGTATCGGTGTTGCTGTTCCGGATGACTCGTAGGCGGGCAGGGAACAGCAGAGAGTATCGAAGGTCTAGATGAGTTGTTTTTTGGCTGCGCCGAAGGTGGCACGCCTCTTCTGTACCTGAGCAGTGTAGTCTGGGAAGAAGGAGACGATGACATTTTGCACCTTAGGGCCGAGGTGTTTCCCTACTTCCCCTAGTATCATATCTCTGTCACGGAAGTTCAGTAGATGGAACAGAAAAGGGCGAGGGCGAGCTCCCGGGGGAGGCTTACGGGCGGGAACTCTATGGGCGCATTCTACTACAAAATGCAGTGAGAGCAAGCCCGGGGGAAGTAGTTCTCTCATCCAGGACTCTGTGTAGCCCTCCATATCTCGGCCCTCTGCTCCCTCCTGTAAACCAATTACCCATACGTTATTGCGGCATGAGCGTCCCTCCGCGTCATCCACCTTCTCTTCCAGAGTGCAAACCCGATCCATCAGGTCTTGTAGGGTTGCCGTAAGATTGCAGGATCTAGGCTGGAGGTCGGCAAGTGCCACTTCATTATCATGTACACGATCGGCCAGTTTGTGCTGATCAGACCATAAGAGCGTGAAATCAGAAGTGATGCTGTCCATCCTACTCTCTAGGGAAGTGCGTGTCTGTTCCAGTGTTGTGCCTATTTTGTCCACCGCCGCCAGCACCGAGTGTAACTTGGCCGAGAGGTCAGGCTGGCCTGGCCCTGAGGATGTTCCAACACTCTTGGGCGTTCCCCCGTTCACTCCGTGGGACGGAGTATCTTGGCGGGCATTTGAGCGGAGATGGCCCATGGCTAACTGCTGTGCGCTAGGCATAGGGGGTAGAGTGTGCGCAACCCCTGTCTGTGGCCACTGCTGCGTGAGAGATACTCCGGCAATGTGCTGTACTCACTGCTCCTCCCAGCTACTTTCAGGACATGTGATCACTTCTGGGCTGGTTACGGTGTAGGCGCCTATGGGATTACTTACACGTCCATGCAGCTGAGGGCCGCCCCCCCCACCGCACTCCTATTGATACAGCCGGAAGCACTATTGTTCTAGAGTGTTTCCCTATTGCAGGAACAGGGAAACCGAGATCAGTTCCACGCAGGGAGCTGTATGCGGCATCAGTGGGTCCCTTGTCAAATCTAGGCCCCCTCCTGCCTCCCACGCTGTGAAGTCAGAGTGTTCGCACCTCAGGGGGAACCACTCGGAGATCCAGGCCCAGCCCCCCAGTCCCTGCGGTCTTTTAGGGCCTGTCCTCACTGCAACCATGACACTGGCCTCTTCCGCAGCTCCAATCAACAAGGGGAGGGACAGCGCCCACTCATCAAGTCCACAGAGCAGGGCCAGACAACCTCCCCCCCTTCGTTCATATGCGCGCTGCAGCACCCAGCAGGGCCCAAGGATGCTCGACCCAATGGACTTCTGCTGCACCAACCACCGACTTGGGGCCACCGTGGAAATAATCAGGTGGGGAGAGTCTAGGCCCGACCGGCCCCCGGACCTCCCCCGTCCTGATGGCCTGCGATCCCAATGTCCAGAATCTCATAAAGGATCAGGTATCAAACGGGGTCAGCTTAGGCCCGAAACGGCCTCTGCACTGTTCGCAAGCGTCTGGCTGCTGTCCCTAGGCCGCTAAACACCCCCTGGTATCAGTCCACCGCCACGCATCTGCACTCAAGGGGGGGTCTGGGCCCGATCGACCCCCGTACTCCCCCTCACCCTTCTCAACAGCCCAACACCGCCGCTTCAGGCTCATCTGTCGTGTCCTAGGCCAGGGAGTTGCAGGTTTCCCGGTACAGCGTCTTCTGTGTCGAGAGGGGCCTCCAACTGGTCTCTCGGGTGGGGATCAGCAGCTCCGCCATCACCACTGCGGGCAGCCCACTACCCCAGCTTCTTGTCGCTTCACACCACCGCCACAGGCCGCTACGTCTGCTCTGGCCTGCCTCAGGTTCCGGCAGCTCTAGGGGGCGCCACACTGCACGCACCCCAAGCACAGAGGGCATCGCGTCCCTGGTTCCAGCGTCAGCCACCTCGTCCCAGAGGAGCCCGGTCAGCCACTGGTCCGGCTACATCCGCAGAACTCCGCCGCTGACACACCTGCAAGGGAGAGGAGCCCCTCCTCAGAAACAGCGAGGGCTCCCCTCCGTCTTCCACCCTAGCAGGGGGTAGTCTCCGGCCACCTCTCACCATCCGTTGTCACCGCTGCGGCCGGACCATTATTGCAGCCTCATTTCGCGCCACTGTTCCTCCACAGGCTGCCGCGTCTGCTCCGGCCTGCCTCGAGTCCCGGTGGCCCTGGAGGGCGCTACCCTGCGCGTTCCTCAAGCGCAGAGGGTTCTGCGTCTGTGATTCTGGCATCCGCCACCTCATCCCAGAGGAGCCCGGCCGGCCGCGTGTCAGGCCGAAGTCGTAGAGTCCTGCCGCTGATGCACCTGCGAGGGAGAGGAGACCCTCCTCCAACCCATCGAGGGTTCCTCTCCGTCCTCCAGTCTAGCAGGGTCAGTCTCCAGCTGCCTTTCACCACGGTGTGCAGGATAACCGGGGGATGGGACTCGGAGCGCCACTAAAGCACGCCCGCCATCTTAGGTGCTTGGCCACGCCCCCAGGGGGGAGGTTACTCCCATGTCCTTTACCAGTTTCGCAACAGAGCGGGAGCTAATGGCTCCCAGAACTGGTTTGAACTGGACTATGCATGGGGACACCAAATGTGCCCCTCATGCAGACTTAGTGGCGCTGGCAAGCGCACCCACCCGGTCCCAATACACTAAATCCTGTCTGGGAGGTGGTCACACCTTCCTGTGACAGGATGCCTGTTGTTCTGCCTTCCCCTGCTCGAGCTTGGCTCAGCAGCAGGAGGGCAGAATCGTGTCTCTGGTCGGCAACAACAATTTTTTGCTGTCCGGGTCTAGAAGGCTGGCACCCGGAACACTGAGAGCCTAACAGAGGGCTCTTCCAGTGCTTGGAATCATACCTCCCACACCATTTACGGTGGGGTACCTATGCCCTGGGTACCTTAGTACCATATACTAGGGACTGATAAGGGTACCCCAGTATCCAATCTGGGATGTACTTAAGTACTGAACATAACAATTTTAGGGAGAAAGCAGATAGACTGGGGTCCTGATTAGCAGGATCCCAGTCAGACTAGTCAGTAACAGCTTAGCACCAGGCAAAAAGTGGGGGTAACCATAAAAGCAGATCCTACTTTCGTACAGCTCCCTACACGGAATGAGCTTTACGGTGGAACATAGACCTAGGTCAGACTACAGCAATGCTGATGGTCTCTCCAGTTTCTTCCGCCTTAGTGATGAGAATTGCTAGGAGGTTGGGTAGTTCTCCCCATTTTCAGCTGTGGGATTCGTGTTAGACATGACAGCCCAAGGGTGGTCTTCCCCTAAACATTTTGCCTGCCTTCAATTTTGCAGAATGTTTGCTGTTGGTGGCCTTAGGACTCTGTGCACTTTACCTCCGTTAACCAGTGCTAAAGTGCTTGTGCTCACTCCCCTAAACATGGTTTGATTGCATACCCATAATTGACATATCTAATTTACCTATAAATCCCTAGTAGAGTCCACTACATGTGCCCAGGGCCTGGACATTAAATGCTACTAATGGGCCGGCAGCACTGATTGTGCCACCCACTTAAGTAGCCCTTTAAACATGTCTCAGGCCTGCCATTGCAAAGCCTGTGTGTATAGTTTTAAACTGCCATGTGAAGCTGGCAAGTTAAACCTCTTGCCAGGCCCAAACCTAACTTTTTAATACATATAAGTCACCCCTATAGTAGGCCTACGACAGCCCAGAGGGCAGAGTGCAATGCATTTAAAAAGCAGGACATGCACTTTTAAGTTTTACATGTCCTGGTAGTGAAAAACTCTTAAATTCATTTTTGACTACTGGAAGGCCTATATCTCCCATAGGAGAACATTGGAATTACCTTATTACATTTTATAATCGTACTTTGTAAATGGGAAGATATCACGTGTTCATGTTTGGCGTCTCTGGAATCCTAATTTAAAATCCTAACTTCTGTTGAAGTTTATATTACAATTCTGAAAATGCCACCTATAGAAAGTTGCTATTTTCTTGCTTTAGCCACTTGGTGTCTGCAGCCTGTCTCTTGCCACATGACTGTGTGCAGTTGGCAGTTGGGCTTTGCGTTTTCCACACACAATTGGGAGCTTAGGTGTGACTGAGTGGGCTATCTTGACAGGATGAGAGGGAGGAGCTGGACTCAGCCTCCCCTTACACCTGAATAGTATATGTCCTGTCCCCACACAATAGATTGCCTAACCCCCTGTGGTTAGTCTGGAGCCAGGGTTCACAGGGCTGGACATCTGTGCACTTCAAAGGCTTGTCTTTGAAGTCTCCCCAACTTCAAAGGCACTACTGGGTAGAAGTATTGGACCTCAGACACTACCACTTCTGTACACTTCCGAACCTGTGGATACTCTGCCAGGAACAAGAACTGCTGTGCTGCTGAAGTCCTGCCACTCTGCTGGGCCGCTGCTCTGGAAGAACTGCTGCCCTGCTGTGCTGACCTGCTGTCCTCCTTGCCTGGGTGAGAAGGACTGATTTGAACCCAGAACCCAGACTGACTCCAACAGCTAGTTGGCTGGCCTCCTGATCTGAAGCCTCAGGGACATTACAGGTTTCCAACAACCTTGTATCTGCACCTGGCCATCTGTGAGTCTACCCCGCCAAATGGTGCCCCCAGTCCTGCACCCTTGGAAGTGGGTTTAAGCTGCTTACCAGCTGATCCGATGCATCTCGTCGGCTGATCGGTGCATCCTCGAGCGGAACCGATGCATCGCTGCTGTTGCTTTGATTGGGCCTGGCGCAAAAGATCCACATCACCCTCGCATCGTTGGAACTGACACATTGTCAACGCTGCGGTGCATCTCCAACCCAGGCCTGACCAGAACACGAACAGTGACTAAAATAGCAATGCCCTATGCCCTAGCTATACCCTTGCTGGACCTTCCCACTGCTACCAGGCGACTTTGCCAATGGCAGCTGAGATTATCAGGGACAGCAGGAATCCTTACGATAGAAGACTTATACCCAGCGGAGAGATTCTAGATTTCTAGACACTTGTGGCAGATTATAACATTCCCTCAGGACAATTCCTCACGTATGAACAGATTAGGAAATCCATTCATACACTCTTCCACACTCACCAGTCGGCGCTACCCACCCATGAAGTGTATCAAATACTCGGAGGGATTCAGCAGAAGACTGATTATATGGATCTATAGGGCTTTTCTACAACAAAATGACAGACCCAGAGCATCTCTGAGAACTAATTGGGAAGATGATCTAGCCAGGACATTTCATGACTATGAATGGGCTAAAATGCTAGAATACCCGCATAAAGTCTCCTGAGGAGGCTGCTTTGAACATATACAATTTAACATACTGAACCGGGCATATATCACACCGGCCCAGGTACATAAAATGTTCAAGTGAGCTACAGATGCCTGTCCACGTTGTCCGCTGTGTGATGCTGACGTCCTCCATATGCTATGCACTTGCCTGTCCTTCCATCCCTACTGGATCGGCATACTAAAAGTACTGAAACTGTAACCAGCTAGGTGCTGACCAATGCCTCGGAAGTGGTCCTTATTCCCCCAACCCAAACTAGAAAGACACACTAATAGGTTCGTGGACATGGCTTTGCTGTTAGCGAGGTGTAATATCTTGCTTCACTGGAAAAGCTCCACCCTCGCACAGGATGACCACTTGGACCAAATTCGCACTCCCTTTGTTTCACTCTGAAAGTATGTCACTGCATAGGGAAGAGCGGGCAGTATTGCAGAAGTACTTAATTACTCAAGAATGGGATGCACAGGTGGAAAACTTTAAGACGGACACTCAAAATGACTCTTTACAGCTATGAACAGCCCCCGACAATGGCATGTATATTACACACATTACTTTAATCCAAGACTGCTACGGAGACAACTTATGTTTCCTTATGGGGAGAGAGGTAATCTCAGCCAGACTAAGCTAATTCTCCACCGAGGTTAAATTCAGAGGGGAAGACACCATTATTTAGGTGGGAAAAGTTACTGATGTATTGAACAGGAAGAGTACTAGATGGGAAGGGCTATGTAGGGCATTGTTAAGGGTACATTCATTTCTACCTTTCACTCCCAAAAAAATAGAACTGATAGAGCTTGATCCCGATTAGTGATCCCATAAGTGATAAAAATAGGATTTAAAAATGTTTTCTGTTCACCTAAGAACCATAAGCAGTCCAATAAAATATTAGTCCCGTTACATTTTACATTAAACCCACATGTGCACATGCCCTGCTCATCTCTCATTACTGCTTTTATCTTCATATCTGCGTGACATGGGTGTTATCCACACCCTGAATTTTAACACAGCATTCCTAAGCTTGGCATTTGGCAGGGCCTCAATGTATGGAAATGAATCATTACTCGAACCTTTAACCAGAAATTGAGTACACGATTTACCCCTCAAGTAAAGCAGATCCTCCTCTCTAGTGATTTTGGTTACAATGCTCCTCCTTGGGGATCTGTAGCCCTTTCTTCCACTGATCGGGCATTAGTGACAATTTAACACAGAGCTTACCTAACATATGTCTTAT
The DNA here is from genome assembly GCA_963921515.1 of Calotriton arnoldi. Classification (NCBI taxonomy): domain Eukaryota; kingdom Metazoa; phylum Chordata; class Amphibia; order Caudata; family Salamandridae; genus Calotriton; species Calotriton arnoldi. The sequence continues at coordinate 529,544 of CAWUFW010000954.1, forward strand.
TTTAAAGGCACAGTTCAGTTCAATGTTCTCTATCTCCGCTTTGCAGAGATGCAATATTTTGGGAGTTTCCTCTCCATTTAATCTCTGCCAGAATTTCAGTGAAGCTAATGCCCCCAAATAGCTCCAGGCTGTAAGCTGACATTTTACCCTTATGGCTTGGCTCATGGTTGAGGGTGGCAGTGTAAGGCGCCTTTTCACGCTTTTACCCTCTTCAGGGTTCCAATCCAATTTGCCACCTAGGGCTAACACTTCCAACCCATATTGGAATTGAGGGTGAATCATTGCATTAAAGGCAGACAATATGGGGCATGGAGAGGGCCCTCCATACTTCCTAGCTAAACTGTTTTAGACCCCATACCGAGGACAATGCAATTGATTTTAGTGATTCAATGTGATCTCTCCAATTTAACTTGGTATCAAACCACACACCCAAGTATTTATATTTTTCAACCACATCAACTTTATTTCCACCCAAGTGCCAATTATAACCCCTCTTTCCTTTTTTCAACACCATTATCTTGGTCTTGTCCCAGCTAACCGTAATTCTTTTAATTAAGCAATAGTCGTGGAAGGTATCCAGCTACTTTTGTAGTCCCACTTCCGCAATATACACTATCACCAAATAGCCAGCGTATTGTAGGCATGGGACGTGGGTCCCATCCATTTTGGGTCACAGGCCACTTACTTCATTTAGTATATTTGGTAGGTCAGGCAAGAATAAAGAGAATAATAGAGTAGCCAGGAAACAACCCTGTTGTGGGCCATTATTTATCTGTATTCTCTTCGATAGGGTCCCTAAGATCACTCAGGCCCAATTCTGACTATGTAGCTCCGGAATAAGAGAGAGTACTGCATTGTTGATACCGAGCTGCCTCAGCATATCCCACAGCAGTTTATGGTCAACTAGGTCAAAGGCAGCACAGAAATCAACAAAACAACAAAATAATCGCCACTCAACTCAATTGACTTCTTTGCCATTGCCCATAGATTAAGGGTATGTTGTATTGTTGAGAGGCCTTTCTTAAAGCCATCTTGCTAAACCGGGATTAAGTAATTTTGTTCCACCCAAATTTTTATTAAGCCTAGCAATACTTTGGAGAATACTTTCTCCCCCCACATTCAGCAGGCTGATTAAGTGCAGGTAAGACAAGACCCTTTCGTTTCCCTTGAACTATTTAACGTGTTTTAATGATTTAAAGTTTGATTATTTCTTTGTATCAATGTACTTAGGGATTATGTGAAGAAAATAGTATCTTTATTAGGATTTCAAAACCTCCTGTAACTAGGTATAATTCTGTTTGGGATGTGTCATTGGTTTTGCAATATTTAGATGGGTTAGATAGTTATGATTGTTTAAGTTTGAAGGTTTTGTCTTTTAAGTTGACTATGTTGTTGTTTGGTTTCGTATAGGAGAGTTTCAGATGTAAGGGCTTTGGATGTGTCCAGTAGGATTTTTTCGCATGAGGGAGTGTGTTTCCATCTAACTAGGAGAACCAAGACAAATTCTAATACAATTTTGTATCCGTTTTTTGATGAGAGAGTGAATTTGTGTGTGGTACGTGGTGTGAAGGAATATGAGAAAAGGACAGCATCTTTGAGGGCTGTTGGTGAAAAACAGCTGCTTATTTCATTTAAGAGTCCTCGTAAAGCGGTTTCATCTCCCACTTTGGCTCGTTGGGTGAAGGAGGTCATGATATGTGCAGGTGTGGACGTATGTATGTTTGGGGCACATTCAGTAAGAGGGGCTTCGGCTTCAAAGAGTTTTTTACTGGAAGGTGCTTTACAAGATATCTTGCGTTGTGCAGATTGGTCGAATGATGCAGTTTTCAGGAAATTTTATTTGAAACCTGTGGAATGTTCTGCTTCTTTGTTAATGGAAAAGCTTTGAACTTGCAATTCAAGCTAGCCTGGCTGATGAGGGCTGTTAGCCCGAAACCGGTCCCAGGATGCTTGTTTCCGGTCCAGGGAAGACATGGCTTGGCAATTGGGGTTGGACTGTTCCCATGAGGCACAGGGTTAAGACTGATTTACATATACCTGTGTCTGAACTGGGGTGGCGAAGTGAGCTAAAGAACGATGATGGATTCAACCCAGATCTGTGACTGGGGGTGAGTGTCTGAAAAGTTTCAGTGCTCTGTCCATCATCTCCTTGTGTTTGCTTTGTTAGCCCTAAGTTGGCAGGGTATGCCCAGACGTGGGTCCCTTGCTCACTGGATTCAAGCTAGCCTGGCTGATGAGGGCTGTTAGCCCGAAACCGGTCCCAGGATGCTTGTTTCCGGTCCAGGGAAGACATGGCTTGGCAGTTGGGGTTGGACTGTTCCCATGAGGCACAGGGTCAAGACTGATTTACATATACCTGTGTCTGAACTGGGGTGGCGAAGTGAGCTAAAGAACGATGATGGATTCAACCCAGATCTGTGACTGGGGGTGAGTGTCTGAAAAGTTTCAGTGCTCCGTCCATCATCTCCTTGTGTTTGCTTTGTTCGCCCTAAGTTGGCAGGGTATGCCCAGACGTGGGTCCCTTGCTCACTTTGCCACTGGATTCAAGCTAGCCTGGCTGATGAGGGCTGTTAGTCCGAAACCGGTCCCAGGATGCTTGTTTCCGGTCCAGGGAAGACATGGCTTGGCAGTTGGGGCTGGACTGTTCCCATGAGGCACAGGGTCAAGACTGATTTGCATATAGCTGTGTCTGAACTGGGGTGGCGAAGTGAGCTAAAGAACGATGATGGATTCAACCCAGATCTGTGACTGGGGGTGAGTGTCTGAAAAGTTTCAGTGCTCCGTCCATAATCTCCTTGTGTTTGCCTTCTCGCCCTAAGTTGGCAGGGTATGCCCAGACGTGGGTCCCTTGCTAACTTTGCCACTGGATTCAAGCTAGCCTGGCTGATGAGGGCTGTTAGCCCGAAACCGGTCCCAGGATGCTTGTTTCTGGTCCAGGGAAGACATGGCTTGGCAGTTGGGGCTGGACTGTTCCCATGAGGCACAGGGTCAAGACTGATTTGCATATAGCTGTGTCTGAACTGGGGTGGCGAAGTGAGCTAAAGAACGATGTAGGATTCAACCCAGATCTGTGACTGGGGGTGAGTGTCTGAAAAGTTTCAGTGCTCTGTCCATCATCTCCTTGTGTTTTCTTTGTTCGCCCTAAGTTGGCAGGGTATGCCCAGATGTGGGTCCCTTGCTCACTGCTAGCCTGGCTGATGAGGGCTGTTAGCCCGAAACCGGTCCCAGGATGCTTGTTTCCGGTCCAGGGAAGATATGGCTTGGCAGTTCGGGCTGGACTGTTCTCATAAGGCACAGGGTCAAGACTGATTTGCATATAGCTGTGTCTGAACTGGGGTGGCGAAGTGAGCTAAAGAACGATGATGGATTCAACCCAGATCTGTGACTGGGGGTGAGTGTCTGAAAAGTTTCAGTGCTCCGTCCATCATCTCCTTGTGTTTGCTTTCTTCTAACAGTCCCAGCTGTGCCACATAATTTGCGGCATTCCATGGTTGTATATATTTGTTAATTACAATTATATATCCTGTTACCTGCGGTCCACTATAGCTCTCTAACTGGTCAGCCAATAACCATCAACTTTTAACATTCAACATGGCTACTTTATTGGCTATTTTTGTCTAAACTAAAGTGAGCAGACTGCCCAGAGGCCAGCCTGGGCCCAATCACCCAGCATCTTTAAAAACCATTAAAAATCCATCTAATGGTTCAAGTGCTTCGCACAGCCAAGTCTCCTGTAGACAAATAATTTTGTACCTTCCCAACATTTCTTCGAAACTGTTTTGGGTTAGATGTTCCAAGACAAAGCTGCTAGGCTGTGTAAAGTCTCCAATCCCTAGTCCAGATCACTCACCCCCCCCCACTATGCTTCGCAACTTAATACTGAATCAGATAGGCAGTCAAATCAATTTCTCAGCTTTATTCCTTTCTCTCCGCTTGCTATGGTCACTCGTAGGCCACCGTCACTTAAATCAGTAAATGTTCTTCTATGTTGGACACCTTGTGAGCAGCCCCTTACTTGATCTATGCTGAAACCTGCGTGGCAAGTGAGGGCCCTGTGGCCCCTCCCCACCTCCAACCCTAACTACCCCATCTGTACCAGTCTTATACCCTCTTTCCCTACTTCTTCCTCCACCCTCGCCACCATCTGTTTTACCCATTCTGAGTAAAAAAGGACCTTTGTCACCTCATTTCCCTTTCGGTTTGTTGTGAACCCTATTTGCCTTATATCACCGGATGAAATCTCACACAGGCTAGGACATTTGGCCAGTACTTGCAATAGATTGCGAGCGGTTCAAGGGCTTGAGTTTCCTCTGAGATATTTTCTACCTGTCCCTTTTCCCTGGGGTTCTAGGTGTACCCATAGACTGTCCCCTTTATTATACCCTTCTTTGCTCCCCTTACTTCTAGTTTACCTGACCGGCATTAAGGATCCACTCTTCCTAACTTGTTCTAGAACATCCTCTCCGCAGTTGCTTATGCCAGGCGTTGCACCCTTCAATCTGCATTTCTCTCTTTCAGTGGCGGCAGTATCCCTAACTCTAATTTTTGCTGGTCTTTGGGGTTGCATCCTTTCAGCCTGTATCTGGGTTCCCCATCTTCCTGGGACTTTTGCTACCCGTGAGAACTGTAATCCAACTCTACATCGCTCCCTATACACTGCAACTCAAGCCTCTTACATCCAATATGGGGCCAGGAATTTCTTGCATACCGGAGCCCTCCATCACCCCCTCCTGGGTCCCCCTATCATCAGCTTCTTACCACCAGCAGGTTAGATACTCCCAATATGGACGCCATATATTCCCCGGGCAACTACAGGGTGGCATAAGATCATGATAATCATCAGATTGAATACTGCAATAGGTCATATCGGTATGCGATTTTGCCACTATTGAGAGAGGTCGCTTCATCCAATGAATAGCAATCCTATGCCGCGCCAACAAAAGACCCAGTGCCACCAATCTTTGGAAAATCCGCTGGACATCCAGATCACAACCTAGTAGAGCCATCAGCTGCGCGCAGGCCAGCATCTCCCTTGTTATTTCTCCCAAAATTTGAAAGATCATAGGCCACCACTTTGTCACCTGAGTGTCCTCATGTATATGTTCTCCCTGCTCATCCAAAATGGATAGCACCTCACTGTCTTCACGACTAGGCCAGATAAGGACCCCAAGAGTGGCGCTAGGTTGCTCTACATCGTCATATACTTTAGCCGTGGCGTACTTACTCAGATGAGTAACTTCACTCTGCGCTTGCTCATTATGGTCATCTAGCTTTGTTTTAATATCACTCAGTAACCCCTGCACTGCTGTCTCCCCATGCACGCATTCTAGATCAGCTAAGTCTGTTTCCAGTCTCTCGAGATGGCCCCTAATGGACTGGAGCACCCCTGCATGTTTTGAGATGGTAACCCCACGAATATAGACCTTGAAGGCTACAGAACCCAAGTTAATGTGAAAATATTTGTTAATTGCCTGTGCTATCTCCTCACGGAACACTGCGTCCAACAAAGAGTACTGTGGAAATTGCCAAGAGAACGCACTCGAGCACAGGCCCTCTAGCTCTAAAACAGGGCAGTTGGTTAATGGTCTGAGTAGGTGTTAGGTAGAAGTTCGCACTTTTGAACCATGGATAGTAAACTACGTGATATAAGCCAATAGTCAATGCATGTATGTATATCATGGGCAGTGGAATAATGATTGTTCTCCCTACCTTCTGGTGAGCGATGATGCCAGACATCTACTAAACCACAGCTTTTCAAAATCGCTGCAATAGCGCGGTCCACTGCGGAAGGTCTCCTAGGAGGGCCCTGGGAATGATCCAGCTCCAAAACACAAATGAAGTTGCGTGCCCACATCTGCAGTAAAGTGCCAAAGGTGGCAAGTTTAGCATGTGATGTGTGATAAAATTGAAAGGTCGTCATAATTGGGTCCATAGATACCCACTAGAAGTATATCAATATGATCTTTGCAGCAGCTTGTCACCACATATCGACCCCCAGAGTCTACACCCACCTCCTGCACCTTAATCACAAAGCCACAACAGATTCAAACTAAAACACCACACGCATAAGTGGCGAAGCCCAAAGCACAGCATTCTCCCCTCATACGTCTTGATGTGATCAGCGCACTATTAGGGGCAAGATGCTTTTCCTGTAATATAGCCACATCTATCTGATGCCGTTGAAAATACAATACTACTTGACAAATTTTGAGACAATTATTCAATCCTCTAACATTCCACGTCAAGAAGTTTAATTGTGACGTTTGCCCAAGAGATGCATTGATATCTTCTTCCCCACTGAGCACTACCATAACAGATCATGGGTAACCAAGCATTCCAATCCACTACATGCACAATTTTGCTGGTCCAATCAGAGCCATGCAAGCATTTGAATATGTCCCCCACCCCCCCACCCATACCATGTCCCCCAACAGTTGACACAGCAAGACAATTCCCATCCTAGCTGTTCCTGTACCAACAAACATTATACCTCAACAAGAACAGTGTGGTACACACATGGAAGCAGATAATGCCCGCTGAGCACTCCCATAACATAAATTCATAGGAGGGCTGTTTCAGGAAAATACAGTGCTCTCATTCCGCATCAGGCAGTCATGTCTACGCACCGGTAAATCGCATCTACTTCCACACATCACACCGCACAATGGGCGCCCGAGCCACATAGCTTCTAATAGAGGGCCACCCCAACAATCCACTCGAAGCGTCCCCTACTCAGGGGCAATTCACAGCAACACAACTTCTACCCAAACAAAACATGTACTCCTGGCTCCCAGCGTGTGGATGGAGCCAAAATCCCTCTCCTGGTGGTCCTCACTTAATTGTCTGGCACCAGACCATAAAAACAAATAGTATTCTGAACTCATTAACTTGCTTTTTACCACTCTTACCCATTTCCTGAGCTAAACGCTACAAAATAATTCTACAACTCAAACCTACCAATTGCTTTCTAGAATATCCTTCTAGTTGAACCCGTGTTGTGTTCATCATTTGATGTCTCATTAAGTCCAGGTGTTTTCCAAAGACAACTAAACAATTATTTTAATCCCATTCTGAAAAAAACATATAACAAATATGATAATAACAAGCTTAGATTAGACATATCATGAAACAAAATAACACTAAGGGCCTGATTACGATGCGGTTGGAAACGGCTCCGACTGTCGGTCAGAGCCTTTCTGACCGCATCGTAATATGCCGGTCGGATTCCTTTCCGACCAACTCATTACAATGGAGGCGGTCAGAAAGGAATCCGAACTGTCACTCCGACTGGCTTCTGATGGGCTCGGAGTGCGGCCAGTAATCCCAAGGGCGGCTCTTTCTGCCTGTGGTATTACGATGTTGGGTTTTGGCAGCCTTTCCGTGCCGACCTTTCCAACACAGAAAGGCTGTCGGTACTCGACATTTGGGGCCCGCAGCAGGGCCCCCTTGGGTGCACGGCCTCTAGTTGGAGGCCGAGAAGACACCTATGGTGCCCCCCCCCTGTTGATCCCTGCACCTCGTGGCAGGCACCGTTCCGCATTGGGTAGCACCGGGACACCACAGGCCAATTTAGCACGTCTGGCCCTCATGGCTCGGTTCCCAGCAGGGCAGAGATGTCGGGCTGAATGTCTCTGGGTCCCGAGGGTGTCGTCAGCGGTCCTGGGTAGCCGCCACCATCACCAGCCCCCACAGAAAACAGGGGCTCCGCCACGCACCAAAAGCGGATCGTAGCGAGGTTGCCGCCTGGGCCAGGCCCAGCGTGAGTCACGCCCTGATCAGATAGTCGGCCGCAGCGGCTACCGTAGACCTTCGGGAGCTGCTCCTCGGTGGGAATTGTGGGAACAATGATCACAGCGGTGCACGGGCAGCACAGAGCAACGACTGAAGAAACGCTCTGTAGCCCAATGGAGCAGAATAATGTAGGATGAACAAAACGGCCAAAGGGGCTCGCCTAGCAGGCGGCCATCTTAAGGCCAGGCAAGCTCCGCTCCCCCAAAGGCAAACAGCTTTTAAGGGTGGACTGTTATTATACTGTGCTAAAGCCAGTAGGCAGACATTTTGGTACATGGAATCTCACAGATTACTATAGTAGGCAAGGGTTTTGGTGCTGGTGACCTACCTGAACAAACCATGGGGATAGACAATTTGCGCTATTGCAATCCCTATTAGAATCTATTATTAGGGATTTTATATTGTGTTGACAACCGTATTTTGTGTATTATGGATGCCTTGTGGGAGGGCTTATGAACCAACACAGTAGCTTGAGTTGCATATGTTGACAAGCCAATGATAAAGGTGATGGGCTTAATTGTTTGTAAGGAAAAGTTATGATAAAAACAGTATGCCTGATATTGATTGTTAAAAGCATATGTTGAAGCAAATTGGCATTTAAGGGTAGATTGTTGTTACTCTGTTTTAAAGCCTACAGATAGGTATTTTGTTACATGGAATCACACAGATTACCACAGTAGGGAACCATTTTGGTGATGCTTAGCTCCTCTGACATATAGAGGGTATAGTAGAAGTGTACTGTTAAAATCCTTGATAGGCACTTTGAGAAGAGCTAGTATTTGGCTTTGCTAACTGTAATTTTGTGTACTATGTAATTTTATGACTGTATGCGTGATGGTTGCTTTTTGGGAAAGCTTATGCTCCTGCTCGACTTCTCTGCGATCTTCGACACTGTCCCCCATAACATCCTCACCAGAAGACTCATTGAGATTGGCATACAAGAATCCACTCTCAAATGGATCTGTTCCTTCCTCACAGGAAGAACCAAAAGGGTCAGGCTGCCACCCTTCAGATCAGAGACCAAGAAATTGATATACTGAGTCCCACAGGGAACGTCTCTCAGCCCCACCCTTTTCAACATATACATGACACTGCTCGCCAACACCATCCGATCACAAGACATCACCATCATCTCCTACGCCAATGATACCCAACTCACCCTCTCCCTGACGGACAAAACAGCCCCCGCCAGAACCAACTTCACCAACTGTATGACCATGGTAGCAGCCTAAATGCGAACCAACTGCCTGCAACTCAACTCCAACAAGACATAGGTACTGGTCTTCGGCAACAAGACCTCTCCATGGGATTCCACTTGGTGGCGGTCGGAGTTAGGACCAACACCCACACCCACAGACCACGCAAGAAATCTAGGGGTAATCCTAGACGATAAGCTCAACATGATGGCTCAAGTTAACGCAGCATGCACCCTCTGCTTCCACATCCTATGCATGCTGTGAAAAATCTTCAAATGGTTACCCCAGAACACCAGACGGACCATCATGCAAGCACTCATCACCAGTAGGCTGGACTACGGCAAAACTCGGTTCACTGGAATCCCCAAACAACTCCTACACGGACTCCAGACCATCCAGAACAGTACTGCAAATCTCATACTCTGCCGCCCACACCACACAGACATCACACCGCACCTCAGGAAGCTTCACTGACTCCCCATTCACAAGCGGAGCCAATTCAAACTTCTCATGCTCACATACAAAGCCCTGTTCTGCATTCCGTCCATCAATTGTGTCTCTTTTGCTTTCTCGCCCTAAGTGTGCCGGGTATGCCCAGACATGGGTCCGGGCTCACTGTGCCACTCGATTCAAGCTATCCTGGCTGATATGGGGTGAAACCCTGAAACCGGTCCTAGGGAGGACCTGGTTTGGCAGTTCGGGCTAGACTGTTCCCATGAGGCACAGGGTCAAGACTGATTTGCATATGGCCAGCTCTAAACTGGGGTGGCATGGTGAGCAAAAGAATGATGGATTTAACCCAGATCTCTTGACTGGGGGATGAATGTTTTGATTTGTTCTGCATTCCGTCCATCAATTGTGTGTCTTTTGCTTTCTCACCCTAAGTGCGCAGGGTTTGACCAGACGTGGGTCACGGGCCACTGTGCCACTGGATTCAAGCTATCCTGGCTGATGAGGGGTGAAACCCCAAAACCGGTCCTAGGATGCTTGTTTCCGGTCCAGGGAGGACCAGGTTTGGCAGTTCGGGCTGGACTGTTCCCATGAGGCACAAGGTCAAGACTGATTTGCATATGGCCAGGTCTAAACTGGGGTGGCATGTTGAGCAAAAGAATGATGGATTTAACCCAGATCTCTTGACTAGGGGGTGAATGTTTTGATTTGTTCTGCATTCCGTCCATAAATTGTGTGTCTTTTATAGGACCAGAATACCTGAACATCTGCATAAACGTTCATCAACCCACCAGATATCTATTCCTTGCCTCACTGTCACACTCTCCCCGCATCTGTAAAAGCAAAACTGGAGGCTGTTCATTCTCCTACATTGCACCCAAGACATGGAACGATCTCCCTCAAGACATCAGAGCCTCCTCATCACTCCTTGAGTTCCGCAAGATGCTGACGACCTGGCTCTTCGTATAGCACCTTGGGGACCACAAACCTACACACCTGCCCAAGCACCCTCTTGGGTGATAAGTGTGCTATACAAATCTATATAGCATAACATACAGGAGGCAACAGTTGGTAATGGTGATAAGCAACTGATTGCAGCTACAGGCCTTTGGGTCCACTCTGTTCTGCTACTGATCTGTTTGAGTATCATTTTCACATTGCTTCCATCCATGATAGTAAGCTGCATGGGGTAATGGTTGACTCTGCATCAGTCATTGGCTCTTTCACCCTGTGAATAATTGCATCTTCTGATCATTTTCACATTGCTTCCATCCATGATAGTAAGCTGCATGGGGTAATGGTTGACTCTGCATCAGTCATTGGCTCTTTCACCCTGTGAATAATTGCATCTTCTGATCACGTGTGTGTATCTTCCTGAAGATGAGTATGTTCAGTATACAGTTGGTCATCCAATCTTTAAAGGCCATATGTATCATTATTTGAAATAGCGATTACCTAATTGCGATTCTCTGCTGTCGCAATTAGGTAATCGCTAATCCTAATGTATGAAACTCCATGAGTTTCATTTAGCAATTCCCAGTGGCCCACTATTGACCTACCTCATTAATATTCATGAGGTAGGTCGCAATTTGCTAACCATTTGGGAATCTCTAAAAACACAGAGCTGGTGGCCTGCTGGGTACAGCAGACCACCATGTCTATATTTGCTTTTAAATAAAGCAACATTTCTTTCTTTTTTTTAATGCAGCCCGTTTTCCTTAAAGGAAAACGGGATGTGTTTGAAATAGGTGGCAAAATGGGAATGTTTTGCAACCAGTTTTCGGTTGCAAAACATTCTTACATGCTGCTGCGGTTCGGTATTAGGAAGGGACGCCCTAAACACGCCCCTTCCTAATACCGAATTGGTATGTATTTGCAATTCCAAATTGTGATTTGGTAACATGTTTATAAATACCAAAATGCATTTTTACCGGTCGCAAACGGCCCGATTCTGCAAATCGAGCCATTTGCGTCTGGTAAAATGCATGATACATATGGTCCTTAGTTTTGAATTCTATCCTTTTATAGTTCCCCTTTTTTTATTTTAATATTTCATAAGAGGTCGCTATAGATCTCCAGGCAGTGCTAATGAGGTGCTTTCTTGACGCTCATTTCATGTTCAGTGCGCCACATTACATGTGAGTACTTCCTCTAAACCAGGAGATCGTTATGGAATGCTGTTGTGCAGAGTTAATCATTGTTTTACCATTCCAAAAAGGCCAACAAGTTGGTTCTAAATGTGATGGCCATGCTTGCACCTTTAATACAATGATAGTGTTGTAACCTGGGCTCGCATTCTACATTCCATGTTCCACTGGTTAGTGGATACCATGGTGATGATAGAAGGTGCAGAAGTTGGAGGGAGAAGAGCTGAGAGGGGAGGCGGTCTAAGCTGTGCTGCATGTTTGTGGAAATTAAAGGCTTGAAATCATCTCTGGCATGATGACTCATCTTAACATTGGCGACGAGTAAAGAGAACCTGTGAGGGGCAAGGGCTTCCACTAACTCCCCTTGTGAGTCCTGTGAAACCAGCGTAACCAAAGCCTGATTAAGACTTCCGTTCAAGTACAGAGGACTGCCAGATTCCTGAGAGTGCACTGCTGGCTGAACTTGTTAAAATTCTACCTTTTTGGGTGCGTTTTCCTTACCGAATTTGGCTTGCATTTCTAATTACTCGGAGCGTGCCCAACTGCCAACTGTTGGGCCCGAGGAACATTTTGCTCACGTGATCGTTCCGCAGCTACTTGCATCAACACTCTTTCAGAAGAACAAGGCAGGTGACTGGGGGAGCTGACGTCGGCTTTCCTTTCTTTGCTGTCATTGGCCACGAGAGGTAGCCCTGTGACGCTGCATGCGCACTAGGCAGCATTGGCTGCAGATAGACACATAAGGTTGGAGTCTAGCCTGCTAACTCCACTGTGATCACGCTGCGCATAGTGTTGCGGTGTGCTTACGTATGAGGTAACCAGCCAGCTATGAAAACAGACCAACACTGAAGCACTCATTCAACAGTGAGAACCAGCTTATGGAACTGGGGTAGCTTTTTTCACAACAACAGGTGCCTACCTGCATTCTAATGAGGGAGACTCCTACCCAACTGTGTGCGGTGAACAGTTGTTGACTCCTATGGAAACCTATCTCATTGCTCATAGTAGGATTGTAAGCACAGCCTAGGAGATGTCAACTAGGGTTGGTATGTTAATTAATTGTATTAGTTTGTTGATTTATCTCTTTATTTTGATTCATTTTCTCAGTTTGTTTCTTTTGCTTGTTGTTTTGAGTTCCTTCCCGCAGGTTGGTAACATGGTGGTCGCAAACATGTCTCAGCCACCACAATTTCTGTCTGACTATGGTGAGCCCTCACTATTGTGGAAGAAATGGAAGAGTTTTTTTGACTCATACCTGATAGCCATTGGGGGTGAAAAGTTTTCAGCAGCAAGAAAACAAGGAATATTGTTGCATAATCTAGGTATAGAGAGATTAAATATTTATGAGAGCCTTGATGAGTTAGCAATAGGCAATGGAGATGGTGAAGCTAGAGATCTTTACGAAATGTCCATCCTAATGTTAGAGAAGCACTTCGGTCCAAGATTGAATGCGGTAATTGAGAGAGACATACATTTCTCACCCGAAACCAAGCCAAGGACAAGAGGGTAGTGAACTATGTGGCTCCAATGAAAAATCTTGCTCGAACAAGTGATTTTGGCCAGCGGACAGACTCTCTCATCAAGGATCAATTAGTATGTTGCACTAATAATCCCAGGGTGCAAGAAAAACTGTTAGCCAAGAATCCCACCCTTAAAGAAGCCATGGATATAGTCGAGGAACATACTTCTAAGTGAGTTAAGTAGAGGATGGGGGGCACATCAGACTCTATTGACAGGATGATGGCATCTGCAGAAAGTAAAGACATGAATGAGTATTCTGCGAAAAATCCATTGCAAAAAGGTATATGCGAGGGAAGTGGCGGCTAACGGTTAAACTATATGGTGAGGCGCCAAAATAACCATAAATGCCACACTTCTCCTTCTCCCCAGCATGGCACTTTGCTCTCCAGCATCCACAAGCAGGAATGGAAGGACTTCCTTCCTGCTCAGTGGATTGCAAATCCAACCAATCCTGGAGCTGCTCTGAACAGTGTGAGAGCAGCTCCAGGATTGGTGGGAGCAGCCTACCCCAGGGCTCATTTTGAGGAAGGGGGCCTATGTCAGCAATCCCCCAGCTGTTTCACAGCCCAGGGATTGCTGGGTCTACAGTGCACATGTCGAGCTGGCCGAAGGTAGCCAGCTGGCCAACCTGATGTGCACTGAAAGGGGCAACAGTAATCCTGCAATAGCAGGATCCAGCTCTGCCCCCTGCCTCAAGCTGTACACAGCGCAAGCTGGTGGCAAAATAAAATGGCATTATTATGCCATTTTATTTATAGTTTTTGCATGCTGCACTCGCAAGTGCAAGGGTCTGCGAAGGAGAAGCTCAGGGATGGGAAATTCCCCAAATTTAAGTGCTTCAAATGTGGGAGTGCTTTCGTTTTGTCCAACAGCCCAAACTGCAATGCCCGTAACTCCAGTTGTAGAAATTGCACTAGAAAAGGACATTTCACTCTTATGTGTAGGATAGGCAAGGTGCATGAAGTGGCAGAAATGTCCGAAATGCCTGAGATGAACCAGAAGGCCATCTTGCAGGTTGTATCTGAAGGGGTTAAGCAAGTAGAGGGCCTAGTGGATGCTGGCCAAGTGGTCATGCCTGAGTGTCAGAAAAAGATGGGTGCAAAAAATCACAGAATTGGCAGATTCTGGATCCCCTTTCACCTCAGTGGGGGACAAAAATTGGGAGAAAGCATATGGGTGAGAGAACATCACGTTACTGCCCTCAGACATAAATCCTGAAGGATACGGCGATCTAAAGATCAATTTGTTGGGCTACACGGCGATGACAATCAGATTTATGGGGAGAGAGACGGTAGGCAAAATTTATGCATCAAACAAGGAGACAACTTGCTAGGGTGGAGGCATCAGCGACATTTAGGGATAATTCTCATCCCCAATTCTCCCATTTAGGTATTGATGGTAACCATCTAGGGGGAAGATCCTAGTTTGGTTGGGGAGTTAATTTAGAGATGAGCTTGATCTCCGAAAAGACTTTGAGCACAAAACCAGCGGTACATAAAGCAAGGAAAGTGCCAAATCTTATGTTGGAGCTTCTGAGGGAAGAATTGGACAAGCTGATACGGGTAGGGGTTATAGTGTAAGTGATAGAATCATTCAAATGGTTGGCTTCCGCTGTGTTATCCCCTAAAGGTGGAGGAACTAAAATCAGAATGTGCCTGGATCTTAGGGATCTCAACCAGAATATCTGGGTTGATCACTAGCCCTTGCCAAACATCACTGAGGCTTTAACCATGCTCAAAGAGCCACCGTTTTCAGCGTCATATCACCAGGTGAAACTGCACGAGCAGTCCAAAGCCCTCACATCATTTGTAACACCCTTGGGAGAATTCAGGTTCAAGAGGTTGCCCTTTGGGTGAATGTATGACATTACAACGCAAACATTTACAACGCATGCTTTTACAACGCAGTTTTTACATCGCAGCATCCATTACAACGCATGCCATCACAACGCATTTTTAGAAACTACATTTACAACGCATTCCATTACAACGCATACCATTACAATGCATACCATTACAATGCATAATACTTTTAGGGCAACAGTAGGGTAAGTGTTGGATAGTATAGGGGTAAAAATTACTATTCCCACTCCAGTGAGTGCAACAGTAGGGTAAGTGTTGGATAGTGTAGGGGTAAAAATTACTATTCCCACTCCAGTGAGTGCGACAGTAGGGTAAGTGTTGGATAGTGTAGGGGTAAAAATAACTTTTCCCTTGTACCCCAAAACCCATACCCACCCTAAAACTTAAAATATCCCCATTACTTACCTTATAATGCGTTGTAATGGCATGCGTTGTAGTGACATGCGTTGTAATGGCATGCGTTGTAGTGGCATGCGTTGTAGTGAAATGCGTTGTAATGGCATGTGATGTAAAGGCAGTTGCGTTGTAACAGCCGTGTGGTAAAGGTAGTGCGTTGTAATGACTGCATTGTAATGGATGTTTCCCCCTTTGGGTTAGCATTGGCAGCGGCAGGCTTCCAGAGACTTATGAAGGAGGTGTCGAAGGGGATTGAATGTGTAATGTATTTCCAAGATGACATTCTAGTCTATGGGAGGGACAAGCAGCACCATGATGATATCTTGAAGCAAGTGTTAGTGATACTGGGAAACAAGAGCCTCATACTAAAAGATACAATCATTTGCAATGCAATCGGTCTTGCCTTTGGGACCTTATATGTATTTAGCTATGCAGCACATTAGCCTGGGTGCTGAAACATCTACTGTTCTTTAACATGGAGGGAAAGTAAGCACCAAACTGTGTGACATGCCAGGTATGGGAACACATGGAGAGAAACATTGCCTTTCAGCTGGAAATTGTATAGTCCAAAGCTCTGTTTTTAATATAAAATCAGGGCCTTCGGTGGTTATATCACTGAAAATACAAGATTTGAAAAAAATATTATTGTATATGGGTGCTCGTGGAAGACAATTTCTATGGACTGGAATCTAGAGAATGCTAAAGTGATTCTGGTATTTTACTGACCTCTGCTGGTCGTTTTCTATCAAGAAAGTTAAATATAGGCAGTTGCCAGAAAAATTAAAAAAGAAAGTCCCTCAGCAGAAAGCAATTCTGGTATTTTACTGACCTCTGCTGGTCGTTTTCTATCAAGACAGTTAAATAGAGGCAGTTGAACAGAAAAAAAGTCCCTAAGCGGAAGCAGACAAGTCCTAGGGCTGATCTCCAGAGCCCACAAAGTACATACACATATAAGTATATAATAAGTATATACTAAAGTATATACAAGAGGTCTCTAATGCTCGACCTAAAAAAGTGGAAATTTGGGGTGAGCTCTGTCACGTACTTGGAGCACACAATATCAGGGGAAGGCATTAGCCAGAAAAACGTCATGGCTATTTTAATTTTGGAGGCACCATCCCCAACCAACAAGGACCAGATTAGGTGTTTTTAGGTGTGGCAGAGTATTATTCAAAGGTTTTATCCCAACTTTTGCTAGTGTAGTGCAACCCATAAAGCATCAGCTCAAGAAGGGGGTACAGTCTGAGTGGAGCGAGGAGTGTGGAGGCATTTGTGTGCATAAAAAGGGAGATTGCCCAAATGCCAAATCTGGGCCACTTTGATGTCACAAGGAAAACCATCCCTACCACCGATGCTAGAATGAAGGGCTTGGGGTGGTACTGTTCCAAGTGGTAGATGGAGATTAAAAAATTGTGGTTTTTGCATCACAGTCTTTGAAGGGTGCCGAAGGGAGATACTCGCCCATTCAATCAATCAATCAATCAATCAATCATGTGTTTGTTAAGCGTGACTACTCACCTGTAAGGGTCACATGGCGCTGGGGAGGAGGGGAGGTGCAGGTTCCAGTCCATCAAGGAGGGGGTCTGTCGAAGAGCCAGGTTTTGAGGTTTCTCATGAAGATGGGGAGTGATGTTGTCTGTCTGAGTGTAGTATTGTGCTTTATGGGTAAGTTGTTAGCCTACATTAGAACTAGCCTACATTAGAACTATTCTTACAATCTAGAATATGGAATGGTTTTTGCTGTAACATTCTCTATGTTGTCAGTTCTGCTGTGGAGACCGTTTGAGTTGAGATGTACTTGTAAGCAGGGCTGGAATAAAGAACCCTACTTAACCTACGGCTTCAGATCTTAATCATTTCTGAACTACTTCGGATATACTACATTTTACTGGCGACGACTATGGTTCCAGCCCCTGCCGACTGCTTTCAAGAATTACGGTGAGCCTGGCTTTCCCGTTACCAAATTCTCCATTCTCCGTGTTTGCTTATTCCTGGCACACGCATCGTTACCAGAGGTGGAACCTTTACAGTGAAACCTGCTATCGTGAGTTTTTCCCCTCTGCAACTCTATTCCTACGTGCTGTTCGTTTTAAAGTTCCTTTCCAGTTGCCACTCCGGATGTTCACCGGACTTTACCAGAGGAACATTTTTTTTTTTTGCAAGCTACTCTGTTGCCGTGAGTTTATTTATTTTTTATTTATTTTTTTGTGTGGCTTTCCTCTGCAACTTTGATTGCTGCGCATTGCTTACTTTCAAAGTCCCTGCCAACGGACATTTCATGTGCTGTTGTTGAACGCGAGGACTTCTCTTCTTCTTGGAAGTCTTACCTCCTCCTGCGTTCCATCGATTGTCTTCTTTCCTGCTGTACGCTGCCACGGTACAACGTCATTGCGCTCCAGTACGAGGTCACGTACGTGACCCCGGCGGCCATTTTTGATTTTTTTTAATCTTCTTCGTGTCAGAAACATCGCATGCTTTTATTATTCTGCAACTCGTCAACGCCACTTCAAAGGATTCTACAAAATCGTTCATTTCCAAGAAAACATTCTGTTATTGGCATTAACAGTACTCGTTTATTGCAGTAAGAGGTTTTTTTTGTTGTTTTTTTTCTTTTCTTTCTTCTTTCCTTTGTTTTCATTGTTTTTGTCCTTCCATTGCTTACATACTCAATATATTCTTTGAGGTAATATGGAGGGAAATTCCAGGACAGCGTCCACAGCAACCAATTCCGCGCAAAATACTAATGCATGTATCAATTTGAATAATCCTAAGGAATTCTTAACCTGTCCAGGGGAGCCTAATGTGAAATGGCAAGAGTGGAAAGAGTATTTCGTTAATTATATTGACACTCTTGAAGACAATGGAAGTGTCATGTCTGCAGAAAGGAAAAAAAGGATTTTGATGCACTGCTTAGGTCCTGAGGGTTTATAATCAAATGCAGAAAATATAAAGAAGCGGTGATTTAGATGTTTTTAAATGTGCGTTAGCTGATCTTGATGATCATTACTCACAAATTGTATGTGTGGCTGTTTCTAGACGCACATTCTATAAACGTAAACAAGACGCTAACGAATCGATTGAAGACTATGTATCTGCCTTAAAGAATTTAGCTATCAAATGCAAGTTTGGCTCCTTACATGATCAGAGATCAAATAGTTATATGCACCAAAAATAAAAGTATCCAAGACAGATTATGGATCGAAGGTGAAGCGAATCTTAAAGACATCATTACCTTAGTTAAAAAGCAGAACTTTCTGAAAGATGTGCTAAGGCTGTATCTCTTTCCAAGGAGGCTATATCGGTGAATAAGATAACTGATTCTAAAAATGAAAAGACTCCTACTCCTAAACAACAAAAACCATATCAATACACCAACCTGAGATCATATCACAATACCAATCCTAGAAAAGAAGAGAACATTTCTCAGTCAGGTTTCGTGTGTTACAGATGTGGAAGTACATCTCATACTGCAAGATTTGACAGATGTCCTGCTAAGTCAGCTAGATGCCTTGAATGTGGAATTATTGGCCATTTTTCGAAAGTGTGTAGAAAGAAACGTTTCAATAAACCTCGTGTTTCCTGCATCACAAACAATGGTTCGGATTTATCAGATGAAGGGGAAGGATCCCTTGAGCACTCTGACACTATTTCTACTAATCCTACTAAACACGTTGTTGTAAACATTACAGATAGTGACAGTAATAAGCCTTTATGCATGATTTCTTTTGGTGGTATAACCTTACAGGTTGCAGCGGATTCAGGATCTCCTTTCACCATCATTGCTCGATCCATTTGGGAAAAAAAAATTGCTAATACTTTAGGTTCTTATTTGCAACCCACTGATGTAAATCCAGAAAGTTTTACGGGACAAAAATTGACATGCTTGGTTTTAGATCCCTTGTATTTGAATTTAAAGGTAGAAGAGCGTTATGCAAATTATATGTAGCTATAGATGGACCTTCTGTCCTAGGGTGGAAAGATCAACGTTCACTTAATATCAAATTAGATCCTAACAGTCCTGAACAAGTCCTTGTTATGTGTGATGCTGAGAGCACTAAAAAGTGGGTTTTGGAGGAATTTCCTAAAGTTTTTGGTGGCGGCATTGGAGAACTTGATGGTTTTACTCACAAGATTCTTCTCAAACCTAATGCTGTTCCCAAAATTCACAAAGTGCGCCATATTCCACTAATTGTACGAGATGAAGTTAAAAATGAACTAAAACAATTGCAAGATGCCAAAATAATTGAACCAATAGAAGCTTCCGATTGGATTTCTCCCATAGTGATTGCCAGACGTGCCAATGGGAAGATTCGCATGTGTATTGATTTAAGATATTTGAACGATAACATTATTATTGATCAATCTCCTCTCCCAAGGATTGATGAAATGCTCTCTTTAACTAAGGGTGCAAAATAGTTTTCCACCATTGACCTTTCCAGTGCATATCACCAGATTACTTTACATCCCATGAGTAAACATTTTACAGCTTTCTGCACTCCCTTTGGGTGTTTTCAGTTTCGCCGCATGCCGTTCGGGTTAGCATCCGCGGCTGCAGTATTTCAAAGACTCATGTATAATTTGTTTGGTGATATGCAAGGAGTAGTATTTTTCCAGGATGATATCTTGGTAATGGGAGCTAATAAGAAAATCCATGATGAACGTCTAAGAAAGGTGATGATTGTACTACAGGAAAAGGGGTGACAGCTGAAATCTCTAAATGTAAGTTTGCAGAAAAGGTAGTTACATACTTAGGACATGAGGTCAGTTCTGTTGGCATTAGACCCAAAGTCAGCCTGGTTAAAGCAATTATTGAAGCTCCTACGCCCAAGTCCAAAGAGGATCTCAGGTCCTTCTTAGGACTCGCAGAATTTTATTCTAAATTTGTGGATAAGTTTTCAGAAAAAACTCATACTATGAGATCTTTACTTAAAAACAAGGTGCAGTTTACTTGGTGTATTTCTTGTCAACAATCTTTTGAGCAAATAAAGAAAGCAATTGCTCAAGCACCAAATCTTCAAGGTTTTGACCCTTTTGCTAATACTATCGTCACTACTGATGCTAGTAGCAAAGGCTTGGGAAGTGTGTTTACTCAACTAGATGACAACAATAAGGAAGTTATCATCGCCTTTGCGTCACGTTCTCTTACTCCTACTGAAGAACGTTATTCAGTAGTTGAGAGTGAGACTTTAGCATGTGTTTGGTCGTTGGAACATTTCAGGAAATTCCTGTGGTGCAGAAAATTTGTCTTACGTTGTGATCATAAGCCCCTCATTAAATTACTAACCACAGAAGGGTTGACTAATGCCACAGCGAGAATTGCTAGACTCGCCATGAGATTGCAAGACTTCATGTATGATATACAATATGTACCTGGGGTCAAAAACTTTACTGCTGATTTCTTAAGCTGTATGTCTCTTCCTTTAACTGAGATTGATAAGAGTTCTTGGAATGATTTTTCAGTTGCCTCTATTTCGTTCGACAAAACTCAAAGTAGTTTTACCAAGGAGGAATGGCTTGAAGCAGAAAATTCTGACCAAATCTTACTTGTACTTAAACAATTGATTGTTAAAGGTTGGAATGGTATGGATAAAAAAATTGTCAACGATGATCTCAGAGGTTTCTGGGAGGTTCGTGATGAACTCAGCCTATGTGATTCATTGGTTCTACGTGGTGATAAGATTGTCCCACCAAAAAATTTGAGAGGCAGAATACTTGATTTATGCCATGAAGGACATTCAGGTATTACCCGCACCAAACTCCGTTTGAAAGAACTGTATTGGTGGCCTAGAATAGACATGGATGTAGAGAGATGTGTGGGATCTTGTATCAAATGTGAAAATGCTGACAAGACTCTTAAAACATTCAATCCACCTTTGTCCTTACCTCACTGCCCAAAATTGCCCTGGGAAGTGGTTGCTATCGACTTCATGGGACCAGTTGTATGGCAAGATGGTTCACAGAAGTACATTTTGGTTCTGATTGATACCTTTTCCAGGTGGTTAGAGGTATGTGTGGTTAATGTTGTCAATACCAAAACTGTATTCACATTTCTGGATGATATTTTCTTAAGAGAAGGATTTCCAAAGTTTATTTTATCTGATGACGGTGTACAATTCAAATCATGTGAGATGAAGAATTATTTAGCTGCTTCAGGTATTCAACAAAAGTTCACTGCTTTATATCATCCCAGTGGAAACGGCATTGTTGAGAGAGCTAACCGTAGTATAAAAGGTGTTCTTCAACTTGCCAACAAAAGTAATTTATCTTGGGATGAAGAGTTGAAGAAATTAATTTGGGCATATAGAAGCACTATCCATTGCACTATTCGTAAAAGCCCTTTTTCCTTAATGAGAGGCAGGATTCCTCATTCTAAAATCAATCCAGGATGGTTGAATATGAATGGAATGGTTCAGTGTGACATACCGGAAGTGAGAGAATGTATTAAAGAGTCTCAAATGAGGAATAAAACTTATTATGACCAAAAGCATGGCACTAAACATGTAAATTTGTGTGAAGGTCAATGGGTTTGTGTGAAAAATGCTAGGAAGGTTACTAAGGGAGAAAGTAAATTTAGCGAACCAAAACTTGTTGTTAAAGTCATGAATAACACAGCTTTATTACAAAATGGTGAAGTTTGGCACTTTAGTCGTTTGGCTCCAGTCTCGGCTGGTAACAAAATGGAAAGTGTGTCTGAGAACAAAAATTTTGGTGGTTAGACACATTAAATTTTACTTAGGAGTTTGAGAATTCAAAACTTGTTGATGATAACATTATTATGGTTCCTGAAATCGTAGACATGCATGGTGTTTCACCCAATCTCGATCCTTTGTTAAATGAAAATTCACAATGTTCCCCTTGCCATATTGTACCCCCCCTAGATAAAAACGTTATTAAAACTTCTTGTGGGAGGATTGTTAAGAAACCTAAATCTCTTGAAATATTTGATTGTACTTAAAACTCAGTTTTTTTTTGTTTTGTAGTTTTTTTTTTTGTGTTTCCTTTCTAGAGGGGGGATTGTGTAGTATTGTGCTTTATGGGTAAGTTGTTAGCCTACATTAGAACTAGCCTACATTAGAACTATTCTTACAATCTAGAATATGGAATGGTTTTTGCTGTAACATTCTCTATGTTGTCAGTTCTGCTGTGGAGACCGTTTGAGTTGAGATGTACTTGTAAGCGGGGGCTGGAATAAAGAACCCTACTTAACCTACGGCTTCAGATCTTAATCATTTCTGAACTACTTCGGATATACTACACTGAGGTGGAGCGGTTGGGCGTTCCAGGCTCTGGCAACGAGGAAGGAGAAGGAGCGGCCTCCCGATCTGGTCTTTCTGGCGCGGGGGACCACGGCGTAGGAGAGGTGGGCTGATCGTAGGGTCCTTTGGGGTGCGTGGAATTCGAGTCGGCTGTTCAGGTATGCTGGTCCGGTGTTGTGGAGGGCTTTGTGTGCGTGGGTGAGAATCTTGAAGGTGATTCTAGCCTCAATGGGGAGCCAGTGGAGTGTGCGCAGGTGCTGGGAGATATGGCAGTGTCTTGGCAGGTTGAGGACCAATCTTGCGGCCGCGTTCTGGATGTTTTGTAGCTTGCGGGTGAGGTTTTTGTTTATTCCGGCAGGGAGTGCGTTGCCGTAGTCGAGTCTGCTGGTGACGAGGGCGTGAGTGACGGTCTTTCTGTGCTCGAGGGGGATCCATTTGAAGGTCTTACGTAGGAGGCGGAGGGTGTGAAAGCAGGAGGATGTGACGGAGTTGATCTGGTGGTCCATTTTGAGCTCAGAGTCCAGGATGATTCCAAGGTTGCGTGCGTGGTCCGTGGGGGTGGGTGGACCCATTGAGAGGGAGGCACTGGCATGCACTTGGGCCATACACCATTTCAAGTTTTTTAGGTGGTTGCCATTCATGCTGAGAACAGGATACAGGCCATTGGTGCAGTTGGTGAGCTGCAGGAGTGTAGAGAGCAACACACCACGTATCAAGAGCTGGGTGGGAGGGTTAATGGAGTTTAATTATCAAGTTTATTATCTTCCGGGAACTAAGAAAGTACCTACGGACTGTTTGTCTAGGTTACCTATTGAGGTGACAGCAGGATCTGAACCTGAGGGAATCAGCCATTGGTAAGAGAGCATAGGAGGATGAGATTGCCAAGGATGAGATGAGGAAGACAGTGGGAAATTACATAGTGACGGGTTGGCCTAGTTGCAAAGATGCTGGGGAGGAAGCTAGAGGATTCTGGAGTGTCAGGGACAAGTGAACTGTACCAGGTCGAGCGGTTGGTTCCCCCTCTGGAGCTCTGGGAGAAGTTAATCTGGCACATGAAGGGCTCTTGAGAAAGAGCTTGATGAAGGCCAAAGTGAGGGAGTCGCACTGGTGGCCTGGTTTAGATGGTCAAGTGGAGAGTGTGTTGAAGAAGTCCATACAGTGTGCAGCTAACGACAACTCGAGGTACATCAGGACGGTTGCTCTCTCTCCTGTGGACGCCTGCTTGCTGTGTGAATTCCATAACCACCAAAAGTGTCATGGAATTTCTGAAAGATGTTTTCACCTCAAAAGGGGGCGCTGTCTAATACACCCTTTGAATCTACGGATAGCATGTGATAAGTGCTCTGGAGACATGCGCTCTTCACAGTACCCAGCATGGTGCATGCTGATTCTTCGCCTTCATCTTTGGGCACGGCTTTGCCTCGCAGGTGGTGAGCACTCCGGATTGACGGGTGCCGGCGTATGTGCCCTGAGAAGCCTCTCGAGTGACAGGGCCGGCCAGATGCCTGCATGTCCCTGCCCCAGCCCGAGAGGCCCACCTGCGGCGTCTGTCCACTTGAGTGACCCGGGGCATCACTACAGCTGCTTTCGCAATCCCCACATTGGGGCCCCAGACAGGTACGGTGGGCACCTGAGGCCTCTGACACCGACACCATGTGACCGTGGGGTTGGGCAGTTGCTTGGTTCTGTGTAACCTGATGGGGCATTGTTTTACCTGTTGGTCTTCCCCCGTGCCGAAGAGTTCTTCACCAATCCCAGACTGGGATCCTCCGGAACTCACATTAAGAAGGTATCGTAAAGGTACTAATAGAGGCGCAGATGCTTCTATCCTTGATGCGTAGTATGATACCTAAAATCTGCGAAGTACCCACATGGGATGTTTTAAATGCTCATAACATTGGAATTTGTTTATGTAATATATGCCATTTTCACAATGATGTGTGGGACAATGAGACCTATTATTTTCGAATGCTTCTTATAACGCATTGGACTAAGAAATTACGGTAACAAGCATAATAAAAGCGCAGGTGTTTCTAGAGGCTGGTAGGCGTCCTAGAAACATTTAAAGCAATATTCAGTGAAAATTGCGTAATATGAAAAGTACTTGACTGAGTTATGACGTTTTGCCTAGTTTTGATCAGGACAATGCATACTACTTTGTAATAACTGGAAACGTATATGTGACTTTCATTTACTTTATGTCCCTCATCAAACTGCTGCATTTCATGCCCTGATGTTAGGATGTTTGTCATTTTAATTCTTGCATTGTCAGGATAATGAGTACTGACTCGGAATTGCCATAGTATGCACAGTATTTATGGTTCATGTCGTTTTGGTCTATGTTATATGTACAATATATACAATATATATTTATATAATCCTGTGTGGAGTCTCTTTTGTGGTGTATCCATTGGGTTATTGGTGTGAGTGTGTTGTGCAAACGCTTTACACATTGCCTCTGATAAGTTTGACTGCTCCGTGCCAAGCTACCAAAGGGTGAGTACAGGTTATCTTTGGTGTGTAACTTGCTTGTCCTGACTAGAGTGGTGGGTTCTGCCTGGCTGACGTGCATACCCTAGCCAACCAGAAACCCCATTTCTAACACTGACCTTTTAAATTGGCCAGTGGTTTAGAGGGGCACGAGCCTGAGTTATTTAATGCCAATTTCAACTCAGTGTTAAATGTGTTTGGCACTCCAGTACCAATACCACTAACAAACAGATAGCACAGAAATAAATTAAGGGGCATATTAGCAAGAACCTCGTTAAAATTATCGCCGTTTTAGCGGCAGGAAACTGCCGCTAAAACGGCGATAATGGACTTGCTAATATGCGTTATAGAATTCAATAGAAGCCCAGGTTAGATGTGCAGGACATCTAACCTGGGCTTCTATTGGAATTCTATAACGCATATTAGCAAGCCCATTATCGCCGTTTTAGCGGCAGTTTCCTGCCGCTAAAACGGCGATAATTTTAACGAGGTTCTTGCTAATATGCCCCTAAATGTTATTTAAAGGCAAGCAGCAGCGAAGGAGACTTAGACTTGATTAAAAAATAATGTGCTTTTCACTCTGCCTGAGTGGGCTCTGCATAGAAACTTTGAAAAAGCAAATAATTACTTTAGTTACTTCTTGTCAACACAAAAATCCTATCAGACCTCAAATCCCATATGCTATTGCCTTGAAAATGGATGTAAGCTTTTTTAGCTTGTTTCCCTCCACAAAAGAGGCACAGCAACATAACAAATATACCTATTTTTTTCTGGGAAATATAAATCACGCTTCCAAGGGTGCTCTAATGAAGGATTACTGTGCCAGGACATTCCACAACTGCTAGGGGAATCTCAATGTACTATATAAGTTTCTAGCCTTCACAGCCCACATATCACCCACCTGCTGCGCCTGATGCAGTTAGTCAAAAGTTAGAGTAATTTAAATGCAGTACTGTAGTTTAAAATACCAAGGTGTGGAATAACTCGCGAAACATTACCCTATTTAATGGGCCGCGGAGACGATCCCTTATTTAGGGATCAACCTCGGCTCCACCACCCAGGCAACAGCAGACAATAACTATCAGGCGTTGCTTCGGCAAATTCGAGTTGATTTTGGAAGGTGGAAACGCCTTCAGATTTCCTGGACAGGGAGGATAGCGGCAACCAAAATGACGATCCTCCCCAAGATTCTATATCTCTTCCAGAACCTTCCCCTATCGCCACCACCAGGCATGATCGGTAAACTTCAGACCGAAATAGCTCGATTCATTTGGCAAGGCAAGAAACCGCGTATGAAGAAGACCTTGAGCCACCTTCCCCCAGATGCCGGGGGTCTAGGTATACCGGACCTCCACCTTTAATTTCAGGCGGCGCAACTTCGCTACTTAGTGGAGTGGGGGCGTCCTAGTCTGAAAAGCACTGGCTCTTCCAGGATAGGGCAGTCGCAGGCACATCTCTCTAGAAGGTTCCCTTCCTACGAAAAGCTCATAGACCACCAAATCTATACCTCTCGCCAGTTACACGGGCGACTTTGACAGCTTGGGACCAGACTAGCATTAGGCATGGACTAACCACTTCTCCATCCCCGTTGAAGCGTATGAAGAAGACCTTGAGCCACCTTCTCCCAGATGCCGGGGTTCTAGGTATACCGGACCTCCACCTTTACTTTCAGGCAGCGCAACTTCGCTACTTAGTGGAGTGGGGGCGTCCTAGTCTGAAAAGCACTGGCTCTTCCAGGATAGGGCAGTCGCAGGTACATCTCTCTAGAAGCTTCCCTTCCTACGAAAAGCTCATAGACCACCAAATCTATACCTCTCGTCAGTTACACGGGTGACTATGACAACTTGGGACCAGACTAGCATTAGGCATGGACTAACCACTTCTCCATCCCCGTTGACCCCCATACTGGGCAATCCAGATTTCTCTTCAGGGGCTGGGGTGGCAGGGTTCGCGGAATGGCGACAAACGGCTTGTCGTTCCATGGGGCACTTTTTCGATACCGAGGGCATACTCTCCTTTCCCCAGATGCGCGTAGAATACGGACTCCCGGAATCTGAAAGACTCCATTATCTCCAATTCAGACACTGGGTTACACATCCCCAAAATAGACCCAATGCACAACGTCACCTCACGCAATATGAGAAATGGCTCCTAGCCAAAACATCGGATAAAAGCCTCGTATCTGAACTGTACGCACTCTTACTCCAAACTAATAGGCATACACATAACGCGGGATGGGTGAGGTGGGAGGGGGAACTTGGACGGACCCTGAGCGATAAGGAATGGGAGGACATCTCATATAAGGCTCGCCACACAGCTAGCAATAATGCCCTTACTGAAACCTTCACAAAAATCGCCACACACTGGTATTATACCCCGGTAAGGCTCCATAGGATCAAGCCCAAGCAAAGCGCACACTGTTGGCGAGGCTGCGGGGGAAAGGGGACTCTGTCGCATATATTGTGGGAATGCCCACAGCTTCAACAATATTGAACACAAGTGATAGATGACATAGACAGACACCTGGATACCCAACTCCCGTGTTACCCCGCTTACATACTGCTTGGTCTTCCAAATCCACTCACATACCCCTTGAAATCTAAACGAGGTCGTCAGATAGGTATCGCATTGGGGGCAGCCATCCAAAATAGCCTCAATCTCTGGGGTACTTCCAAAACTCCTACACACACAACTTGGCTGCATAGGCTTTGGCACATTCTCGGTATGGAGAAGATAACTGTGTCTCGGGCAGGGAATGGAACTGAATTTGGGGACTTTTGGAGCCCATACGTGTCGCTACTCTCGCAGGAATATCAGGAATTAACTTGCCCAAGATATCTTCGATTGCTACGCTTATCAGAGGCGACCCCGCCTCTGGCAATGTCAGATCATTGAATGTATCTAAGACTGAACAATTTAACTGTCCCTATGTGCGGGTGAGGGACTGGGGGTAGTCCTGGGGAGGCAGGTAGGGTTCTGCCAGCTCGAAATCAGCATGTTACGCTAGGCTACACCGAAGAATGTTTTCTCTTGGTGAATGTGAATCTGCTGCTGGAATTGTTTGTTTTATTTTAAAAATGCTAATAAAAAAGAATTGAACCATAAAATACCAAGGTGTTTTACTGATCTCCAGTCCAGCATTAACCCTGCATTCTACCATTTGACGGATTTAGCAGAGATTTATGAACATGAAATTACAAATAAGCGCTCTATTTTTCTTGCATTTCTGATTTCCATTTGTTCTTTGCCTGTACATTGCCAACTGGAACATTATTTTTATTAAGTATTCAATATCTGGAAAGGTCTCTTGATGATGAAGTAAAAACTGGCAGTTGCGGTTGCCAGCACCCCAGAAATCACTTTAGGACAAGTTCACAAAAAACAGAAGGAATTCTGCAACTGCATGTTTGCGACCTCACTTTGATGCAGGGTTTTTTCTCTTTTTTTGTTTTGGAGTTTTATATAGCGCGAACTCGATCAGATATGACAGCGCTTTAAATGAGCACCAGACGGACACAATAATTTTGTTAGGCAGGGGGAGCCTAAGTGATTTGCCCAGAATCACAGGATGTTGAGGGTCCCTGCCGAGACTCTAACCTGTTACCCCAACTTCGAGGTCGACCGCTCTAGCCGTTAGTGTTACAGCAAACAAATGATGGACGGAATGCTGACAATGCAAACATTCTCCCCCAGTCAAAAGATCTGGGTTAAATCCATCGTTCTTTTGCCCACTACGCCACCCCAGTTTGGACCCAGCCATATGCAAATCAGTCTTGACCCTGTGCCCCATGGGAACAGTCCAGACCGAACTGCCAGGCCAGGTCCTCCCTGGACCGGAAACAAGCATCCTGGGACCGGTTTCAGGGTATGTCACCCTTCTTCAGCCAGGCTAGCGTGAATCCAGTGGCACAGTGAGCAAGGGACCCACGTCTGGGCATACCCATCCCACTTAGGGCGAAAAGTGTTACAGCAAACAAATGATGGACGTAATGCTGACAATGCAAACATTCTTCCCCAGTCAAAAGATCTGGGTGAAATCCATCGTTCTTTTGCCCACTACGCCACCACAGTTTGGACCCAGCCATATGCAAATCAGTCTTGACCCTGTGCCCCATGGGAACAGTCCAGACCGAACTGCCAGGCCAGGTCCTCCCTGGACCGGAAACAAGCATCCTGTGACCGGTTTCAGGGTATGTCACCCTTCTTCAGCCAGGCTAGCTTGAATCCAGTGGCACAGTGAGCTTGTTTCCAGTCCAGAGAGGACCTGGCCTGGCTGTTCGGGCTGGACTGTTCCCATTGGGTGCAGGGTCAAGACTGATTTGCATATGGCTGGGTCCAAACTGGAATGGCATGGTGAGCAAAAAAACGATGGATTTAGGCCCAGATCTCTGTACTGGGGTGAATGTATGACATTGTTCTGCATTCTGTCCATCAATTGTTGTTTTTGCATTTGTCACCCCGAGTGGGACGGGTATGCCCAGACGTGGGTCCCGTGCTCTCCATGCCACTGGAGTCAAGCTATCCTGGCTGATGAGGGCTGAAAGCCCGAAACCGGTCCTAGGATGCTTGTTTCCAGTCCAGGGAGGACCTGGCCTGGTAGTTCGGGCTGGACTGTTCCCAATGGGTGCAGGGTCAAGACTGATTTGCATATGGCTAGATCCAAACTGGAATGGCATGGTGAGCAAAAAACCGATGGATTTAGGCCCAGATCTCTGTACTGGGGTGAATGTATGACATTGTTCTGCATTCTGTCCATCAATTGTTGTTTTTGCATTTGTCACCCCGAGTGGGACGGGTATGCCCAGAAGTGGGTCCCGTGCTCTCCATGCCGCTGGAGTCAAGCTATCCTGGCTGATGAGGGATGAAAGCCCGAAACCGGTCCTAGGATGCTTGTTTCCAGTCCAGGGAGGACCTGGCCTGGCAGTTCGGGCTGGACTGTTCCCATTGGGTGCAGGGTCAAGACTGATTTGCATATGGCTGGGTCCAAACTGGAATGGCATGGTGAGCAAAAACGATGGATTTAGGCCCAGATCTCTGTACTGGGGTGAATGTATGACATTGTTCTGCATTCTGTCCATCAATTGTTGTTTTTGCATTTGTCACCCCGAGTGGGACGGGTATGCCCAGACGTGGGTCCCGTGCTCTCCATGCCACTGGAGTCAAGCTATCCTGGCTGATGAGGGCTGAAAGCCCGAAACCGGTCCTAGGATGCTTGTTTCCAGTCCAGGGAGGACCTGGCCTGGCAGTTCGGGCTGGACTGTTCCCATTGGGTGCAGGGTCAAGACTGATTTGCGTATGGCTGGGTCCAAACTGGAATGGCATGGTGAGCAAAAAAACGATGGATTTAGGCCCAGATCTCTGTACTGGGGTGAATGTATGACATTGTTCTGCATTCTGTCCATCAATTGTTGTTTTTGCATTTGTCACCCCGAGTGGGACAGGTATGCCCAGACATGGGTCCCGTGCTCTCCATGCCACTGGAGTCAAGCTATCCTGGCTGATGAGGGCTGAAAGCCCGAAACCGGTCCTAGGATGCTTGTTTCCAGTCCAGGGAGGACCTGGCCTGGCAGTTCGGGCTGGACTGTTCCCATTGGGTGCAGGGTCAAGACTGATTTGCATATGGCTGGGTCCAAACTGGAATGGCATGGTGAGCAAAAACGATGGATTCAGGCCCAGATCTCGGTACTGGGGTGAATGTATGACATTGTTCTGCATTCTGTCCATCAATTGTTGTTTTTGCATTTGTCACCCCGAGTGGGACGGGTATGCCCAGACGTGGGTCCCGTGCTCTCCATGCCACTGGAGTCAAGCTATCCTGGCTGATGAGGGCTGAAAGCCCGAAACCGGTCCTAGGATGCTTGTTTCCAGTCCAGGGAGGACCTGGCCTGGCAGTTCGGGCTGGACTGTTCCCCATTGGGTGCAGGGTCAAGACTGATTTGCATATGGCTGGGTCCAAACTGGAATGGCATGGTGAGCAAAAAAACGATGGATTTAGGCCCAGATCTCTGTACTGGGGTGAATGTATGACATTGTTCTGCATTCTGTCCATCAATTGTTGTTTTTGCTCTAGCCGTTAGGCCACACCCTTGTGACTATTTGGAATTCACAGAGGGTTTCCATGTTAGTTTAGAATTCTATGACAGTCGCATATTTTCCTGCACACACTTGAAAATCTTTTATGACTTACATTTTCACTTACGAAAATATACCTATGTATATTTTACCTTGAGAAGAGTTGCAGTACCAGCGAAAATGTAGTGATGATCTTTTTTTCTTAGTGGGAGAAACACATTGCCCTATGTCCGCACCTTGGAAAGGGATGTGCTCCTTGACAGGAGTGAATCTCTGACCTTTTCCAGGGTATGTAGGGGTTGGGGAAACGTTTGTGAAAAATCTCAAACATAAAACTTTGTTCCTACCCTATTTCGTCATACCCCCATCTCGTAGACTAGTTTTCTGTAGCTATCCCATCTCTCCAAGTGCGTATGTAAGGTGGATGTTGATTAACCCTGGGCGTAGTTCGCGTAGTCGCGCTACGCGAAGCTACGCGAAGACGTCGGAGCGCTACGCGAGCTACGCGTAGCTTCGCGAGCATGCGTAGCTGCTTGGCGCGCCCGTTCGCGATGCGTTTTTCTTGCTCGGGAACGCGCTGTTCGTGTTCGGGACGCTGTTTGCGTGCTCGGGGGCGCGAACTTACCCATGCGGTCGCCTATGGGCGCGGCCATTTTGTTTTTCACTTGTCCCGCCCGTTCGTGATCCCTTATTTCCTGTTCCGGGTCGCGTATAGCGTGCTCGCGATGCGCATTCCATGTTCGGGAACGCGTTGTACGTGTTCGCGACGTTTTGCGTGCTCGGGGAGAAATATCGCGCGAACTTACCCATGCGGTCGCGATGGGCGCGGCCATCTTGTTTTACCACTCTATGCTATGGTTCTGGGCCTGCTTTTCTATCCTCCCTCAATCTTTGCAATCCTTAGTTTTTTACACTGTTTTTCTATTTTTCTTTATTTCTTACCTATCTCTCTCTCTGCCTAAGTCTATATTTTGCATTTTTTTCTACTTTTTACTGTGTTTTTTTAACTTTTCAACTGTTTTATATAACTTTCTTCTTTAAGCTCCTACTTCTTCCCCTAACTTTATTTTTCCCTTCTAACTTTTCTTTTTCACTTCCTCCCACCCCAGAACCATGGCGAAGGGTAGCAGCAGTGGCTCAAAGGGCAAGGCGCGTGCGCCCAATCGCCGCCTGCCTTGCGGCAGACTGCGCCCTGCAGGGGTGCAAGCCCGCCAGCTGTTTACGGAGGAGGAGGTGGCCGCCCTTGTTTTTTTTATTCAGCGCCACCTCCCCTTGACCTTGGCAGCAGGCGGCAGGCCAGGCTCTGGTTACCCGACCCAGGAGCGTCACCGCCGGTGGGCGAAGGTGCGTCGGGCAGTGTTTCGCTGCTCCGCGGTCTGGCGCACCATAACCAGCCCACCGGTGGTCAGACATTCTTGACCGGGAGCAGGACCTGTTGGACCTGCTAGGTGTCGAGGTCGTGGGGCTTGGTGAGTAGCCAATATATATAGTAGTATAAGTATTGTGATTTGTGTATACATTTTTTACAAATAACAAGAATAATGCTGCTTACATTGCAGGTAAATTACGTTTCAAAATCTTCTGTGATTGTAGGACACAGGTGCTGGGCGGTACTCTTACTTTTTTGCAACTTTGCGCTCGCTTGTCATTATTATGTAAGAGTTTACTTTAGAGAACTTCAGTTAGGTAATGCTATTGCTAGAGAGACTGTAGTCCTTCCTTTGTCCTCCTGTCAAATAGTGGTGGATGGATTTGATACTAGGTTTAGTTACTATTAGTTGATAATTTTTGAGCGGTCTGCGTGACGCATCCTCTGTCACTGAGTGCTGCTTACCCCAGTCCTTAGTAGAACCTTTTGTAGTTTGTTTAGTGAGTGGTACTGGTAAGCTTAGCTTAGCAGTGTCAGTCAGCTGCAGAACATCAGACGCAACCAACCAACAATTTGGTGTATGCATTATGCACTGACTTTATGCATGTGTCCTCCTTCTCATCTATGCATTTTTGATGGGAAAAAAAAATGGAAATGCAGGCTTAATGAACAATTGGCCCGCCTGGAATAGGTGGGCTAGGTCAGGTGGTACTTAGGCTTAGTTAGTGTTCTGGATTTTATTTGAATCAATCAGAATGGAACACTGAATTAGTGTTCCCAAATAAGTAGACTGTCCGTGAATCCCGCAAGCCAGTAGTCGATCGGATTAGATAGGTCAATTTTATTGCAATTTTTGTTTCCTAAAACGTTTTTTGAGTGGTTTTTTTAGATAATTTATTTGTTTCACAGCAATCATTAATGTTTGTGTCTTTCTTTTTCTTTATTATATCTTACATGATCACTGATCTGCAGCACCCAGGGGCAAGAAGACGGGGTCCGAGTCGGCGGGACAACCACCAGAGGACCGCTCCTCTACCGAGGGCCCTGCTGCTGGTCCCAGTAAGTCCTCCAGTGGTTATATTAACAATTATATTGCCCTAACTTTTACTGGACCTTATTTTTTCAGAACTATTAATTCTGGCTCCACTCCCTAATTATATTTTTTACAAAAGATTCTTTGATCTTGACTTGACTATCTGTTTCTAAATTCTGGTTATCCCTGCCTCTAAGTTCTAACTGCCTCTGCTATGAATGTCTGTACTCTGTACTACTACTATTAGTCTGTCGCTAAGCTTGCCCAGTTTGCATTGCCACTCTTTATTGTACGGTTTTGAATAAAACTCAGATTGACCAATGCTAATAGCTCTAGCCACTGAGTCCAGTCCTTTCGGTTGTCCTCTTCTAGGCTTCTTAATCTTGAGGCTTTGACAATTACCACAAACAAAATGCACAACCAGATATTTGACTATTTTTGATAGGATATAGTACATACTACTTGGATTCTGCACAGCCCCATGCAGAACTATGCACAATGAAATAGGATGTTGGTGATGCGAGTTTGGAACTTGGACGTTCCTCACACCTCAGTCAGAAGTGAACCCACAATCCCCTGAACGACTAGCTAGTGTCTCATTAGGTCTCCGAAGATACCCAATGATTATGATTCCACAACCCATAACATAACACCCTTTCGCTCACTCACTCGTGTAAGTCCACCACCACCACCACACCAAATACCACAGAGTCTATGTGTAAGTTCAAAAGGTTTCTTTTCAAATAACAACCTCTGTATGTTGTTGTTCTATAAAATTCAGTGTACTCCAGCCAGCTCCAACAGCAAAATGCATAAGATTCAAACAATAAAAATTGTTGCAACAAGTGCATGATGATATAAGACAAAAGATCTGTGTGAATTCTGGGCGACTCCTCACCGTAGAACGTAGAATTACTGGTTACATGCATCATTCATAAGCTCTGCAAATCTCGGGTTCGTAGAAGGGAATCCTCTGCCTGAGAAAAATGGTGCGTGTTAATGCAAGCATTTGTCAGTCCTGCCAAAAAAGTGTAACATGTTACCTATGGCTAAGTAATACGGACTAACCGAACTCCATAACAAAGTGGCTTGTTTTTCGACCTCTTGTACGCAACGCTCAGACAGTAGCTGTATGTGCTCATGTGGGCTCAAAAAGGCGTCTTACTGTTACTGTTCAACAAGTTGCGAGGTAACATGCGCAAAAGACATGAAGCGAAAAATGGTTGCATGGCTCAGGCTAACTTTGCAAAGAGTAGAGTATAGTATAATAATGACCCTAGGGACCATAATAAAACTACTAGTGTCTGTCTACTGACTGTACTCTAGTACCCGATTTGGACTATTGAATGTGATTTATAATAATAATATGTATGTATTAACTTTTTTTTCAATCTTGCTAGTGAAAAAGAATAAATAGGGGGAGGTGTACAGGCATCTAAAAATGTGTCATGTTTTTTCTAGGCGTACTACCGACCACCAGTGCCGGTGGGGCCAGCGGCGATGGCGTTGCGGCCATTCCGGAGGGGGCAGGAGATGCAGCACCTGCAGGAGATACAGGGGGTGAGCCAGCAGCAGTGGCGGGCGGTGGTAAGTTATATTCATGACTTATTGACATTGCACTAGCTGGAAGGGTGTGTGGAGTGGACTTCACTCACTGTACTGTTGTTGAGACTTATTAGGTATGAAGTTGTAGTGAACATTATACAACGGTTAATAAAGAAGACACCCTTTACTTAGCATGAGCAATGCAGTAGCAATAGCATTACCAGCGTGACTTCATTAACCAATGGCCTCTTATATCTGACTCCAACTCAGCTGTGAAAGTTTTATGGAGGAGACTAAAAGTCAGATCAGATGACCTTGATGGATGTGTTGAACAAAAAGGGAAAGAAGGGTGGAAGGAGGAAGGGCGGGCGAGATTTAATATGACGACTGGCAGAGAAGGATACGTTGGAAGCATGGATAGGTGGCTGATAGGAAACAGATGCATGTGTTGTTGAAGGATGGGTGGGAGGTGAAAGAAGAATGGATGCCTGCCTGGGTGGAAGACACAGTATGGGTGGATACTGTGGATAGCAAGAATCATCAGCGGTGTTTGGGTGAAACTCAAAGCCAAGGCAAGCAACGGAGTGAGTGGACGCATGCGTTGTTGTTGGTGAAACAAAGTAACGTTTGTGGAGAGATTAAGAAGAATGATTGACATTTACTTAGAATGGATGGATGCCTGTATGTATTCATCATAGACAGCATAGGTGGAGACTGTCACGGGATGCACAGTTTTAGGGAATGTTAAAGAAACCGCGCCAGCGTACCAAAGCCGATGTGGGGAGGGGCAGGGTGGGGGTAGTAGTAAACAATGTATTACGCGGGCAAATACAGGTAACTTTACTGTAACATACAAATAAATAAAGTGAATTTCATTGTGCGCACTGCACCGCCAAATGCGATGCAGTGTGCGCAACAAAATTAGTTTCATTTATTTATATGTTTACTTACCTGTAATTGGCCGTAATCCATAGTTTACTACCCCCATCCTGCCCCTACCCACGTCACCGCCCGGCCAAACTCCCCGAGTCCCACCACCGACCGCTACTGACCTTATGTCGTTGTCCCATATAAAAGCAACGATCATTGGATCAGATATATAATCTGCCTTTTTGTAGTAGCCAAGGCACTGTGAAATTGAGCAATTGCCCTCCATGTAACAGAGAGAGTATGGCCAGTGCCACCCGTAATAGAAAAATACGAGCTTCCCCACCTGCAAACAGTAGTAAATCAAACTAATGTGACTCTGCGTCATGACTCGTATGTTTGTCTTGGGTTCAAGCATAGATGACCGAGCTGGCAATGCCGGCTACAACCAGGTTATGTCATTTCGCTAAACTAGAGATAAGAAGAACACTGGTGTACTGTGTACTGGTTGGAGTCCATAGTGCTAGTATAATGCCTGAAACTCCCACAAATGTTAGAGGCCGAGGAAGTGGGAGGATAGATAGATTATTACCACAAATGTTATGTACTGTGCTTCTTGCTAGTGCTACTGTGCCATTATGTGTTGAATTAATTTTGTGTTACTGTTTAGGTAAGAGTACTGGTTACAACAATATTTTTTTTCTTTCTTTTCCCAAGACAAACCATCGCGGAAGGAGTTGGCAGTCAGGGCCCGGCGCCGGAAACTGGAGGCCATATGCCAGGAGTACCGGCGGCTGGTGGCTCAGGCGGAGGAGGAGGAGGAGGCGGCAGCAGCTGCAGCCTCGTCCGATGCCCCGGGCCCCAGCCAGGCCCCAACTCCAGCGGTACGGCGCCGCGGTCTGGTAGCCGCCCGCCGCAATTCACTAGCAGCCAGCACTGCTGTCCCCCATTGTGGATGCCACTGCAGGGCATTCCGCAGGAAGATTCTCCTCTGGATGGCACGGCAAGAGGAGCAAATGGAGGAGCGGGTGAAAATCCTGGTGGACAAACACCTCAAAGCCCGCCGATTATAACATCGAGGACCCTGTTGCTTTGCCCCTTTTTATTCCTTGTTTTGGTGGGTGGGAATTGGGCGTTGGGGTTTCGGGACATTCTTTGGACTTTTTCGTTTTGGACATTGGTTGGGGTTAGGGAGAGGGGTGGGTCAGGTGTGGCATAGTTTATTTTTGTTAGGGTAATAAATTATATTTATACTTAAACATACAATGTTAATGTTTTGTGGGGGTTACTGTTTTACGAATTAACGTCACATTGGTTTCCTTGCTGCTGCAGGGCCGCAGCCAGTGTTTGATTTAAATAATCTGCCGATGATGTATAACAAACAGATAGATGCGGTACCCCTCACTGAGTTATTTGTCCTACTAGTATTCTACCTCCCACCAAACTTATCTTACCTGTGATTGATGATGACTACGTTCGGCACAGCGATGGCTGCATGGTTTCCATAGAGAATGTAGAAGATGCCATGGTTGTGGTGGTAGTAGTAAAGTAGACACTGGCAGTAGCATTTGCTAAAAAAATAAAAAAGAGACAGTCACTTGCCTGAGAAAAACTGTGGGAGGAGTAGTCGAACGAAGTAAAATACAGTACAGAAGACGACTGCCAAAGAAACAATATTGCAGTTGCAACTGCTAAAGTCAAATTAAACATAATGATGGCGGGGACAGCCTAGTACAAGAAGTTATAAACTGTAGTTGTGCTGTCGAGTGAGTCACTTAACTTAACACAATCGTAATTCGTAACCTTTACTGCTGTGTGGTAGGAGTTTGATGATTAATCCAATCAATGACGGCAATTAATTATGATGTACTACTATTAGCCGGTGACGGCTTGCACATAGACTGAGCATGGGTGGGCAAGCAGAAGAAGCTCCTCGCCCTGCCTTGCAATTGAATTAGTGTTGCTTTCACCACATCTGCCCCAGCAAGCGTGTGATCAATTGGTGTACATTTTATGTAGTCACATCACACCTCAATATAAATCACAGCCCGGGGGAAGAGGGTTAGGGTTTGATGAATGGATGGGAAGGGGGTTTGGGGAAAGGTTTGAAAATGAAAAACAGTACGCATGGACAACAAAAGCAAAGCGCAATCTTGGCAGACGACCATGATCTTATCCAAAAAATCAATAAAGGGAGAAAAGGGAAATGCATGCGTTAATGATGATGAAGATTAGATAACTTGATGGTTAATGAGTAGTACTTAATAACTCCTACTAGACAATTAGACAGTACAGGGCACCAGTATATTCTATGCAATTTGCCTTGCCTGTAATATGCCCTCAGAGACCCAAATTCCATGTTGTACTGGGCTTACTTGTAAAGATAGCAAAGACAATTAAAAAACATTTGTAGGGATCAATTAGCAAACAAACACACAACACACAGTCCTAATGATTGCAGAGAAAAAAGGATTCAAATTAATTAAAAGATGAATGATGAATGATACTAAAGTTACTGTATTATCATGCTAAAATTGTGGAGTTGAATCTCGTCCTTCCTCTTGGTCCTATCTTCCATGGACGCTCCGCACATCAATCTTGGTGGCCTTCCTGATGCCGATTGGTAAGGTAAATGTGAGTTGTGTCTCCCAGTATAGCAAGCACAGGGTAAAGGCCGGCCTGTAACGTCTAGATGGAAAAACAAAAGGGGTATTGAGAAATCAATGAATAAAAAAAAACATCATTTACGGTGGAGTCCAAGAAGAGAAGAGAGAACACTTTCAGAGTGAGGCGGCTTGGATATATCGTGTAGATTCTGTTTACAGCATTAAGCTACAACAACAACAGGACAGAACAGGCCCACCACAGCACCAGCCCGTGACCCAACCTCCATTTACCTTAATTTTTGACATAGCCAGACAAAAGGCATACACAGCAACTTAGCATTTTCCTAATTAAGTGACAAAATCAATGCGCCGCTGTCAGTCATCACTACACTCGACTACACCACTACATGGACATAAAGGTCTGCTGTGTTTACTACTTTCTTGTTGAATTGTTGTGTTTATGTTTACCTTATGCCACTTCATGAAATGCAGTTAGTCCTTGAATCATCTCCGATCCAACTGAATGACTGCGCGCAAAAAGATAGTATGGTCATCATCATGGTGTGGTACGTGTTGTCCAACTACAACTCAGTCTGTATTGACTCCAATTAAGTCCATATTCCATATTAAAAAATTGCAACAGATATTGGCCTGCACCTGCAGTAGTAGGAGTACAATTTGGTTATTAAACAACAAGAAGGGAAACATTGACTGTCACTGACTTACTTGAGTCACTTTGTAGATTAACTAGTAGAGTAGAGTTCGACTTCATGCACAACATCAACAACAAATAACAGCAATCGCTCAGAGTCTGCAAGCATCCAATGCATTCCATCATTACCTGTCTTGCTCTTCTCTTTGGCTGTCAGATCATCAGATGCCTAGTTCTGATATTTTTTTTTTTTTTTACGGGGCAGTGGCCTCATCATTACTCCAGTCCACATTCATTTTGAGTGTTAGGCGCTGTTTCGGTTTTCGTCTTATTCATCTGTGGCACTTTGTCACAGTTTAAGTTGCTTCCCATGGTCAGCACTGTGATGATGGGCCGCGGCCTGTGTAGTGCTCATTGCTGGTCATTTGAGTTTGCACAAATGTCAGCAAGTTTCTTCGAAGAGTCTCTTGTCTTTCTCTGCCAAGTACCTTCTGTCCTGACAGTGAGGACCTTTGGATGCCTGCTGAGGCTGTAGCCTTCGGACACTGATGAGTTTCGGCTCGAAAACAAAACGGAGGATAGCTATAGTAGTCACGTTTCACTTCTAATGGAGGCGGGACTGGTAAAGGCAACATTTCTTGTACTAATGTCTGGCTTGATGGAAATGTACTTGTGCGAGACAGGAAGATGAAGCAGGACTCTGAAGAGTGGACAGTTAAATGCACAGACGTGCAACTCCAATAGGGAAATAAAAAGAGTAGACGGTGGTGATGGTTTTGTTGTGATTTGATTTGAACCAGAAAGACAGATACACAGACACATAAAGGAAGGAAGAAAGCAACAATTTGAAAGCCTAGTTGTCAGGGAAGAGGAGCTCGTCCTCAAACTCTGGTGGTTCGGACAGAAGTAGGTCCTGTAACGCACTATTTACGTCATCCAAGTCGCTCTCCTCTTCCTGCTGTGATTCACGTATTTTGTAATCCGGTGGTATAAAGTGCTGATTCATTTTGATCATGGTTAACCTCTCCACGCTTTGGGCCGAGAGACTGGTCCTTTTCGAAGTTACAATGGCACCAGCAGCACTGAAAACACGCTCAGAAGAGACACTTGCGACAGGGGAAGCGAGATACTTTATCGCCAGCCTGCTGAGCACTGTCCATTGGCTTCTTTTCCCATACCAATACACCAATGGGTTTCGATCCATGAAGACCTCTGTTGGGTCATCCAGATAGGCCTGGACCATCCGCTCAATGTTCAGGGGTGCTCTGATGTGCTCGGCCTGTTTTGCCTTTGCATCAGCACTGGACTTACCATACCCCTGCTGTAGAAACCAATCAGTTGCACATTGTGCTGTGGATGATCCTGTTCTTGATGTTATTGTTGGTGTAGGTGACTGCTGGGAGGCAAATGCACTGCCCTCAGGCTCCAAAGTAGAACTTGACTCTGGATGCCCTGTAGTACTGGTTATGGCCTGGGGTGGGGGGCCTGTAATTAACAGCCATTCGCTTTCGAAAATAGTGGCTTCCTTAGCTATCAAAGTTTTGTAGTTGGCAACATCCACTTCCGAAAA
This sequence comes from Calotriton arnoldi, assembly GCA_963921515.1. Classification (NCBI taxonomy): domain Eukaryota; kingdom Metazoa; phylum Chordata; class Amphibia; order Caudata; family Salamandridae; genus Calotriton; species Calotriton arnoldi. The sequence goes on from CAWUFW010000954.1 coordinate 570,367, forward strand.
AGGAATTACTGCCTTGTTGTTCAGAAATACTTTGTACCGTGGATCCAAAATTGTGGCACTAATGTAATGTGGTTGTGACAAAATTTTATTTTTAATCCTTGTATTTTCCGATAAGCGAGCGGCTAAGGTCTCCGCCAAATGATATGCGTCTTGTTTGTCATCCACACCTGCGTACGTTTCAGACACATCCTTCAGCTGTTGCTCTAGCATGTGCAATAATGGGATAGCTTGGCCCATAGGACAGTCCTCCCTGCTGACTTCACGTGTGAAGATCTCAAAAGGAAGTAGCATCTCAGTCAGGCATTTAATGAGGTCCCATTGAGCCATCTCAACAGTCATGCCTCTCACAGTAGGTTCCCCTAATCTTTGCATGACATAAGCATTGAGTGGTATGTACAGTTCAAACAGACGATCAAGCATGTAATAAGTTGAGTTCCAACGTGTTGGCACCTCCTGGATGAGCGCTTTGACTGGCTGTTTATGCTCACGTTGAATGACCCTCAGCTGCTTCCGGGCTTTAAAAGAATGGCTGAAATGTGTGCATATTCTTCTGCAGGTGACCAGTAAGTTGCTGACTTTTGATTCATTTTTCAAAAAGTCTTGAACAACAATGTTAATGCAGTGTGCCAAACACGGGACCCTGAAATAGCCACCATTGCGCTTTGCCAAAACTACATTACTGCCGTTGTCCGTGGCAACAAAACCAATCGTAAGCCCTCTTGGGCGCAGCCACTCAAAGACCTTGGTGTTAAACTCTTCCAAAATGTTTGCAGCAGTATGAGATTTCTCCATGGCAAACATGGCTACAGTTGCATGTTTGCGAGTGGCATGAAAAATCTCTGCAGGATCAACACCAGCAGATACCTGTTCTCTAACCCCCACAAAACTGATCCAGTGTGCAGTGATGCACATGTAATCTGTGGCTTGGCAACTGGTCCACATGTCTGTAGTCAGGTGGATACTGTGAACAGCACTCTGCTTCAAGGCCTTTCCTAGCAATTCCAGCACGTCGTGATGTAGTGCTGGAACTGCAACTCTGGCAAAATAGTAGCGGCTGGGAACATGCCATTTTGGGCAGATGGTTGACACAAATTCCACAAAACCCAACCCTTCAACAAAAGAAAAAGGGAGAAGGTCCAGTGCTAACATTTTAGCCAGCTTCGCATTGTACAAACGTGCTATTGGGTGGTTGCGTTCGTACTGCCCCTCACCCCCAAACATGCTGATAATGGTAGGCTGCATGGTTTTCCTTTCTCTTAGGCTCAACGCACTTTTTGGTAGTGCGGACCTGGTACTTCTTGGTGTCTACGGCTGACTCTTACTCTTGTGCCACTGAGATGTTGCTGAAGATGTGTGCAACGTTAAGACTGCACTGCTGGGGTCAGGGACACCTTGTGTACCACTACCAGAGAGAATGTCTCCCTGTCCTTCCTCTTCCACCGTGATCGGATCTTCTTCTTCTACTCCTTTATCCCCACCAACACCAATGGTTGCAGTTTTTTTTATGGCGCGAAGGTGGTCCTCCCAGCTGATCAATTGGTGTTTTTTCAGATCGGTCATTTGGCCTCCGGTACCATAGTTTGTACCAAGCTTACCACGACTAACAAAGGTATTACAAATGGAGCATATAGCAATGTTCTCCTCCTTTTCGCTAACCGTAAAGAAGTCCCAAACTGGGGAGCTTAACTTTGGCCTCCTGCTGGAGGTGCCACTTCCAATGCCGGATGATCTGTAGGGTGTGTGTTGAATTTGACTCTGTGCTGCTGTACCACTACCTACTCCTACAGAGGTGGTGGTTGTGCTGGATGTAGGTCGCTGCCGGGCCTTTGCTAATGCAAATATGGAAGCTGTAGGTCGTGTTGGTGTTACCTGTGGAGGTATGCGTGCTACATCCCTCGCAGCGATTTCGGATAGAGTAAGAATGCTGGTCTCCATCTCCTCGGGGCCGGGAGTGATGTTCGTGATGACTGGCTCGTCGTCATCATCATCATCATCTTGCTGTTCTACATCGACCTCCATAAGTGTAAGGCTTTCTGGAACCTTCCTTTTCCCTAGCTTGGTCTTGGAACGTGGCTCCCTCTCAGACTCAGTTTGTGGCTTCCAAGTGGCATCTAGATCATCAGAAGGGGGCTTGGCGAAGAACTTGATGGACTACCCCTCCTTTTCCTTGCTGGGGATTTGGAAGACAATGGATCTTCTGAATGAGTGGCTTCTTCTTCTACCTCTGCATGAGGCTCAATTTCCTGAACTGCCCCTACTTCAGGAGGAACAACAACTACTATTGCGGGCGGTGGTTGCGGCTGTTGTTGTTGACCACTTATCTGCTGTGTTTCCTCCTGCGTTGATTGGGTACTACTTTGAGATAGCGATAAGTTTATCTCCGGCTCAGCATCACTGCTTTCCACCATTAGGCTGGCTACCTCTTCCCCACTCATGTGCTTGGGCCTGGGTTGGTGGGTTGGGTCCACTGATGCGGAGGTGCTGCCCCCAGCTTGCCCCCGGACACCGCTGCTGCAATTTTTTTCCCAAAAAGGTATTGGCCGGCACACCAGACTTCAGTGTCACTTGCTTCTTCTGTTCCTTCTTCTTCTCAATAGCAACTTTCTTGGTACTGGAGGACCTGGTACCTGCTTTCTTTGGGCCCATCTTCTTCAGATGTCAGCAGCACTCAGTTGCAGAGATGTCTGGTCAGGTCACACGTCACGTTGTGTTGTGTGTACAGCAGCAGGATGTCTGTCTGGAAGTGCAACAGGCAATGATGAGAGACACACCTCCTCCTCAGTCTTTGTGCACCTAAAAGCAAAAAAGCCAGAACATCAGTCAAACATAGCAGAAATCAAACAAATAGAATATAGAACTTAGTGTGTGGTGGCCTCAATTATTAAATTTCAGAAACTCTGTGAACAACAACACACAGTGTAGCCATTTATGAGACGTTGACAACAAGGCCAGGGCTTTCCTGGCTACTGTGTAGTGCTAGTGTACACTCTGGAAGAATAAGAATAGTAAAGAACAAAAACTAAAATGTACTGGAGCATGTTTGGCCTAAATTTTTGCATCACGTTGGATGTATTATATAGCAGCATCAGGGTGCTGCAGCTGGCAATGGGGATGGATTTGGAAGCAGTAAGACAAGAGGAAAAATGGAAAGACACGCAGGCCTATGTGGCAAAAACAGCACACTAATAACTACCACAACAAAATGGCCCCCAGAAACATGGTGACTCACAGGCACAAGGCACAGCAAACAATGAACTCAAGCTATATATGGGCAGACAAAGGATGCCTTATAAAACACACACAGCTTTAATGCAAAAACTAAAATCCACATGGCTAAAAACACTTTGGAAAGTTAGACAACCACTACAACAACACAATTATAATTACACAGTACACACGCAAAAAAGGCATTTATTTAACACACCCAAAAAGTGAAATAGTCAGACCCTCCAAAAAAAAACACATTTCGCAATTCAATTGAATCAATTCAATGCCATCCATGGCCTAAATGATGTCAAAATTCCACAGACTACACAGAAACAGTTTTATGCACCCATGGTGACTACCTCTGGGCCTACTGGCATACTGGGCCGCAAGCTTGGAGGCCTATGGCAAAAGCACAATGCCTGGCTTTACAAAATGGCCGCCACCCACATGGGCAGGCCACCCAAAATAACAAAAAGTGAAGACAAAGGACAGGACCAGGCAGTTGGAGACTCTGGAAAACTTGCTACCTCTTGGAAAAAATTGTAAAACAAAAAAAAAATGACTCCTTGATCACCAAACTACATCTAAATGACAACCTGAGGAGTTTTTTGTGCAAAATGAACTAAATCAACATTTTCGAGAAGGTTTAATGATGCTCGAGAGATATTGTTCGCCAGATTGTAAATTCTGCGTGTTCGGCATCGCGATCGTCACAAATTGTCGTTATCGCGCGCGCGAAAACGTACATTGAGCGCGCGAAGAAGATAAAAAGTGTAAGTCCGCGTTGACGCGCAGTGCGGACTTGCCCAAAGTCCGCGAGCTGAACGCCCAGGGTTACCTACTGGCAAAAGGCCTATTTATTTAACAAACACCCAAAAAAATAAAATACGCCCCAAAAGCCACATTTTGCAAATCAATCCAATGCCATCCATGGCCTAAATTATGTTACAATTCAACAGACAACACAGAAACAGTTTTTATGCACCCATGAGGATGACTACCTCCGGGCCTACTGGCACACTAGGCCGCAAGCTTTGAGGCCTATGGCAAAAGCACAGTGGCTGTTCACACAAAATGGCCGCCAACACATGGCCAGGCCACCCAGAACAACAAGAAAAGGAACACAAGACAGACAATGCAGGCCTATGGCAAAAGCACAATGCCTGGCTTTACAAAATGGCCGCCACCCACATGGCCAGGCCACCCAAAATAACAAAAAGTGAAGACAAAGGACAGGACCAGGCAGTTGGAGACTCTGGGAAACTTGCTACCTCTTGGAAAAAATTGTAAAACAAAAAAAAATGACTCCTTGATCACCAAACTACATCTAAATGACAACCTGAGGAGTTTTTGTGCAAAATGAACTAAATCAACATTTTCGAGAAGGTTTAATGATGCTCGAGAGATATTGTTCGCCAGATTGTAAATTCTGCGTGTTCGGCATCGCGATCGTCACAAATTGTCGTTATCGCGCGCGCGAAAACGTACATTGAGCGCGCGAAGAAGATAAAAAGTGTAAGTCCGCGTTGTCGCGCAGTGCGGACTTGCCCAAAGTCCGCGAGCTGAACGCCCAGGGTTACCTACTGGCGAAAAGGCCTATTTATTTAACAAACACCCAAAAAAATAAAATACGCCCCAAAAGCCACATTTTGCAAATCAATCCAATGCCATCCATGGCCTAAATTATGTTACAATTCAACAGACAACACAGAAACAGTTTTTATGCACCCATGAGGATGACTACCTCCGGGCCTACTGGCACACTAGGCCGCAAGCTTTGAGGCCTATGGCAAAAGCACAGTGGCTGTTCACACAAAATGGCCGCCAACACATGGCCAGGCCACCCAGAACAACAAGAAAAGGAACACAAGACAGACAATGCAGGCCTATGGCAAAAGCACAATGCCTGGCTTTACAAAATGGCCGCCACCCACATGGCCAGGCCACCCAAAATAACAAAAAGTGAAGACAAAGGACAGGACCAGGCAGTTGGAGACTCTGGGAAACTTGCTACCTCTTGGAAAAAATTGTAAAACAAAAAAAAATGACTCCTTGATCACCAAACTACATCTAAATGACAACCTGAGGAGTTTTTTGTGCAAAATGAACTAAATCAACATTTTCGAGAAGGTTTAATGATGCTCGAGAGATATTGTTCGCCAGATTGTAAATTCTGCGTGTTCGGCATAGGGATCGTCACAAATTGTCGTTATCGCGCGCGCGAAAACATACATTGAGCGCGCGAAGAAGATAAAAAGTGTAAGTCCGCGTTGTCGCGCAGTGCGGACTTGCCCAAAGTCCGCGAGCTGAACGCCCAGGGTTACCTACTGGCAAAAGGCCTATTTATTTAACAAACACCCAAAAAAATAAAATACGCCCCAAAAGCCACATTTTGCAAATCAATCCAATGCCATCCATGGCCTAAATTATGTTACAATTCAACAGACAACACAGAAACAGTTTTTATGCACCCATGAGGATGACTACCTCCGGGCCTACTGGCACACTAGGCCGCAAGCTTTGAGGCCTATGGCAAAAGCACAGTGGCTGTTCACACAAAATGGCCGCCAACACATGGCCAGGCCACCCAGAACAACAAGAAAAGGAACACAAGACAGACAATGCAGGCCTATGGCAAAAGCACAATGCCTGGCTTTACAAAATGGCCGCCACCCACATGGCCAGGCCACCCAAAATAACAAAAAGTGAAGACAAAGGACAGGACCAGGCAGTTGGAGACTCTGGGAAACTTGCTACCTCTTGGAAAAAATTGTAAAACAAAAAAAAAATGACTCCTTGATCACCAAACTACATCTAAATGACAACCTGAGGAGTTTTTTGTGCAAAATGAACTAAATCAACATTTTCGAGAAGGTTTAATGATGCTCGAGAGATATTGTTCGCCAGATTGTAAATTCTGCGTGTTCGGCATCGCGATCGTCACAAATTGTCGTTATCGCGCGCGAAACGTACATTGAGCGCGCGAAGAAGATAAAAAGTGTAAGTCCGCGTTGTCGCGCAGTGCGGACTTGCCCAAAGTCCGCGAGCTGAACGCCCAGGGTTACCTACTGCCTGAAAAGGCCTATTCAAACACCCAAAAATATAAAATACCACCCCAAAACCCACATTTTGCAAATCAATCCAATGCCATCCATGGATGCCCGGCCTACATGATGTTTAAACTTTAAATTCAACAGACACCACAGAAACATGCACCCATGGGTACCTCTGGCTCTAGTCCGGGCCTACTGGCTGAAATTCCAATCAAAGAAAAACAACTAGGCCCCTGCCGAAACTACAGGCCACAACAATACATTTTAAAAACTATGGAAATACCACAAAAAAATGTAGGTACAAACAAGCCCCAATCAAACAAACAAGTACACCAATTCTCCAACTTACTTGTAAAATCTCAAATCCAAGAGTCCTCAAATCCAATCCAATGATATGATGCAGCAGACAGACACAAAACGTGATCCTTCCAGCTCCAAATCCAAATGAAAGTGAACAGCACATGGACAAAGCACTGGGAGGAGCCTGCTGGACAGGAACAGGAAGTTTGAGAATCAGGGGCACTTCCTTCCTCTTGGAAAAAAAGAAAAAGGACTCCTTGCTCACCAAACTACATCTCTAAATGACAACCTGAGGAGTTTTTTGTGCAAAATGAACTAATTCATCATTTTCGAGAAGGTTTTATGATGCTCGAGATATATTCTTCGCCAGATTGTAGTTTCTTCGTGTTCGGGATCGCGATCTTACCAACACTGCCGCCGGAAGTCAGATCGCGCGTCCGAATGACGTGTTCGCGTTCGCACACTCTCGCGGGATCGTGCGGCCGGATTCCAAATCTCGTGGCGCCCGCGAACGGATAGGAAGTCGCGTCGGCGAACGCAGAATCACGGTAGGTCGTTACCGCGCGCGCGAGAACGTATATTGAGCGCGCGAAGAAGAAAAACAGCTACGCTACGCCGCAAATTGCGTAGTGCACGGTAACTTCGCGTTCTACGCGAATCGCGAAGTTACCGAAACTTTGCAAACTCCGCGAGCGTAGCGTAGTTCACCGCCCAGGCTTAATGTTGATAAGTTAAATGATTGTTTGCTCAGTTTTTGGGACAAGCAGTGTCTAAGTTGCAGAAAGCCCTCTCACAGCAGATTCTGAATTGTCAAAATACCCTTTCCAACCCATTGCAGCTAGTTGAACGTTTGATCATTAATAAGCAATTCTGTGTTATGCAAGATGGAAGTTTGCAGTTCAAAGAGATTTTTTGTTCCAACGTTCTATGACATTTGGACCACATGTTTACAGAGCTCTATTTGATTGGGTTAGTCTTACCATTTGTGGTCTGGTCTTTATAAATCACCTGCACATATTTGGCACTATCCTGGAAATGGGTGTCCAACAGTGGCGGCTGCCACCTACGGGGAGTGGCGAGGCGGGCAAAGAGCAATGTGTGGTCAACCACGCCGACGTTATCAGATTATAAGACCACAGTCCAGGTGTTAGACCTGGCACCCTTGGCGTGGGTCTCCCTTCCATTTTTTGCTGTTGCCTCCTATGTTTTTGCTGTGTTTTTGCTGGTCTAGATGCTTTGGGCACTTTGCCACTGCTATTCAGTGCCAAAGTGCAAGTGCTCCCTATTGTAAATTGTTGTAATGGATTATTGACTCCATGATTGGCCATTTGATTTACTTGTCAGACCCTAGGACAGTGCACCATGTGTGCCCAGGGCCTGTAAATCAAATGCTGCTGGTGGGCTTGCAGCACTGGTTGTGCCACCCACAGAAGCAGCTTGTAAACTGTGGCTCAGGCTTGCCATTGCAGAGCCTGTGTGCAGTCTGGGACTGCCATGTCGACTTGGGAAGTGCACCCACTTGCCAGTCCCTAAACCTTCCCTTTTCTACATGCTAGTCACCCCTAAGGTAGGCCCAAGGTACTCCTGTGGGCAGGGTGCATTGTATGTGAAAGGTAGGACATGCCCTGGTGTGTGTGGCATGTCCCGATAGTGAAATACAGCCAATTTCATTTTTCACTGTTGCAAGGCTATCTGTTCCCATAGGCCAGAATGGGCAGTTTGATTATAACATCTTATAAGCATAACTGACCCAAGGAACAAGATAGGAAAATAAAGTTTAGTATGCCTGAACTCAGAATGTTAAAATACATCTTTTAGTGTGGGTGATTTTTCCATTCTGTGTTTGAAAATACCGCTTTTAGAAAGTAGGTATTTTCGTGCCTAACCATCCAGTATGCCTCTGCTAGGTTTGTGTATTCCATGTCTGGTTTGTGAGTGACAGGGGCCTTGGCTCCAGCAGTCTGATGGGTCAGGGCTGGGCTGAATAGGCCCTGCATTGAATATAGAGTAGGGGGAGGAGATTTCCTTTCAGTTGCCAGAGCCTACATAGAATAGAGAGTAGGGGGAGGAGATTTCCTTTCACTTGCCTGAGCCTTCATAGAATAGAGAGTAGGGGGAGGAGTTTTCCTTTCAGCTACCTCGGCCAGGTCTGTTTCAACAATGCTGTCTCCACCTCCTGCCAGGAAGCTGCACCAGCGAGGACAGAATTGGTTTGGACTAGGTATAGACACTCTCTGCCATCAGAGAAGAAAGGATTTAGTAGTATAAATATTGGGGCCCAGACCCCAGAACTTTAGATCACTTCTGTGAATCAAGACAAACCTTTGCCAAGGAGAGAAACCAAGGAAGCTGAAGGAGGAGACTGCCCCTGTGCTGTTTGCTGTTGGCCTGCAGTGGTTACTCATTGCCAAGGAAAGGAGAAAAGGAACTTTGTGTGTACTTTTACTATCTTGAGGAAGATCTCCAAGGGCTTGAAGCTGAGCTTGCCTCCTGTTCTGAAGTCTTAGGGACACAAAGACTTCACCCCCAGCTCCCCCTGAATTTCCTTGCTGGGAATTCTACTTGCAGAGAGGTGCCTGCTGTTGTCTTGGGCCCTCTAGAGACTGCGTGTCGCTGGGAGCTGGAAGCGCGATGCACCGAGGAAGAAGCGTGTCGCCGCCGCAGCAGTTTGCCGTCGCATCACCGACGAAGTGCGTCGCATCACCGGAGAAGCGTGCCGCTGCCGCAGAGGTCGCCGTCGCATCACCGGAGAAGCGTGTCGCAGGGCCTGTCGCAACTCCAAAGTTCATCAAGTTTGCCGCACGGCCACCGGGCGTGCACGCATCGCATCCACGTTATCGCATCGCATCAAAGATGCCATTTTGTCGCATCACACCGGATCGTCGCATCGCATCAAGGTGCCATCTTGTCACTTCGCACCGGATCACAGTAAGAAACCGACGCATCACCTCCCCTTCGGTAAGAAACCGACGCATCACCTCCCCTGCGCTGCAGTAAGGAACTGACGCATCACCTCCCCCGAAGCAAGGAACCGACGCATCACCTTCCCTGCGACCCTTTTGTTTGTATTGCGTTATGCATCCAAGGTACTTTGAGAGTAAAGTGTCTCATTTACCATCTACATTGAACTAAGCTATTTCTACCATCTGAAAGTCATATTTTTGAATACTGTTTTGTGGATTTTTGTCGTTTGGTCTTGTGTTAAGTCTAGATAAAGATGACTTATTCTTCTAAACTGGTGTGGTGTCCATTTGTAGTGTTTTCACTGTATTACTGTATGTGTTCACAAATGCTTTACACACTGCCTCTGAGATAAGCCTGCCTGCTCGTGCCAAGCTACCAAGGGGGTGAGCAGGGGTTATTTTAGGAGTGTAGCCCCCTTACCCTGACTAGAAGCAAGGGCCCCTACTTGGTCAAAGGTACCTACCTCTGCCAACTAGAGACCCCCATTTCTAACACCAGGTCAGTCATTAAGACATCTGTTTTGTGAGTTGCATCCGAAGGCTGTATTTGAGGTGTCTGTCTACCGCCTGTCATCACATGCCCTCACAGAAATGTTGTCCATCCCAGCGGTCACACTATTTCAAATATCATGCACACCTTTATCCCATGCCCCTAAATGGAAGCTCCAGGTTGCATGCCTTGATATGTTATTTGCCACCACTGAGGCTGCAGAGAACAAAAAGAGACCCATACTCCTACATCTTGCAGGAGAAGCTGTCTAGCACAACTGCTGAGGCGGTATCACCGCACACCTATGCCACTGCCGTGGCTGCTCTCAATTCTGCTCCACTTGCAAAGGCTGAATGATTTCTTCTGCACCAATCCAAGCAAAGCCCTGACAAATTTGTGGATGCTTTCCATGCCAGACTCGAAGAACATGCCCGCTAGTACCCCCTACATGATGAAAGGGAAGAGACCTGCACACAGTTCACAAGGATTCAACTCTGCATAAATTGGAAGCAAAATCCTGGGACAAACAGGTAAGTCATTACCAGACATTATGTCCCTCAGAAGATTCCAGAGCATCACACATGGAAGCAGCCCTCGCTAAACCAATCAAGCCTGACCCTGCAAACCTGGGAACCAAAGCTGCCACGTGCCCTAAACCTACATTACACGCTACAAAAGGCACTGGCAGCAGTGCAACTTTACATCAACAAAATTGCCGACATGCATTACATTATCATAACTTTAAATGGTAATGTAATGCATGTCGTGATATTGTGCACGTACATTACATACATTTAAAACATTTTAGAAAATAAAATGAAACTCACTTACTTTGCGGCACGTCCTTGCTCCCGTACGGTGTCCTTCACTCCTCCAGCGCGGGCCCCAGGCAACTCCCCTAACTAATCCTGGCGCTGCTCTCAACCAACATGAAAGCAGTGCCAGGATTGGATGGAGCAGGCTATCTCAGTGCACCAAAGAGCAGTGTAGGCCTTTGCTTGGTCTCAACCCAGCTGTCTAAGACAGCTGGGTTGAGAGGTTTAAAGTGCACATATCTGGCTGGCCGTCGCAAGACGTCCGGCCAAAGGGACATGCACACTTTAAACCTAAGTGCCCTGCCCATAACTTCTTTCAGCTGCTGCCCGTCAGCAGCTGCCCTGCCCTCATCGTGGCTCACGGCTTGAGACGGGGTTATTGAAAAATAAAATAATACATTAACTGTATTACCATTTTATTTTGCATCTCATGGGTATGGGGGGGCATTTCAATAGGTGGGGCGGTGCTCCTCCGCTTTAATGGAGGAACCACCCGTGCTACCAGGTCAGAAAATTATGGTATCAAATACAGTGAATCCAAATTTCAAAATGGCCGGACTCGGTGGACGTGCAACAAACTTCCCACGAGACTGCCACAATGGTGAGCTCAGCAAATGACCACTATTAGTATGATGGCTTGTGCAGCTCCTGCTGCATCTGCCTCTGATACTCGTCTTGCCTTCTGGCAGAGTGGCTGGTGGAGCACCTTGACAAAGTTTGATGGATAGGTGGCTTACTATGGTAAGATATGTGTTATCCAAATTCTACTGTGGGTGGCAGGTGGACAGAGTGGCAATTCATTTGGTAGACCTGCCTTGCAGCTCTCACTGGCGGCCTACTTGTATAGTCGGTTGTGTGGCTGTACATGTTGCCTCCCCAGCCAACGCAGATCACCCATAGAGCCCTACAATCTGCTCCAGGTGCTGTAGAAGCAGCCTTATAGCCTGCATTTGTGTCAAGGACGATAATGCCAAGGTGATTGGAGTGGTGCACACAGAACTTAGCAAAAGGTGTCTTCTTTGAGGTTGGACTGTGACTTCCCCCTTAAGCTAGTTTGATGATGTTGGTATATTTTTGCTCACCATATTTTTCTTTATTTTTTTAAAACTGGTTTAGGAATTTTATTGTGTTGGGATCTTTACTTTAAAACTGTTGGTACTGCTTGAACTTTGACCTAACTAGAGTTAATTTACTGATTTGATAATAAACCCCATTTTTGACACCAGAGGACATGTCACAATCCTTTTTCCGAAAAAGAGGGAGTGTTGTTGCACTATTACAAATATTTATTATTAAGAAGGTAGCCATGAGCTGCCACTCGACTGACACGTTTAAATGATCTCCCTAATTTTGCACTTAATCCGGTTCTTCTATAGCGCAAGATTGGACGAGAGGTCACATGATAATTTTGATGAATTCATTCTGTTGCAGAACATCTTATGATATAAAAACACACTTGCCAATGAGACATGTTTTTGTTAACTGTCTTTTATTTTATGTGCGTGGTTTGATTCTGTTGTCCATGATTTTAATAGTGACCCATCTTTCCGAAGCATTTTATGATGGTGAATTAGTTTTGAAAATAAAACCTGTGAAGACATGTACCCTTTAACAACTTTTATTATTCAGATCATAACAACAACTGTAGGATGAAAGCATCAATTATTTAAATTGCAAAATGGAAAGCACAAACTAAACAAAAGTAACAAAACACATATGTAAAGGCATTATTTTAATGTCGCATTTAAACCCCAAAAATAACATTTGTTATCCAAGTCGACAGTTTATATAATGTAAAAGAAGATCATTATTTTGCAAGCAACAGAGAAAATGTATTCACAATTAACTCAAAACAAGTCTTAATGAAGAAAAAATACAAATGTCTGACGTTCATTTGTATCACAAATGTCAGGCTAAGGCATCTCCTCAACATATCTTTTATTTAAAAAAATATTTCCATCAGAAAACCATATTAATAGTATTTTGCTAAACCAGTAGATGTTAAAGCAAAGCCTGCATGCACTCACATATGATTTTCTTGGTGGAAACAAATGTCAGCAGCAGAATAGTGAAAATTCATGTAAGCATTTTCAATTCTTCCAATAGAAAGATTGACAATCAGCAGCAGTGAGTTAACAGTGACCCAACACGACAGAAAATGTTTTAGCAACCTCAGCCAAGCGCAATTATCCAACACAAGATGTCTGCCGCCAGAGCAGTCACTAGTTGGGAAAAACGATGCAATCTCTGCTCGCATCAGGGTCTCTTTAAAATATTAATGGACTATTATATAAAAAGCATAGTTTTACAGTCTGTATTAAAAAATAGTGTGCACTCTGACAATGCTACTGCAGTGTTCATCTTTGTTCAATTAATTACACTGGAGTAACAGTAGAATTGTTTTTGGTATTAAACCACTGAGACCATGCTAAGTGTGACAGTGTTCATTCATACTCTGTTAGTTCAGAGAGACCTGGCACCAGCCAAACATTATTTATTGAAGGCATTATGCCTGTCATGAGTTAAAAGGTTTATAGACCATACCAGTCATAATCTCAATGCCTACTGTTTGCATCCTACTTTGAGGACCTCATTCCTGGCTACTGCTAACCCAGTAAGAGAGTTAACAATGACTGAGGTGAAGTAGTGAAACAGAACTCAAACTACTTCAATGCAAAGCAAGTTACTCAATAGTATTTTGAGAAGCAAGCACCATGAGAAGCTGATGAAGTATTACACAGCTTCTGTCTACCACAATTTGCGTTATTCATATTTTTAGACCAAAACAGTACAGTTAGTGATGATAAAAAGCAATTAAATGAATAGCGTGTCACTGTGTGGTAGAAACAATCAGGTTTATTTCTACAGAGAAAGACTGGAACAATTCAACAAGTTACTTCACCTAAGTATACTTTTGGATCCTGCTCAGTATAATATTTCTGATAACAGTAGACCATGTATCTGTAAATAGCGGTACCATAAAATAGACCTATGCATTTATATAATTTAAGGTGGCCACAGTTTGTGTATCTGCCTAAACTGAGACACACCTGGTGTACACAGATCAAGACGTGTTTAAATAAGCCAAAGCATGCATGATGTAAGTTGCCATGACGTGTGCCCACACTACCTGGTTATTGCTAAACGATAAAGACACTTAGGGCCTTATTTAGAGTTTGGCAGACAGGATATTACATCACAAATGTGACGGACATCCTGTCTGACTTGTTACAAGTGCCATTGAATGTAATTCACTTGTACTAAGGCAGATGGGATATCGGTCACATTTGTGGCGTTTGGATGGAATAAGCCATAAACTCGAAATCATGTTCTACAAATTCTTTGCTGTTACACACTACTTTTACCTGCATATGTGTTTAGAAATTTGAACCTATGCCTGGACCCTTCCTGCAAATAAAGTAATGGTGATATGTGTAAGAATTCAGACAAACATCACCTGTCACTGAAACAAACTCATAACTTGAAATTGTGTAATGTTTCAAACAAATATACTTCAGAAAAGGGGATTCTCGTTTATAGACCAGGTGACTATCACAAGAGAGCAGCTAAATACTGTTCCTCCCAAAAATTGTTTAGTCAGCATTTCCTGCTTCCTTTGGATTTGATCGTCGACAGGTGTGATCATTCTAGAATTGTATTATTGGATCTCAGTGGACCTATATCAGGAGTGCCCAATGTAGGCCCACCAGAGCAGGATTCAAGCAAGATTTTCAGGATAGCCATATGATGCAAATTTACATACAATGAACCCAAATGAGGACAAAATGAATATAATTAATGGTTACGTGGCTCCTGGCTCTCTGGACTAATAGAGTACACCCTTGTTAAATGGGTTATAAAGTGAAAAGAACCCGCTCTTGTTCCTGAAGCACTTCAATGACCTTAGGGTATACATTTAAATGGACTGTATAGTTTGTGAAATGAGAAATGTCATACATTCGTAATGTGTGAGGAGCGAATATATTCAAAAAAGCAATTTCACCTGCTAGTAGCTAAGTAACGCACTATTTATTCTAAACAGAATTGAATACAATGCAGACACAAGTCAGAACCTGAAATGCAAGGCATATCACTAGGAGCATACGTATCATTTAAATGTCAAGAACTGTGGTCCCATTCTCTTTGCACAACAATCACAGTCTATTGCAAGTCTTAGGAGGGAGGGCATTAATATACTTGTCGTTGAACATGGATGTGCAAGTAAGAATGCAGTCGGTAAAATTAACCATTGTTAATTTTCAATAGCAATCATATGGAATGCTTAACAGAACATCAACCTTTGACAACAGCTGTACAATTCCATCTTTTGTATACTATATCAATTTACAATAGTTTACAATACAATGCCTTGTCGAGAAAACATCAACAACTGTTAGTATGAAAACATCTGTAAAATAATAAAGGGCATATGAAAACATCTTCGGTAGCCAAATGCCTGCTAAATTAAAAAAAAAATCATGCATATAGAGTAGACAATCAGAACAGTGTGGGTAGGGGTACAAATGAACCTATTAAAGCCAAAGGCAACACAGAGAGGCACTGGTTTAAAATGAGTCTTTGTTTCCCAAATACTGGCAGATTGCAGACACAAATATCTGCTTCTCACAACTAGTATTCGTGGATAAAGGGAGCAGGAGCAATACATACAGTATAGATGCCCTTACTGATTTAGTAGAGTTAAATCCATTCAGGATTGCAAGAAGGAGTGCTACATTCTAAAATGCCTGACCTACTGTGGCAAGGTGGGTCAAGGCAGAACTTGCAAAAGTTGTCAAGTTGCAATAACTGAGTCAACCCGTAAAGGCAATATTCGAACTTTGGTTCTATTACTAATGCTATTTAACTTAAACTTAAACCAACTTCCTCCGTTTTAAAAATTGTATTTGCATTTTTGTCATTAAGTATGTGCACCTCTAATGAACAGCCGAATTAATCATCACCAGCTTGGTTCTTTCACTTGTTATTGCCAATGAGATGGTACAAACCAACACCATTGTTAATTTTTAGCAACTAACGCAGTATGCACTGGCAACCACAATTAACTGAGAGAGATACCACTACAAAAAGACACTCTCTATGTTGCCCCAACACCAGAACGATTAGCATAGTAAGTACATGCGCAAAACATAAAAACGTTCTCTATATTTAATCTTCCATGAGGGTTAATGTTGTTTTTAAATAATTTGATTCTTGCAAATCCCTAAACAATGTTATTTTGAAAATATCTTTGGCCCATAATAAATTCTATAAGCACCCCTAAAATACATCTTTAGTGGCAAGACAAAAACAAAAAATCAACAAGAAATCAGGCTTAGTGTTTGAAAAGAAGCAGTGAGAAAAAATTGTCAAAAGTTCAAAAGCACAACTGAGATGAGGTACCAAGTATATTGAAATCTGTACCGAAAGATTCAATATAGGACCTTTCTGTCTATTCCCCCACCCTTTCCCCTGATGTACACCCCTGGGTGCTGTTTCTATCTTCGCTGGGAACGGTCCTTGATTTTCAGCGTCTCACTGTTCTTTTTTCTCATCGGGATCCCCTGTGGGAGTGAAATGAAACAGTCCATTAAAATCAATATAACAAATCTTTGCAGGCCCAGCACGACTGCCTCTTAAACCAGATTTTTAATGTATTTCTCAAGTGAGAGAGACATGAAGAGAAATTCCTGTGGGGTTTTCACAGTGTGATAGCTTTGCCCTTTGTATGGCCTATATGTGACATCTGTTATCTCTAACAAGAGTACAAACGGTTTCTAATAAATTCACTGGGGCAAGATGCTCTGAGCGGCTAGAAGCAGATTGTTCTTTTGAGCTGTTCCTGTCTGACTGAAGTGAAGGACTTTATTTAAACTATCCTTAACTATTCTTAAATCCCCTGCAAAGAGTGCCCCTGTGTACATTCGTTTTCACATTTAATTGAAAAGTCAGTAAAGTTGTAACATCTTTAGGATAAAATGTATAGACTGTGCTGAAAAATATATTCCTCACTGAGAGCAGAGTGGGGACTGTGAGAAAAGGTTCCAAGCCAACCAAATGAATTAGGACTAAACTGTAGCCAAATAGTAGACATGTTAGACTGGCAACTGCCAACTGGTGAGTGTTCTCCCACAAATACTTGCACAAAAGGTGAACATATTACTTAAAAAATGACTTCCTTATCAGACTTTTACTTTGATGATACTTTTTAAAGAGAGTTGGTGGTTTTCATCATATTATTATAGAGAAATGGAGCAAAGTTGTGTATATAAAGTCTCTCTGTCCTACTGTTTAATGAAGAGTACATCCATGGAAAGGGGCCGTGTTAATCTATTTAAGCCCCTTCCCTCTAAATAGTACCTGTTTTATGAATAAGAAACTTAGGGCCACATGCATCAACATAAAAACCGGTTGCAAACGGACAGATTCGCAGAATCTGCCCCTTTGCGACTGGTATTTTTGCATTTGGGATGCATCATCCCAAATGCAAAAATCGCAATTTAAGGAATTGCAAAATTTGAGATTACTTAAATTGCGATTGCATTTAAGGAATCGCAAATTGCTATTCTTTAAATGCAATGCATTAAACAAAACAAAATTGCGATTTTGCAAATATGAATCGCAAATTACCGTCAATCTAAAGTTGATGGTAATTTGCGATTTCTTTGAAAAGTGCACTAAAGTGCATTTTTGCAAAGTCCCATGTTACACACACATGGGGCATGTGTGTGCGCAACATGTGGATAAATGGTAATTTCAGGGGTGCAACAGGGTGTCCTTTTGGCACCCTTGCACCCTTGAAATTGCATGCGCAATTTGCGAGTACCTATTGGGTACTCGCAAATTGCGCATGCAATTCCAATTCATTCCTATGGGTCACTAGGCCCATAGGAATGAATGAGAATCAATTCCTTAATTGCGAGTCGCAATTAAGGAATGTGTAGGAATCGCAATTTTTTTGCGATTCCTACATGCATAGGCAATAGCGATTCTTTAATTGCGATTCTTTAAAAATCGCAATTAAAGAATCGCTATTGTCTATTTTGATGCATGTGCACCTTAATGTACACTCTCAAAACGCTTTGTACTGTTCAATCTGTGAAAATTGATCAGTGAAATATTTTTGGAAGAGGCGTGCAATTGCCATAGGTGGTGATAAAAGGATCCACAGTTGAATGGCATGACACCCACAATCAGCATATAATTCTTAAATAACAGAAACTTTCTTATAACAGGCAAAACATTTATGGAATAGCAATGAAAATGTATGTCAACATGAGTGTAGGAAAGTGCCCTTTTTGACTTGGCCAACCCCCACCTTTTGCCTAGTATATGATGTGATTTCAACTGGAAGTGCACTGGGTTCCTGCTAAACAGGTACCCAGTGCCAGATCTATTACCCAAAACTGTGCAATTGTTTTCCCCAATTGGCAATGCCTTTGGTACCTTCTATAAGTCCCTAGGAAATGGTACCATGGTACTTAAGGTTGAGAAACTAAAGAGGGCCCCTAAAGGCTGCAGCACGAATTGTACCACCCTAAAGGACCCCTCACTAAGCTCATGCAAACTGTCACTGCAGACTGCATGTCTTGGTACAGACAAAAGTGAAAACACAACATGACACCCTTCCCTGTGTGCCACGCCCCCTAACACTGCATGTAAGATTTGTAAGTCATCCCTACAGCAGACCTTACAGCCCTAAGGCAGGGTACCTTATTCTACATGTGATGACATATCTGCAAGAGGAGATATGCCCCTGTGCTGGGCAGTTCCCCAGTACAAGGGAACAGGGGAGCCATTTTTAAAACATGTGCTGGACACTGGTGAAAACGAGTTCCTCAGCTACATGATGGCTTCACGGAAAAGAAAGATGTTTGGTATCACACATCACGTATTAATAAACCCACACTGATGTCATTGTCGGATTCAATAACACAAGCACACAGAGGGCACCTTAGAGGTGCCCCCTGAAAACCTACCAGCCCCTGGTGCTGACTGCCTGCCTTTCGTCGGCCTTCCACCAGAGACAAGTGTCTGACCCCCATAAACCGCTCTCTGAGGGTCATAATCCGAGCCTGCTTGGAAAGGGGGTGCTTTCACCTCCTCCCACAGAATGACCTGCAGATTAACATTCCAAGGCAGGGGAGCTTCAAACCGCCTACCGCCTTTGGTATGTGAATCTGGTTTCTCTCCCAGGAGAAGAAGCCGACCCCCTATGTCCAGAGGTATTTTGGCACCTGGACAGGTGGGAAAATGATCTAGTCCAATAGACATGCCCACCCCAGACTAGTACCACCCCTAAGGTGGCCTAACCTGAAGTGGACTTGACTTTTGAAAGGTAGCCATATTGGTGATGGCAAAATCAGGAATTACAGGACAGGGTTAGGACCACCTCCCCCAGGAAGTGGTCATATGGGGTGCATAGGGACCCCAAGGGTAGGTAGCCCATTACTACTACCCTTCACTCCCCTGACACCCTTACATTTAGTATTTAGGGGAACCCTGGCACCAGAGAATCAGACCTTGACTACCTATGAAGAAGGACACTGAAGAGCCACAAAAGCAAAGACTAAGGAAGATCAACTGACTTGGCCCCAGCCCTGCCAGCCTGTCTGCTGTTTCCCCATCGAATTGCGCGAAAGTCATCTCATCTCCAAAGCCTGGGAGGACTGCCTGCCATCAATCAAGACTCAAGGACTCCCTTTGAGCAGTAGCGCTGCTCCCCTGCATCCTGTAGGTACCCCAAAGAAGACTGAGAGACTATGGAACTGCCAAAGTCCGAAGCTGCAAAGCACCACTGCATCTGTGCTTCCTAGCCCGAGCTGAAGTGGGCCAACAGTGTCAGCGTGGTCTCCAAGCCCTCAAGGGACAGAGTCCACTTTGGTTTTGCCCCTCGTGAACTCTCCGACGCCACCTGCAGCCTCTGTTTGCAGGCCCCCTCTACCATGAGTGCTCCCGGTGATGAAAATCTGATGCCTGAAGACACCTCTGTACCCGTCACCCCTGGCCCGTGGAGAAGAGGACCAAAGATTTCCCCATGTCCCAAAGCATCGTGAGACCTGAACCCCTTTTGTGGTTCAGACCAACTGTTTTTCCAGTCCAAGCCTGCAGCCTCTTTTTGACCGGACCGATCCCCATAGGGTAACATTGGACACCCGACGTTGGAAAGCACCTCTGCACACGGCCACCCCAGAGCCGCCCGAGATGACCTGTTGGTGCTGCCTTGGACCTTGCCCCATACTTACCCTAAGTCCAGGAGATTGGTTCTGTTAGTCGCTGTGAAGTGCCCGAATGCAGTACATGTTCTTCCCCCATAGGATTACATTGGGCACCCAACACTGAAAAATACCTCTGTATGCGGCCGCTTCAGTGCCCCCCGAGGTGACCTGTTGGTGCTGCCTTGCCCCATACTTACCTTAAGTCCAGGAGATTGGACTCGATTGTCGCTGTACTGTACCTGAATTTCGTACTTGTTTTCACTCCCATTGGATAACATTGCAGCTTGTGAAAAATGCACTGTCGACTTTTTAAATGCAAAAGTATTTCTCTTGAAAAACGTACTTACCTGAACTTATGGATTCTGGTGCCTAAACATATATAAAGATATGTGTTATTTTTATAAATGAGTGTGGTGGTGTGGATCTACTTATTGAGTCGTGTGCGTCATTTATTGACTATTGTGTGTATTTGCAGATGTCTAACACTCCTCTCTGATAGGCCTTTGGCTGCTCGACCACACTACTCCCTAAAAGAGAACCTTGGGATTGTTAGAGCAAGCCCCTGTCTGATATTAAGAGAATAGCTGGACTCTTTGCAAGGTATACCTCTTTTTGGCATACTATATAAAGAGCCAGCTTCCTAAAAGGAGCATTATGGATTTCTTAATAGAGGCGTTCGTATTGTAGCAAATACAATTTAGATTATCCAGAACATGGAAGACTAAATGCATCAGAAAGAATGTATCCAATCATGAATAATAATTTTACATATAAGACACATTTTGTACCTGAAGGGACATCAAATTGCCTGCCTACAAATATGCATTAGATTGCAGGAGCAGCCCTTGAGAGCTTCGGGAGCAAAGCAAATAGTTCCTATCTGGATACAAGGAACATAATAGAAGATTATACTTTTTTCAATCCAATTTTTGTCAAAAACGGAACTCAATGAACTTTCCGTGAGACTCGCTTATGAAAAGAGCATAAGAACAAGATGAATAAGAAAATATGAGAATACAATGGGTATTTACTGTTAGAAGTGTTACAGAAACTATTCCATTTAAGAAGAAAATGCATCCTGGCTCTTTTGAGGACATACATTAAAGCTGATGAAAATGCCTGCATGCCACGTTTTAATGAGGCAGGTTACCAAGCTTGTCAATGCTAGGTTACATTGTAAAATATTCCCTATTATCTGAGATGACATGTCTAGCCTGTTTGGTTTCTTGATACAAGGGGCTTAGGGAGATAAAGTGTATCAGAATATTAGTTCTAACTGGCTCATGTCTTAGCTACCAGACTAATGTCCATTATAAGGAGTCTCAATTAGAAGCAATACTGATAAAATTGCTTTGACAACATTTGCATTCAAGGAAAAAAAAAGGTTTAGTATCAAAGTAAATGTTTACTTCAAGAGAAAGTAGGGCACTTATTTAGGACAGGCTTAGCATTACAGAATCAATGTTTCACTGTTCATAGCAACAAAGAGAAATTGGGGTGTGCATATAATCTGACCATTCAAAACATTTAACAATGCATATTTCAAATATTTAGCATAATTTAAACATGAGGCAACTTTATTTAGTTAGATATAATTAGGCTGGTTGAAGTAGGTAACGCTAGTGGCAAAGCTTTTGCATAGCCCTGGGATCTTTTCATAAGACAATCACAGCAGGTAAAGGGTGAACCTTTTTTGTTCCAAACTGATACAGTCCCACTCAGCCCTGTGGTTTGAAAAGCTCTATTAACCCAGCTCGGTCAATAACAGTTTTTTGGAACATATAAAACATACTTTCAGCTAAGGAATTTGACTGCAAACATGTTTTAATAAGAAATAGCTAAAACAAACATTTTTCTGTCTATAGGTGAAGTTGTGTAAAGTCTAAACTTTGCAAGTTTACAAAGTGAGGAAGTTGTAACCTTTGCATATCTTCACTGTCGGAATTAAAAATGTATAAAGACCTATTCATTGGTAGGTACTATGAACATAAAACATGACATAGCCTGTAGGGAGAAATTCATGTATTGTTGTCATGAACACACTAACTCTCCTGCTAGACCTAAAAGTGCAATCAAACAACATATTCTTCAGAAAATTGTACAATCTGAACTGTTCGGACGATTACAGGACTAGGGACCAATACCAAAACCTTGGCACTGGACAATGCTAAATGGCCAAGTCCATGTTGTCAAAGATAAATGGGAATTGCCTCCATTGTTTACCCCTTTCTCTTTATCCCCCCACTAAACACCAATGCCTCTGTGCACTGACACAACTGCCATTAATGTTGTTGTCAGCGGCTGGTCTGTAAGTCAATGAATTTTGCAGTTCTGTAGTGCAAGTATACATGGTACTCTAAACTGGCCACAAAGTAGTGGTATAAGATGCTGAAATAAATCAATTAAAATGTGCATGCGTATATGAATTTGCATCTTTGAATTAGTGTAAATTCGGTGGTTAAGCTACATAGGGGCCTGACTGCCTGCTCAGGTGATAGGATCAAATCTCAAAAAAGTTTATATATACGTTCAGTCTTTCAATGTCTATAAACAACTGATACTGAAATTGATAACAATGTCACCTATCCTTTAATCCCCTACAGATATTTCTATTTCTGATGTATTATTGTTAACTAATCCATTTTGCAGTTGTGCTTTAATATTTATATAATTAGACTTATTATTTAGGGCTATGAGTCTGGTTGCTTCAGGAAACTTTTTGATATAAAATACTAACATTTTAGTTCCACTTTTTTAAGTATCCTTGGTTGCCTTCATATCCTTAGTAAGAGTTATTTGTGATTAAGTTGGGGCTGGATGATGGATTTGAAGGAATTGTTTTCATGTTAT
This sequence comes from Calotriton arnoldi, assembly GCA_963921515.1. Taxonomy (NCBI): domain Eukaryota; kingdom Metazoa; phylum Chordata; class Amphibia; order Caudata; family Salamandridae; genus Calotriton; species Calotriton arnoldi. The sequence goes on from CAWUFW010000954.1 coordinate 593,260, forward strand.
CTGTTTTGTTTAAAATAAGAAGCGAGTCAAAGTAGTCTTTGGAAGCTGAAAACACTGCTATTGATCTCAGCCCAAGACATGGTCTTACTGCCAAATCTCTGGGTGGCTCTGGCAGTATCTCTTGGTAAGCCAAGTTGTATTTTTGTCTAGTCGTATAACAAAATCATACAGCAGACTATTATTTGTGCAGTACAAATGCATATTTCCTTTAATAAGTGTTGCAGAATACAGATCAGTAGTACGAGCAATATGTTTCCCGCTCCCCATATCACACTTCTTCTTTGACCTCTGTTAGTTTGAAGTTAGGAATAACTCTCTAAAATGACCTCCTCGTGTTTTACAAAAGCCTAATGAACATATCATAATTATACATGAACCAATCAGTAAATTAGTATTGCAGGTGTACACAATAACTGAGTTTCAAAACTAACTTGGGTACTGCTATGATGTCTCCAGTTTCCTTGTAGTAACTGTTCTGCAGATCAACTCTCTAGAGATGTCTTGACTACTTAACTAGAGGTAAACATCTATCATTGATAATCTTTGATATTTACATGATATTAGCAAATGGTTTAATGTAAAGCCATTTTCCCTACTTATACCACTGGTAAAATGTATACTGTACAGTCAGAGTAGTGTTATTTGGTGTTCTCCCTGCCAACCTAGACTTCTCAATTAGATAAAAAAGTTTGATCAAAGGCATGGATTTCAGGCATTTGACAGAGGTGTGAACCATAAAATCAGCAATATGTTAACCGCTGATAAATGTATGGTCACAGTCAAATTTCTGAGAATGCTGTTCCTGTGTAGAGTAATGAAGAAGACAGAAGAAAATATGTAAGGACACCAAATAATAAGGAAACAATTTGGCAAAAGGAACAAAAATGCATTTGTTGCCTGTGTCTTTAGAATTCAGGAAATCCTGATGATGTCATGTGATGACATTTTGAGGGTTGCAAAATCCATTTCCAGGTACCTTTGACAATTCTCTATGTTAGACCTTAGGGTAATCTTCCCCAAACGTTTTGCCTGCTTACCTCCACTTTTTTCTGTATCTTTTTGTTGGCCTTAGGACTCTGAGCACTTTACCACTGCTGACCAGTGCTAAAGTGCATGTGCTTCTCCCCTAACGCGTATACCTGATTGGCATATTTAGTTTACCTGTAAGTCCCTTGTAAAGTGGTACACCATATACCCAGGGCCTGTAATCTAAGTGCTACTGGTGGGCCTGCAGCACTGGTTGTGCCACCCATACAAGTAACTTTTCAAACCTGTCTCAGGCCTGCCATTGCAGGGCCTGTGTGTGCAATTCACTGCCTCTTCGACTTGGCATTTAAGACCACTTGACAAGCCCTAAACTCCCCTTTTATTACACATAAGTAACCCATAAGAAAGGCCCCTAGGGGCAGGGTGCTGTGTAACTAAAAGGCAGGACATGTACTTTTAAGTTTTACATGTCCTGGTACTGGCAAACAGCTAAATTCATTTTTCACTGCTATGAGACCTACTCCTCTTACAGGCTAGCCTTGGGAATTCCTTAAAACACTTTTAAGCTGTAATTCCTGATCAGAAAGGAGTAGCTACGTCATGTTTCATATCTTTAGAATGGTGGTGATAAATCCTCTTTAGTGGTAAAGTTATATTTGACATTACTATTTTAGAAATGCCACTTTAAGCAAGTGAACATTTCTCTGCTATTACCTTTGCTCTGTGTGCCTCGAGCCTGTCCCCAATACATGCCTGGGCTGGGTGACAGGTACACTTTGTGCATTCCCTGTAGACAGCCACAAATACAGGAACGGTTGGGTGTGACAGATTGATTCATCTGCATTCTAATAGCCTTCCTGGCAGGAAGGGGGAGAGTGGAGCTCATACTTACACATGAATAGGTTGTGTCCTGTACCCACAATAAAGGAGTGATTACCCCCCACAGATAGCCTGGCAGACAGGACTGGGTTGAAATGTATCCTTGTGCAGTTCAGAGAGTTCCTTTGAAGTCAGCCCAAACATCAAAGGCACTTTTGGGTACTGGGGCTCTGACCCTACCAAATCAGTGCACTAATGGACCTGGTAAGAACTCTGCTGGAGTAAAGACTGCTGTGCTGTAAGGAAAGCCACTCTGCATGGACTAACTGTTCTGAAGAACTGCTTCTCTGCTTTGCTGAGCTGCCCTGCTGATCTTGGGGGACCCATCTCACTTGAACCCAGAGTGACTCCACGGGCTTGCCGGTTTGTCTCCTGTTTTCTGAAGTCTTAGGGACACAAAAGACTTCCTGCAATCCTCCTGGTGCTGCTGGACTCTGTCATCTGTGCACCCTCCAGTCCTATGCCTCAGAAGTGGGTTATACAGCTGATTTTAGCAAAAAACGATTCATCACCTCGACTGCTTGAGAATTTCTGCCACATCCCCCTTTGACGCTGGCACAGAGGCTGCTCGACGACATTGAATCCACAGTCTGTGTGGCTTGACAACGACGCTCTGCGCGGCTCGATGATGATGCTTTGCATTCACTTCAACGGAGCTCAACTATGATGCAGGACCCCTTCGCGCGGCTTGACGATGACACAGTAGGCTCTCGGCGTCAACTACAGCTGCATCCAAGGTATTTCCTCAGCGGGACCTGTCTGGGTCCTGTAGCAGGCCTGCCCTCCATCGCGGTCGGCCTGAACTTTGAATTTGCACTGGTCTCTTGCGACCTCAAGTAACCTTTTGATCGCTAGGGACTTCTAAGCGCTGTTTTATCATTTAATCTTTAAAAACTCATATCTTGACTTATTGGATTTTTGACATTTTGGTCTTGTTTTACTCAGATAAATAGTCTCTATTTTTTTAAATCTGTGTTGAGACTTTTTGTGGTGTTTTTATTGAGTTAATTTAAGTGTTGCACAAATACATTATAAGTCACCAGGGATCATTGTCCCCACTGGTGACATGACGTTTTTAATAAATCAGGCATACTCATGGATTAAAATTCGATTTGAGACTTGCCTAGCCTTTTTTAAGTCACTAATCAGTACATCGACACGTACATTTTCTCAATCTACACAAAGATCCCTTAACTTCACAGCTTTGGAAAAAGATCTCCGATAAAGAGCCCCCATTGAGGGTGCCCGTCAGGCATTGCAGCGCCAGCCCAAGCATGATGATGAAGCATGACACCCGCAAGGGTGTGTGAGGGCCCCATTTCCAAAAAGGAACTACTCTCCTTGTTGTGGCTCCTTTTCTCTGACCTACTCCCCTTTTGTCCTTTGTCCCCTTTAGGAACAGCAAACCTTTTTCTTTTGAGCACAAATACTTTACACATTGCCACTTAAGTTAAGCCTGACTGCTCTGTGCCAAGCTACCAGAGGGTGAGCACAGGTTAATTTAGGGGGTGTATCTTACTTATCCGGACTAGGATTGTGGTCCCTACTTGGACAGGGTACAAACCTCTGCCGACTAGAGACCCAATTTCTAACACTCTATTATCTATAGATCACTCTTTTCAGAAATCTTTAAGCATGCCAATTTTTCAGACTGCAGCTTAGTTGGTTTAATGGTTTGCGTCAGTAAATTTCACAGCATTGTTGAGGAGGGTTTGACACTTTATTTGGTGAAATCTACAATAACAAGGTAAACTAGAAGCCTAAGACTTATAGCACCCCTTAACATCTAAAAAAGGTAAAAAGGCTCGCAGTCTCTTTTACTCCTTAGTTAAAAGGAAAGGAGGGGACCAATCAGATTACCTCTTTTGAGCAACGAGAGATAGGATTTAAACGTCTGACAAGCTGGACCCGTTCTATCTTCATCCTTGGAGGTGAGAGCTCTCAATACTGTCCACCTGACTTTCTGGACTATTTAAGTGAATACATGAAGGACACTGAGTTCTTTCATGATGACCAGCAGGCAGATCTGATGACAGGTGTGAATTACAGGCTTTCAGATGGCAAGGAACCCACTATTAATATAGAGCTGTTGGAAGACATTTTAAGAGTTATAGTGGACACGCCATTAAATACACTGACAGGGAGTAGTTCGTAGTTGGAGAAATACTTCTATATTCCTTAAAGATTGCAATTGGGCATTTTTTGAAGTACGAATGAGATCCTTAAAAATAAAAAAGGGACAAACATGGAATAATTATAGGTAATTACAATTTGGCATCCTGAATGTCTTTGTATAAATCTATTTTTATCTAATTAAGTTGCATCATTTATTCGAACAAAAGAAGGAGAACGAACAGATAGGAGCTCAAAAAGAAAGAGAAAAAAAAACAAGAGAAAAACGTTGAAATGGAACAACATAACAAATGAATTGAAGCATTCATTAGAATTTATTTTCGTGCATTTCTTTCACTGCCCTGCCACTGAAAATGGCAGGTCAAAATTGTGTAGTGTGGATACTGGGAGTGATGGATGTAGCAGCTTGTAGTTGCAGGCCATATTCGTGGCGCTCCGTGTGAGGATTAATTTTGTGCACGTCTTAAATGTAAATAATCTCTAATTTGAAACTTCCGGTGTTAGCACACTTGACCACACCTGACCTGAGTCTCTATATTTTACCCTAGTCACCTTACGATGAGTAATAATTCCCTCAAAAACCATCAATAGGTCTGCACCTAATGCTCAGTGGGTGATATTCAGATCAGCAATTCACTGGTAGGAATGAAAAGGGGGGGGTAGGGGTTGGTGTAGGGAAGCGGAGCAGCAGTGTTCTCTTTACATCTGCATGCCTAATAAGTGATAATAATGAACATAATTTCACATTTCTGTCTCCTACTGAAATCACAGCGCTGTGTCACAGCGTTGCTCCTCGACACTCACGTCCCCTCCCTCCTTGTCACTGCCGCCTAGTCAAATGGCATTAGGTAATGTAAGGCCAGGGGCAATAAAACCTTTATTACTCTGGCGTCCCCAGAACTCGTGGGACGTGAGTGAACTGAACTTAATTCCCGCAAATATAAAATGCCAGCGAGTTTCCTACGCAATGACATAAAATTCAGACTCTCACACTTGTATATCACTTAAATTGCATTTGTGCCTCGGAGACAATAAGCCGTCTACGTTTCTTCTTTGCAGGGCTTTCAGTCGCCACTTATTGGAAAAGTATTACAATAAAGAGATATTCAATTTAATTGGAGTTATAACCGTTTCAGTGTATTGCTTAGTGGAACAGAATACATTCGACAGTCCCACGTGATTGGCGTTTCCCTTTCTATTAATTCATATTCTTAGATTTAATTCAATGAAATAGTTTTTAATACCCGAACTGAAAAGAATGTCGAGGCATATAACTTACCTCTTAATTGTTCTTGAGACTGACTTTCTGCAGGCTCTGCACACTCCAACTGACTCTCCATTTCAGCTGCAAGCAAAATAAAACAGTTTGTTACATCTAGCGCCGCTGCAAGAACTCCTGACAGTGAGCGATGGCTCTGACTGAGGCCCTGCTCTGTGCTTGCAGCAAAAGGGCCTGCGTAATTCTCTCTCTTATTAGAGTTCATCTGGTGAAAGTCTGTTACTTCGTAGCTTCCAGGTATTCTCAAAACACATTTTACCGCCATCTGCATCCAGCGTTGGGGCAATAAAGTCGTGGAACACCACATGGGCATACAGATTCATTTTCAGCGTAAACAGCAGCACCACAAACCTCTATAATCTCCACAAAAACATGCAAATTATAAAGTGCCTGTTTGCAACCTGATCTAGTGTGTGTCACTGTGCGACCTAAGAGCAGCAAAAACATGCATACCTAGTACACATGGAGATGTTCAGATTGTAATATTCTATCTGTTATCGTTAATTGAAAGTGGACGGAGAGAATGTCCCACGACCAGACAGGATCAGGAAATGCTCCTACCCTATCCCAACAGTGGGAATAAATAGCATTTTACTGTCAGGGTATCTTTTATTTTTAAAGTTTAAGTTTATTAGACAAATAGTAGAGGTACAACAATTAATAAATGCATAAGCCAACAAGAAGCAATACATAGTGAAAAATGATATGTATAAAACAATCTTTGGAGCAAAAATAATATGCGGACATAATAAGAATGTACATAACTCTACATCATAAGAAACTGTATAATAAAATGGGGGGGGGGAGAGGGGAGCTAGCATATCACAACTTGTTATATCAAAACCGGAAATGAAACAACTTAAAACACTGTAGATACTAAGGCAGAAACTCTCAGGGAATCTTTAAATACAGTTTATGTCACGTTAACTTATTTACGTTTTGGTGCAGTGGCATAGTTGTCCACAAGAAATAAGGCAAGCAGTAAGTATCACAATAGGGTTCCAGGAAGACTTCAAAGTCGGTAACAAAAAAAGCCTGTTTTACCACAGCACAATCATTGTGAGACATATGACGCGTAGACCAGCTTCCCAATACTGAGACAACACAGTAACACATCTCATCTATAAAATCATCTATTCATCAAAAAAGCATATCAAAATAGTTCATTCCCATAAATACACACCTCATACAGCATTCTTTCTATAAATACAATTGATTTCCAACTGTCATAGTTGTATACCGATTCTACAACTGCACCAGAAATTTCTTCACTCAGAGAGGTTTCAACCAACCCTATCCGTAAATCGCAGAAATAACATGTGGATTGCCAAATCAAAATCACACTACTAGTCTGGTTTCATACACTGGGTATTATAAAAAAATTGATAAGATAGCAGATTTTTTTTTTTTAAACAGGACAACAAGCTCCTACAATCTCATCAAAAACACAAACTTCCAATTTGCCTGTTTGGTCACCATTAAAATGGCATACTGTGTCACTGCAAGATCTAGGGAAGTAAAAACAAACGTAGTATACATGCAGATGCTACGTTTGTTATATGCTATCTATTACCATTTTTAAGAGAGGAGAAACACCTTGACTCAATAACAAAGTGGGCCCATATAATTGAGTTGTGGTGTCATAATGCCAGCTGCCAGACAGAGCTACCAGTCAAAGTGAAAGGCAGGTCACCTTGGCTGCTAGCTCTGGCAGGAGGCATTATGAAAGTGCAACTCAACTATAATTAACTTATCATTTACTACTCTGCAGCCATTTTAAATTATTGGAAATATTGCAATTTGTTTTTAATGTCCATTTAATGTATGTTTTGATATATCTGTATTTTTTTTACTAAACTGGCAGTACGGTTTTAAAGGTTATGGTATATATATATATATATATATATATATATATATATATATATATATATATATATATATATATATATATATATATATATATATGTACCAATATATAAATAAAATAAAAGAACAGCCGGGCATCGAGCATCATTGAAGCTGTAGTTCAAACAAAGAACTGGCTTTTCCTTCTTATTTATAAAATGAACAGTAGGGATAAGAGATTTATGGCAACATGTTTATTTTTTGCACATATTATATTGCAGGATAGGAAGCACCTTATTGCATTTTACTACTCTTTCTGAATCACAGCCCCTTTTTAACTCTGATTTTAATTTCACACTACAGATTCCACTTTTATGCTTCATGCCTGAAACCATACTATCTCTTTCATATGAAGGAGCAAGACACCAAAAATGTAAGCGGCTTGTGGGATGGGTGATCCTATATTATAAGGAATACAATACCCTCTGCTGTACATTAAAAAGATATTGACAGTCACCTCAGAGTTCCATGACCTTATAAAGGAACTCGGCCTACTGACTAGTTCCCTTCTGTAGTCACAAAATTCATTAGAGGCTTGAAATATCTTTATAATGCATGGTGCAGGATACTTAATACCATACATTATCATCATTGAGAGTGGAGCTAGCCCATGACTCATGACTAGAGTGGGTCAAGACCCTCATGAGTCCTACACTGTCTCAACAATGGTACTAAATAGCATACTACTCTCAGCAGATTTGTACATACGTTTTATACCTTGGTATGTAAGTTTTGGCGCAATCACACATTTGGACCACAAAGGCAAAATGGTTTTTTTTTTTTAAATTTAATGGATTCGGGCTTTTGTAAAGTGCTGTTAATGCCCCATGGTGGCATCAAAGTGCTTTGGAATACGGATACATGGAGAGGGAATAGCATCCTCTTATACTGTATAAGGAAAATGCTACTTACCCAGTATGCATCTGTTCTTGGCATAGAGAGCTGCAGATTCATATGCTTTAGCATAGATCGCCATCTGATGTTGGGTCCGGATGTTTGCACTTTGTTTTTCTTCGAAGAAGTCTTTCCAGTCACAAGGTAGGTGACTCCTCCTTTCGGTGCTAGAGCGCATGGGCAACGACTCCATCCTTAGATTGTTTTGCCGTAAAGGGTGATGATGGAGTTAGTAAAAGTAGTAAAGAGATGTCCATGTATAATGTATCTAAGTAAGATAATACTGCAACAGATAAAGGTACCCAGGGAGGTGGGTAGGCGCATATGAATCTACAGCTCTATATGCCAAGAACAGATGCATACTGGGTAAGTAGCATTTTCCGTTCGAGGCATATGAGCTGTAGATCATATGCTTTAGCATAGACTATACAGCAGTTATCTCCCAAGCGGTGGCTAACCTGTAGCTGTTGCAGTAGTGTTCGTAAAACTGCCTGGCCCGCACTAGCTTGTTGTCTTGCTAACACAGCTACACAATAGTGCTTTGTGAATGTGTGTGGTGTAGACCATGTTGCAGCCTTGCAGATGTCATCTAGGGGTATGTTACCTAAGAATGCCATAGAAGCCCCTAGTTTGCGTGTAGAGTGCGCTCTAGGGGGAATTGTTAATGTGCGCTTAGCCTTAATATAGCATATTTGAATGCACTTAACTATCCACCGTGCAATACCTGCTTTTGATATGGGATTGCCTCTATGCAGTGGTGCGAAAGCAACAAAAAATTGTTTAGTTTTCCTAAAAGGTTTAGTTCTTTTAATGTAATATAGTATGGCTCTTTTTACATCTAATGTGTGAGGAGCACGCTCTGCCACCGAATCTGGTTGAGGGAAGAGCACAGGTAACTCAACAGACTGGTTGATATGAAAGGCAGAAACGACTTTTGGTAAAAATTTGGGATTAGTCCTAAGAACCACTTTGTTTTGGTGTATTTGTAAAAATTGTTCTTGTATAGTTAGTGCCTGGAGCTCACCCACTGTTCTAAGAGATGTGATGGCTATAAGGAAGGCTACCTTCCAGGTGAGAAACTGTAGTTCACATTTGTGCAACGGTTCAAATGGTGGTCCCATGAGTCTTGTAAGGACTATATTAAGATCCCACACTGGAGAGGGTGGAAGTCTAGGAGGAATGATTCTTTTGAGTCGTTCCATAAAAGCTTTGATAGAGGGCACTCGAAACAAAGACAAGTGCTGTCTGTTTTGTAGGTAAGCGGCTATAGCAGCAAGGTGTAAGCGTATAGATGTATATGCTAAGTTGGAACGCTCTAGGTGTAATAGGTAACAGATGATGTTTTGGATTCAAGCATCTAGTGGATTGATTTGATTGTTTGTACAGTAGATTACAAATCGTTTCCACTTTGCTGCATAGCATGCTCTTGTGGTAGGGCGTCTAGCCTCTTTAATGACGTTCATACAGTCTGGCGGAAGATTAAGGTAGCCAAACTCTAGGATTTCAGGTGCCAGATCGCAAGGTTGAGATGACTGGGATCTGGATGTCTTATCTCTCCATGGTTCTGAGTGAGAAGCTTGGGGGAGAGGTGTAGTTTTTGGTGAGGAACTACTGATAGTTCCAACAGGGTTGTGAACCATGGTTGTCGAGCCCATGTGGGAGCAACTAGGATCAGTGTCAGGGAATGTTGTTTGAGCTTCCGAACCACTAATGGAATTAGCGGGCGAGGTGGAAGAGCGTAAGCAAATCTTCCTGACCAATTCATCCATAGCGCATTGCCTTTGGACAATGGGTGTGGATACCTGGCGCGAAGCTTGGGCATTTTGCGTTGAGGGTGTGGGGAACAGATCTATTTCTGGGTAGCCCAACATCTGGAAGAATGTGAGGATACCTTGAGGATGTAGTTCCCATTCGTGGATCTGTTGTCTTTGACGACTGAGCAGATCTGTAATCTGGTTGTTTACTCCTGGGAGGTGTTCTGCAAGGAGATATATTTTTTGAGGTATGGCCCATTTCCTGATGCTTTGAGCTAGTTGTGAAAGCTGTAGAGAGTGTGTCCCCCCCTGTTTTTGTATGTAGTACATTGCTGTCATGTTGTCTGTGCGAACTAAGACAACTTTGCCTAGTAGATGCAGGTGAAAGGCTTTCAATGCTAGAAAAACTGCTAGGAGTTCCAGATGGTTTATGTGGAGTTGTTTTTGTTGTACAGTCCACATTCCCTGAATGGTATGTTTTTGAAGATGAGCTCCCCAACCGGTGAGTGATGCGTCTGCTGTCAGCACTATTTGTGGAACCGGGTCGATGAATGGCCGCCCCTTGGAAAGGTTTTGTGTATTCAACCACTGCAGAGAGCTATGCGTGCGGCCGTCCATCAACACTAGATCTGTCAATTGACCTTGAGCCTGGTTCCACTGACGTGCTAAACATTCTTGTAGGGGACGTATTTGGAGTTTTGCATAAGGAATGACTAGGATGCAAGAAGCCATCATTCCGACCAATTGCATAAACACTCGGACTGGTAGTGAGTGTTGAGGTTGAAATTGTGATATTAGATTTTGCATGTTGCGTATCCTGACTGGGTTAGGGTATGCTAGAGCTTTGCAAGTGTCTATGGTAGCTGCTAGATACACTTTCGTTTTGGATGGCTGGAGGTGAGACTTGGTGAGGTTTACAGTGAACCCCAAGTCATGAAGCAGTTGAATTGTTTTGTGAGTGTGGTGTAGGCAGCTGTGGTGCGAACTGGCTTTTATTAGCCAGTGGTCTAGGTAAGGGAAGACGTGAATGTGTTGTCTTCTTAAATGAGCTGCGACTACTGCTAGACACTTTGTGAAGACTCTGGGTGCTGTAGTTACCCCGAATGGGAGAACTTTGAATTGATAATGTTGGCCGTCCACCACGAACCTGAGATATTTCCTGTGAGCCGAGTGAATAGGAATATGGAAGTAGGCGTCCTTTAAATCCAGAGTGGATAGAAAGTCACCTTGCTGAAGCAGAGGGAGCACCTGTTGGAGGGTGACCATGTGGAAGTGGTCTGACTGAATATACAGATTTAGCTGTCTGAGGTCTAGTATAGGCCTGAGAGAGCCGTCCTTTTTTGGAATTAAGAAATACAGGGAGTATACTCCGGTCCCTTGATGATGTAATGGGACTGGTTCTATCGCATGTTTTTGTAAGAGGAATAGAACTTCTTGTTTTAAAAGGGTGAGATGTTCTGGTGACATTGCACGTGCTCGTGGAGGAATAGTTGGGGGAGTGCTGGTAAGTTCCAGGCAGTAACCATACTGGATAATTTGTAGTACCCACTTGTCTGAGGTGATTGAATTCCAGACAGGTAGGAATTGTGAGAGACGTCCCCCGAGAGAAGTGGAATGATGGGGGGTAGTGGAGGGAAGTCACTGTTTGTTGGCAGGGGAAGTGCGGGTGGAGTTACCTCTGCCTCTTCCCTTATTATTATTTTCTCTGTAGCCTCCTCGAAAATAACCTCTGGAAAAGGGGGATTGGTTGTTACCCTTGTAAGAGGAGGAGGGATTTTCTGTAGAAACCATTTTTGAGCCACCCCTATAAAAGGAGCGGCGAAAAGAACCTCTGCTAGTAGGTAATTGTAAAGCCCCCATAGACTTTGCGGTTTCAGTGCCCTTCTTCATCTTTTCCAGAGATGTATCGACAGCTGGTCCGAAAAGATGCTCCTTATCAAAAGGCTGATTAAGTATGGAGGACTGTACCTCCTGTTTGAATCCAGAGATTCTAAGCCACGGTGCACAGACAAAATATCGAGTTTTTTATTTCGACATACAGAAATATTGAGTTGATAATATCGACAGTGTTAAATATCGATGTTCTATATATAGATGTAAAAAATATCGATTTGAGGTGTGTAGGTAAATATCGATGTAAGTAATATCGAAAGCACAAATAACATGTGAAAATATCGTTTTTGTATGTTTTTTGAAATATTTTATGGTGAATGTTAAGTATTAAATTGTGTTTAAAATGTGTATAATAATGTTTTATTTTTATATTGTTTTAGGAGCAGGATGTTGGGTTATAGGGGATAAGGGTGGGGAGTGTTTTAAAAAAGTTAATTTTATTTTTCAAAATGTTTATATTTTAAGTATGAATTTATTTTTTTTCATTTCGAATTTCAAATTAAATTTTAGGAGCGGGATGTTGGGTTTATAGGGGATAAGGGTGGGGAGTGTTTTAAAAAATATTAACATAATTTCGTTAAATTCTAAAAAATTAAAAATCTAATTTTAATTTTAATTTCGAATTTCATTTAACATTTTAGGAGCGGGATGTTGGGTTTATAGGGGATAAGGGTGGGGAGTGTTTTAAAAAATATTAATATAATTTCTTTAAATAAAAAAAATTTAAAAAAATTAAATTTAATTACGAATTTCACTATAACATATAGGAGTGGGATGTTGTGTTTATTGGGGATAAGGGTGGGGAGTGTTTTTAAAAATATTAACAATTTCGTTAAATTCTAAAAAAATAAAAATCTAAATTTAATTTGAATTTCGAATTTCATTTAAAATTTTAGGACTGGGATGTTGTGTTAATAGGGGATAAGGGTGGGGTGTCTTTTAAAAATAAATTAATTTGTATAATTGTTTAATTTTATCTATGAATATATTTTAAATTTCTCATTTTAAAGTTAACTTTTAGGATTGGTATGTTGTGTTTATATGGGGAAAATTTGGGGATTCTTTTCAAAATATTCACAAAAATATTTGGATAATTTAAAAATTAATATAACAATTTGTATTTAAAAATTAGAAATTTGAATTAAAATTTTGTAGTGGGATGCTGAGTTTATAGGGGATATGGATGGGGATTGTTTTAAAATAAAAAAAATTGGGAACAATTTTAAAATTATAAATATAAATTATTAAATTAATTTTTAATAGAAAAAAGATTTTATGATTTGGATGGTGAATTTATTGATTATAAGGGTGAGGTGTTTTAAGTACAAATATTAATTTAATTTGTATAAATTGTATAAGAAACAATGTTTTATTTTTATATTTAAATCTAATTTTAAGTAACATTAATAAGTATAATGTAGTGTTTATAGGAGATAAGGTTGTTACATTTTGAAAAATATCTATTTATAAATGTTTAAAATATTAAAAAAATTAATGTAATTTGTATTATAAATATATTTCTATTTTATTAAATTTAGTGAAGTGTAAATATATTTTTTTAAATTATGTTTATAGGAAGTCTTAGGAAATATGTTATAAAGAAAAAAAAATATTAATAAAATTATGTACTGGTATATAATTTGTTAATTTAATAGTTATAGTGAGAAAATTAACTTAATGTAGATTAGTGTCCAGCACCTATCTCAATTAAATATAGATTGGAGTGGGAATAGTAAGTTAATTAAAGTAAGTGTCCAGCACCTACCCCAATTAATTTTAGAGTGGAGTTGGAATAGTAAATTAATTAGGGTCACTGTCCAGCACCTACCTCAATTAATTTTAGACTGGAGTTGGAATAGTAAATTAATTAGGGTCACTGTCCAGCACCTCCCCAATTAATTTTAGACTTGAGTTGGAATAGTAAATTAATTAGGGTCAGTGTCCAGCACCTACCCCAATTAAATATAGATTGGAGTGGGAATAGTAAATTAATTAGGGTCAGTGTCCAGCACCTACCCCAATTAAATATAGATTGGAGTGGGACTAGTAAGTTAATTAAAGTCAGTGTCCAGCACCTACCCCAATTAACTTTAGACTGGAATTGGAATAATAAATTAATTAGGGTCACTGTCCAGCACCTACCACAATTAAATATAGATTGGAGTGGGAATAGTAAATTAATTAGGGTCAGTGTCCAGCACCTACCCTAATTAATTTTAGACTGGAGTTGGAATAGTAAATTAATTAGGGTCAGTGTCCAGCACCTACCACAATTAAATATAGATTGGAGTGGGAATAGTAAATTAATTAGGGTCAGTGTTCAGCATCTACCACCATTAAATATAGATTGGAGTGGGACTAGTAAGTTAATTAAAGTCAGTGTCCAGCACCTACCCCAATTAATTTTAGATTGGAGTTGGAATAACAAATTAATTAGGGTCAGTGTCCAGCACCTCCCCCAATTAAATTTAGATGGGAGTTGGAATAGTAAATTAATTAGGGTCAGTGTCTAGCACCTACCCCAATTAAATATAGATTGGAGTGGGAATAGTAAATGTATTAGGGTCAGTGTCCAGCACCTATCCCAATTAAATTTAGATTGGAGTTAGAATATTAAATTAATTAGGCTCAGTGTCCAGCATTTACCCCAATTAAATACAGACTGGAATGGGAATAGTAAATTAATTAGGGTCAGTGTCCAGCATCTACCCCAATTAATTTTAGACTGGAGTGGGAATAGTAAATTAATTAGGGTCAGTGTCCAGCACCTACCCCAATTAAATATAGATTGGAGTGGGAATAGTAAATTAATTAGGGTCAGTGTCCAGCATCTACCACAATTAAATATAGATTGGAGTGGTATTAGTAAGTTAATTAAAGTCAGTGTCCAGCACCTACCCCAATTAAATTTAGATTGGAGTTGGAATAGTAAATTAATTAGGGTCAGTGTCCAGCATCTACCCCAATTTAATATAGACTGGAGTGGGAATAGTAAATTAATTAGGGTCAGTGTCCAGCACTTACCCCAAATAAATTTAGACTGGAGTTGGAATAGTAAATTAATTAGGGTCAGTGTCCAGCACCTACCCCAATTAAATATAGACTGGAGTTGGAATAATAAATTATTTAAAGTCAATGTCCAGCACCTTCCCCAATTAATTTTAGACTGGAGTGGGAATAGTAAATTAATTAGGGTTAGTGTACAGCACCTACCCCAATTAAATATAGATTGGAGTGGGAATAGTAAATTAATTAGGGTCAGTGTCCAGCACCTACTCCAATTAAATATAGATTGGAGTGGGATTAGTAAGTTAATTAAAGTCAGTGTCCAGCACCTATCTTAATTAAATTTAGATTGGAGTTGGAATAGTAAATTAATTAGGCTCAGTGTCCAGCATTTACCCCAATTAAATACAGACTGGAATGGGAATAGTAAATTAATTAGGGTCAGTGTCCAGCACCTACCCCAATTAAATATAGACTGGAGTGGGAATAGTAAATTAATTAGAGTCAGTGTCCAGCACCTACCCCAAATAAATTTAGACTGGAGTTGGAATAGTAAATTAATTAGGGTCAGTGTCCAGCACCTACCCCAATTAAATATAGACTGGAGTTGGAATAGTAAATTAATTAAAGTCAGTGTCCAGCACCTACCACAATTAATTTTAGACTGGAGTGGGAATAGTAAATTAATTAGGGTCAGTGTCCAGCACCTACCTCAGTTAAATATAGATTGGAGTGGGAATAGTAAATTAATTAGGGTCAGTGTCCAGCACCTACTTCAATTAAATATAGATTGGAGTGGGATTAGTAAGTTAATTAAAGTCAGTGTCCAGCACCTACCCCAATTAAATTTAGACTGGAGTTGGAATAGTAAATTAATTAGGGTCAGTGTCCAGCACCTACCCCAATTAAATATAGACTGGAATGGGAATAGTAAATTAATTAGGGTCAGTGTCCAGCATATACTCCAATTAATTTTAGACTGGAGTTGGAATAGTAAATTAATTAGGGTCAGTGTCCAGCATCTATTATAATTAAATACAGAGGGGCCGATTCCGATCTCGGCCGGTAGGGCTGCGAATCGGATTCGGCATAACCGGATCCGATTCGGTGCCCTATTTCCCGACCGATTCGTACGCGCGTCCGGACGAGCGAGTACGATGCGAAATCGCCGACCGACTCGTTCGGGCGTCCCAACCGCTCCGACCGACTCGTTCCCGGGTCTAACCGCACCGACCGACTCGCTCGGACACGACTCGCACCGCGCAATGGAGACGTTCCCCGGCCGGGTAAGTACGATGTGCGCCGCGAGCAGTCCGACCGACACGCGCCGTCTGGCTCAAAAGAGCAGTCGGAGCCGTACTTCGGGGGTCCGTGTCGGACCCCCCTGTACGCGTAGCCGCGCGAGTCGCACACAGGGGGGACCCATGGGTCCCTCCTACCTGTGCGTGTACGGCGCGAGTCGCTTCGCCGCGTACCCGCTGTAGGGGGCGCCCTTGTTCGCCTCGCACCCATTGAGGCAATGGGAGCCCGCGTACACGTTGTACGACCGGCTCCCATTGACTTCAATGGGAGTCCGACCGACTCGAGTACGATAGCATACGGACGCATCGTACTCGTTCGGTCGGGCTGCACGGGTCCGATTCGGTCGGAAATCTCTCCGGGTCCGGCTCGGTCGGAGAGATTTCCGTCCCGAATCGGAATCGGCCCCAGAGTGTACTTTGAGTAGTAAAAAAGGTTAATTAAATAAAAAATAGTATTGGGTGTTTATGTTGAGTTGAGTTGTAAGTATAATTTAGGTGAGTATTTTTTAAATATAGTGTAATAATATTATTTAAGATAAACATATTTAAAACATATTTAGTTATATGTTGAACAAGAATATATTTTTTATATATATTTTATTTTATTAAAATTATATATTTTAAATAAATTAATTATAAGAGAAACAGTTTTTTATGTACATTAGAAGTGATAGCAATGAAAAGGTAGTTAAAAAAATAGAGATTTTTTTATTTCACCAATTTTATTATATAAAACAGAAGTGATACGTTCATTCAAAATGTTATTTTTTATTGAACAGTAGAAAAATAATCACAAAATATAAATATTTTTAGGATAGTGTATTTATTACAGAGAATTCTCTTTTTATTAGTATGTATATTTTAACAAGTAAATTATTGTAACAAAAATGTTATAATGAACAAAATTATATTTTACAATTGTATATATTTTACAAATATAGCATGATGCATTTCAATTTTTTAAATAACATTTTGTAAATTGGTACATATTTTTTAATAAGTACAACATATTGTTTCTCAATTTTAATATTGTTACAACTGTTACAAAATTTGGTAAGTATTTATTCACATAATATACTGTAAATATTTTACAATAAAGTTCACAAAACAATAACATAGTTTAATTTTATTATACAAACTAAATATATTATTAATATTAATATTACAATATTAATATTAATAATTATTACACATTAGAACAGTTTTGTATTTTATTAAAATGTTACATATTTTTTTAAACAATAAAGAATATTAATACAATGTTTTAGTAATTGTTGTTTAACATATATACATTTTTATAATTATATTAAATATTATTATGTCATAATATTTATTATTATAATTTTACAATAGATAAAATACACATAATATATTTAAAAATATAAGGTATATTTTTTATTATTTTATTAGAATGCAACAGTAATTTTTAAATCATTATTTAATATGAAATAAATTGTTTAGTCATTTATTTAACATTTTTATAGTGGACATCTTTATTTGGGCCTTTGATTTTGTAACCGCTCGTTGTTGTTTTGGGTCATTTGGGAAGAAAGAAGCTCGCGGTTGGGAGCTGCTTCGCAGTTGAGAAGGTAACAGTAACTTTCTTTTATATTAAACTATTTTAAGTGTGTTTTGAAGGTAGTAGTGTTGTGATTAGAGTGCGTGGAGTTATGTTTTAGAAGTTATAGTGTTTTTAGTTGTTTAGTTAGGTATTAATTATTAAAGTTGTGTTTCGTGTTTGCGGCCTAGTTAGTATTTTTCTATTTATGTTTAGTTTACGTTAATATTGTGTTAATAATGTTTGTAGTGGTGTTTTCAAGTGTATTATTCGTACATTTGTGTGGGTGGGAATGTTTGTTTTTCTATTTTAGGTTTTACGACGAAGCATTTTGGAAAAACGGAGCATTGCGGGTTTTTTTTTAAAGGAAGTGTGTATTAGTTATATTAACTAATATTTATTTTACACTTCCTTTATTATTCGGTTTTCATGGAGCGGTTTTTAACTTTTTACGAATTTTCGGGTTTTTTATGGTTATTGGATTGTCGATTTTTACATGGAGGATCTACTTTTTGACAGTTGTATTTTTGCATTTTAGTGGGGTCTGTTTTTAAAAAATATGGATTGTGAACTACATGGATTATTTTGGATGATGTGGATTTTCGTATTACAGCAGTGGAAAAGGTAAGTCTTTTTAATATTTTTTATTGTGGGAGGGAAATTATGTTATTTTAAATACTGTAGTTGTTTAGTTGTTTTGTTGTTTAATTATTTTGTCTCTATATATGTTGTTATAAAATAATAATATATATTAGACAAAATAATTATTTGGTTGATTTAAAAGAATGCACTGTTTTTATTCCAATAATTGTTTTTTGAGATTGGTAAATTAAAATTGTTTCATGTTTCAGACTAGAGTTTTTCCTATCATATTTAAGTACTCTAGGCCTCTTGTTGAAGGATATAGCTGTACTTGTTGTTGAAGATACTGATACATTTGAGCAGTTTGTCTAGATAGTTTTGGCTTTAATTGTATGGTAGATTGTTGCATTCTTAGTTCTTGGAAGCTTTGTTCTTTTTGTATGGCAACTAATAGTTTATGTAGGGTAGGAGTGCTTCGTCCTGTAGAAAATAGGAAGGCATTATGCCAACCTTCAACTGCGTTGTTTGTTTTGGCTTCTTGGTTAAGTGTAGTTAGGTACACAATCCACCAAGGAATTTGGAATTTAGGTTGCCGTCTATGGCCTGATCTGTGTAATCTCCCCACCCAGGTATCCTCAAAATAATCTAGGAGGGGAGATAATTTTTGTTCATTTTGGTGGTAAAATGGACTTTCTATTAAAATGTTATAGTGCTCAGCCACATCTGTGACTGGCACATAGGCCAGTGCTATTAGGTGTTTTATTTGGTATGCAAAGGTAATATTTGTTGCATATTCCACACTAGGGGGCACATTACGATGACGGGCGAACAAAGTCCGCCTGCCACCGTATCGGTGAATGGGACCGTCCGCCATAGGTGCGGCGGTCCCGCCGCGAGTATTAGGATGCCACCGCCATGGTGGCGGTGGCATCCCCTATTCCCAACATTGTGGCGGGCGGTGTTCACAGCACCGCCCGCCACAATGCTGAGAATGCACGTCGTGGATTGGCATGCACAAGGTGACAGGCACCGCGCGGTGCCTGCCACCCTGTCCATGCCAATGCAGGGGGGTACCATAGGTACCCCCCATGTGCACCCCCCACCCCTCTCAACACTCTGGGGGCCCGCAACGGGCCCCCAATAGCGAAGACCGTATGCCTTTCCATGGCGGCGTTGCCGCCATGGAAAGGCTGCTCTCCGCAGCCATCCTAATATGGATGGCGGTGTCTTGCAGACACCGCCACCATATTAGTGCCCTTTTCCGCCCGGTCAACTGTGTAACCGGCGGAAAACCGGCGGACGGTCTTTCCTTCCACCGGGCTCCCCCCCGCCATCGTAATGTGGTGGGGGAAATGGCATGCGGGCGGAGGGGAATGGCGATCCGCCCGTCATCGTAATGACCCCCTAAGTGCAGATTTCTGTAAATGTCTCCATAAACATTGGTTGAAGTGGAAGTAATATCCTTGTATAGATGTGTGGGGGTATAATTTGAGGATAGAATTTATCATGGCTTGTTCAAAGTCTATTACTATTCTTTGAGGGAAAAAGTCATTTGTTTCTTGCTTTATTTAACCTAACATTTCAGTATATGTTGCATTCTGTTTGTTTGGTAATAAAGCATATATTAATGGAGTGCAAGTGTTATGATATTGCCCATGGATACTGTACAGTTGGTAGAATGGTTTAGGGCATATGCTGAAGGTGCCATCTATCAGCCATGTTTGGCATTGTTGAAGTTTAGTTATATTGTTTGCTGTAGCAAACATAATAATCCTTTTATCTTTATTTTTGTTGTCAAAGAAAATAAAAGGTTCATCATTGTGTGTTATACTAAGTTCTGGGGGAATTATAACATCCTCAAAAGTTTTAGGTGTAGGTATTATTGTTGTTGTTGATTTTTTGGTCCTAGCTATTGTTCTTTTAATATAAGCAATTGATGGTAATTGACCTGTTGCTTCTCTGGGTACTTTAGGTAATAGTTCTTTAAGTACAACACTTGTAGGAAGTTGTGAGGTGCTACTTAATTCTTTAATATTTTCAAGGGTTGATTTCACTTCAATTTCAGAAATATTTGGTGGATGGTTATGCTCCCTTGTATATAATACAGTTGTTTCCCTGGTGGTAGCACGACCATAACATTTGTTTGAATAATATTTTGAACATTTCCAGTTCACTTTAAGGCCTATTTGCTTCTCTTGGGTGTAGACGTACCCCATATAACACAATAAGAATTTCCCTTTCTGAGATGTTATAAATTGGGCCTCTTCAGTCATTGTGAGGTGGTAAAATCTATAAAAAATATACATGAAAGTATATGTAAAAGAATATTATACATGTTTATATGAATAGAAATAAATGCATTTTAATTATATACTTACCAACTGTTATTTAGTTGTAGTTGAATGGAGATGTTCTTTGTTCAACAAATGTTGTTTGTTTGAAGTGCTCTGTGAAAAGAAAGTAAAGCATATTTTATTTCATGTTTTACAATTTATATATGGTGGTCTTGGTGTTTATGACAGAGTATAGTTTTATTAACGTTTTAGTTTCATTTTACAAACTTTTTAAAAAAGTTTAAAAGTATAAATGGGGTCGTTTTGGTGGTTAGGACATTTTAGGTGTTGAGTTCCCTTTTAGTGAGATTTAACAAGTTATTTTTAGAGTATACTTACTTTGTTAGTTATCTGTTTTTGTAAGGTGAAATCTTTTTTCTCGTTTTTGGAGTAATATCTGTTGTTGAAATATAAAGAGATAAAATATATGAGTTAGTAATTTAAGTTAGCCATTGAAATCTGTGTTACATTTTAATTTAACAGTTTATTTAGAAATGCTTATTTACTTACTTTTTCCTAGGTGTAGTAGGCTTGATTTTAGAGGTGTGTTTGAGAGTGGTGAAAATCCGGCAGAGTTTCTCCTTCCTTAATTTTTTTTGTTTAAGGTGTAAAAGACGACATATTTTTTTGTTTATATAGTGTGTTCTTAATTGTTTGTTGAAAATCATTGGTCTATTTCGATCTTCTGTGTTTCTATTGGTTAATTTGAATATTTTTTTTTGTTTTGTAATTGTTTTACTTGTATGGAAAACGCAAATTGAGAGAAAAGTTTTTTTTTAGGTGAGGAAGGAGATGTTGAATTTATTATTTAAAAAGAAATGTATAATATATATTTTAAATGTTGAATATGTTGCTATTATTGGTTTGTAAATATTATTTGTGTAGTTATGTTATTATTAATTTATGTTGTTATTATTTTGATAGATATGTTTATATATACATTTTATGTGTATTTATGTCATTTATTGTATTTTTGGTGTTGAAAGTAGTAGTTTTAATGTGTATTTGAGTTGTCGATATTTTTAAAAAAACGATAATATTGCTGTCTATATTTTTGTTCTCGATATTTTGGACATGTCCTATACTTATTTATAACCGTCGATAATTTGCATTGCGATATTTATGTGTGCGATATTTGTGTGGTCAATATAGTTTCATTACGATAATGTTGTTTCGATATTAGTGTATTATTATAATTAAGTATACAATATCGATATTTTGGATGTCGATATTTTTGCGTCTAAATATTTGTATTTCGATAATGTGTCTTTCGATATTATGTCAGTGATTACTAAGCCACGCGTGTCTACGTAATAGCACACTAGTATTTATGGCACGAGATGCTGTGTCTGCTGCGTCTAGTGCACATTTAATGGAAGTGTTAGTGATGAGCTAACCTTCCTGAATGAGGTCATTAGCTTTTGTTTTGTACTCATCTGGTAAATGTTGCATGAGTTTTTCTAGCTCATCATAATGAGCCCTATCGTAGCGTGCTAGCAGAGCCTGAGCGTTGGCAATACGCCAATGATCCGCATCTTGTGAAGCCACTCTTTTGCCTGAGGCATCAAAGAGTTTGGACTCTTTGTCAGGAGGGGGGGCCTCACCTGTGGTTTGGGAGTTAGCTCTCTTGCGGGCGTTGGTCACTACAAGAGAGTTAAAGGTAACTGACCTTTTATGTAAGCAGGATCGGGAGGAGCGGCTTTGTAGTTCTTGTCTACTCTAGGTGTGAGTACTCTTGCTCTGACCGGGTCTTTAAATACCTCATCCGTGTGCTTTAACATGCCCTTGAGCATTGGTAAAGTGTGAGTAGACCTTTGTGAGTGAGTTAGTGTCTCAATGAGGAAATCCTCTTCTAGAGGTTCCTTATGTAGCTCCACCCTGTGATATTGAGCAGCCCTGTTAATAAGCTGAACGTAGCCAATGTTGTCATCAGGCGGGGAGGGTCTGGAGGGATACAGGTCGGGGTCGTTGTCTTGATCTGGTTCCCTATGATAATTTTCGCAAGGGTCAGTGTCCTGTGGTATATCCTGATCCTGTGGAACATCCTGCTCTTCATCCCCATCCCCATCCCCGTAATCTTCATCCTGTGGGTCAGGTGAAAGTGGAGGTGAATTTGATGGTGTAATAATCAAATTAGGATTAGGAGGAGGAGAGGGAGGTGGAATGTAAGGGGGAGAAGGGTTAGTACCCATGTTCTTTTTCTTGAGAGGGATAGGGTAGTCCTCTGTGAGATCCAGCTTCAGTTTTTTAGGAAGAGTGGCATGGATGTGCCCCGTTTCAGGGTTAATGACCAGTTTCTTTTGTTTGGCATCCAAAGGTGGTTGATCTGACCGAGGCTCTTTGGTTGGAGTGTCCTTGTCTTTATGTGCCGATTTCGGCGTCGAAGATTTCGGCTCAGAGTCTTTGGGCGTCGAATGTTTGGGGTCCGAGTGCTTGGTCTTGGCATGTTTCGGCTCCGAACCTTTGGATGTGGTAGGTTTTGGCTCCGAGCTTTTCGGCGCGGAGGGTTTCGGCTCCGAGCTTTTAGGTGTCGAGGATTTCGGCTCCAAAGCTTTAAGTGTGGATGATTTTGGCTCCGAGGTCGGCGGTGTCGAAGGTGCCTTCGGTGAAGGTGGCAGATGCTTCGACTTATGTTTCGGTGCCGAAGGTGTTGGTTCGGCACCGGAATGAGGCCGGCTCAAGCCCGAACCTGAAGGCTTCTTTTTGTGTTTCGTACCCGGGCTGGAGGGCGGGGCATCTGAAACTTTTTCTCAGTGCCGACCTGAGCCCGAGGGCGAAGGTGGTACCGGAGCCTTAGATTTATGATCACTGGGCACAGGGGGATCTGTACTCACGGTACGCTGACCCGGAGTGATGGTCTGTTCTTTCTTCCATGTCGGAGTCAGCTTCAGACACGGAGACCAGTTCTTCGTCCTCGGCTTCTTCAGCTGGACGGTGGATATTGGAATCTTCGCCAAAGATGTCCGGTACGGAGCCGCTGCTGCGTTGCATCTCGTGGCATCGAGCCCAACGATCACGAAGAGTCTTCTTCGATCGGAACGATCGACACGCATCACAGTCCTTTTCATCGTGTTCCGGGGATAAGCAGAGGTTGCAGACCTCGTGCAAGTCGGTGCATGAAAATTTAGCACGACACCCGGGACATAGTTTAAAAGGAGTCCGTTCCATTAACTGCTAGCGTGGTCGGCACGGGTAGGCCCGACGGCCCGCCTCGAGTTTTCCAATCGAAGGTTTTCTCAGTTGAAACGATGCGCGTCGAATGAGGAACCGCGATCGATAGACAATACCGTCGAGGGTAGGGGATTGAGCGTCGAGGGGGTTCGAAAACGATACCGAACCGGAGCGCAGCAATACACATCCGAACCCGATGGCGGAAAAAAACAATCTAAGGATGGAGTCGATGCCCATGCGCACTCTCACCGAAAGGAGGAGTCACCTACCTCGTGACTGGAAAGACTTCTTTGAAGAAAAACAAAGTGCAAACATCCGGACCCAACACCAGATGGCGATCTATGCTAAAGCATATGATCTACAGCTCATATGCCTCGAACATACTATTCCCATTAGTGGATAACTAGATGTTCAACCAGCAGCAATAGAAATTACTATTACATTTTAAAAGTGATTTTTCTTACAATAGTGGCCAGTGGATGAATTTCAGCATCGGTGTGATGCGATCGTGTCATTTCAGACAAAACAACAGGCCAGTTGCATAGTTTTGACATCCCTAGAATTTGAGAGAGATGTGTGTGGAAGCTAGTGTAAAGGCTTTCGCAAGGAAGGATGACATCAGTCTGGTTGCTTGTGTTCTGGTCCACAGGGGTTTCGTGTGCCAATTTGTGCTGGACTATTCCTTTTGGAGCAATACCAAAACTGATTTGCATATGGCTGCACACCATAGTTGCATAAACTGAATCTTTGGCTCAGCTCTACAAGGTTTGTTTTCACAACCGCAGGTGACACGAGTAAACTTAGTTCAATGCACCAACGCTTGAATGTAAAAGACAAGTTTTAGTAGGTCTGCAGAACCCCACCCAATATATAGTTGAAATGGCGTCAATGCTTTTGGTTTACTAACGGTCCCTAAAAAGGTATGCAGGGACAGAGTGGTAATTGGAAACAAACCAATTTTGTTCTTCTAAATACCACACTTACAAAATGCGCTAAGACAAATACACTTTAACTAAAACAGCACAATATAATGAAAACAGCACAAATGCATGTTGGAAACAATGAAAATAAAATGAGCATTTTTACCATGGTTACATGGTCATCGAAAAAGCTGACACTCTAACACCTACTTCTATGCGCTACGCTAGGAGAGCATGGAGTAGCATAACTTGCATCTAGATTTTCTTAGGTAGAGTGAGCGCCCTGCATACCTGTTTACAGCCAAATGCTGTAATTATCAGTTGTCAGGGAGGCCGTGTTCCCTACGAACGGCAAACAAGTGTCGCATCTGCATCAGCTCCTCCCAGACTCAAAATCACCTTACAATAGAAAGTGGAATATTGCAGCATCTCTAGCATTCACGATCTTCTCTGGCAGTATCTTGCGCGATAATCTGGGGCGAAGGACCTCTCTTGACAAGTGGTCAAGTGGCAGCCCTTTTATACTATATCTCATCTAAGACAGAATTTCCAACTTCACCTTAGGAATGTCTGGTATAACCAATGAGCATCAAGATTCTAATCTAAGATGCATTCTTTTAAACAAATAATGTAGAAATACGACAATCCAGACTACACTGTTTTGGCTATTGTTCTTGTTTAACCTTGAAACTGAGATAGCAAGATACTTGTCCCAGACATCTGCCACCTCAGGTGTCTTGCTGATGTCTATGTCTGAGTGACTTGACACTTTCACAGGTTCTTAGAAGAGAAGGACATATATTATCTGTGTAAAAGGCGGACATGTTGTTGATTCTGCAAAAATACAGAAAACGGACCCTCTGCCTACTTAAAATGGAGTCAGGCTTTATAGTCTTTACGACACCATCTGGAGTTACACAGTGGGAACCTAACAATTGACTGCCATGAGGTCCAGGCAATTGCCAGTGTCTGAGACTTATGCAAGCATTCCATCCATCACCTTCTGCTATTTTAATAGGCTATGCAATAGTTCAGCCATGTACTGACCGGGGGAAGCGGAGATAGTAGGCAAGGAAGATTTTTCTGAGACTCAAGAATAGACTACAGAAGATGGAGAACTCAGCAGTCAGACTCATCCTCAACCTGCCTAAATGGACCCACATCACCCCACACCTAAGGAACCTCCACTGGCTCTCCGTCCAGAAAAGATGCCAATTCAAGATATTGACATATGCCTAAAAAGCCCTCCACAACCTAGGACCAGCATACATAACCGCCGCCTGAACTTCCATCAACCGTCTAGAGACCTTCACTCCACCACCCTTGCGCAAACCACGTGCTTTCACTGAAGCCACAGTGGAGACCGTTCCCTCTCCTACCTCGCCAAGTCCTGGAATGACCTTCCCCTCCATCTTGGATATCACCCTCGCTGGAGGATTTCAGGAAGAGACTCAAGACCTGGCTTTTCAACGGAGTCCTGCTACCCAGCGCCTGGATATCCTCATGGGTGATTAGTCACGCTATACAAATACTGATTGATTAATAGTTGTGGAGGATTGGCAGAGCCACTTTTAGAAAACAAAGCTGGTGTAATGCGGTTTTGGAGACTAGGTTCAACTGTGTTTTAAAACATAGACTATCAAAAAAAACAACAGAATGGAGTACTTTACTCACAGTGAAGGAGGGGAACCATTTCCTCTGGAAGTGACATTGAGAGAGATACCTGTGAATTTCCCTTGACTTTGGAGACTGGTGAATTTACACCACTATGGCAAAAGATTTGCTGGTAATACAGAGAATCACTGTGGATTTCAGGGTGAGGTTACACCACATTTTGCACCTATGTTCACAGTGCATTAAAGTGTATGCAGATTAATTTTGCCACCCTGCAATCGTCTGATTTATGTCTTTTTTTATTAGGACTACATGAGGAGTTATTCACATAAAAATAAAGTGTAGCACTCCTACACCAAATGTGCCAGACAATCTAGGGATTCTGTGTTGCAGAAGCAACAATAATGTGCATAATTATATGTTTAATGTTATTGCTATGAAAGTGTATTTATTTAATAGTCAAAGAATTGTATTATTAAAAAATCTTTTTTTAAATGTTGGAAGATGTTGAGTCAAGGATGAAAATAACTCCAACAGCAAACACCTTTTGTCAGGTAGTTACATCGATCAGGGACAGAGCTTGTGGCACACAAGTTCTCACAACCAAACAGGTAATGGAAACATTACATTAGTAGTAGGAACATTTTTGACATAGGATTGGTTAGGAAAAAACATGGGATGCAGGCTTCAGAAATTGAATTATAATTGAGTGGGGGTAGGCTTGTCAATTGTTTATTGGCTGGGGAGAGGGTAAGTCTGCATGTTCCCCTGACCACATTGTTTAGATTCTGAACATCCCTGTAACTAGTGGGCTATAGTGTGAGTACAGAGATAATGACCGCTTCCTAAATGTCTGCCTCTGATTGTCAGTCTCAATGAACTAGCACTGGTTCGACACACAGAACTCGCCTTGAGACCCTAGTGAAGCATGAGGATGGGATTGGTGCTGATTTTCCCCTATTGGCTGAGTCTGACTGAACTACAACTTCATCCTCCAGCAGCTTAATCAGTTCAACCCATCAACAAAGTCCACCTGAGCTGCACTCATAACATAGCATGTCAGTTCTGGTGTATGCTTGTGTCCCTTCTTCTGCTGCTTCCATTACTTGATACTTCATGCCATATCCAGGCCCCACCTTTTACTGCCACTGGAGAGCAGACTTTGTATAGGCATGCAGATGCTGACCTACAAACATCAACCTTGACCTGTGCTACTTTTAGTGGTGTCACACATTCTGTGAGTATGGCTCTTTCTTGCTGAATGAAGTTAGATGCAGTCCCACAGGGATGGGGCTGGACTGACCCTGGGATTTGCACCCACTTCTCTGCTGGCCTGAGCAGCCACCCCATCAGCTCAACTACCACTCTGGGGGAATTGGTCTGGAATTCTCCAGGGCTCCGTACCCACCTCTGTGTAGGCCTAAGTTAGCCACGTCTACACATTCACTGTGGGCCAGGCTTGCTTTTTGGCTTCAAAAATGCAAAAAACCTTTACTTTAACTCTCTCTCACTGATCCTTATCAGAGGTGGTCTGACTCTCAGTCCCATACCTTCACACTTGGGAATGTATTGGTATACATATATAGATTTGGAACCTTGGTTAAGAAGTACCTGAGCCATCAAAAAACCTTGCATCTGCAAAAGTGCCCCCCATTGGCCATTGCTGTTACGTGGCTGAATCAAACCTACAATATGCACGGAGGAGCAAGTAACTAAATACTATCTGGAAGAAAACCTACAGTAAGGCTTCCATTCTCCTTTACCAGCAGGGCTCAAATATTATTCATTCCCACGTCTGATGGAACTTAATAAGCTCTTGCATTGATTATAGAGTACTGAATAATGTGACCATAAGGAATGTCTAACCCTACCTTTAATCTCTGTGCTATTAGATCAGTTAAAGACAGCAAAATATTTATTAAACTAGACATACGAGAACCCTATAAAGTGGTTCCTATTAAAGAAGGGAAAATGAGGGGAAGATGGCCTTTAACATACAGTATGACCACTTTCAATATCTGGTAACACCGTTTGGACTATGTAATGCACTAGCTGCATTCCAACATTTTGTGAATGATATATTTCCTGACATTGTCATTATATGACATACTTATGTTCTTTGATTTCATATCAGAAAATTGTAATCATGTAAGAGAGGTGCTTCAATATCTTCACACCATCTCAGTATACACCAAGTGGGTAAATGTTGTTTTGAGGAATCATTAATTTCCTGCCTCGGGCTTATAATATCATCTTTAGGTGTGCAGTTGGACATGGGAAAGGTTACAGCAGTGTTAAATTAGCCTCAACACCAAACAGTAAAAACATACAAATATTCTTGGGGTTTGTCATGTTTCACAGACAATTTCTACAAGCTTTTACAACAGTTTTCCTTCCCCATTATGCCATTCACTAAGAAAGGAGTAGCATTTGTGTGAGGAAAAGAGCAGAAGGATGCTTGTGTGTGCTAAATAAGGTGTTTACTATGGCTGCTATTTTCAGATATGCTGATTCCTCTAGTCTGTTCATCATGGAGACAGATATATCAGCTTTTGCAATTGGAGCTTTTCTTACACAGGGATGCCCAGTCACAGAAGAATTACATCCAGTAGCATACTAGTCTAGAATGAAATGACACAATCTATGATAGAGTACTTTTGTAAAGAAGACTTTATATCATGAAGACACTATATAGAAGAGGCAGTACAGAAAGTTATACTATGGACTGACAATTAGAATGTTGTGTTTTTCAAGAGTATGAAATGTTCCAACACCAGACAATCAAGATAGACATTATTGCTTTCTCATGTGAAATCATGTATCCATGACAGAATAGGCATGGAAAAGCAGATGCCTTATCCTGAAGGGGAGGAAGAGATGTCTGTGCCTAGTCATTCATATTAACCTTTCAACCAGGCTCAAGAGATGAAGATTGTGGAGACCCATTGTTAAGGCATTTCACTTCGGTGAGTGACAGCTTTTGTCCTTTTTAGGGAAGAACCTTAGAGTTTGGTCATTTATCTATCCCTTTTTAGTGTCAGTCTCCTGAATATATAGTGGCCTTTATGGTTAAGTATCTTGTGTCATGTATTAGGGCATATTATTGGTTGATGGGAACCTGAGTTTGAAAGTTCAAATCATCTAAGATTCAATAATTAAGAAAGGGTGATTACAGTGTCTCACTGGTTGGAAAGATTATGACATTTTAAAAGGATTCTGGGAAACTGCAACATTTGTGCATGACCCTGATTTGATTGAGGAGTTTCATGATAGATTCACCCAATAGCATTTCATATGTCTTGGTAGCACAGGACTTCTGGGAGGCTACTGTAAGGATTCACATTTCGTCATGTCAGGTACAGCTACCTTTCCTGAAAGACAGAACAAAGAGCAACCAGTGACATGCACGAGATGGGAAACAGAACAAGCATAGGTATGTGGAAAAGGTGGAAAACAGGCCTTTGGAGGCTGGAGTATAGAATATTGGTAGGACACAGGAAATACACAGGTAAAGGAGATGGTAGCATGAGAAAGGTTCCTGTGCTATAAAGGCAGAGTTAGCAATAGACAGTTTGCCTCACAACATCTTATGTATTGTAAGGTTATAACCGGATTGTACCAGTTCACACCTGACTTAATTCATCCTTCATATTTGTTTTATACTTTCCCTTGGTTCCCCTTATTTTCAGAGTTTGAGCTGTATGCCTATGCCTTGTTATCTTTCTTTTTGTGCTGCAGAGGTCCGTTTGGCTCTCCTGTGTTCCAGGGTTGAATCCCAGTCACCTTTGGGATCACTAGTGTCTGTTCCTTTAGGAAAGCAGGTAAGACCTCAAAAGAAGATGGTGTACCTAATATGCCAAGTTGAAGCAGTAGTTCACTAAAGATTTAACTGAATACATGTTTTGTAGCATTGTGCCTATAGGGATTACCCAATCGAACCATTTGAACAATTGCCTTGGCCATAAACTACACCTCCTCAGCTATGAACCATAGGCTCCGGCTGCTGTAGACGTCACTCCAGATCCTCTGTTTGTCTCCCTCCCCTCTTCTGCCCTGCAGGTATACTTGGGAATGGGTTCATCTTTGCCTTCCCAGGGTATATTATATAGGAATTTAGGGATTCACATTGAAAACCAGCTGTGTGATCTCCACTTCCAGACACCAAAATTATCTTTCCTTTGCCCTGTTGACAGGAATACCCAGCAGGGCAGTGGCCACAGAAAGCCACTCTGTTCTCTATGCAGACCCTGATGATGCTATTAACACCTTTTCTTGACAGCTATGGACTGGGGGTATTATTATATAGGAATTTAGGGATTCACATTGAAAACCAGCTGTGCGATCCCCACTTCCAGACACCAATATTATCTTTTCTTTGCCCTGATGACAGGAATCCCCAGCAGGGCAGTGGCCACAGAAAGCCACTCTGTTCTCTATGCAGACCCGATGGCGCAATTAACACCTTTTCTTGACAGCTATGGACTGGGGGTATTCTAATAATTAGCAAAAAGTCTGATGAGTGATTTTCTAGTTGGATTTAGGGCAAGTTAGGCGATTATATATTTTTGTACATAAAGCAGGCCTTTACAAGGAAAATACTGATTTATCCTGCGCAACAATTAGCACTTCTGAAGTCTATTACTTCAAAGATGTACCAATTACAAACAGTGCATGCCACACTTTTACACCTGATGTTCCCAGACCCCGTGGGGTCCACTGACCATTTGAAGTGGTGACTTATTTCTTTATACATAGGCTCTATACATGCCAAAAAGGTATTATTATGGCATGAGCTTGTTGCAATTTGGCCCACAGCAATTCGCGACTGCAGCATGATGGTGCAAAGCGACACTCGACCACAAGAGACATCTGATTCTTATTTTACTTGTACTGTTAGTGCACATTTTAGCATGGCCTTTCATAAAGTCAAATATGCCAAATGGTGTTAGCCAATTACTCGCTATATCATAGAGGTCAAAGCACATATACTAGTAGATGTTTAAAAGCCTCCTAGTGCCCAGAGATTCAAATACCCTAGAAAAGTAGTCCATAAAAATGAAAACAAGCACTGGAAATGCAATATGTCTCGCATTTGTTTAAGTTAGAGCTATTGCCATTATAAATGCAAAAAATAGTGCTAAGGAAGGAACCATGTTTTAGACAATGACATTAAAGTATGCAGGGGTTTCATTTCATGCACAATAAAAGGCCATTACTTTATGATATTTCGACCATCCAGGCAGAATTATAACCACTTTATATCAAAATCTGTTTTATTGAATTTTTATCATCACAGGGAGGGCAATAAGTGCATTACATGAGCAACAAACACCATAAATACATTTCGCCCTGTTATACAGATAGCAGTTGACGGATACAGCTTTCACAATAGGTCCATGGCGAAGTAATGTTGGCAAGAGACACGGCTTTATCGTGGCCCGTTGCATTCACATCTTTGCGGTGCTTTACAGTTGACCCTCCCGTGAGAGGAACAGAAAAAGGAAACTTAAGTGTTTCTAAGAAAAAAAAAAATTCAGAACAAAACCTTATCTGAGATGTCATGGTGCTAACTTGAAAAGAAAAGACATAAAAAGTGAAGGGAGAAGGTGAGCGCGGGGGGGGGAGCCCCAGACCCCCAACTTGGGTGATAGCCGCGCCAATAGGAGGACTGGTCCAAGTGGAGGTATTAAATGAGGAACAGGTTGAGGGCCCTGAGCCGCGGGTGACAAGCTGTCAAAGGAAGCCCCTCCGATAAATAGGAGACCAGCGGGGACCAAATGTAATCAAAACATTTCCTGGTGTCTTCAATTATATCAGTCATGCGTTCCAGAGCTAAAACCCTCCAGAGCCTCGCATGCCATTGGGTTAAAGATGGGGCCTCGGGCATCTTCCACGCTGCAGCGACTGCTATTTTGGCGGCCCCCAAACACAGCCACATCACTGATTTGTCCCCCTGCGTCTGTCGTTTCAACTTGGGATCACGGACCCCCAGTAGAACTTGCTCCATGGAACTGGGGATGGGATAGCCCAAGATAAGTTTAATTTGGGACAAGATTTCCTTCCAAAAAGGTTTAATAACAGGACAGTCCCACCAAATATGCTTAAAATCGCCCAACAGCCCACACCCCCTCCAGCACCGATCCGACGAGCCGGGGAAAATCTTATGGAGTTTCTGAGGGTACAGGTACCAATCGTACATGAGTTTATAGTGTGCTTCCCTGAGATACATGGAGCGGTTGAATTTCACAATGTCTTTCCCTAAGTGTTCCCAGTGCTTATCCTCCAAAGGAGTCCCTATAATAGCGTCCCAGAAGCGTTTGTAACGCAGCACCGTTCTAGGACTCATCGATTGGATTAACGCATAGAGATAGGAGATACATCCTTTGGAGGAGGAGCCAGATTGAGCGAATTTCTCAATAGGGAGCAACTTCCTGGTGGCGGCCAGCCGCACCGAGGGCTGCAGCACCCAGTGTTTCAGCTGCAAGTAGTGGTATTCTTCTTTGGCGGATAGTGCAAATTGCTTCTTGCATTCTTGAAATGTGAGGAATTCCCCTTTGTCAAATAGATGAGAGATCATGTGGCACCCGCCCTCCCTCCAAGCCTCAAAGGGACCTTCTGATAGTGCAGAGGGGAATGCGGCATTAAAATGTATAGGCGTGTGAGGTGAAGGGAAGGTAGTGAGAAGTAGTTTGTTAGTGAGGATATCCCAAACCTCAAGCGTAGTGGACGTGGGTGTGCTAATATAGGCGTTGAGGGGTCTGTCGTGCTTCGGCTTCCAAAGAAGGTCCCAAATGGTGCGTCCCGTGATCTGTCTGTCTATATGAAGCCAATGCTTCTCCGAGGCCCGCAGCGACCATTCCGTGATTACCCTCATTTGTGCCGCTTGGTAGTAGGACTGAAAGTTCGGTAAGGCCAAGCCTCCGTCTTTGCGAGGTCTAATAAGCAAATTATAGGGAAGCCGTGCTCGCTTCCCCTGCCAAATAAATTTGGTGTGCATCTGCCGCAACTCTTTAAATAGCCCTCCTTCCACCGGAATAGGCAGTCCCTGGAAAAGGTACAGTAAGCGAGGGAGAACATTCATCTTAATGGCATTGATCCTACCCAACCAGGTGATATAGGTCACACTCCACTTTCCCAGGTCCGACTTTAGTTGTCGCAAAAGAGGGGGGAAATTGGCTTTGTATAGGTCTCGTATTCGAGGAGTCAGCTTCACCCCTAAGTAAGTGATCTCCCTGCTAGTACAGCGGAACGGTGAACCCTCCTCAATCCCGCGCCACTCCTCCTTTGGAATTGTGAGGTTCATAAGGAAGGATTTGGTCAGATTGACCTTAAATCCCGCCACTCGTTCAAACGCCTCCTACTCCCCCTGGACAGCCGGTAGAAAGACTATAGGGTTTGTCACTGGCAGAAGCACGTCATCGGCAAATAACGAAATCTTATGGTCATCGGAGCCGAAGCGTATGCCTTGGATCTCCTGGTTCCTTCTGATCCAAAGGTCCAGAGGTTCAATGCTTAAGGCAAAAAGGAGCGGGTATAAGGGGCAGCCCTGTCTTGTCCCGCGAGCCAATCGGAAGGAAGAAGAGGCCACCCCATTAACAAGGACCCTAGAACTGGGAGAATGATAGTTAGCGCGCACCATCCCTATAAAAGCGTCATTGAAACCAAAGCGCTGGAGCACTTGAAATAGAAAGGACCATTCTACGCGGTCAAAAGCTTTCTCCGCATCTAGCGAGAGAAGCGCTGCTGGGATATTTTTCTTGTGAGCTTTTTCAATAATATGGATGATACGCCGCAAGTTATCGTGGGTTTGACGACCCTTAATAAAGCCGGACTGATCCGGATCTATGAGACCCGGGAGAATGGTTTCGAGACGAGTGGCCAGTATTTTGGAGTAAATCTTTGCATCGAGGTTGAGAAGAGCAATTGGGCGGTACGACGAACAGGCCGAGGGATCTTTCCCTGGTTTTAGGATCACTGCCACAATGGCTTCCCCCATGGAGGGAGTGACCTGTTGCGTGGTGGCAATAATGTTAAATAAGATAGTTAAGAAGGGAACGAGCTCCGGTGCGAAAGTACGATAGAAGTGGGCTGAGAAGCCATCCGGCCCTGGCGCTTTCTGGAGTTTGAGAGAATCGATTGCCTTCTGTACTTCCTCAGCTGTTATAGGCTTCGCCAATTCTTCGTTGGAGCTCGCCCCTACCTGAGGAAGGTCTAGAGAATCCAAGTACACCGACAGGTCGGGCGTCCCTGGGAGCTCTGAGGTGTAAAGGGTTCTATAGAAATCCTCAAATGCCCCCGCCTTCCCCTCTTCTGACCTATGAGAGACATCCTTCTCGTCAATTATGAGTTTAACATACTCTTTCTCCTGTTTGGCCAGTAATTGGCGAGCCAATAGGGACCCCACTTTATTTCCGCCCTCATAACCCCGAGATTGTAGACGTAAGATGGTCTTCTCTGCTCTATTGGTATAAATGGCCTGTAGCTTTCCCTTTAGGTCTGTAACCCGCCGTAGGGCCAGTGCCGAGGGGTTGGCCTTATGGGTCTGTTCTGCCATTGTGAGGTCTCGTTCCAGTTGGAGGTGCTCCGCACATTGCTGAGCTCGTAAAGTAGTGGCCAGCTCAATGCACTTACCGCGAACCACTGCCTTGAGAGCGTCCCAGGTAGTTGCATGGGAAGTAGCCTCAGGGACGTTCAGTTCAAGAAAGTCTCTAAAGGCCATTCTTAGTTCATCGCGGAGGAGTCTATCCCTGCAGAGGAAGTTAGGGAAAAACCATCAGGCTTGTTTCAGACGCGGATTGGGCCAAGTGATCGACACCTCCAAGGGGGCATGGTCCGACAGGCGGATTGGGTGAAATTGGGCTTGCAGTATAGAAGGAAGAAAGGATTGGCTCATAAAAACATGGTCGATACGGGAATACGTCCTATGTGAATGAGAGAAGAACGAGTAATCTCGCGTCGTAGGATTGGTGTCCCTCCATACATCCATCAACCCCATTAGTTAGAGCTGTGAACGCATCGCCTTTCCAAACGCCCCTCCCGGAGCCCTATGTGAGTGTGTCGTGTCCATGTCAAGATCCCAGACTAAATTGAAGTCCCCCATGAGGATTATGTCCCCCTGAGCAAAATTCTCCAGAGCCATTAGGAAAGAAAGAAAGAACGAAATCCTGTTGACCCACGTTAGGGGCATAGAGAACAGCGAATGTACATTGGCGGCCTCGTAGTTCTCCCTTGACCATTAGGAACCTCCCATTTTTGTCAGTTTTGGTGTCGGAAGCCTGAAAGGGGACCCCTGAGTGAAACAACAGTGCCACCCCATTATGTTTCGAAGAGTGTGAGGATCGGAATATGAGGGGATAAGCTTTGTGACGGAGCCTGTGATCATCAGATCTTTTGAGGTGCGTCTCCTGTAGAGCCACTATTTGGACATTGTGATCTATCATGTATTTCCAGAGTCGCTGGCGCTTGTTAGGAGAATTTAGAACCCGGGCGTTCCAAGATACCATTCTAACCGCCATGTGTGTTGTAAAAAGGAGGTTTCCCTAGAAGCAGAGGCCCCCACCGACGAGACCCAGCTGAAACCCTCCCTCCATGTCCCCGCCCACAACCAATAAAAATATAGGCACCATGACATCTAACCAAAGTAAAAAACCTCAACAAACATTTAAAATGAGTGTGTGGGGTCCCCCTCCTAGAGGGGAATCCCAAAAACAAGATACTCTCTAGGAGCATCACCATTTCCCATCCCCCAGCCCTTGTCATAGCAAAAATCAAGGCATTCGTTGCTCAGAGAAACATTCCGCCCCCCCCCCAAACCGAGCATTTGCCACCAAAGAACCTAAGAACTATGTAAGGAGTAAACTTGACTATGTCCCATGTGAACATCTCCAACTGGCAGTATTGAGCAAACCCCGTGCATCACCACCCGACTCCCCAGACCCACCCCCCCGTCGTCGGGATGTGAAACACCCCTTAACCTGACACCCCAATTACAGTTAGCTCAAACTTGTCCATGTCAGGCGCCAGGAGTAGAGGCTCAGGTGTCGTCCGGGCTCTCACGTCCCCCCCGAATGCAGAAGATGCAAGTCCTCCACTCCATCCAGATCTCCAAAAACTTCCCACCTAACCTACTCATGGGTGCAGAAGAGAGGCGAGTAAAAACAGCCCCCCAGGACAGTCGTACCGACCATCAGAGGGATGCCCGGGTGGCCAACACTCCGACAGTACCAGGCAATGGGGATCTCGCTGCTCTCTCGCACATTGGCCTCATTCTGGAGCTTTAGCATTTTTCCTGCCCATTCTGCGCCATTGTCCGCCGCTGCGTCGATCTGGACGGCCTTCCTCCACGGGATCTGGTGAAGCTTTGGGAAGTTCCAGACCCAGCAAATCCGCCGCCTCCGAGAGATCCACGCAATGCTGCTGCTTGTTTTGCCACAGGAAGGCAATCCCGAAGGGGTATGTCCATCGGTACCTGATGTTCTTCTCTCTGAGGTGTTCAGTAACAGGTCTGAACTGTTGGCGACGCATAAGAGTGGCCTGAGCGACATCCTGATAGAGGGTGCACGTGGTGTTTTGAAAGGTAAGTGTGTCGGAGGCCCTAGCTTTTTGCAAGACTAGGTCTTTTATCTTGAACGAGCTAAACTTAGTCAGGACATCCCGTGGGCGACGGTTCTCCCCTAGGAGGTGTGGACCAACTCTGTGCACTCTTTCCAACCGGACCTCCGGGCCATCCCCAAGGGCAGAAGAGAAGAGGCCCACCATGAACGCCTCCAAGTCCGGTCCCTCGCAGCCCTCCTCCAGGCCCCGGACTCTGATATTGTCGTGGCGAGAGCGATTTTCCAAATCCTCGCATTTGAGTAGTGAATCGCGAAGGTGCCTGCGGAGATCACCCGTGCTTTCTTCCAGAGACGTAAGCCTACCCACCACCTCCTGTTGTTGCGCTTCCAGATCAAGTGTACGTGTACCCACGGAGTCCACATCCGCTTGGACAGTCACTAGTTTCTCACGCACCTCCGCGCGGAAGGTTTCGAAGGAGGCTTCCATATCTGCTTTGATGTCTGCCCGTAGCTCAGTGCGCAACTCCTGCTTGAAGTCGCGCAAGGAGGATAAGAGATCTTCTCGGGTCAACGCCATGGTCGCACCCTCCTCCGCCGTCCCCCTAGCAGCTGATGTGAAATAGTTTGAAACCCTGTTATTGGGGTTCTTCTTGGGTGGCATAGGGTGCTCTCCGCACGGTCAGCACTCGGCCGCCCCCCGGTACGTGTAATTTGCACCTTCTCAGCAGCCGCTAGCAGGGATCCCCTTGCTCACTCCTCCGCTCTAGGCACCACGCTACCTCCCCGCTCCTGATGCCAGGCCAAGTCTGCTTCCGGCGCCCCACCTTTCATCCCCCGCAAAACAACATGCACCGATGGTGCCGAGCGTCCACCTCAGCGCACTCCTTGACCTCTTCCAGCGGGGTACTTATCCTCACTTCCAAGCGCCTAGCCGGGGTCACAAACTAGCTAGGAAAGATGGCTCGGCAGCCATGCCAGGGTCAGGCAACTCTCCTCCAAGCAACTCCAGTGGAGATCTGTCCCCCCCCGAATGGCTGCTTTGTCTCAGCTTAGTGTCAGTTTATATGCAGCCTCGTGAGGCAAGGGGCAAGCAACTTCTCCAAAGCCCCCCCTGGGGCACCGCCAAAGACCCAAGGTGAATGCAGACTTACTCAGTGTGGTGGGGTCTGGATCTGCCGAATCGAGCGCCGCCGGGCCTTCTGTTAATTGCAAATCCGGGGGGGGGGGGTAGTTCAGCAGTGTGCAAGGCGGCCGTTACATGCGAAACCGCCAAAGCCGGCCTGGCGCGAACCTCTCGCCGCAGCCATCCGCCATCTTGTGCAAGTCTCGGGCGATTCCGCGCACCCCCGCAGGCCGCCCCCGGAGGTCCCCTGGGAGCCCGGACACACAGGCGCGCTCCTCCACTATCGCCGGCGGTAAGGTCGTCTAGAATGCAGCCTCAGGAAGCTGCCTCTGGAGCTCAGCAGTCCCGCGCTCTCGCTCTCGGGGCCCGGGTGTCCGTCTTTTCCCTCCGGGCCGCCGCACCGCCACTTTCTCTCCGGGCCTCGACCTAGTGCGCTCCGGGTCCCTAAATGGTGCCGACAGTTCCCCCGGAGTCAGCGCCACAGCTGCAGCTCAAAGCGGCATCCGCCAAGCCGGGAAAACGCCTCGTTGCCTCGTTATTAGCAGGGCCTGGGAAGGAGCCGATCGGAATCACGTCCGATCGGCCATGTTGGTTGGCCACGCCCCTATAACCACTTTAATGTTGAATACAGCAATCCACAGCTGAACTTTAGAAAAGTATTTGGTATTGTTCTGAACCTCTTGTGCAGAGTTTGCGGCAATCTTTTAAAGTTTTGAGACTGAAAACAGGTTTTAATTTCTTTTGGAAGTGTGGCAATATATGCAACAGATACTGGGTTGAGGGGCAAGTATGCACCATCTATAAATGTGTGGTGGCCAGAATAGTGTTGCAAATTGTCCAGTGAAGGCATAACGAAACGTCTATCACTTGGCAATTCAAGATTACCATAAAATGCATGTGTACTTTATACATGCTACATTAGATGTGCACTTTATACAGCTTGTAAAAAGTAAAACGTGTAGCTTGAGACAGCATAGCTATTGCAGAGTTTGCACAGAGGTTATATGCCTGCACCCGAGACAGCAGAGCTATCCAGAGGTTGCAAAGTGTTAAAGGTTTACACCTTAGACAGCAAGGCTTTCCCTCAGGTTACCTAATGATAAAGCGGGTGCAAATGGGAGAAAAGCTATGCCTCAGGAAGCACATCAGTTAAAGGCTTGCATCTTAGCAGGACAGTCTTACAAGTTCCACAGAAGACATAGTGGGTGAAAGCAAGACAAAAGAGCTACTGAAAAGAACCCACAGGTGTCAAAGGCTTGCAACTTGGGCAGAAGGGTTGTCTTTCAGGTTAGATGATACAGCGGGTGGAATGAGAGTTATCTGTCTATAGGCTTTCACGTAGATTGTGGGGCTGTTGGTCTGGATAACTAGTGATACTGTTGGCGTAAATGAGAGATGAGTTGGCTCTCAGGATACACTGGATTGAAAGGCTTGCACGTAGATTGCAGGGCTGTCTCTCAGGTTACGTATATGATAGTGGGCCTAAATTAAAGATAAGCTGTCTCGTAGAATGTACTTGAATGAAAAGTTTGTGCCTGTTTCTCAGGCTACATAACTGTCTCTCTGGGTACACAGTAGGTGCAAACGAGACAGCGGGCGTATCCCTTGGGGTGCATAGGTGCTGCAGGTAGATGCTTCCCTCTTCAGGGACTGCAGACTTCTAATTATCAGAACATACTTTAAAACAGAAAATAAAAGAATAAAGCACTGCAAATGTGTTTAGAGGTGCCTTAATGACCCCGACTGATAATTTAAGTAAACAAAAACAGAAAATCCATGTTAAGAATTTATTTAAACGATTTACATCAAGTTATATTCAAGTACAATGTCTGCCCTTTGCAGATCCTGAAAGAGCCTGAAAACGTAAAGAAACTGCCGAGATATTTCTCTGGGGCAGTTAGCAACCCTATAGAAACTGTTTAGATTTGCAATAGTCAGAATGTGTAAAACTCATTTGACTCGCTATGGGTGACATGATTCACTTTAGCCACGACATAGAAAGCACGATATGGTAAGTATAACGTTTAATATTTGAAAAACAGGCTCAATAGATGCATTAATATGTGCACTGGGCCTCTAAGGGGCTGCTCGATGCATTTTTACGAATCACTGTCCTAAACGCAAACTGGTTCGTAAGACTGAACCAGTATGGAATGATTTTTTCACAATATGAATGTAATTTAATGCAGCCACAGTAAAGCATTTAACAACATATATTTTTGCAGCATGTCTTCAACTACAAAGATAGCGCAGGAACGAGCAACATCACAATGTAAACACAATGGTTTCCCACCGAGCACATTCAACAGATTCAACTGGGTGGTACCGAGTCCAGGCTCTGTACCTTATTTGTTAGCAGAACTTACATCTGGGTAGGTGGGGAGGGGACAACATCACTAGAGGGTGCAATTAATAAACTTTCTACACCTTTGTGTTACAACTAACGGCATGAAAATAATTTGATCTTCCTTTCTGCAACGAAACGTCATATTTTGCTACATCATTAAGTGCAGAAAAGGGGAAGGATAAGAGAAGGACATTTGGGGGCTTCACGATCGTTTTGAAAATACTCCCCCATCCTACTAACATTTAAATACGCACAAAGAGCTGATGTGTGTTTTCAGTGTGTGAAGGGGAACGAATCACTGAGACTCAGTAAGAGCTTAGAGGAAGCGTTATCTCCAAAGTGGCAACCTTTTTCCCGCTCGAGAGAAAACGTTACAAAAAAACATTACGCTGGTCCACGTATCCCTAAGCTGAAAGGAATGCGAAAATAGTTCTTCCAAACAATAGATATGGCCTGAAAGCGGAACAGAACTGTACTCAGCCAGTGCTCCTCTGCCTTCACCGGAAGTGACTTATCGGCTGCAGGAACCATTTAGGAGGCAGCAAAGAAGATCGACACTAGAGTCGGCATATGGTAAGTAGGAGGTGGGAAAAAAGTGGTTCTATTGTTAACTGCAGGTCTTGCAGACAGCGCATATGCGCTGATGCTCGCCCTAAAAAAAATATGGAGACCACACACAAGTTTGATTCATACACATTTTTTTCAAATATTGCTTGATGTTCATTAGCTCACATCCTTGTGTTAAATGCTTATTATCCTGTCCGAAAGCCATAATTGTAAATTCTACTCCACTGCCATCATTTTCAGGCATGTCTGAGCCATCAGTTTAAAAACTAGTTAATGGTCAATATTTCAAATCCTGGCTGATATTGACATTATCGCTAATGTGTCTGATAGTGTGGCTTCCTACATGCTGCAAGCAATGTTGTGGTACACAATGTCTTCTGTCTTCGGTTTGGGCTGTTCACACTGACTTCGACGTCTGTGCGTGTTGGCTCATTAGCGATTTATGTGATATTAGAACATTGGAATGTTGGGAGCTCCATTGTAGACAATGGAGTGCTCCCTGCTTCTACGGGCCGGTAAAGGCCCGCAGAGCAACATTCCAATGTTTTACAAAGGCCTCTCGGAGCTCGAGGGAATTTAAATCCCCTCGAGCTTCGAGAGGCCTTTGTTTTATTTGTTAGAACATTCTGCCCTCTAGTGGCAGAATGTTCTAATAGCCTTATAGCCCTTCGTAGCAGGGCTATACCGGCTATTAAAGTCCCGGTCCCTTGTTAACGTCCCTCGCCTTCGGCTCGGGCCTTTAACGCGGGAGCGGGCCTTTAATAGCCGGTATAGCCCGCTACGTTCTTTCCATTTATATTCTTGGTGCTCCCTTTATTTGCTTACGCATTTCTTTACATCCTTCAGTCATTCCTTGCATTACGTTTTGTACTAGACTTGCTTTGAACAAGCAAATTTATATGTACATGTTTTTTAACTCTTCCCCTTTTTTGCTGTATATTGTTTAGTGGGTGTTGTCTTTAAAATAGTTTTCTTGTAATTTTCATTTTATAGAAGTGGAGTAAGTGTGGTTATGCACAGCAGATTTAGATTTTTTTCTTTGCTTTTTATGGTGGACATTCTCAAACCCTTATGCTTGTCAAGGCTGGGTCCAGTGGCTCAAGGCTTCCACTCTGGAAACCTGCGTTTGACCTCACAGCCACAGGTTCAAATCCTGGCAGATCCACTCAGCCTTTCGTCCTTCCAAGGTTAATAAAATTAGTACAATTGAACTCAGTAATAATAAACACCTGGTATTCAGCTACCAGATGCCCCAAGAGGAGAACAAGTGCATTTAATATATGTGTTATGTTAACATAACTGCATCAGCCTCTTGCCAGGTTGGCAAATACTGTGTAAATTGCTACTTCTACTCAAAGTGATATAGTATCTGCAAGTTTAGGGGGATTTTGTATTTATTTTTGGCTACGCAATTGCTTATTTGCATGGTCAGTCACCTCCAGCTTTGCTTGATCAGACCCTTTGAGTTTATCTAAATAAGAGACAGCGCGCTAAACGCTTTGGTTTGATTTGTCTTGGTTCTTTTCATTTCAGCTGCAATTAGTAGCCATCTAAAGTGTTGCAGCGTAAAAGTTTATTCTTTACACGACACAGAAAACGATTATGACAACGAAACTCTACTGTGCACTTTGCACACGTTTAGAAAAACAACATGGAAACTGAGAATAGATGAAGTACCAGCACCGTAAGGGGTCGCCAGAAGTCACAGTTGCGACCTCTTAGCTTGCCCCCTGCTACCCCTTGCACTGCCTTTGCGACCCCTGGCCTCAGAGGTGGCTAAATCAGTGCCAAGAACACAGGGGTGTCTTGCATTATCAGAGTCATGCTCTAACCTCGTTTTCTGCTCATGTTTATTACATTAATAGTGAATAATAGGTTATTATTCACTATTAGTGTAATAAAAGGTGGAGCAGCAAGATCTGGACCTTCATTGGCATCTTAGATAAGAAAAATAAAATGGTTTTAATGTATGGTGTGTGCGTGCATGTGGGTGAGAGTGAGTTTGGGTGAGAGAGCATGTATATGTGTGAGCATGTATGTTTGTATATGGGATTGTGGATGTATGTGTGTGTCAAAATAAGTGAGTGAGAGAGTGTGGATGAGTGATTCAGATTGATAGTGAGTGCACAAGAGTAGGTAATAACGAATTAATGCAAGTCAGTGCTAATGATAGACTGAGTGTGAATAAGTGAATGTAAGTGAGCACGTTATGCTTGCAGATCTGCTGTTGGCAAGTTGCTTGTGATGGCATATTGGTAGAAACATTTGGCAT
Organism: Calotriton arnoldi; assembly: GCA_963921515.1. Classification (NCBI taxonomy): domain Eukaryota; kingdom Metazoa; phylum Chordata; class Amphibia; order Caudata; family Salamandridae; genus Calotriton; species Calotriton arnoldi. Next base: position 636,331 of record CAWUFW010000954.1, read on the forward strand.
ATGGGAAGACAACTGTGGCATGGTCATGGGGTCATCCATGAAAAATGAGGTCCTTGACATAGTAGACATAACCTTTGACATAAGGGACCTACATAGTGCAAGAGAAGCAGTATTGGGAAAATTTTGGTACTGGCATGCATATTGTATGTAATGTTGCAAATGAGCAAAAGGGGCCACCATGGCAAATGCTGATCCTAGCATGGAGGCAATCTTTGACATAAGATGTTTTAAAAACATAATTGGGTGAAGTCATGTCAGATTTCAGTAGCTTGGCACACCATGAAAGGACTTGAATATTTAGTGAGTGGTTTTTTAGAGCCTATGGCTTTTTTAGCAAAATTATGTGAAAGTTGTGCACTAAAAGCCCTTTTTTTTAAAAACGTCTCTCAGGGAGCCTCTCCCCCCTTTGTTCTCCCCTAGAAGAATATATAATATAATATAGTAGCCTTAAAAAATCTGCTCCACATCTATAAAGAATCGATAGGCAAAGCTAAGGCCAAATACCTTGAGGAGACCATCTTACATTCAGCTAATAAATCTCAAACCTTATTTAGCTTAGTAAGAGGCTTGTCCAACCCAGACTGCGCAAAGCCTAAAATTCCGGCATCACAAGAATTATGTGATGAATTAGCAGTCTTTTTGAGGAAAAAATCAATAAAATTTTAAATGGACTAAAGTCCTCTACGGATGATGATGCGCTCCGGTTTATTGGTAATGACACCTTAATAAACTGTGACATAAATGAAAGGAACATACGACATTTTTGGATCAATTCCAGATTCCCTCAAAAGAGGAATTTAATGTAATTGCAGCTGGCATCTCCTCAGGTTCCCCTATGGACCCACTTCCACATAAGTTCTGGAAACTGTTTGGTAGTGAACTTTTTCCACATCTGTATCAAATCTGTTGTCAATCCCTAACTAATGGGGTAGTACCGGATTGTTGGAAAAAGGCGGTGGTTTCTCCACTGTTAAAAAAGGCTACACTGGATCCCCAATGTCCTTCCAATTACAGACCCTTCTCCCTGCTACCGTATCCGATTAAGATCTTGGAGAAGGTAGTGAGTAAATCTCTCTCAAAATTTGTTGAGGATAATGAGTTGCTGGACGAAGTCCAATTTGGATTTCGCCCTGCACATGGAACCGAGACTGCCTTGGTGGCAGTCTTGGATGACCTGCGAATGCGGGCCGACAGTGGTCAGACAGCCTTTTTAGTGCTGCTTGACATGTCGGCCGCATTCGATACGGTTAACCACTGTATCCTGATTAAGAGAGTAGTGGAGATGGGTGTTACGGGTAGGGCTCGGGACTGGCTGTACTCTTTTCTCTCTAATAGGCAGCAGGCAACCCTGTCGCCATTTACCTCTCAGAATAGAGATGTTAAATATGGGCTTCCACAGGGCTCGGCTATCAGCCCGATTTTGTTTAATCTTTATCTTCGACCACTTATTATTTTAATTAAATCATTTGGCATTGATGTCATAAACTATGCGGACGACACTCAGCTTGTCTTCTCTGTTGAGGGCAACAAAGCAGTGCCTTTAGAAAAATTCCACAACTGTATGCATAGAACAGCAGAATGGCTGAAAGAGAACTCATTGCAATTTAATGGGGAAAAAACTGAAATTCTGTGTTGTACCGCAGGTAAAATTCAGCGACCACTCCCAGTAGACGTTTGGCCAGGCACGGCCAACAACTCCGTATTGCCCGCTAGTACAGTGCGCAATTTAGGAGTGATGCTGGATAGCAATCTACAATTAGATTCCCAGGTGAATAAAACGGTGAACACCTGTCTATCTCTGCTCCGAGCTCTTCGGAAGATTCTCCCGTTTTTACCTATTCCTACTAGACCTCAAGTGGTGCGGACTATAGTTCTAAACAGATTGGATTATTGTAATGCACTCCTTTTAGGTGCCCCAGCGTCCCTGATAATAAAATTGCAAAGAGTGCAGATCATGGCGGCTAAGTTGGCGCTAAACCGACCGCGTAGAGCCTCAGCCTCACTGGTGTTGAAGGACCTACATTGGCTGCCTATTGCGCAAAGAGTCCAATTTAAGGCACTCTGTATTGTCTATAGGGCAATACATAAAACCGGACCTAAATTGTTGCAAAGGAAATTTGTATGGTATTCCCCTGTTAGATACTTGCGTTCTTCTTCTGCTAACTTGGTTTGCGTTCCCCATGTCAGTAAAGTGCGAATGGGTGGCAGATCTTTTAGCTTTACAACATCTAGACTTTGGAACGCTTTGCCCCCGGAACTTAGACAACTGAACACCTTGTCACGCTTCAGGAAGGAATTGAAAACCAGACTGTTTCCTAGAGACTGACTCCTGCCTATCTCAGCTTAGTTACGTGCAGTGGATGATTTGGTAACTTAAGCGCCAGGATACCCTTGGGGTGGCAGCTGCGCTATATAAGTGTACCTTACATTACATTACATTACAATATTAATTATGCAATTATGTTAATTATGTTAAGCAATTTTAAGTATTGTGATGCCATCAGGATTAAAGTTATGTGACATCACTTCTTGGGACGATGCAGGGCCAAAGGTCATATGATGTCTCTTCCTGTGACATCATCAAGGTCAAAGGGTATATGATGTTCGGTTCATGGGCAATACGACATTGGTGCTCCTGACAACTGCATATGGGGAGATATGGTTCAGTCTGCATCAAAAAACAACCCAGGACTACCTCCCTTTTTCTGTTGGTACTTGATCGTACCAAGCTGGAAAGCTAAATGAATACGAATAAAAACAGCTTTAGTGCCAAAGACACAGAAGCACTTCATTTTCATCCAGTGAACATGGACCAGCAATACTAGTTGTTGGCCTGGCTCCATTTAATTTTTCAGCCTATCATATTCTATGGAGTTGCTGTGGTGGCATATATTTCTTTGCTTCTGCACACTGTTGTCTTCTGCAGAGCTAGGCCACAACAATTTTGCTTGCAGGCTGGAACACTCACAGACCATTCCCAAGAAGCTAAACTCTCTTCTGTGAATCTCAAAGTGCTCTCTCATTCTAGATTTATTTCTTTCCAACACAGTCAGAAATTTGTACGTACAAGGATTTAGTGGCCAAATGCCACTTCGGGGGGTATGCAGTGAGGTACTGGTATTAGTTTTCCTTGGGCAGCTTCTGCAACAATACAATTAACATACAGGACAGCATATGACAGAACACATGCAATGTGTGAAGTATAAAAAAGGAGAATTTAGGTCCATAGTGTTATAATCAATGTCCAAGACCTCAGGATACACACATTGCGCTTGTGCACTCTGAAGGACTCAAACAATCAGTAGATTTGTAGAGCACTACTTGTCACCAGTGAGGATATCCAGGCGCTGGCGGAGTCCAGTTCATTAGCCAAATAGCAAGGTCTTCAGGGACTTTCGAAACTCTGGAAGAGATGGGGAGGTCCATAGATAAAAGGGTAGCTCGTTCTATGTCTTCGCTGCTAGGTAGGACAAAAAGCGACTTCCGCATCTGCTACGTTGGATGCAGGGGGTGAGGGTTAGAGAAAGTGACGCGGAGAGGAGGTATTCAGTGAGACTATTGTTATGGATGAACTTGATACAGCAATGGCAGAGATATCAGCACTTGCTTGGGCCCTGTTTGATCTCTTTTCACCAACTGAATTGTTTCTGCTCCTTGTGTCGCAGCAACAGAAAAGCTCTGGCAGGATGCCTGGTTCCTGAAATGGCTTGCATGTGAGGCTCCGGCCTACTCGCACAAGCTCCTACATCCCTTCCCAGTGGAAAACACTTATCTAAATAGGTCTCTTTACTTTTATTTTAATAATTCATGGTAGGTCATGGAAGGAGTGTGATAGTTGACTGGCATATAAGTGTCAGATTAGGACCTGTTAAGTGGGGAGTAATGATTTCATTTTTTGAGGGTTTGGATGCTTTCAGGGCTCTCCAGGACGGCACACGTTTATGTAATACAGTAGTGGCACTTCTGCGATGCTGTTTGTTTTTTTCTTTTAATTTTACTGATGTTCATAAACATTGGGAAGTTTTTTAACATATGGGGTATTTAACATGACATAATGAACATTCTACATTGTGTTAACCATTTTTTAACCAATGGAGCATGCATTTAGAGGGGTAAACAACCTATTTCTGTAGTTTTAATTCCTTTGACTTGTGAATATCTTGTTGTTCATGATCAAATGCGAGGGGAACACAATGCCTGCCTTCTGAGTAGATCAGATTGAGTGATTTTATGATGTTTCTGAACATGAGGTGAAATTCAGTCAATCAGAACGCCCGTTTTGCTTGTTAAAAATATGTTTGTGTTTACCAGCAACTAATAGTTAAATGCATGGACCAGTGTCCCTTAATTTTTTTCGTTGTGATTTGAAAATATTTAGCAGAAATGTCCTTTGTGAAGTCTACATTAAATGTAATTAACACTTTGCCCCGCGCCTCCCTTTACCCCACGATTTTCTCTCCCCTTATCACTCTGCCCTCCCATTATCAAACTTCAACATATTTAGCAGGGTCAAAGTATTAATCTGGTGCAAATTGGAATAGGGGCAAAATCAGGATGCAGGAATTAATGTGCTCTAGAGTGTGGTGTCAAGCTAAAATACAGAGGCCCAAGTCCTGCCTCTGTCATAAACATTAACTGCACACTCTGAAATTGATGCACTTGTCCACTTTGCCGCCAACCCTGTATTTATTTTGATTGAAAGTAACTGAGCACCTGTCAGTTATCAAAAAGTAGAAATCAGCGATAGCATCTATATTACCAGTGGTGATGCAATGTCGGAGAACAGTAATACATCTGAGGATGTCATTCATGATGTGATTTATGACGTAATTCACAATGCTGTAAAATATGCAAGACTATCCATTTTTTCCTTCATTTTATAACACACACCTCTATTGCAGTTAGTAAACGTTTTGCTAATAGTATTCTATTTAATGCAGTAAAATTCAGGTGTAAGTTTATTGGAAAACATACCATCGATGTTCTGGTTGATGTCATCCTCTGCATCTAAGTACTCTTGAGACTCTTCTGACTCTTTTTCTCCGGCTGAATCATCACAAAATAACAACACAAATGGCACCATTAAAATGAACGGCTCGTGCTCTGCAGTGAACATTTAATTAGCAAACTAATCAATTCAGTGTTGCAACCTCTTTCAAAAATATCAAGATAAAAGATCTGTGGGCACAGGTTTTAGTACATGTTCTCTTGTAAGTTGTGGAATAGAGAGATGGTATTACACTGGAAAACAATCATCTTGCACTCATTGCCAATGTTCTACTTTTCTGTGCATTAGCAAAATGTGGCTGGAACAGGGCAGCATTAAATCCCACTGCTGGTAAGTCTATCATAGAGCACGATAGAAATAGACAATATTTAGGCTATTAACTTCTATGTTGAAAACTGAAAATCTTAAATGGAATATCTGTGATATTAGGAACTTTCAATACTTTTAGAAACACAGTGAAGGTCCAATATTCCTCATTCCAGATACCATTATTGGGGTGACAAAAGGAAAGAAGAGACATTACAAATCATTAGCATAGTCAAAAATTGGTAGGCATTTACAACTTATCGTCTATTTTGTTTTTAAACACATTTTATTGGGTTTTGACATTTTTACATCAATTAGGAAATAAACATGTATAATTGGTGCATCGGGTTATACAGTACAATCAGAATTAAAATACAATTATGTATTTCAAATTGTTCCACTGACCAAGAAAACAGGGGAAGGAAGAGAACTACATAACTTGACCCACCCCTCCCACCCATACCCCAACTCAGCTGGCCCTACTCCATTACACAATCCTGCCAACAAGCCCCGGCTAATGCCCACATCAGCCTACATATAGGCAGGACTCGTTTATTTGGAACTTTATATTGCATAGCTATGTACAGGGTTACTGTATATACGTGGGGGACTGGTCAATTAAGCGCATCTACACATCCTGTGCTGCAGGGACAGGTGCAGGTTCAAGTGTCTTAAAGGCTGTCATGATTATGTCCCAGTCCATTGACGTTACTGTTTTGCGCAGTCCACGGGCTTCCTCACGCCGGATAGCAGCACTCTCCGCACTACCCCACCTCACCACCTCCCTGTGCCATGTGTGAACTGGTGGAGATTTGGCTGATTTCCACCTCATTGTTATGGGGCGTTTAGCCATGAGCAGTGCTAGATCGATAAAGCGAAGTTGCACTTTGTGTGTTTTGGAGCGCCGGGTCATACCCAGTAGGCAGCTGCCAACTGTTTTCGGTATTGGGAAACCTGACGCCGCGCTAACGTTTGTGATTACTGTTGTCCAGAATTCAGCAAGCACCGGGCATAGCCATAGCATGTGTAACATATCTGCTTCCGCTGCCTTACATCTAGGGCAGTGGTGTTGCGTGGCTGGAAACATTCGCTGTAGGCGGTGTGGGGTGAGGTATGCCCTGTGTAATATCATATATTGGATGAATTTAAATTTGGCATTCAGGGGTATTTTGTGGGGGTATTCTATTATCATATTCCATTCTTTGTCAGTTAGATCTTTCTCAAGGTCTGTGGCCCACTTAGTGCGTATATCAGTAAGGGAGGTCCCAGCGTGTGCTCTAATGCCTCTATACAGCCATTTCGTGAGGTGGCGGCCTTCCCCATAAGGTATGTCGCATGTACCAGTTCGTGTTGTGTGGGTTCCACCCTGAGTGGGGCCCAGTGTTTTTTGACGTAATGAAAGATTGCAGCGTGTGTAAGGTATAGGGTTTCTGATACCCCGTTTTGTCTGGTAAAATTACCGTGATCCATTAGGGTGCCGTTATCAAACAGTGCTCCCACTGTGGTGACACCCCCCCTCAGACCAAGCAAGGATTTTCCGTTTAGTGATTAGACCGGCAGGCGTGGGGATACCCAGTAGTGGTGTGTTATCTGCGTATGGAGGGCAGCGGCGTGTATAATGTAGGGACTTCTTCCAGTAGGTAAGTGCAGTTCGTAGTAGTGTCGGGCCACCGGGGGTATTGTAGCCCGCGGTAGCAGTAGCGTGTGTAAAACACCTCGGTCGATGTCGGGGGGGCGTGTATCCAAATTCATGTAGGTTACGTCCCGCAAGCCAATACGACAGCCATTGAAGTTGGCTCGCATAGCAATAAGCACGTAGATCTGGTGCACCCAGGCCACGCTTGTCTGTGTCTAATTGTAATTTAGGCAGTCCCACCCTGCTGCGGCCATTACCCCATATCAAATCTGATAGTAACGTATCCAGCGATTTAAGTGTAGGAGTAGGGATGACTACCGGTAGGTTTGTAAAGAAGTATAGCAGCCGCGGGAGGGCCATCATTTTCATGATCGCCACTCGACCCATCACTCATAGTGGTAGTGAGGTCCAGAATATTATCTGTGAACGGAGTGCCCTTATAGCTTTGTTTAAGTTACCCTCTATGAGGTCCTGTGAGCTTCTGTAAATTTGGATGCCCAGGTATTTGAAGGTGTGCGGAGCTACCGATAGGGAAAGCTGCCCAAACCGGATCGCAGTTGGTCGTTCCCCAGGATGGAAGAAAAAGGCTTGAGATTTAGTCTCGTTTATGGTAAGGCCTGAGAGTTGTGCAAAATGTGAAAAGATCTCTGGTGTTGGTGTTAGGTCTTTGGTCAAGTCGCTAGCATATAGAATTATATCGTCTGCATAAGCGGACAGCACATGTGTGGAATTACCCAGACGAATGCCCATCTGTTCCGCTGACGATCGTAGCTTAATGGCCAGGGGTTCTAGGGCATGCACAAATAGTAAGGGAGATAAGGGACAACCCTGTCGGGTGCCTCTGCCAACCGCGCGAGATGTGGCAGCCAGTGCGGGCCCTCGCCGTAGGAGCTGAGTATAAGAGTTTTACCCATTTCAGGTAGACTGGTGGTATGCCAAATTTTTCAAGCACCTGAATCATATCTTCCCATCTAAGGGTGTCAAATGCCTGTCTTAGGTCTAGGGTAATACGTCCGGCGTTGTGACAATCTGCGGGGTTAGATTCCATGACATGGTAGAGTCTCCTGATATTGAGTGAGGTGTTACGCGCTGGTACAAAGCCGCATTGGTCTGGGTGGGTTAGCTTATGGAGGTAAGGGAGTAAACGGCGCGATAGGACTTTACTTAGTATTTTGTACTCCGTCGCAAGAAGCGACAGAGGCCGGTATCCTGAGATGTCTGATGCCAAACGGCCCGGCTTAGGGAGAGATATTACTAAGGCCTGCATTGTGGTATAGGGGAGTATACCCGTGTCGAGTGCGGATGTGTAGAGGCGTTCTAACTGCGGTACCAGAGCTTCCGAGAACGTATCAAAGAATTCAATTGGTAGGCCTTCTAGGCCAGGGGCCTTATTTCGTGCTAGGACCCGAATAGCCACTTTGATTTCCGCCTTTGTGATGGGGCCGGATAAGTCGTCTTGGGCTGTTTGGTTTAGCTTTGGGAATGTTAAGTCAGCTAGGAATTCATGTAGAGAGTCCTCCGCCAATGGTGGGGGCGATTGATAAAGTGCTTGATAATATTCGCAGAAGGCTTCATTGATTTCCCACTGAGTGTACACTGTGTCCCCATCCATTGTGGTTATCTCATGTATTGGTGTGTGTGGGGGTTCATCCCGAATTATGCGCGCTAGAAGCGTGCCTGCTTTATCAGCCTCGGCATGCTTTGTCTGAGTGTATGCTGTGCAGTCAATTTGTCTAAGGGTTTCCAGTAGCTCGGCATGCTTTATTTGGATCTCTTGCAATGGCGCTACCTTGGTATAGTCCTCTACGGCTTCCTGTTCCAATTTGTTCATAGTGCTTTCGACTGCTTTGAGACTGTTGTGCATTTCTTGCCTAGTCCCGGCTGTGATGCTTATGGCTATGCCCCTAATCACAGTCTTGAATGCATCCCATTCTATGTGAGGTGTGGAGGCTGTGCCAGCATTTTCTGTGAAGTAGTTTGTGGTTCCCATTGACAGAGCGCTACGGAAGACAGAGTCTTCTAGCATTATTGGCCATAATTTCCAGGTGGGGACCAGAGTGGGAATTCTGCCCCAGGCAAGGGTGATCTCTAAGGGGTTGTGGTCCGAAAGGGTCTTACCTAGGTATGTGGCATGTGTGATCTGGGTTGTAATGAGGACAGAGCAGAGTACCCTGTCTATCCGGGTGTGGAGTTGGTGTGGATGTGAAAAGAACGAGTACTCCCTGCTGGTTGGATTCTTTAAACGCCATACATCCCCCAATGCCCAGCCTTCTGACCATCTACATAGTGCCTCAGCCTGTCTTATAGACCCTGCGCCTTGGAGTGGGGGGTGTGAGCGATCAATGCTTATGTCCATTACAACTGATAGTCTATAAAGGTATGAATTTTATGTAAAAGATGAGTTATGATCACAAAACTTTGGGGAAGCAGTAAATGATATAGCCTATTACCAAAAGGGTTCATATTTACATACAGCACTGTTTCAAATAAAAATAGGCATATGCTATTGACATATGAAATGGACATCAGATATAAGATCTTAGTGTGTCAATATGTTAATATGACAATTTAATGAATTGTGAGTGTGTATATTAGGTTTATGGAGAAGGATATGACTTAATCAATTATGTTAATAGCTGTTAAACTGATAATGGGGTGAAGATGTAAAATCAATAAATTTGAGGTATAGAAAGGGTGATGGGTTGAGAGATATGAAATCGAAATGAAGATTTAATGTATTAGAAATGCATTAGAATGTATGGACTAACAAGTGAGGAATCAGGATATATGAGCTGCACAAAAGTATGTTGATAAAGTAATAAGAGAAAATACATACAATTTAAAAACAAATCAGTATGTAACACAAAAATGCAAGAAAATACAGTATCGCCAACTGGAGCAAATGTATACAATCAATACAAACTAGTGATTTAGTGAATCAATATTGACAAGTACAAAACAACATGGTGAATTATGATATGTAAGAATAATATTGGCACCGCTAGGAATAATAGGATTATGAAACATTCATATTGATCACATTTAGAAAAAGTGGTATAATATCCAGGTGATGTTTTTGTGTAGCATCGGTCCAACATCATATACATCATCTTAATTTCTTTCTATCTTTGTTCTCTTTTCTTTACTTGTAACTACCTTTTTTTCTATTTTAACGGTCTCTTTCATGTCTCCTCTTTCTTTTTCCCTTTCTTTCCTTTTCCTTCCATCTTTTATCCCTCCTCTTTAATTTTAATCCATTTTTGTTACTTTCCATAATTCTCTTTATCTCTTTTCTCTTTTCCCTTCTTTATTCCTTCTTCTTATTCTCCTGTTTTTCTATTTATTCTTAAACTTTAATTTGTTTCTGTTACTATTCACACTTCTCTCTTTTCCTTTCTTTCTGCTGAGTTTGTTGGGAACTTTGCAAAAACGTAAGATGGAATTTTTAAGCTTACTTCGATAAGACAATATAAAAAACTGATCATCAAAATTGGCACTTAGCTTTTATCAATAGACTAACACACAATAATGCAGGAGAATGATATACAATATGAGGTAAATCATGTAGAGAACTGCACTATAATTTTAACGTTGACACTGTATTTTATTTTATAATATTTTATAACTATATTATGTTTTATTACTTGCAACCTTGAGAAAGGGGTTTTTCCCTCAAAACAAGTGTTAGGTACCTAATGATAAGTAAAATAAATGAATAGGTAGACCTCTCACTTAAATAATATGATTAGCATATTTAGTGTGCATCAAGTATTCTGGAAAATTAAAGAAGAACTGTCGGTGGAAGGTGATATTTTGGGGAGTGATAAGATTGGACCTCCTGAAAGAGTCAGTAGGAAAATTTCCCACAATCCTCCATAAGGAAATTATTAGGCCAGAATACTGGTGGACATACATGGAAGACATGATTTCTAATTATGTAAAGAATTGTAGGGAATTCGCCTACTAAAATTTACAGTATTGGGAAACTTTCCTTAAATTATTTTCCATTTTCCGCAGTACCATGGGAACATGTATGTTTGGATTTTATTGGTCTTTTTAAGTGTTTTAGATAGAATTTGAATTTTCTGGTAGCTTTGGTTGACTACTTTTCTAAATGGATAGAGTAGAAGTTAATCAGAGATCCTACCACGGAAATCAACATTGAATTTCTCAAAGACTGTTTCTTCAGATAAGAGTTTCCTAAGTCTATATTTACTGATAATGGAATGCAATTCACTTCTTATAAGATAAATAATTCTCTGTACAAATGTGGTATTTGTCATAAACACACACCCTATTTTACAACTAGGTGCAATGGTGGGGTCAAAAAGGTTAATAGGGTTTTTACTGAGGGTATTCAACCTGCTTTACCCAATTCCAGAGACGTTAAGAGTTTTATACAAGAGAAAATGTACCACAAGTCTCCATATTCTAAAACTGGATTTTTACCATTTGAGATACTTTAAAACATAATCCTATGTCTGACATTAATCCTCACATGATGGGAAAATAAGAAGGTTATGAAGTTAACCAGCATACCCATGAGTTAGCTACTGAGAGAGTAGGGTTCAAATAACACCAAACAGAATCTTGGTATAATTGCAAGTATGGTACAAATGAATCCAAATTAGAAGTGGGGGATTGGGTGAAAGTTAATAGTTCTAGAAATGTGACTAAAGGTAGTACTAAATTTTTCGTTCTACGAAAAAAAATCAAAATGGTATATGTGCTGAAGATGTTCAATTTGATACTTCTTCAGGGATTGATAATGAAAATGTGGAAGAACATGCTCATAGAGATTATTCTGCAAGAGTTTCTTGTAATGGGCCCGGTCATGAATTCAACCATGCAAGTCCTTAGAATTTGGAAGTCAGAAGTTCTAGGATTGTTTGTAGCCTGCACATTTAAAGATTATGTGTAGTTTTCTTACATTGGTGTTGTTTCCATATTATGATAATCAATCAATCAATCAGAACATTTGTAAAGCGCACTACTCACCCGTGAGGGTCTCAAGGCGCTGGGGGGTGGGGGGAGGAGGTGCTGCTACTGCTCGAACAGCCAGGTCTTGAGTAGCCTCCTGAAGGTTAGTAGGTCCTGGGTCTGCCGTAGAAGGATGGGGAGGGTGTTCCAGGTCTTGGCGGAGAAGTAGGAGAACGATCTTCCGCCGGTGGTCGCTCTTCGGATGCGGGGGACGATGGCGAGGGCGAGGTCGGCGGAGCGGAGCTGGCGGTTCGGGGTGTAGAAGGTGAGTCGTCTGTTGAGGTATGCCGGTCCGGTGTTGTGGAGTGCTTTGTGTGCGTGGGTGAGGAGCTTGAAGGTGATCCTCTTGCTGACGGGGAGCCAGTGCAGGTCTCTCAGGTGGGGTGAGATGTGGCTGTGGCGCGGGATGTCGAGGATGAGGCGTGCAGAGGCGTTCTGTATGCGTTGCAGTCGTTTCAGGAGTTTGGCCGAGGCTCCCGCGTAGAGGGTGTTTCCGTAGTCCAGCCTGCTGCTGACGAGGGCCTGGGTGACCGTTCTTCTTGTTTCGGTGGGGATCCACCTGTACATCTTGCGGAGCATGCGTAGGGTGTTGAAGCAGGAGGACGAGACGGCGTTGACCTGCTTGGTCATGGAGAGTGTCGAGTCGAGGATGACCCCCAGGTTGCGTGCGTGGTCGGTGGGTGTCGGTGCTGCTCCCAGTGTGGTTGGCCACCAGGAGTCGTCCCAGGCTGACGGGGTGGAGCCGAGTATGAGGACCTCCGTCTTGTCCGAGTTCAGCTTCAGTCGGCTCTTCTTCATCCACTCGGCGACGGCCTTCATTCCTTCGTGGAGGTTGGCCTTAGCGGTGAGGGGGTCCTTGGTGAGGGAGAGAATCAGCTGGGTGTCGTCGGCGTAGGAGATGATGTTGAGGTCGTGCAGTCGGGCCACGTGGTCGAGCGGTGCCATGTAGATGTTGAACAGTGTCGGGCTGAGGGATGATCCTTGGGGTACGCCGCAGATGATTTCGGAGGCTTCGGAACGGAATGGGGTGAGGCGGACGCTCTGGGTTCTGCCGGAGAGGAAGCAGTCTTTGCATGTTTACAAAGTGAAGAGATGTGTTGTATTGCATGCCGTGTCATGTCTCATGCTCTGTGTCAGTCCACTATCGTCCTTGATATGTAGTCTTTTTGTCAAGCATCTCTGTCCTTGTGTGCTGTCCAATGTGAGTTTACTTATGAATTATAATAATATTTTCCTTCAAGATACAAGCAGTTTGTTGCAGAGCTTTCTCTGCAAATCGGCTCATTTGAAGGTCTTGTAAATAAACCACTTCTCTACTTGGAGGGGTAGCCTGCATCTTTCCTATAGCACCTTGTGTCAATTTTTGAGGTGCATAAGACCCTCAGGCAATAAAAGGATTAATTCATCGCCTTGCTCAAAGTATATGGTGGCAACAAATTAGATCTTTGGTATTACCTGAGGGCAGTTATGTCTCATTATAAAACACACAAATAAATAAATCTCACAATTTAAGGAAACTTTACTGAATCTAGATATTCCTTAGTCTATCTGTTGGGCATTTTCCTTATTGGGACTCCACCTCCTGTGACATTCCAAGGAGAAGAACACATTTTGACTTTGAGGAACAGAGTTGAGAAAGTTGTTTTTGTAAAGAATGGAAGATTCGTGTCAGAGGAAAACATTTTCTAGCGGTTTAGGAAAAGTCACCACTTTTGCAGAACTCACTTCAGGCAGAGTCCAGGTACTGGGTTAAAGGTGATTGGATCATTTCATGTCCCTGAGGCTCTGATCAGGAGGCCAGCCAAATAGACCTTGGAGCCACTCTGCTGGTCCTAGCTTCACGATGCAGCTGCAGTCCTTCTCACTCAGGCAGCTAGGCAGCAGGGCGGCAGAATAGAAGTCCTCTTTGCAGCAGAGGAGTACAGCAGGCCTTCTGAGTCCTCCACAGGTCCAGAGGTGTACTGAAGAGTTGGGTCTGAAGGTCCAATATTTATGCTTGGTGCCAACTTTGAAGTAGGACAAGGTTCTAGAGGTTTCCACTCCCAGAGGTGTTTGGAATTTCCTCCTTCCCTGCCCTGGCCCCAGCTTGTCTGGTGGCACAAAAGACTAGTGTCAAATCATTTGTGATTCTGCTGAGGCAGAGGCTTTGTGATGTGCAAGTGTGGTAGGTGAAAGCTCTGCTCCCCTATCAAGTCAGAGATGGCCCAACCTGCAAACACCTATTCCCCTCTTTGTCTCACTCTTTTGGAGCAATATACAAAGACCAACTGGCAGCTTCACAAAGTCATGTGACCCAGGATACACACTGCAGGCACCAATGGTTGGGACAAGAACACTGACACTTTCTGGAAGTGCCATTTTCAGAATTGTGACATTAAAATCCAACTTTGCCACTAAATAGGGTGTTAACTTACAATTATTATTATTATTATTATTAAGCTTATAAAGCGCCTGGTTACTCTAACGGAGTGTCCCCGCGCTAGGACATCACAGGCCAAGACCACAAGCCATAACCACCCCCCCGAGGCGCACAGGCCCTGAGATGCGTGACGGCCTACCACCAGACAACTAACACCAATCCCCAGGAGGAGATTGAAAGAGCCCGATTTTCAGGTTTTTACGAAACATTGTTTCCGATGGATAGGTCCTCAGTTCCATAGGTAGGTTATTCCAGGCCTTAGCTGCGAGAAAACCAAAGGATCTACCTCCTGACCGTACCTTACGAACCTTAGGCACTACCAACTTAGCAGTGCCCAAAGACCTCAGATTCCGGGTAGGTATATAAGCAATGAGTAGTGGGCGCAGGTACCTCAGCCCTTTCTCGTTGAGGATCCTATGGCAGAAACACAAAGCCTTACAGGTGATTCTAGCCTGTGCAGGGAGCCCGTGTAGTTCCCTCAAGGCTGCCCCCATCCATGCCCACCTAGGGATGTTCAATATCACCCGGGCAGCTGCATTTTGGACCTTCTGTTCAGGTTTCTTTTGGTAACCCCCAGATAGAGGACGTTGCAGTAATCCAGACGGGACGTGACAAGGGCCTGCACAGTGGTCCTTTTGGCATCTAATGGCAGTATATCCAAGATTTTGCGCAACATTCTTAGAATGCCAAAGCATGTTCTAGCCACAGCTGAAATCTGCTCTGTAAACGATAGGGTGTTGTCGAACCAGACTCCCAAATCTTTAACCTAAGCTTTGGGAGTCGGTGTTGGTCCCAATTCCTCCGGCCACCACAAGTGTGACCACATGGAGGGCTGTTTACCCACCACCATCACCTCCGTCTTTCCTGTATTTAATTGCAAGCAGCTGAACTTCATCCAGTTCGCAAGATCACTCAGGCAGGCCTTGAAATTAGGTGCAGGTTCTGCCTCCTTTTGCTCCAATGTGACAATCAACTGAGTGTCATCGGCATATGACACCAGTTTCACCCCATGTTTCAGCACAATGTCTGCCAGAGGGCGCATGTACACATTAAATAAAGTGGGGCCGAGCCCTGTGGAACCCCTTGAGACAAAGGACATACCTCGGACTTAAATGGATGTTGTAAGACCTGGAAGGAGCTATTCTGCAAGAAGTGCTTGATCCATCCCCATGTGCTGCCTCTGATACCGGCCTCCCACAGACGTTCCAACAGAAGGCCGTGGGAGACCGTATCAAACGCAGCACTCAGATCCAGTAATATCAATGCTGTTGTCCTTCCCTCGTCAGCTGCAATTTTTAAGGCCTCAGAAGCCAGAAGTAGGGCTGATTCAGTGCTGTGAAGCGGCCTGAAACCAGACAATTCTTACCTGCTCCTAATTTAAAGCTATCACGTATTAAATTTAATAAGGTAACCCAATGCTATCCTATGGGAGAGGCAGGCCTAGCAGCATTGAAAAACTAATTTTGGAGTTTTGACTACCAGGACATGTAAAAAGTCAAAAGTACATGTCCAACATTTTAAATACACTGCACACTGCGATATTTGTTAATTAGGGCCTATACTAGGGTGACTTATCTGTAGTAAAAAGGATGGTTTGGGCTTGGCAAAAAGTTTATTTTGCCTAGTTGAAATGGCACTTTAAAACTGCACACACAGGTTGGAATGGCAAGTGAGAGACATGTTTAAAAGGGCTACTTAAGTGGGTGGCAGGCCCACTAGTAACTTTAAATTTACAGGCCTAGGGTACATGTAGTGCTAGTTTACTACGGTCTTACAGTAGTAAATTAGATGTGCCAATGGGATGTAAGCCAGTTTTACCATCTTAAAAGGAGAGAGCACAAGCACTTTAGCACTGGTTAGCAGTTGTAAAGTGCACAAAGTCCTAAGGCCAACAAAAACAAGATCAGCAAAACTGGAGGAGTAAAGCAAAAATGTTAGGGGAAAACCATACTAAGGCTGACAGGACTAACAAGCCCCGTCCCCTCTGAGAAAACTCCAATGTTGTTGAGACCTTAATTTTTTAATCTTTGGGAGCTTGTTTTTGAAACAATTCAAATTTGACGGCTGGCCAACATGACTGATGGTACCATCTGTGAAACTTTTCCTACTTTTACAGGATACACCATGACTGCAGTTCCATTCAAGGTAGAGAGTTGCCCACAGGGCCGGTGCAAAACTGTAACTTTGGTGGGAAGAGGTCCCTCTGTATGGCGGAGGTATTGTTCTCCGCCATTCCCACCTGGCAAACTCCATCCGCCACACTATAATTCAGGCCCTAAGAGTTTACAATGTGGACAATAACTGGTCAAGAGTGTAGTAGATTATTAGAGAAACTGTTGTATGTGCATAGATTGCATTTTGTTAATGTGCATTAACTACACTGAACTGAGATGGAGAGATCACAATTGCATTTGAATGTTCAAGAAGTTACCTAGTAAGTGTCTATACTTGAGGTGGATTGGTGCCTGATCTAATTTAGTCTATGTAGAAATGGCCAGAGAGATGATTGTGCACTGTAAGAGACAGAGTTGGTGCTTGACAGAGTAGATACTATTGATGTTTCTGTGAGAAAAACTGATGGGCGATGGAGCACAGCAATCCAGGAGAAGTATATGGGTCTCAAGCAAAAGCCCCAAATAGGATGTCAGGAGGACAAGGTCTCTCACAGAACATATCAGAAGCCATGGGCTACAAGGGAGCCCTGCCTCACGTGCTAAACAAAAGTCTGAAATCATAGGACATGGGCAATGGGAGATTGGTACAGAAGAAGTTCCCAATCAAAGATGGTAGTAGAGTTGGACACATAACAGTTAGCAGCTGCTACTTCTGATTTAGCTTCATCTCCTGGTTCAGCCATTGACAATTAAGATCAGTCTATAAAAGCCTCACAGGAAGGTAAAAATTGTCCTTGATAATAGGCCTCAATGCAGATGAACACAACTGTTGAAGACAACAAAGTGATTTTAGAGAACTACTGCCTTTCTGTGGAAGATTGTGTGTACAGCTGAGAGGAGGAATATTTTGAAAGATGACAGATGCATGAACTGTGGGTACTACTTTGCCCTGGAAGTCCCCTATTGTCTTGCAGATGGCGAGGGTGCCTTGGTGGGGTGTAGTCACAGATCATCTCCATTACTGAGGTGGTCAGGTAATCTTAATTAATTAAGCTGCACAACTCGGACAGCGCTAAAGGCAGCAATCAAGTGGATTTTATCACATGTTTTGTGATTAGTTGTTGTATCACTGTGATCAGTGGAGGTTATAAGTGCTGTGATCAAAGAGACCATTCATTAAGCTATTTGTGAGATGGTGTGACATCACCTGCAGGACACTGTTATGTAAACTGCTGCATGTCAAACACGCAGAATTCCACCACAGTAACGATTTCAGTTTCTACAATGACAGAACATTACACAAAGATGCCTTACAAAATATATGAATTATTAGTACACATACCATCATTGTTCAAGTTGATGTCATTCTCTGCATCTACAAACTCCTGTGATTCACTGAGCTCAGAAGGTGGTTTCTCTTTCTCTTCTGCTGAATCTTGAAATACTGGAATGTGAGAAACAACAAAGTAAAAGAATAGCATTATTATGTGCCATCACGAACAGAAGTAAAAATATACTTAACATATCTGGACATATTAGGGGTCTCATCAGGCAGGTAGTTAGTACTTTTCTGGAGAATGCATTTTCTGTACCATACCAGCCTGTCCAGGAGTTTGAACCCATGGTAAACTAAGTTAGGTTTCAATTCTTCCGCGATTGATAAACTCAGTACTAATAAATATGTAATATACATTAGTTAGAAATTTTTTAAACTCAGTTATTACAAGCAAATGTTTATTATAATGCATGGTAACTTCCAACCACTGTGTAAAAGCCTGTCTCTAATTTCATTATTATGGTCAAGTTGGGACATCTCTAGTTACCTGTAGTGAGAAAATTACATAGTTGCTCAACTCTAACATATATTTACAGTCCACTGCTAAGGACTATACCGGTTGTTAAAGGCCCTGAACCGGAGTTATATTATAACAAGGGAGAGGGCGTTTAACAACCAGTATAGTCAGATACAGAAGGGCTTTAAGGCTGTTAGAACACTCCACTGACTGAGGCTGCAAACAGAAACATTTTGGAATGTTAGAGGAGTAAGCCTACACCATCAGTATTGGCCCTGAGCCACTCCACTATCTTCAGTGGAGGTCTCACCATTCCTGTATTCTAATTACTAATTACAGTTGTGTGGTGATGCCATAATGCCTGCTGCCAGAGCCAACAGCCATGGTGAAAGGCAGGTCACAGAGCATAATTACGGCTGCAGTTTTAACAATGAAATAAGAACTGGCTTTTCTTCTTCTGCAGCACCAAAATGGTTTGTGGAAAGGATGATAAAGTGACCATGTGCAATAAGGAACAAATACCACCTGTTGTGTGTTATACGGCTATTGTAAGTCACCTTAGGGATCCATGAACATATTAAGAAATTTGGCCTCATTTCTCTATATGGTCATAGAACCCCTCAGGGATTTGCAACATCCTTCTAAGGTACAGTAGGAAGTTCTTCATCCTTTATGCTTACAGGTGAACTGTCCCATTCAATGTTCCCACTCTTTCATAGTTTATGATAGTACAAATGTCCTATGGCTAAGAAATGCCCCTCAGAAAATGTCTGTGCCCTTATTAAACTGTAAAGAAATAACACATTCGATTTGTGTTATTTAACTGGAGAACTGAAGCTTGATAGGCAGCACAGGGTAATGAGACAAGTTTCTCAAATGCCCTGCATTGTTTAAAAATGTAGTATATCCCTGTGTGTGTAACAGAAATGGCATTTTTACTAAACTGTCACTTGGAACAAGCATTGAAAAACCAATAGGTTTAGCTTATCCGTGCGAAAATATGCAGAAAGCATTTGTGCAAGCCAGTGTTGGCATATTACCTGGAAAACTTAGTTTTGCCACAGCTTGTTTACTTATGTATCTGGCATGCTCAGAAGGCTAAATGTGAATACTAACAACATTTTAAAAATGCTGCAGTGAAACTGAAACAAAAAGTATAGTATCTTATTACGAGTCTGGCGGTCTTGTGACCGCCAGACTCGTGGTGGCGGTCCACCGTCCGCCGCACTACGACTTGCAAAGTCCTTGCGGAGGAGGACCACCAGCTGCACCAGGGAACAGTCATTCCCTGGCGGTGGCGCATAAGTTCATCCACCGCCAGCATTTCATGGCAGGAGCCCGCCATGAAAAGGCTGGCAGTGAAGGAACAAAGGGGGCCCTAGAGGGCCCCTATGTGCTCCCGCCATGGGGATACATTCAGGGGGGCACAACATGTGCCTTTCCTGCCTGTATCCCCACAAAGTTCCAGCACGGCATGGACGTCCACGTCCATGCCGTGCTGAATCTTTTTTGCCGCTCCCAATGCGGTGCCTTTTTTCCAGGCACTGCCATGGGAAAGGCAAAGGTCCACCAACCATATTACGAGTTGAACTCGTGTAACACGAGTTCGTGTAACACTAGCTCATCTCTCAGCTTGTTTACTAGTGTATATGGCCTGCTCAGAAGATTAAATGTGAATACTAACAACTTTAAAAAAGCCTGCTGCAGTGAAACTGAAACAAAAAAGTATACGACCTGATCATCCAGACTTGCGGTGACGGTCCACCATCCGCCGCACTACGACTTGCAAAGTCCTTGTGGAGGAGGACCGCCGGCTGCACCAGGGAACAGTCATTCCCTGGCAGTGGCGCACAAGTTCATCCACTGCCAGCATTTCATGGCAGGAGCCCGCCATGAAAAGGCTGGCAGTGCAGGAACAAAGGGGGTCCTAGAGGGCCCCCATGTGCTCCCCACCATGGGGATACATTCAGGGGGGCACAACATGCCGTGCTGGATCTTTTTTGCCGTTCCCATTGCAGTGCCTGTTTTCCAGGCACCGCCATGGGAAAGGCAAAGGACCGCCGACCGTATTATAAGTTGAACTCGTGTAACACAAGCTCAACTCGTATTACGGCTGGCAGTCCTAGCGCCGCTTTGTAGCAGTGGAGGCAGCGTTGCGCCGGCGTCACTGCACCAAACTCGTAATCAGGCATATAGCTTTTTCTATGAATCCCATGAATGACGTTAAGCATTTTTTTTGTGATCATTCGGAGTGTGCTCAAGATGTAAACTTATCTCTAATACATGACAATGCAAACACTCCCATGCCGGTGGAATGAAACACCAAACAGCCAACACCATGAGCTGAGAGTGAAATGCTCCTCTGGGTGCGGCCCAATCCCTCTCTGTATATATTTTAAAGAATTGGTAGCAACAGATTAGCAGATAGCTATGCTGTCAGTCCAGACCTAAAACATCTAGAAATCTTTTAATTCTGTGATGAACAGAGAGGGAACAAAATTAACTGTTGGTAAGCAGTTATGTACTGAATGCCCATACCAGAGAAGAAGCAATGCCACAATGGCAGTAGAAATTACATGCAGTCTTATATTCACTCCACCGATGGGTGGTCTATGAGTTCACATCAGTATTTAGCAGATGATGCCTCGATTCAAACACAGTTTGTTCTGTTACTCTCCTGCAAACTGATAGAGTTCAAGTGCCTTAAAAATCCAAGGTCCCTACAGAGTATGTATGATTGCACCTCACATGCAAAACAATCCTAGTAACCACATACAATTGCACCTAATCCTAACTTATGGTGTGAGAAGAAAATGAAAAAACTGCAGATTATGAAAATAACTAAGACCATAAATGATCAGTAAAACTATGTTGAACTACTGATCAATTTCGGAAACTATAAAACAAAAAACCCAAGAAAGGTAATTAGGTACTTGACCAGTAATGGAAGCAGGAAAAATGAGGACTCACTAGAAAAGGGTGGCATTTTTTGGCAGGATCAATATAAGAATCTGTCGCAAAATGTTGCGGGCATAAAATAAAAAAATGAGGAGAGCCATACATTAAGATTTTACTGAGCACTTTCAAATTAATAGCCATAAAGGAGAAAGAATCATATAGAGTGGAGGAGTTTATCATCTAACAATCAGCATCCCATTTGCAAGAAAAAACAAAAAGTCCTGACTCCAGCAACTCAAGCCATAACATGCAGAAAACCAGCTACAAATCCAGAAGAAATTGTAAAATTATGGGGGTGGGGAACAACGAGATCATAATATATTTATAATTCTTCCCGGTCCTTGGACAAGGTCGATATGTGTAAAAACACAAATTAAGTACTACATTTGTACTGATCATAGAACAAAATGACCAGAATAGAAACCATCAATCCTGAAACGCAAATTTCCACATTAAGAAAGAATGAAACTTAGATGACCATTTAACATATAACAATCAAATTGGATGGGTCGGGATGGATGATAAATTCAGAATATTGAAACGCATGGGAACCGACTGCAGCACCCTAAATATACAATAGAGCATTGATGAAAAATGCCTACTTGGTAAGAATAATGCAGAAATAGCTCGAACATTTAACTGAATAGGGTCTTCGTATAACACTTCCAAGAACTGATAGACTTCACATATCCCTCCCACCCATCACACTCAGATCAGGAAGAAATACTTGATTAGCTTATCTTATCCCCCCAGGCGAACTTGAGACCAAAGTCAAAGCTCAACTTCGACTCTCTCCTCCCTCCCAAAATGCCAATGACCTCACCGAACACTTTAATAAATCCATCGTTGAGGTCCTTGACCAAATTGCCCCAGCCAGACTAAAACGACAGAAAAACTCCTCCTCCAAATCCTGGTTCAATCCTGATCTCAACAATGAGAGACGCACACTTAGATCGACTGAACGCATATGGAGGCAAAACCCTTCCCCCTTTAATCTCTCTCTCCTCAGATCCGCTAGATCCAACTATAAAAAACACATCCTCAATGCTAAGACTTCCTTCTTCCGCTCCCAACTCGACCGGGCCTAAAACAGACCTAGGGAACTCTTCAACATTGTTAAAAACCAAACATCCTCTGCACCCGCCAAGGTGATTGCCACCACCGAGAGATGCGAAGAAATTGCCAACTACTTCTCAGAAAAAAATCTCCAAAATTGATCAATCCTTCGCCCTTACTCCCCTCCCTCTTAACCTAATTCCCTCACCGGACATTTCCTCCAATTCTCCTTCACTCTCTACGCTTCCTCATGACTCCTCATCGTTCCCCCCTATCGTCCCGATTCCTGAACCCGGACCCATCTTACTTGAGCAAAAAAATAATGCTTCTTGGCTTGACTTCCAACCAGTCACTGTACTTGATGTCCTTAACGTCATCTCCAGACTTAAACCGTCATCGCACACTAAAGACCCTCTCCCTTCCAACCTTGTCCAAGATCTAAAACATATCATTGCCCCCTATTGGACCTCTATCATCAACTCCTCCTTTACCTCGGATAGTGTCCCTGCTTCCCTCCAATTGGGACAAATCACTCCCATCCTCAAAAACCCTGCTGGGTACCCTAATGACCTAAATAACCTTCGTCCTATCTCTAACCTTCCTCTTCTCTCAAAAGCCCTTGAAAAATGTGCCCTGCTACAACTAGATAGACACATTGATTCATTCAATCTTTTAGACTCTTTCCAATCAGGCTTCAGAAAGGGCTGCAGTACAGAAACGGCAATGCTAAACATAATTGATGACATCCATCACGCCCTCGACAAAGGCGAATCCTCCCTTCTCATCCTCCTTGATCTCTCCGCTGCTTTCGATACTGTTAACCACTCTACTCTACTTAACACACTTAAAGATAGTTTTGGCCTCAACGGTTCAGTCCTCAAATGGCCCACCTCCTTTTTCCAACACCGAACCCAGCAAATCAAAATCCGTGACTGCCTTTCCAAACCTCTGCCCGTCTCACTAGGGGTCCCACAGGGCTCTATCCTCTCACCCTCTCTATTTAATCTCTTCATGGAACCCCTCACCCTTATCCTTAAACAAGCGGGAATCAATTACCACCTATACGCCGATGACACCCAACTTTACTATAAGATTCAATCCTGCTCGGATATTCTTCACCTCAATGATGCCTTGAGTAAGATCCAATCCTGGTTCCACTACAACCACCTCAAACTCAACCCAAAAAAGACCGAAATCATTCTTTTCTCCCCTAAGAACAACTCGCTCCCCATTCTATCCTGGATCTCTGACCTTATCGCACTCAACTGCTCTCTCACTATATCAAACTCAGTTAAATCCCTCGGTTTTAACATTGACCAAAACCTTACTCTTATCCCCCACATAAAAAATTCGGCCAAAAGCGCTCTCTTCACACTCCGTCACCTCAAGAAAATAAAACCCTTCATTCCTGCAGACGACTTTAAGTTAGTCGTCCAATCGCTGGCCCTGTCGAAAATCGACTATGGTAACGCCATCCTCGCGGCAACCCCTAAAGCCCACCTAGCCCCAATCAAATCTGATCTGAACCTGGCCGCTAGGCTCATTACCGACCTCAAACGGTTCGATCACATCTCCCCTGCCCTTAAAGCCCTCAAGTGGCTTCCCGTTGAAGGAAGAACTTCCTACAAGACTGCTTGCATTACGCACAAAGCCCTGCATCAACGCGCCCTGCATCAACGCTCCCCGCAGTACCTCTCAGACAAACTTCATAAAGCTGGCTGCTCTAGATCATTGAGGAGCTCCAACACCCTCGCTCTTGTCCCTCCTCTGTTAAACAAGAAAACCACACAATCTCGCTCCTTTTCCGGGAACGCGCCTAACATCTGGAACTCCCTCCCTAAAGATCTTCGTTGCAACCCCTCTTACGTCAGCTTCAAAAAGACCTCAAACTTCTCCTGCTCAACAAATGCTGGGGTCCTTAATCCCTCCCCTGGGCACTCATCCCACCCCGACCTCCTACTGTTCTCCTCCCCCTCTCTCATCTTCCTTCTCCCACTAACTCTTCCCACTAGCCTTTCCCATAGGACCTGCTTCGTCCCACTTGGTATTTCCTTAACCTCCCCCCCTCCTCAGCCTCTCCCCATTCTCATACCCTTCCCCCCTCTTCTCCATCCTTTCCCTCCCACGCTAGGCTAACCTCTCAGGACTTGCTGTAGCCCATTGCAATGTAATTTGATTGTGTAAAACTGGAGTTGTTTTTACTGTCTGGATGGGTTTTGATTATTACCTCATTGTAAATCGGTTACATTACAATTAATTATCCATGTATAGCGGTATGATATTGCCTTAACCTACCCCCCTCCCTAGCCTCTCCCCATTCCTATACCCTACCTCCCTCTTTTCCATCCTTTCCCTCTCTCACTAGCCTAATCTCTCAGGATTTGCTGTAGCCCATTGCAACTTGTGTATTTAGATTGTGTAATATTTTAGCTGCTTTATACCGTTTGTATTGGTTTCTGAATTCTACCTCATTGTAAATGTTGCTATATTGCAATGAATACCCATGTAAAGCGCTCTGATACCCTCGGGTCCAGCCAGCGCTATATAAAACATTTTAAATAAATAAATAAATAAATTAGCTGATAGCACAGCAAACAACGGCCGCAAATATTCTGCCCCCACTAAAGTGACAATGCAAAGCATGTCTCCAGGCTTGCCTCTGCAGACTGGGTACACAGTTTTAAAACTGCCAAATTGACCTGGTAAAATAAAGGTTTTGCCTGGTCTAAACCTCCCTTTTTTAGGTCTCGGCTAGACAGCGCTTGTGCAGTCTCTTCAAGACATGTTGTATATACTTTATGGGGTTCAGCCTGCCCATAGGCTTCCCATTTGCTGGATCCATCATTGCTCTCCTATTCTTTCTTTCCATTTGTCCATGGCATGCATCATGCCTTTTCCTGTGTTTAGCCCTCCCAAAGAGCAGGGACCAGTTACTATATCAATCCACTGCTCACAGAGTAGCATCTGTTTTAGGAACTACGTTTTCTTTGTTGAAAAGCAATACACATGATTGGTCATGTTTTCACTCGCTCTGCTTTTGTAAACAGACCTGTAAATCTTGTTCTTATCTTGTCATATTTGCTGAGCATTCAAGGACTGAAATCAAATGTCAGACTCTGTTTTCATAGAGCGCCTATTCCATGCACCCACCATCTCCATCATCGCTGCTTGTTATCTTTATTCATACTTTTTTATCTTTATTCATACTTTCCCCGTGCAGCCTCCATGTAATGCAATGCTTCACATCTATGGCCATAGCAACATCTGTGCATCAAAAAAGCAAAGCATGGGTCACCGGCAGTTTTCCTGCCAGCACATACCTCTGCTCAGCGAGACGCTAGAAGAGGAGGTTATTCCGGGTAACAGCAACTTGTTATGATTTGGAAAAGATATACATCTTTGGCAAAAACAGACCCATTGCAGGTAACCACATTTTTTAATACTGGGGCGGGAGCATGAAGTTGGGTCTGCATTCGCTCTGTTGCTGTGAGAGAACTGACGTGTTTGTTTGCAGGGTGGCTGTAATCAGTAACATCTGCAAAATTGGGTTGCGCGCAGTAATGCGGTTCTGTAAGGCATCAAGAGGTGGGCAGGGCTATGCGTACCTGGTGCAAGCTGCCGAATGGACCTGTCAAGAATATGTTATCTTCTCAAAACAGGATTGGGTATGTATTAAATAAAAATAACAGTAATTCCATGTTCTATCTATAGTTTTCAATGTTAACTAATTAGCTAAGCATACATTTTGTACTCAAGTTTTTGAAGGTTTTAGATATTAGCATTGACCTAGATGCTTGGCTCGGGCTCAGTTTGTAATATTCTTAGATCCTTGTGATGAAAATGAACAGAGCTTACATGTGGTTTCTGCACACCACCACTCTTTAGCCTCACGCTCCAAGAATTTTAGACAAAACGTTAACCTTTGAAGTAAAATAGGACATACAAAAATGACATTCACCTATCTATCGATCTATCTATTGATCTATCCATCGCTAAACTGCTCAGTGTGAAAAGGAAAACCTGTTATGAATCCCGGCTAACTCATTTGCAAACTGTATGATCATAGGCAAATATTTCAAATTCACTGGGCCTCCTTATTCTGCTTTATCATATATGAGCACACCTTCAAATACAATACATAAGTTCAGGAAGCGCACTGTACAAAAACTTCTTGTGTTTGATATAAGTCCATTCTGTTGCTTCATCTATAATAAAAACCTTGACTACGTTTAGGCCATCTGACTTGCTTCTTAGTTCCCTAATGCAATTGTTGTCAGGACGGGAGCAGGACTATGACTAAGTACTTATTTAACATTTTCAACTTTTAATACATACTGCTCAATGCGTTTATATATTCTGAGGTTCAGCGTATTAAATAAATACACGTTTCTGAATTTTGATAAGACTTGATCATATTTTTACATTATGGTTTTTCTATCATTTATATGCCAACTATTTTCCAGGCTTGGCTCTTGTAAGTGATGTTTACATGGCTCATGGGACACATAAAAGTATGTGGGCACACTTTCCATGTCTCTAAGTCTTCTGGTTATCCATTTACACTTGGTGCCTCTCTTTCTCCCTGTTTAGGCACACTTTTTCAACTAGACACTGCTTTGTATATCAAAACTAAGGCTCTAATTCAATACTCCACACCATATACATCCACTTCACTCCATAACACAATAGCTAAAAGAAATGAACATTAACAACGGCTACAGCTTTCAGATTGCTGATACCTATTGACTTTGCCAGTGCTTGTTATTACATATAACATTCAGAAAAACAAGGGCCACCCCACTCACAAGGAACCAGGTATCTATTATATATCAAGGAACAACGGTTCCTGTGGACAATGAACGGAATACATGATATTAGTTAAGCACAATGGCAATAATGCTGGGTAAAGATATACTGAAAGAGAAGGATCATACAACCCAGAGAATAAAATGCAATACTGTTTATGTCAATAATGATGTAAAGTAAAAAAAGAAAGTGCCCGGTGTCCCAAGTGAAATTAGAACCTACATATCAAAATGACAAGTTGTGACATACAATAAGGTTTCATAATGTACAAAAACGACCATTTAGTAAGTATACAATAATTATTAGCAGCTTTCTAAAACATTGGTGAGGGCTGGAAAAAACATTTTGTTTTAAGTGCGTGTCAACGGTGTTTCGACCCCACAGTCAATAGGGGGTCTCATCAGGACCTAACAATGAGGGACACCTGAAATAAAATAATTGAAAAAGTTATTCAGTCAATTGGAGGGCAGAGAAACTATGGAAAAGGTAATTGTGTGGTGAATAGATTACCTGAAGCAATAACAATACACTGCCAGAGTGGTGAAGTGCACACCAATAATGAGTGTGACTCAAAAAGGAGTCATGTCATGTAAGAGCGGGGGGGGGGGTTAGGCTGCTGGCGATTCCCACCACAGCCGCCTGCACGTAAGGGGGGGAGGACGCCGCCCCCAAAACACATGCCACCCGTTGCTACGCCACTGCTATTGCCTAAGAGGCACACAAGTAGAACAGGTGGCTTCTCTTTTTCCATTAACTTAAAAACTGTTTAGCCTCAATGAGACTGATTCTATGGAAAGAAATTGTGCTGTTGGAACAGGCGCTGAGAACCCTGAGAATCTCTTGACAAATAAGAAGTCAAAGACCTCAAGAACTTGAATATGTCACTAACAATAAAGATGTCTTTAATGCTCTTAGAGGTTCCTTGTAGTTAACTACAACTGCTCAAGTAACTTTCATTCATATGTATATGGCCAACATTTTAAACAGTTATCCAGAACAAACCTCTTCTAGTGGGACCCATCTGGGCTGCGGCCTTGAAACTTCAATTCCAGAAGGAGCTACGACCTTATTGCACATTGGCTTTAAAACTATTAATACTTGGAGGTAAGTAACAAAGGTCGTTTTTATACAGGTTATATTTACCTTGTCCTTCACAAGGAATGGACAGACAATGGAACTTTACCTCTGTTCCCGAAATCGGAAAATATAAAGTTGCGTTTTCAACCCAGTCAATTGCTCCCCGAGATGATTACATGGAGATATCAAATTGCTTCAATTGGTTAGAGAGTGAGAATCTTTAATGAACTGACTCGCGCTTGAGTAATGTATTCTGATATAAGGGCTCCTTTCGCAACCTTAGCTTTCTATCTGGGATTGTTCCTGGTTTTGATAGGGCATTGAAGGAAAGATCTCTGGAAGAGTTTGATTAAAATGATTGTATCTGCTTACAATAGACATGATTGCACGACTGCCCCCGATAGAACGTTTTATGTCCATATATATTTAAATGTCTAAGAAATAAAGCTGGTCACTCCGCCAGTGGATCTGTAACATTAATGTCGACTAAGGTTGCTAACAAATGTGTTTACAATTTATGTGAACCGAGACTGGATTTTAACATGTAAAGTTCATCTTTAATCAAGGGCCTATATCAAAACTATCTCTCGATGCACTGAACTTTTTTTACAGCATTTTGGGGTGGTGTATTTAACTGGATGGTGTCATATTAATATCCCTGTACCCCAGACTTTGCGTCATGAAAACCAGTGGTGTCCTATGATTATATTTTTGTGCCAATCTGATTTTGGGGGATTGGTAACTGAATTTAATATTTTAAAAACTAACGGTAGTGACCATTTGCCTTTGAAAGCCGAAATTCAATTAAGACCATCAACTGATCAAGAGAAAGTTCTTCCGCTCTAAATAGAGTACCCTGGTCATTTTAAAACTTGTCTGCATGAAAAGCAACTTGCTTAATTATTCACTGATAAAGGTTCTGTACAAAGGAAGCCCTTCCCTTTAACAGGAT
This sequence comes from Calotriton arnoldi, assembly GCA_963921515.1. Classification (NCBI taxonomy): domain Eukaryota; kingdom Metazoa; phylum Chordata; class Amphibia; order Caudata; family Salamandridae; genus Calotriton; species Calotriton arnoldi. Next base: position 665,436 of record CAWUFW010000954.1, read on the forward strand.
GCATAATGTCTGCAGTGGCAGCCGGTAAGTACAACTTAGAGTGGGGTGAGGGACCCACACACATGCACACTCACTTACACCATTGCATCCACATACAGACACACTCACACACACCCAGCACATCACTCACTCAAAAATACACATACATTCATACGTACACGCACAAACCAAACAGTCAATAAAAACACAACACTTACCTACTGCAACTCTCGGGGAGGGAAGCCTTGAAGGTGCCAGAAGTGTTGAGACTGCTGCCTGCCCTCATTGGCTGACCTGAGGTCAGCCAATGTGGGAAAGCAGCAGTCCCTACTTCGTCACTGAGTAGGTTGGGGTCAGAGAGACTGCTGACCCCACCCACTCTGTGATGTAGTGTCAGTGATAGACATTTGGCCCTGGGCCCTTCAGAGATTAAAACAGAAGCTCCCAGGTACCAGGCTATCACTGACGCTCTCCCTCATCACGAGGGGGAGGACCTTGAAGATCTTTAGAGAGCTGAGAAGGCCATGCCCACAGGAGCTGTGACATCCTCAGCCAAGCAAAGTTCAGTTCAGGCAGCCAGGAGCCTGCACACTTAGAGCATTTCTAGCTCCTGGTTTCCTGACCTGAAAATAAAGAATGTCTGTCAGGCTGAACCTTGCTCAGCCTGACAGACACTCTTTATGTCCAAAAGGTGCGGTGGCATGGCACCTTTGCCCTTAAGAATGGCCCACAGCTGAACGTCAGATTGATATAACAATATGAGAAAAGAAGCGGTGGAATGCTTAAGAGTGGAAATCAGGTAAGTCACTCAGAACACCAATATACGGAGAGGTAATAAACACAATGGAAGCAATTAGTTTGATAAGAACTGTCAGGAAGCTATAAGTAAATTATGTAGGGCCAGATGAAATGCAAAAAGCCTATTTTCACTTAAGTGATAGAATTATTTATTTATAGAGTTTTGTATAGCACAAACTCAACCCGAAGGTATCAGAGTGCTTTACATAGTTGTCAAAGTAATAGTTACATGAGTTACATATGGGGTAAATACATTACATAGCAACAGTGTACACAAGAGGTATACGATAAACGGTTGCAGTTGTACGAATTACATATGGAGTAGATACAGTTACATGGAGTAGGCAAGGATACATGGCAACAATGTATACCAGAGGTATATGATGGACAGTTAGATATGTGGGCGATAAAGTTCTGAGGTAGATTATGATAGTTTGTGTGGACTTAGGTAACAGTGTGTGCATAAGCTAGCAGTGTTGATCTAAAATGGGCAAGAAAGCATATAGGCAGAGAATAACATCTAGGCAAATAATAACAATGAAGACCAGTACTGACATAAAATGAGCAAAAGAACAAATAGGCATAAAATAACAGTGTAGAGTATCAGTGTAGACATAAGCTACGCGGAGGATGGTAGTGTGGGCATCCAATAGCAAGTTCTGGCCTAGAAGTGTTCATGCTTCCTCGTGGATGTCGTAGGGGTGCCAGTGGGCTCGGATTGGGGGATTTTAGACAAATTGGTGTATGTTGCCGTAGTGGGGTTAAGGGGCAACAGATTCAGTTATAGATCCCTGCCGGCTGTATCAGGGGCTCCGGGGGTGGTGAGGAGCTGTTGGAGGCAGAACACTGTGGTTTCAGCTGAAGTTGTAGCTGATGCATGAAAGTCATGACAGTGGGGACAGTGCGGTGGGAGGCACTCGAGAGGGACAGGACGCCAAGCCATTCATCCGCTGTGTGGGCACAAGCTTGCAACGTTGGGAGTGCGAGCGACGCAGCTCCAGGCACGGTCCTTTGCTCCTGGTACATATGTAGACAATGACCCGCTCGCCCATGACTAGTGCAGTAGCAGGGGCCAGTCAGGTAGGGTGAGCCGTGTGAGGGGTGGCGGGGGGCTCAGAGGAAGAGATGGGAGCCTCCTCACCGTCACTGCATCTGGCGAGCCGTGCACTTGAGGGGGGAGGGGTAGACCCTTGGTCAATAGTCATCAGGGTCTTTGCCCTGCACGTCCGCAACACTCGAGCAGCGTCAGGGTTCGGTCGAGCGAGGCACTTGTAGAAGACATGTTTATGTTAATTTTATTTACATAGGGCAATAATGCCCTCGGGCGTCTAAGCGCTGTTTGTTTCAGTTACAAGTGTGATCACAACTGCCAGCAGAGTTACCACGATTTAAACAACGAGGTCTAAAAGAAAGAAGGCTGGGTTCATTTTTAATGGTTAAAGGGAGTGTATTCCATATTTTGGTTGCTTCCATCATAATGCTCTTTCCACCCCATCTAGTTTTTTAAAATCTGGGCTGTATCAATAGATTAGCAGAAGCCGAGCGAAGTTTCCTAGCTGGAACATACTGCCTGAAACTATGGTTCAGAAAGGCTGGGCCCAAATTGTGAGTTGCTTTGTAGGTTAAGCAGAGTACCTTAAAGGTTATTCTTTGTTTAGTGGGGAGCCAGTGTAGCTCTTTTAGTTTTTGAGCCACTGAGCAACATTTAGGGATTTTTAGTAGGAGTCTGGCCGCAGCGTTCTGTAATACCTGAAGTTTATTTAGATTATATTTTGGAGTTGTCAGAAACAGACTGTTGCAATAATCTATTTTAGAGAGAACTAATGCTGTACCTAGGGTCTTTTGCAGGCTAGCCGGTATAAATGGCAGGACTTTTTTGATTATTCTGAGGGTGTTAAAAATGGAGGAAGTGATTGCATTATTTGTTTTGTAAAATTGAGTTTTGATTCGATAATCACTCCTAGGTTTCGTGCTTTTGCTACTGGGGAAGGGGCGGGGGACTGGACCCATAGTGGTTGGCCATACATCAGGGCCCCAAAAATGTAATTCAGGCCCAAACAGCAGTACCTTATTTTTTTCCGAGTTCAGTTTAAGGCAGTTTTTTTCCAGCCAACTGTGAACAGCTATCATGCAGTTCTGAAATCTGTTTCCAGTACTACCATCATTTTTCTCTATGGAGACGACAATTTGAGTGTCGTCAGCATAGGATGTGAGTGAGAAACCAAACTTTCTCATCAGTGCTGCTAATGGAGAGCGATAAATGTTAAAAAGAGTAGGGCTCAGTGATGATCCCTGTGGGACTCCACAAGGCAGGGAGAATGAGTGAGAAGTGAAGTTTTCTAATTTCACTACTTGTTCTCAATCTGCCAGGTAGGATATCAGCAGGCTCCACGCCTGACCTGTGATTCCACATGTCTTTAGGCGGTTTAATAGTAGTTGGTGGTTGACAGTGTCAAAAGCCGCCGAGAGATCAAGCAGGATCAGGGCAGCCCCTTTTCCCTGATCTAGTACCTGCCTGATCTCTTCGGTTGCCTTGAGCAATGCTGTCTCTGTGCTGTGGCCTGTCCAGAAGCCAAACTGTGTCCTATCCAAGAGTTTTTTTGTCTCAACAAAGGAGACCAGTTGTTCGTTCAAAAACGTTTCCGCTATTTTCACAGGTAGTGGAAGACGGGAAATTGGTCTATAATTGCTTGGATCTTTGTGATCAAGAGAAGCTTTCTTTAGAAGAGGGATCACAACTGCTTTTTTTCAGATCTTAGGAAACGTTCCTGTCTCACACATATTTTGGAAAATAGGCATTAATTTAGATGCAGCAGTTTTGGCTGCTAATTTTATTATATTAAGAGGACATGGATCCTCTGGCGATCCCGAGGTGGCACTGTTTAATAGCTTTATGATGTACGGACTAAATTCCTTCAGAGGCTTGGTTAAATTAAGGTCATGATCTCCCTCTGTTCCAAGTGTTGGCTCTGTGCATGCTTGATCGTCTAGGAAGTTTTTATAAATTTTGTCTACTTTCTCTAGGAAGAAATCTACTAGTGCGTTACAAAAAGGCTGATTGGCATTTGTAATTTTGGTATTTTGATTGGTTGTTAATTCAGTTACTGTGCGAAAAAGCTCTTTGGTTGAGTCCTTAGCACTCTCGATCTTTTTTGTAAAATATGCTACTTTAGCTTTTACAATCCCGTCTTTATATACTGCTATTAACTGTTTGTATTTTTCTTTTTCTTCCTCCTTACATGAGACTCTCCATTTTCTTTCCTGTTTCCTACAGTTTTGCTTACATTTTCTAAGCTCTGGGGAGAACCAAGGGGCTGATGGATTTTGGCGTGTGTTTTATCATTTTAACAGGTGCTACTTGGTTTGAAGCTGTTTCCAGCCATTTATTATATTGTTCGGCTGCTGTCTCCACGTCATTTCCTATCTCTACCTTATTCTGTTTTAGAGTATTATTGAAATGGTCCTCTTTCACGTTTCTTGACTGGTGGCAGATGTCATTTTTCGCTGTGTTCCGGTTGGGTTTCGGAAGTAGCAGGTCAAAAAATATTGCTTTATGATTGGTCCAAGTTACCTGGGTAGTCTTTATATTGACTAGGTTGGGATTGTTAGTAAAAATCCTGTCCAGGGTGTGCCCTCCTTGATGGGTTGGTTCAGGAACAATTTGCTCTAGATCAAAAACAGAGAGAGTTTGTAGAAGTAGGGCGATGTCAGAATCTGACTCTGTCTCCAAGTGATAATTAAAATCTGCAAAACACACAAGATGATGGACGGAATGCTGCACATTGGCAAACATTCACCCCCAGTCACAGATCTGGGTTTAATCCATCGTTATTTTTCTTCACCACGCCACCCCAGTTCAGACATAGCCATATGCAAATCAGTCTTGACCCTGTGCCTCATGGGAACAGTCCAGACCGAACTGCTAAGCCATGTCTTCCCTGGACCGGAATCAAGCATCCTAGGACCGGTTTCAGGCTATCAGCCTTCATCAGCCAGGATAGCTTGACTCCAGGGGCGTAGTGAGCACGGGACCACGTCTGGGCATACCCTTCCCACATAGGGCGAAATGCAAAACACACAAGATGATGGACGGAATGCTGCACATTGGCAAACATTCACCCCCAGTCACAGATCTGGGTTTAATCCATTGTTATTTTGCTTCACCACGCCACCCCAGTTCAGACATAGCCATATGCAAATCAGTCTTGACCCTGTGCCTCATGGGAACAGTCCAGACCGAACTGCCAAGCCATGTCTTCCCTGGACCGGAATCAAGCATCCTAGGACCGGTTTCAGGCTATCAGCCTTCATCAGCCAGGATAGCTTGACTCCAGTGGCGTAGTGAGCACGGGACCCACGTCTGGGCATACCCTTCCCACATAGGGCGAAATGCAAAACACACAAGATGATGGACGGAATGCTGACTGGGGGTGAATGTTTGCCAATGTGCAGCATTCCGTCCATCATCTTGTGTGTTTTGCATTTCACCCTAAGTGGGAAGGGTATGCCCAGACGTGGGTCCCGTGCTCACTACGCCACTGGAGTCAAGCTATCCTGGCTGATGAAGGCTGATAGCCTGAAACCGGTCCTAGGATGCTTGATTCTGGTCCAGGGAAGACATGGCTTGGCAGTTCGGTCTGGACTGTTCCCATGAGGCACAGGGTCAAGACTGATTTGCATATGGCTATGTCTGAACTGGGGTGGCGTGGTGAAGCAAAATAACGATGGATTAAACCCAGATCTGTGACTGGGGGTGAATGTTTGCCAATGTGCAGCATTCCGTCCATCATCTTGTGTGTTTTGCATTTCACCCTAAGTGGGAAGGGTATGCCCAGACGTGGGTCCCGTGCTCACTACGCCACTGGAGTCAAGCTATCCTGGCTGATGAAGGCTGATAGCCTGAAACCGGTCCTAGGATGCTTGATTCTGGTCCAGGGAAGACATGGCTTGGCAGTTCGGTCTGGACTGTTCCCATGAGGCACAGGGTCAAGACTGATTTGCATATGGCTATGTCTGAACTGGGGTGGCGTGGTGAAGCAAAATAACGATGGATTAAACCCAGATCTGTGACTGGGGGTGAATGTTTGCCAATGTGCAGCATTCCGTCCATCATCTTGTGTGTTTTGCATAATTAAAATCTCCCAGGACTGTGCAATTGGTTCCTAGAATAAAGTTTTCCACAATATCTGCTATTTCTTGGGGAAAATCTTTCCTAGGGTTTGGGGGTCTGTAGAGCAATATACCCTTAAATGATGATTGTTTGGTGCTCTCTATCGACAATGTAATTGCTTCTCCAGAGGAGGATATGGATGGTTGACAACTCGTTAAGTCTTCCCTTACTATGATTGCTACCCCTCCCCCCCGCTTGTGTTTTCTATCGCATCTATAGATGTTGAAGCCTTTTGGGAGTGCTGTCTGTATATCTATTTCGCAGGTAGTGTCTGCCCAAGTTTCTGTGAGAAAGGTGATCGATGGTCTATATGTCTCCATAAATACATTAAATTTGGCAGTCCCAAAGCAACCCGGCAGTCCCTTGGGCAGACAGGGGCCGGTCGTGAAAGCAAGAGGGCAGCATCGGGCTCCCCTCTTGTTTTGCCACTTTTTCAAGTTTTTCTTCCGAGCCGGGCATTTGAATGGGGTCAGTTGTCATCCTGCAGACAGGGAGGAGGCTGTACGAATCCAATAAGCCACAAGCTTGCAGGGAATCGTGGGAGGAAGTGTCTGACCCAGACAGTGTCTATGAGCCCTTGTGAGCCCAGGGTTTGAGCCGCGTGTGAGGAGCTGGTCAGGCTGTTATCTTCGTGCATCATGTGGGATAAATCTCCCGAATGCCTCACCATTACTGCGCAATCGTCGGGGAGTCACCGTGACCAGTTTACAGCATTGGTTAAAGCACAGATGGCTGTCAAGTGTTGTGGGCCGAGGGAGGCTGTTCTCTATTCCCCGCTCCAGCAAAATCATAGGCGCGCAGGAGATAGGGAGAGGAAGTGTTCGTGAGCCCCTGCAGTTAGTCCTTTTCAAGTTGTCGTTCCTCTAAAGAGTACGGGCTGCACAGGGACCGCAGGAATGGCGGACGTCTATAGGCACCCAGCAGGGAAAGCCTCCCAGTCTTATCTCCCCATTGCATGGTGTTTGTTACGATCTTTGCTGTGTCACACTGGATGCTGCTCTCGACTCTGTTATCAGCTGTGCAGGATTGCGAGGTCATTTCCATCCATTCCAGACTGGCAGTGACTCGATGGGGGGGCTTTTCTGGGGATTTACTCCAATGGCGATCCCTAGCATGGGGAGCTCCCGGCAGGAGCCCCTTAACGGGCAGCCATCTTGGAGAAAGAAAAAAGAGATTGGTATCATCTGAATATAGGAATTTATGCAATAAAAAATTCATGTACCAACGCAAATGTTGGGATCTTATGTCTGAAGCTATAGCCTGCCAAGATAGTACAGAAGTCTGAAAATGTATGTGCTATGGCTCATAGAAGAGCCAACTATCACACGCCTGTGTAGTCTCAGAGGAAGCATGGATAGCATACTTGAGTGAAATATATGGGCCTGTTATCACAACCGCTGCTCCTCTGGAATAAACAAGCAGTGAATCTTTGGTATACTTGTTTTCTGTGAAATCAATACAACTTACAATTTGATCTTTAAATTCAACTAGAGCTGCCAGCCCATGTAATCTTCCAGCAGTTATAATCAAAACTAACAGAGACTGGTGTTCAAAAACTTTTGTATACACTTTTTTTGGGCAATTGAAATGAGTTGCTTCCCGGAAAGCTGTAAAAGAGCTATGATTAAACCAATATGCAAAAAGGATGAGCCAACATTACTGAAAAACTGTTGACTGATTGATGCAGGGGCAAGGGTGTATGCTAAATTTATATTATAATACATAAAAGAATGGATTGCAGATAATTTAGGGTCCAATTGAAATTTTCGCAGAAGGGTTACCCCTTCACAATGTGACAGATATCCTATCCACAGAAATATAAATCCCATAGGATATTATGGGATTTATATTTTGGCTGACAGGATATCCGTCACCCATCCGCCGAAATCAAAGTAAGACCCTTAATTCATATCGAACAGGGTGTATTCAGGGAAGGCTACTCAACTATTGTTTTAAAATTAGGGCAACAGTCGAAAAATCAAAAGAGCAATGGGGAAATGTTTTTTTTAGCTTACTCTGTTGCAAAAATTGGCAGGGAGGGCCATCTTGCAAGTTTTACTTTTAATCGTAAGGGAAGGACACTGGTCCAGCCTTGTCCACAGCAGGCAGTCTGAAGCGCGAGCCTTATTCTCCATTGCAGGTATTTGTAAATGCAATAAATACTATGGATGACAATTGTTGGTACCTGTATTCCATGCTTATAAAGCTCCACCTCATACTCAGGTCTTGTATGGTGCAGAATTATTATTGTTAGATTCTTAAATTTATTGGAACCAAACTGAGGGCTGCTGCTTGAAACATATACAACCAAGTCCTGGGCACACATAAAAAAATCATACAATGATAATGTATCAACACAGTTCAAGTAGATTTGCAAGCAAAGATCAGTAGTCCTGGTGGGTAGAAAGTTCCTGTGCCTTTATTCCATATGTCATTTGAGCAAAAAAGAAACCAGCCAACACGTGTTTCGTCGCAATTGGAAATTAATTCTGCGACTTCCTTAGGGCTGGTCAAGTTGAAGTCCTATAATAATTGACTATTCAGTTCACGATGCACCATGGGTGTGGTGATCCAGTATTAGGGTCCACACTCGGAACACAGTGAAATGCCGTGAGGAACCATAACGCACATGCTTTTTGGATCTTCAACACGGAAACGTAACACTATCGTCTTCTGAATACTCACGGCGGACCCTAATACTGGATCACCACACCCATGACTACCGAGACCATTATATCCATGAGACAGATCTTCAACACGGAAACGTAACACTATCGTCTTCTGAATACTCACGGCGGGCCCTAATACTGGATCACCACACCCATGGTGCATCGTGAACTGAATAGTCCATTATTATAGGACTTCAACGTGACCAGCCGGGTTGGAATTATCACCGGCGGAGCGACTACCGAGACCATTATATCCATGAGACAGCCCTGAGGATGTCGCGGAATTCATTCCTACACTCATTCCACCTGCCCCAAGCTCATTGCAAATGATCTTCAGTCATACGCAACAGCCCCTTGGTGGGGGTCTTGACTTCCAGTCATGCCCTGCACCTAGTACTCCTGCCCCAAACACTCTGTTCATGACCTTCAGACATGCACAGCAGCTACTGGGCACACGGCATGGTCTATAGTCACACCACGTACCGAGTCCTCCTGCTCAATATCATGCACCTAGATATGATTCCGGAGATGATGGAGACACAGAAAGGGACAGCAGTCGTGCAGAGACACACCCATTGCTGTACACTGACACACCAACCATTGCAAGTCAACACCGCCACCATCATACGCCAATACAACCACAATCATAGGTCCACACTACTAACATTATATACCAATACATCCAACATTATATGTCATCACAAAAAGCATCATATACCAAGCAAACCTGCCATCATACAGGCACAAAACCTACATTAAAAAACATTTTTTAAAAGATTAAAGATTGAAAGGGAATTAAGGCTGAATAATATGTTAAAAGTGACTTCACTATAAAAACTCAAAAGTGATGATATTCATGAGGGAAGGTGCTTTCTTCACCTGGTGTCATCCTTAACTCCCACCCTAGCATTCAGTCTGTGCAATATCACATAACCATCACATATCAAATTAACTATATATTACTATATATACTTAATGTTTGTATACGTGTACACTTGCTCTGTATAGTTTTGAGCTTTTCTAGTCTGAAGTGGATTTTGATCAGTTAACTACTTTGTGGTGTGGTTACTCACTGTTTGCTGCTTTTATACTTGTGCACTCTGCCACTTCTCTTGGAGATCTTGCTTAGCCTGAAGTGGCCTTCACCTCGTTCCGCCGCGGCTGTGTGCTGATCGAGCGGAGGGCGTTGCTCACTTCCGGCCCAGTGTGCGCTATTTCCTGTGGTCCGCGGTCTAGTGTTTCACCGGCACCACACAATTTAATTCATGCAGAGGCGGGCGTGCCACTGGTGCGCCGATGGCAAGCCAGTCTGCGTCCGTCCGCACCTGGACGGCGCCAGGGGCCAGGAACCCTGCTTGTTCCTCTAGGGGAACAGGGTGCTATTTCTCCGCAGAGATCTTAACTCTTAAAGGCAGTTGACAAAGAAGGTCTCCACGCCATTGAAGTAGGTACTGGAGCTAACAGTTGTGGAAGTTGTAATTTCTTTTTTACTGCTGGATCAAAGGGAAGGAAGTGCGTGGGGGGCCTTGAGACCGTAAATGATTCCTTACTTTGCCTGTCTCTAAACTGTAGGTCTTTAAGCAAACATAGTCAGGAAATTTATGAGCTACTAGCGGATCAGAAGCCATTAGGGCTGTTTTTAGTTGAAACCTGGCTGCATGAACAATCAGCACCGGATATTTTGGAAGCATTACCAGAGGGATATGCTATATTGAGAGTAGATAGACCTGAGCAGAGAGGTGGGGGGTTAGCGGTGATCTTTAAAAAAGACTACCGGGTGAAAATGACTAAACTACCAATTTCGGGGTGTGAAGCGGCGTTCTTTACCATGTCTTTAAACAGCGATTGGTCAGTGGCGGGACTCCTTATTTATAGACCCCCGGGTCCAGCAAGAACGTTTATTAATGATTTGGCAGAAATATTGCTTCCCTATGCTATCCGCTATGCAACGTTTGTAATTTTAGGGGACCTGAATTTACATCTTGATTACAAGGATAATCAAGAAGTTTTTGAATTTACAACTGGATTACAGGCCTTGGGCTTGGAACAGTTAGTCCATACCCCCACACATATTAGAGGCCACATTCTAGACAATATTTTCTCTAATAGTGCTCAGGTGGAAGCTCTGCCACCTTTGCCTGTAGTATGGTCTGATCATTCGATTCTTTCTTTTAAGATCAAGAATCCTAGGAAGGTCTCTGGCCAACTGAAACAGCCTTTGGAGTTTAGATGGACCCGGAAATGGTCTTTACTAACCCCTGACTCTTTCATGGCCAAACTGTCTATGAGAACACCGGAACTAGAGGCCTCCACCCAGATAGCTGACAAACAAGTTTCTTCTTGGATTAAGGAGGCAGTAGACTCCTTAACACCAGTAAAACTCTGTAATAGTTCCCGCTCAAATCCATCAGTGGAATGGTTTTCAGAGGAGTTAGTAATGCTTAAAAAAGAATGTAAACGTCTTGAACGTTGTTGGAGGGTGGACTATCTGCCAGAGAAAAAGCTGAAATATCTAGAAGCGATAAAATACTACCACAAACAAATCAGGAGAACACGTAGGGTTTTTTATACCCATAAAATCGAATCTGCTAAAAACGCCCCTAAAAATATCCTTCGTATTGTGAAGGAACTTACTTCTCTGGAGCGAGTTACAGCAGTGTTGCTGGATTCTACGGAGTACAGTAATAAAGCACCTAGCTTCTTTTCAGAAAAAATAGAGAAGATATATGCCACCTTCCCAGGAACTAGTAGGAATTGTACTTTCGCTCCCCCTAAGAGTGAAACATCTCATGAGGGAAGTTTTACTTTCTAACTACCAGTCAAAAAAGATATACTTCAGCTAATGTCATTAGTAAAATCGGGCTTCCCCATGGATATTATCCCTCCAAATATGCTACTACGAGGGAAGGAAGTTATTGCACCAGTTTTACAAACTTGCAGAACTCATCTTTCAAGTCGGGGCAGGTTCCTAACAATTGGAAACACGCAATGGTGGTTCCGTTATTGAAGAAATCACCCTTAGATCCCGCGCTTCCAGAAAATTTGAGACCAGTATCACTGTTACCTTTCTTCACTAAAATTGCAGAGAAATTTCTCAACTTCCAACTGACTAAGTTTTTGGAAGAAAATCAGGTACTTCATGAAACTCAGTCTGGTTTCAGGGCCCTACATAGCACTGAATCTGCCTTACGCCTGGCCTCTGAGGCGCTAAAAATAGCAGCAGATGAAGGTAGGACAGCAGCACTGATTCTGCTGGATTTAAGTGCAGCTTTTGATACGGTATTCCATGGTCTCCTTTTGGAACCGTTATGGGATGCCGGTATCAGAGGCAGCACATGGGAATGGATCAAGCATTTCCTACAAGACAGATCTTTTCAAGTCCTACAACGACCCTTTAGGTCGGAGATCCGTGCCCTGTTACAAGGTGTGCCACAGGGTTCTGCCCTTAGCCCAACGTTATTTAACGTGTATATGCGCCCACTAGCCGATATAGTACAGAAACATGGGGTGAAGCTGGTGTCATATGCTGATGACACTCAGCTGATCATCATGTTAGAACAGAAGGATGTAGAGGCTGTACCTAAATTCAAAGCCTGCTTAATTGATCTGGCTAACCGGATGAATTTCAGTTGCCTCCAATTAAATGCAGGCAAGACTGGCATCATGGTAGTTTGTCAACAGCCTTCTATCTGGTCGCTGGTGGCCGGAAGAATTTGGGCGGACCCCAGTTCCCAAACCTAAGATCAAAAATTTGGGAGTAAGGTTTGATAATACTCTATCCTTTACGGAGCAGATATCAGCTTTGGCTGGTACTTGCTTTGGCCTCTTAAGGATGCTACGGAAAATCTTAGATCTCCTACCTCTAGATGCTAAAAAGACCATTATTCAGGCTTTGATTACATCTCGATCGGATTACTGCAATATTCTCTATCTAGGGGTCACTAAAAGCAATATGAGAATGCTGCAGAAAGGCCAGAATGCTCCTGCCCGGATGTTATTGAAGATCCCAAGGTGAACCCCGGTGGGAGCAGCCCTGAGGGAACTGCATTGGCTTCCGGTGCAGTACAGAGTAATTTTTAAAGCTCTGTGTTTCTGTCATAGGATTCTGAATGAGAAAGGACCTAGTTATCTTCGGCCCTTACTCACTCCCTACAGACCTATCCGGAATCTTAGCGCTTTTATATAGGCCAACACACTGACAATCACGCATGCAAGCAGCCATAAATTAAAAGTGCTCGAGGGGCGTGGTTAGCCAGCCAACATGGTGGACGTGAGCTGCTAGAGCTCCGTCAGTAAACCCTTGTTTATCCTGCCAAACCCTACAATGCCATGCTATCCTAGCACATCTGAGGCGTAAGCGTGCTGTTGAACAGCAGCAGTCGCCGATCGTGGCCCCATATTGCTGCAAAGGCGCAGCTCACTTGAACAGCACGCGCCCCGGGGCTTGGTGGCGGAGCAAACAAAGGCGGTGAAACATCGGAAGCTGTGAGTGCGGCCCAGAAGACACAGACTCACGGCGCGGTGCTGCCCGAGGAAGGAGAGTGGCGCAAACCGGCAGCTGCCGTGGAAGGGCAGCCCCCTCATTCAGACCCTGGCACGGTGATTGCTCCGGTGGAGTGGTGCGTGACCGCGGCCCACGTGTGATCAGCGGGCCTGCACCAGCGGGAGGCTGGGGCCCTGCACCTCCGGACACACGGCGAGACGCTGAGCTACAGGCGAGTGAAGCGCCAAACAGAATCGCGCCGGCCCCGCTGAGGATCAGGACACCATGACCATCACGGAGGTGAGTGGCATCCTCTTCCCCCCCTCCCGCCCCACATCGTGCGAGATCTGCCTGGCTGGGGCGTGGAGGCTGGGGGAAGCCATACGCACAGACAGGCTACAGGAGTGCTGAGGCGCAGTGGAGAGGCAGTGCAGACCCGCCCCGCGCCGGGCTCGGGGGTCGGATCGGGCCCAGGCCGCGGTCACGGGGCGCGGAGAGCACGGTCGTAGACGCCGTGAATGAGCACAGTGTGCGCAGCCCTCCTGGCGGGCCCTAATGCAGCACATCCACTCCTGCGTTGTGTCTAGACCACATTGCCCTGGGGAGCATCGGGTCCGGGGGTCAGATCGGGCCCAGGCCGCGATCGCACAGCGGAGGCAATAGATTTTGACATGCCGCGGACACAACCCCCCAGGCTAAGGTTTGAGGCACAGCAACTGACACGGAGGCCAGCGGCGTCCCATCATTCTTTTCCCCCCTCTCAAAGACAGGCTGCAGGAGCTCCGTAGCGAAGCAGGGAGGCAGTGCAGGTCCACCCCGCGCTGGACTCGAGGTTCGGATCGGGCCCAGACCACGACGAGCAGGAGACGCGATTGAGGACACCGCAGGAGTGCACCGAAGAGGCAGCCCCTCCTGTAGGCCTAAACGCAGCACGCCCATTCGCACGTGACGCCCGGGCCGGAGTGCCCCAGGAAATGTCAGGTCCGGGGGCTGGATCGGGCCCAGGCCACAGCCGCGAGGCGTGGTTGACACACTCTGGAACGCCACAGGCGTACACAGCGGACACAGCTCTCCCAATTAAAACCAAGACGCGGCGCACCCTACCCACGTGCGGCGCCCAACCCAGACGACCCCTGGAGGAAAGAGTAGGCCTCACTGGGAAGCTCCACTGATCTCGCGCCCCCATGGGCGGACATAGCCATACCGTGACCATAGAGTGAGGGCCACCAGTGACTGTAAGCCTGCGGATAAGAGCGGCGAGAAGGTAACAAGCGAGATATCGCCACAAACCCCGCCGGGACTACACACCCTGCGGCAAGGAAATCACAACGCGGGATAAGCATTAGGTGCTCACGCCTGTCCACGCTGTCAAGCGCCTACCGAAGCCAGCGTGCAACAACCCCGCAGGTCAGTGCGACTATAACTGAGGTACAACGCCCCACTTGGCCCACACGGCTACCGCGTTTCTCCAACGAATGCCGACACCACAACAGCTACTAATGGGCCGCCTGCACACAAACACGCAGCAGCCCAATGTGCGCACTGGCAACTCAGAGCTGGCACCCGCAGAGGGTGAAAACACAGCAGAGGCACCACATACAGCACTCGCCGCCAAACTGGACTCAGTGCTGGCAGCATTGGAGAAGATCGGATCCGCCCTGGACCAAACTCGCTCCTCACTGGAGTCCAAGATTGACAAAGTCACCTCCGATTTCACCCTACTACGCGCTGATCATCATAAACTAGGGGAAAAAGTGCGACTGCAAGAGCAATCACTTGCGGAGCTGAACCCCATCACACAAAGCCACACCGCAGCCCTACAGGACCTCAGAGAACGCATGCATGCACTAGAGGACAAAGTGGAGAATGCAGAAGGGCGCTCACGCCGCAACAATATCCGCGCGGTGGGCCTTCCGGAGGGGGAAGGACGCAACCCGGAGGAATACACCAAGCGTTGGCTCACAGAACTACTACCTAATGGCGTGCTGTCGCCCCAATTCGTGGTCGAGAGGGCGCACCGTGTGCCAGCACAGAAACCACCACCCCCCCCCGGGTGCCCGCCCGCGCCCATTCTTATTCAAAGTGCTCACCTACAGGGACAAGGGATGCAATCCTGAGTGAAACCCACAAGCTGACAGACATCAAAATATGCAGTAGCCAGGTCATGATACTCCCTGACTATAAAGCGCAAGTGCAGCGGCGCAGGAGCGCATATGCCACAGTGAAACGTCAACTCCGCAACCTCGACCTTAGTTACTCCCTATTATTCCCCGCCAGGCTACGAGTGGTCGCAAAAGGTGTGGTGCGCTTCTTTGACTTGCCGCCCGAAGTCTGGGACTGGCTGGAGGAATCGGGGCTATGGACAGGGCCCAGACCACGCACGGAAGACAATCCAAGGCAACCTGGCAGAAGAAGACGCCAGCGCGGCGGGCGCAGGAGGTTCCATGTAGACACGACCGCAACTTCCATGGCTCCCGACCCTGAACAGAGAAGAATGGAGAGGCAGGAGGCGATACAAGTAGCTGCAACACTCGGAAGTGCGACGGAATACCCTGACTGGAATTTGAGCCCAGCTAGATCCTTGGCCACCAATGATTCCAGACTATCCAGGCTTGACGACCCCGAAGATTACCAGTTACCAGATGTCACACCGCAGACGGCGGATGGCATCATATGACTCTCTGCGAACCTGCTGAACTCTGTAGAAGCCTGTACATGCAAGTAACTGCCAACCTGGCAGATTGTCTTATCAAGAGTACTCGATTGTTTGCATGCCTATTATAAAGGAACGCCGCCTCACACACCGTCACGAGCAGCGCTTACATGATGCCACGATCGACGGCGCACGCAGCACGCACTCACTCCTCAAATAATAGGTTAGCTGGGAAGACACACAGTAGGATCACAACACTGAGGGACCAAACAACCCACCTAGCCACACATACCCACACTAAACGTCGCACTGACACAGTTGTTGCCATAGCTGGGCATCTCAGTTTGGACGAGCATCCTTTTGGAACTCCCCCTTGACAGTTATGCACAGTTCTGTTTACACTTGTGCCTTGTTCTTAACGTTATTATCTTGGAGCACACCCACGCACATCATGAGCTACCACGCCTTACTCGCCCTGGTAAACACAATGACTGGACATGGCACAAGTTAACTTAGTTACGTGGAATGTGCGCGGTATGCACACGCCAGCGAGCAGATATACAATATACGCTTACTTGCAGCGCTACTTCAAGAAACACACATGTCCCAAACAGAGCTAGAGCGCTTGCGCAGGAGATGGAGAGGCCAAGTCTATGGCATGACCTACTCGGCCCACGCACAAGGTGTCCTTATCTGGGTAAGAGCTGGTATACCATTTATAAGCGAAGAAGTGCTGATTGATCCCGAAGGCAGATACACATTGGTGAGAGGGCGGCTCAATGGCCAAATGATGCAGATCGGTTCCATTTAGGCCCCAAATGTAAATCAATCCTCCTTTCTAGATAGCCTAACCGGAGTACTTGCTAAATGGAATGGAACTCCATGGCTCCTCGGGGGGGACTTCAATTCAGTGCTCAGTGTAGACCTAGACAGGTCATTCCCACCCCTGACCAAAACCACGGTAGCATCCAACACGCAGCCCCTCGCGGACTGGCTCGCTCACTGGGCACTGCTAGACATATGGCGCACCCTCAATCCCAACACAAGGGTCTACTCATACTACTCTGCGGTGCATGGATTCCATGTGCGCCTGGACCGAATAGTGGGTTCTCATGCTCTGCTCCCCCTACACAGAATACCTCAGCCGGACACACTCCGATCATAGCCCCCAACTGCTGAAACTCGCCTGAAAACCGCAGCACTAGAAGACCCAGCGTTCTGCTCAACCCTAGGAACGGCGATCCTCGAATATTTTGAGATTAACGAAGGCACAGTAGGAGACACATTAGTAGAATGGGAAGCGTTTAAGGTAGCAATGAGGGGACACTGCCTGGGAGCCACCTGGAACATACGCAGACAACTGTCAGATTCCCTTAGCAAAATAGAAACGCAACTCCTAAGACACGAAGCAGACGGGGAGGGCGAGGGCAGGGGTGTGTGTCGCCTAGAGACACTGCGCGCAGAACACACCAAACTGATAGAGCGCCTCCGCTGTCGCAACTACACCGCTCACACAGCCTGCACACATGCCACCGCTGATCGAGCAGGCTGGCTACTGGCCTGGCTAATTCGACAGGAGCACGCCTGCAAACCGATAGGCGCACTGCGCACCGCCACAGGACTCTTGTTATAAACACAACGCGACATCCACGCAGCCATGACGTAGCATTATACCTGGCTGTATCAATCCCAGCCGCACTGTGATACACAATGCCTCACAATGTTTCTAGACAGCCTGCAGCTGCCTGAGGCGACGCTGGCGCACAGCAAGATACTGAACAAACCGATCTCACTAGAGGAGATCAAGGAGGCAATATCGTCTCTGGCCACAGGAAATACCCCAGGGCCCGACGGGCTTCCGGCCGAGTACTACAAGGTGGGCCAGGTGTCGCAAACACAACGTTTGCATCCGCTCTATGAAGCCGCCATGGAGACGAGGCAGCTCCCTCCTTCCTTGAGTGAGGCACACCTGGTGTACTTGCTTAAGCCCGACAGGGACCCCGCAGACATGGGCTCCTATAGACCCCCTTGCCTTACTCAGCTCCGACTACAAGATATTAGCAAAAGCTCTGGCAGACAGACTTGCGCAGGTGGTCCCTACTTTGGTCCACGCAGATCAAAACGGCTTTGTACCATCCCGCAGCACTTCACTCAATCTGCGTCACTTCTTTTGGGTCGCAGCTGATTCCACATGCGCATGGCTAAGGGCGGGCTGTCTCATACTCGATCTCGAGAAGGCCTTTGACTCCCTGGAGTGGGACTATATGTTTGCGACACTTGAAAAATTTAAGCTAGGCCCCACTTTCCTACAACTGACCCGTCTACTCTACATAGAACCGGTCGTGCGAGTCAAAATGGGTCCATATGTATCGTATATAGTCCCAGTGCAGAGAAGGACGCGGCAGGGCTGCCCATTGTCCCCCCTCCTCTTCGGGCTGGCGATGGAGCCTCTTGCGGAGACAATAAGGACGCAATTAAATAATGGCATCGCTCTAGGCTATGGCAAGCACAAGGAGTCGCTGTATGCTGACGACCTCTTAGTCTACCTGAGGGACATCAACGACGTGCCCAGACAACTGGCCCAGGCCCAGACCCTAGGGGACTTTGCGGACATTTTAGGGTTGAAGGTAAACGTCAGCAAATCTAACCTATATGCCTTCGAAGAGGGGAATCGCGATCCGGGCGTTGTGCTTATGGGGGAAAAGGTGCAGTGGAGCGCAGACACATTCCGATACCTAGGCATTAAAATATATTGTCAGCCGTCTGAACTATTCGATGGTAACCTAGGCAGGCCCCTAACAACCACCAGATCCCAGATGCAATTTTGGAGCACACTCCCGCTCGCCGTGACAGGCAGAGTAGCGCTCGTAAAAATGGTGACCCTGCCAAGATTCCTTTACTACTTTGCAATCCTGCCTATATACGTGCCCCCCCCCTTCTTTGCCGCTCTAGAGAAGATGGTCAAGGACTTTATATGGGTTTTCGGCCGGCATAGAGTGGCAATGAAGAAGCTATATTTGCCCTCGGACCAGGGAGGCTTAGCGGCCCGTGCTTTGAACATTATTACCTGGCAGCCCAACTGCAGTGGATAGCCAGATGGATGGCAGACCGACAACGAGACGACATGGCAACCGCACACCCGCCACGCACATTACCCCAGCTGCGCAGGCTCTTCCACCCGGCGCAAAAACAAGTCCCCCAGAGCCCCTGATGCTCAATGTGGCATACAGATGCTACCATAGGAGCCTCTACATAACCCTACGCCCCTGCACTCCTTTCAGAAGGAACCCCTAAAGGTCAGTCAGCACTTACAGCAACCGAGTTACAGGACTGGCACGAGGCAGGCATACAATCCCTTGGAGACCTATACCGCGACGGGTCACTCGTTCCCTACGCGGCAATGATAGAAGATGAGGGGCTCCCCCCAGGCCAGTTCCTCCTACACCGCTCGCTAGTGACCGCACTCACGGTGAAATGAGGCAATCTCACAACTGAGCCACAAACACAACTCACCATGCAATATATACATGTCATGGGACAGGGCAGACACCTCATGCGATGGTTCGCGGCCTCACTTAGGCAACATGCAGCGATCAGTCTAGATCCCCTCCGGCACAAGTGGGAGCACAATCTAGGCCGTCAACTCTCGGACGCAGAATGGGCGCAGGTGCTAGCCAGTCCAGTGAACATCCCCAGAAACATGAGATTCAGGCAAATAAATACTATGTCACTCAGAGAGCGTATTTCACGCCTGCCAAAATCAACAGATATTTCAACCGCGCCGACTCCGCCTGCCCCAGGTGCGCCACCCTTGATGCTGATCTCATACATATGCTCTGGAGCTGCGCCAGCCTCAGCGCATACTGGAGGGAAGTGGCGGATACTCTCCACACCTGCACTGAACATGATGTACCCTTCGACTGGCCGACATACCTGTTACACAAATTCAGCAGAACCCGAAACACCAAGGTAACCTCCAGATTCCTAGACCTAGGCATAGTGGCAGCCAAGAGATTAATTACCAAAAGATGGAAAGCGCCCGACCCCCCGCGCATACAGGCGTGGAGACACTCTGCGATTGCATGGGCCAGGGCGAAAAGAATAGCAATCCGGCGCGAAGAACGATGGGCCTAAGAAAACTCCCAATCTCTGCAAACTGAGATGCGATGATGATGGCACTGCAGCAAGGTGGAAGCGTAGCAGACCCGACCCAGCAAGCGACCAATTCGATAGAATGATACCGCGCACACGGGTCGTAATTCCACTCTAACCCGAGACACTCAGCCGGAGGTCATGCGACACACAACCACACTCAAACACGCGTTTTCGCACAGGGCCACACTGATCCAGCGCGATACTAGCAACGAGCATTCATACAACAGATACTCACTTGGGCCCATACATTCATACTACGCTAGTGTTTCACGCTGGTGGTGTCAGTTGTTACTCTTTATCAAAATCCCTGCTACCAATTACCTTCTGATTGAAGAGTAATGACTTACCAATGGATCCTCTGTTAATTAGGAAGTTTAAAATGAGTGACATTCATTACGGTTCATAAATCCTGAAATAATCACTGAGTCAGGAAGTTTTAAAATGTTTATCTAAAGATTTAGCAGAGTAAAATACAGAGCTGCATGATACTTAATCGCATATCAAGGATGAAACCCAAGAAATCAATTATCGATTAATGACGGTCCCTCAGAAAAGGAGAAGATAGAGACAGCAGCGCAACTAAAGGTTGCATATATTTACCTAAAGTGCGAGAACCAAACCCCTTGGCCAAGGAGTTAGAAAAAATGGGACCCAGGAAGGATGAAGAGCAAGACCTCCTCCAGGTTCAGGACAGGACCGGTGACCTCTCTACCTACGATGCCTGCGTCGTTCCCCTCTCTGATACTCCGCTTCTCCTCGATTCTCCCGTGCATTCCTTCTAATGGACTCCGCCGCCCCCTCCTCAGGACCTCTCTGGACAGCGATTCAGTCTGCAATCGACCAGCTTGGCAGTCTGGAGCTTTTCTGTCTGTTCTGTGGACTCCTGTTCTGTTGTAGCATCTCCTTCTAAACTAATTAGCTAATTCTATATCTATTATACCCTTCTACACCCATGTACCTCCCATTAATGTTGCAAAATATGGGACCACTACTTCTGATTGGACAGGGACAGGGGTTGATCCTCACACCATATGAATTTAGTTCGATTTCTGAAGACCATTGTTTTTAAAATACCGCCCATCAAATTTAATACATTGGCTTTATTTCCCACCCGTCTCACGACAAAATTATACATTCTCCATGTACAATGTTTCAATTTTTCAACAGAAAAGACATGGGTACAGCAATTTCGGCCATCAGGTCATGGCCTTGGACGACGTCCAGGTTGACTTCATCCTTCTTTCTTGGCAGACATGCAAGACGCATGCGCAGAATCATTGTCTCTCGAGTTTCAGTTCATCAACCCCAGGCCCAAGTTTACGAACTAATAAAAGTACAAGAAGAAAATATTAAAATCACAAATAAAATGTTTCACTGTATACCCACTCTCTCTACTCTATTCCCATTTATTTATAAATTCTATCCCGCATTAGTAGCGTTAAGGAAACGACAATGTAATTATAACATGAGAGCAAGCTGTAGCATGTGAAAACATTAAGCAGCCATTTTAGAACACACTGCGCAGAAGCAGAATTTTCCCACCAAGCAAAGTAAGACGTCACACCATGTGATATGGTTGAGACATGCGCAGAAGAGTTTCCCGCGTTTTAGCGGCCATTTTAGAACAAACAAGCGTTATTTGTTAGTTAGAACACATAGGCAATCTTCATAACTATTTATGTTGTGTATGTAAAAGTTAGTATAACAATACAAAGTTTAATATATTAATACTGTGAGGAGATTGCCTCTGAGCAAGTCTCATTTATGAGTCCTTGCTCCATCAATCCCCTCTCTGATGGCGTTTCTGAGCCATCAAATACTATCCACAACCAGATGCCAACTTTCAACATACTATAATTTCATTTTCAATTTTACTTTTTCTATTTTTCACATCTCCTTTCAGCTTTTTGTATAATTCACTTCTCAAATCTTCAAGTTCAATTTCATTGAATTTTCTTTTCTTTCCCTTTCCTGTCCCATTATACGAATCATCTTTTCTACAACATTTACACCATATTATTATTGTCAATGCTATTATTGCTATTCCCGCTAAGGGTACTAGTACTTTACCTATAAGTCCTTTCCCTATATTAGAAAACCAGGAACCAATTGACGCTATACTATTTGTCAATCTTTCCCATACACTATCAACTTCCACTGGTTTCAGTTCCTTCTCAAGTTTTGTAATATTCTGTATATATGTTCCAATTTCTGCACTTTTATCAGGTATGTAAGTGCAACAATGTTTCGTCTTCAATAATTTACAGACTCCGCCCTCTTTTGCCAAAATAATGTCAAGAGCAAGTTGATTTTGCATAACCATAGACCTAATCGCAACCATCTCCGCATTAATCATTAGAAATCCTCCAGCAGTATCCGTTGATAAACGATCAACCACTGTAGACAATTTACATATTTTCCTTGAGTTCAGAATTATTCCCACCGAAGGTATCAATGCACCAAATATATCACCTACTATTTCAGAAAAACTAGCTCTTTTACTACGTGTTAATTCGCCATTATTTTCATTGCTCCCAGTGTTTCTTTTTATGTGGTATATTTTTGGAAATACTATTCCAAAGTAACAACTTCCATACCACCGTGCAGGAAGCCTAAAGTAAGCCTTATTCCCACACACATAATAGATTCCAGGAAAAACTGAATCTGTTCCTCCTTTGAGTCCCCAACCTCCAAGAATTAAGAAATTGTGTTCACATTCACTGGTACCTATGAAAACATTGTTATAGTCAGTCCTTAACCTATGTAGACAAATTTTCCCTGTTTTTACAAAATCCAGAGCCATAGCAGGTTGAGCCTTGCCAGGTGTGTAACTACCTTCTTTCTCAACCCAAGGTGGCAAATAAGCACTGGGTTCATACTCTTGCGAATCGGAACCTCAGAAAATATCACATCTATGTTTGAATAATAATACTGAATTCTCCCTGTTCTATAAAATAGACTTGTTAATACACTACATGATATGCCATATGTTAATGGTAAGTGATGATATGTTAACCCTTCTGCTACTGATTCGGGTAACTTCATACAGACATAACAATTACTAACTTCCATGCTATCTACATATTGAAACAATAGCTTTGTGAAAACATTTAAACTAGTGTCGTTATCAGTTATCTCATGATGAAATTCTGGTTCATTTTCTGCCATTAGTTCTACTCTATTACCCTTCAAGTTTGCTGTCCTTTCCTTAGTTTCGTTATTAATCTTTTTATCCATTATCATAAGGTAAGGAACTGCTACAATCAGGACTAACCATACTATAAGCACCATTAATAGACTACATATGCATACTGCACAGCATCTTTTACAACATTTCTGTCTTGATCTCCCAGTAACTCTATCATCGGACATTTTGACAAAGAAGATTGCTCTTCTTATCTATTTTTCTTCAATTTTCTTTGCGCAGCTTTTTCACGTTATCAAGGTGGTCTTGTTTCTATTTCATAGACCAGTTCTGCACTAGTTCCTTCGTCACCACTTTCACTTGATTCTGAGCTCTCGTAGTCTTCAAGAATTATGTAAGTCCAATCAGGACCTTTAAACTTGTTGTTAATAAGTTTCAGTCTTTTACTTCTCCGATTCTCAGTTTTGCTTTCTTGTCCTGTTTGGCTCGTCACTTCGTTTACTTGTTCAGGATTTTCACTTCTGGTTCTTACGTGGTATTTCACTCTTTTAATGACACTAGGCCAATGATCACCTTTTCTTGTTTTCTGTGTTTGCACTGCCCCTTTGCTTTCTTCTTCTTCGTTAGTTCGTTTATTTTCAGGTTGTGTCACAGTCTTGTTTTCGACAATTACAGTTTCTTTTATCTGTTCTTTTTCAGGTCTGATCTGTTTCTTTTCAGCAGCTCCACTGTCAGTTTCTGATAGCTGACTTTGTTCAGGATTTTCGTCTTCAGGTTCAAGAATTTCGAGATCTTCTGATTGAATGGGTTTTCTTGATCTAACTGGTCCTGATCAGGGCTTATTGCACTTTGTACTTCGGCAGCCTGACCGCATTCTTCTAAACCTGTCTGTCCCTGCTCAAAATTTCTTCGTTCTTCACTATTTTGAGCCCAGTTTTCTTTCCCTATCTGGTCCTGCTCAGGTTCTCTTATTGTTTCTTCTTCTTCTCTTTCCTGAGCTGCTTCTTCTTCACCTATCTGATCTTCTGTAACTTCTTTTAGATTTGCTTGACTTCTTGTTCTGTAGTAAACTTCAGGAATTTCCACCACTGGTATCCCGTCCTGGCTTGTGCTCGGTTGTTCTTCATCAGCTTCCCTCGAATCTTGCTCCTGTGATTCTTCAGCTGGGCAACCTTCAGCTTCCTCAGTGATCGTTACTGTCTGAGGATTTTCTTCTTCAGGGTCTGGTACTCTTTTAGTGTGGCTTACATGAATCCAATTAGGAAATCCTGCACACTTCACAGCGGTGTTTGTAACCAATATGATCTGACAAGGTTCGCTCCACCTGGGTGATAGACACGTTTCTCTGGTGTGATTCTTCACTACCACCCAGTCACCAGGATTCAGATCATGTTCTTGTTCAGGCTGCCTGGAAACTGCGTCTTCTCCAACCTGGTGAGAGACAGAACGCACTAGGTCAGCCAACCCTTTGCAATAATCCAGAACCATATCATCAGATATATTCAGCAGTTTGTTTATGGGAACATGTGCTTGTCTCATTGCTCTTCCCATCATTATCTCGTGGGGACTCAATCCGGTATTTCTATCAGGAATGCTTCTGAGTCCCATTAAGACAAGTGGCAATGCATCCGGCCAACTTAATGATGTTGATGCACACATTTTTCCCAGTCTGGATTTTATTGTGCCATTCAATTGTTCAACCACTCCAGAAGCCTCTGGACGATATGCACAGTGCAATTTTTGTTCAATTTGGAATGCTTCACAGATTATCTTAATTACTTCACTGTTAAAGTGCTTCCCTCTATCCGAATCCAAAGTTACTGGAAAACCAAATCTAGGAATGAGTTCTCGTAGCAACAACTTTGCGACTGTAATACTGTCATTTCTCCTGGTAGGGTAAGCCTCCACCCACTTTGAAAACAGACACACTATGACAAGTACATATTTTAGCCCTCTACATGGTGGTAACTGAATAAAATCAAATTGGAGTCTTATAAATGGACCCTCTGCCTTTCCAATCTTTCCAAACCCGATTATTGTCTTCCTCCCTGGATTATGCATTTGGCAGGTTAAACATCTCTGGCAAAGACTCTCTGCTACAGCCCTGAATTTAGGATTGTACCAATTTTCTCTGAAGAGCCTAATCATTGCATCTCTCCCTATGTGTGTGTCTCCATGATACATCCTGGCCATTTGTGAGAGCAGACAGTCGGGCATGAAATCCACACCTCGTCATCCTGTCTTTGAGAACATCCCACTTTAATCCATATATTCTTTTCACTCTCATCAGCATCATCTTGCAATCTTTTTACATCATTCCATGTTTCAGGAGGTGCACACAGCAAAAGTTGGCAGCTGATTCCCATTCTTTCCACCCTTTTATTCACCGCCATTCTGTTTTTGGCACAATGTTGAGCCACAAGGTCTGCATATCGGTTGCCGAATACCACCCAGTCATCTCCTGACTGGTGTGCGGCACATTTCACCACAGCCAATTCTTTTGGTGATTGTATTGCTTCCAGCAATTCCCTTACAAACTGTCCATTTTTAATGGGGGATCCTGAAGAAGTCATGAAATCCCTCTGCATCCATAGTTGGCCAAAATCATGCACAACCCCGTAACCATATTGGCTATCTGTAAATATAGTTACTTTTTGATTCCTCCCAATTTTGCAAGCTTTTATCAAAGCAATCAATTCAGCTACTTGTGCAGATTTTACTCCTGGTAAATAGGATGCTTCGACTATTCCAGTTAATTCACATACTGCATATGCTGCAGTCAGTTTACCATCTTCATGCCTCTGGCATGAACCATCAACAAACAGCTCCCTGTCTGGCTTCCTTAGGGGCAATTCCTGAATGTCAGGACGTGGTTTTGTGCATAACTCTGTGACTTGTAAATAATCATGTTCTTCTTCGTCATCTTTAACTTCTTCATGGTATGGATCTGGTAGTAAGGTAGCAGGATTCACTATCGTGCACCTTACCATGGTCACGTTTTCAGCACCCAAAATTATTCTCTCATACCTAGTCATCCGACTAGGAGTAAGATGCTGAGTTCGTGTTCTTGTCAATAGAATCACAACCGCATGTGGAACAAACACCTTTACTGGGTGTCCCATTACAATTGACTCACTTTGTTCAATGCTCAAACAGGTAGCCGCTACTGCTTTTAAGCAGCCTGGTAAAGCGGCCGCCACTGGGTCCAGTGTAGCAGAAAAATATGCTATTGGACGTCTATCCAGACCATGTCTTTGAGTTAGGACTGATAGTGCACAATTTTCTTTCTCGTGACAGAATAGTGCAAATTCTTTCTTATAATCGGGCATGCCTAAGGCAGGCGCTGCACACAAAGCATTTCTCAATTTTACAAAAGCTCCTACACTTTCGTCATCCCATTCAACTGGGTCCTTTGCCTTCTTTTTTGTCATTTGAATTAAGGGCTTTGCTAACAGGGAAAATCCTAGTATCCATTGTCGACAATAACCCACTACCCCAAGAAACATTCTCACTTCCCGTTGGGTGTTAGGCATTTGCATTTTCTTGATTAATTTTACTCTTTCAGACGTTATTCTTCTTTTTCACCTCTCAATTTGATGTCCTAGATACTTAACTGTTGTTGTGCAAAACTGCAGTTTTTCAGGTGAGACTTTATGCCCTTCTTCAGCTAAGTCACACACAACACATTCTTCTCTGGTGTTAGATGCCACCAATAAGTCATCTATATACTGAACTAAAACTGAACTTCCTGGCATTACTAGTTTTTCTAAGCACTTTTTCAATATCGGATTGAAAATGGAAGGACTTTCCGTGTACCCCTGAGGAACACGATTCCATACATAGACCTTATTCTCGAATTTAAATGAGAAAAGATACTGGCTATCTGGGTGCAATCGTATTGAAAAGAACGCCTGGCACAAATCAATCACAGTGAACCATCCTGCACTCCAAGGGATCTGGTATAGAATTACTGCAGGATTTGGCACTATAGGACAACAAGGTTCCACAATCTTATTTATTTTTCTCAGGTCTTGGACAATCCTATATTTCCCACTAGGCTTCTTTAAACACATTATCGGTGAATTACATGGGCTACTCATTACTTCTTTTAGTATGTTTTGTTTTACCATTCGGTCGATTTCTTCAATAACTCCTGCTTTTACTTCTGCACTCATTTTGTACTGCCTAGTATTCGGGAAAATTGCACCTTCTTTTACAGTAATTTTAACTGGGTCTATATTGGCCATAAGTCCTTCTTCTTTTCCCGTAAAATCCCACACTATGGGATTCACTGTAGTTTTTAATTCTTCTGGCAACTCGTCTTTTGTGATCAAAGAGAACATCTCATCTACCTCTGTACCTTGTTTCGCAATCATGAATTTATATACATGGTCTTCATCAGGGGTCTGAATTGCCACACCATCCGGTGTGCAGAATATTGTGCAGTTCATTTTACACAACAAATCTCTGCCCAATAAATTTACTGGACTGGAATCACACACTACAAATTGATGCATTTCTCTAAAATTTCTAATTTTAACTTCCATTGGTTCAGTAAGAGGTGTTCTAATCTTTCGATTAGCTACTCCGACTACTTGGATAGCTTCTCCAGAGAGAGGAAGGTCTGGAATGTCTGCTGTTCTCATAGTAGACCGGGTAGCACCAGTGTCCAAAAGAAAAGTAATATCATTACCCTTCACATTCCCTTCAACATATGGACCTGACTGATCTACCGGTAAGGATGCGCCAAGTACGCACTCCTTCTTCCCCTCTCCTAGGCACCGTCATGAACTGTACTGACAGATATCATCCTGTAAAAGAAACTGTGAGGTTATATAATCATTCTTACCACTTCCTCCTTGATATCCGATGTCTGTACCGTGCTTTGCTCTGCTTACATTACCCTATACAGGTGCAGGTGGCAACTGACTCTGAGGATTTACACCCTGCTGTGAGTCATTCTGCGTCTGTGGATTTAAATTTTGATTTGGGCCATTATTATTCCGCATCTTTTTGCATTCATCCTTCCAATGCCCCAACTTTCCGCATCCATGACAAGGAAATTTCTTTTTAGCTTCTTCTCTGCTCATTCGTCCTCTCACTTTTCCACCATTCCCAGCATCAACATTTGATCCAGAATCTTTTCCCTGATTTTCGATTGGATTATCCAAATTAATTCTCTGTTTCTCGGCCATTTTTACCTGAGCCCACATCACTTTCTCTTGCAGTTTCTTGTGCCTATCCTCAATGTCATCTCCACAATATTTCGCATATTTCAAAATCTCGTCAATCGGTTTCCCCTGCCAACACAACATGTGCTGCTTAATCATCTGACAAATCTCTGGTTTCAGGCCATAAACAAATCGGTAAACAAACTGACTCATGTTCTTATCTCCAATATCCTCAAATCCACTATACTGTTTGAATACCTGCAATAGACGTTCATAGTACGCGTGTACCGATTCACTGGCTTCTTGGGTAGTTCTGTCTATTTTCACCCAATCTGTTTCTTTTGGTGGTATTTTCCCTTTCAGGTAAGTTATTACCTGCTGATACTTTTTCATCACATCACTTGACGGGGCACCTGTCTTTGGATCTCTGGGATACTCTTCACTTGGCCAATCAACTGTAATTTTACAATCTGTCCATAAATCGGCAGGTACCACTATGTCAAACAGACCATCCAAGTCCTTCAACAATACCTTTGACACCTTCACAAACCTTTCAACCTGCTTGTTCCATTCAATTGGTTTCTCTCTTAACTTTGGGAAATCATTCATAAATGATAAAATATCCTGTCTGCTCCATGGGACATGTACATATCCTCCTCCTGGAACTTCTCGCATCGGATACATTTGATCTGTCTTCCCGGTTTCCTTCATTAAATATTCAGAGGCTGTCCTACTTGATCGTGCCTCTTCCTTCTTCTTGGCCCATCTAACTCTCCATTTATCTAGGTCTCCCCATTTTTGCAAGACTGTCATTAATTCCTTTACTTGTAATTTTCTTCCAGAGGCATTCATGTTTTCTAAATCTTTGTCTGAAAAATCTGCTCTATAGGGTTTCTGCAACACTTTTGATCTCCCTATTTCAATTCCCATTTGCAAAGCTAAATCTGATAATTTCTCATGGAATAATTTTACATTTCTGGTGATACTTCTGCATACGAACAATAATTCTTCTTCATCGTAAGCATTTAAGCGATCTAACCCCACATTTCCTGCTATTATTTCTTCTAATTCAACTTTTAATTTATAAATATCCAAAATTTTTGGAGGTATACACTGTTGATCTGATCCTTGTGCCCACCTTTCTAAGTCTTCGGTTGTTACTACAGTGACACTTTTTGCTCCTGATGAAGTTATTAGGTTTATATCTTTCGAACAACCAGGTGTAGCCCTTCTGGGAGTACTATTTACAGAATCTCAAATGGGCAAGTCCATTAATGAAATCACAGATTCACAATCACTAAAATGATCCTCAACCATTACTACTGCTTCAGGTTTAGGAACATTCACAGGAGTGGGCGTAACTAACGGTGGAGGATAGTTTCCTTTGTCACTATATATTGGGACTACTGGACCAATTGTTACAGGTATGGTCAAACAGTCAGGATGTACTTTTATCTGTGTTATTTTCTGTATTAATTCTGCTCTGGTCTTCTCTAGGGCTTCTTTTTCTTTATCGTGAAGTACCCTACTAGGTGTGAAATCATGCAATACCTGCGGTACCAAGGGGGTTTTTAATGGTGGTGCACTTGGGGTACATCCCTTTGTCCCTTCCTGATATGGTGGTGGGTTCTTTAATAACTCTTCCATAAATTCATCTTCAGAATCTCCACACCTATTTAAGTGTTTTGTCTTTTCTGTGCATTTGCTCCCTAACAGTTCTTCTTCTGTCAATATTGGATACAGTCCCTCTGTAAGCATCGCTCTTCTCCACTGTTTCATCTGACCGTCCCTTGACTCATTTTGGTACCTAGGGAAAAATCCTCGGTAACCCCTATTACTCCTGGATCGATCACGCTCAAATGCCTCAGTTTCCCATTCCTCTAAGGCTTCGTATTGAGTTAATCTAGGTCTGGGTTCTAAATCATTCATCCTCAATCTCAGATTTTGAAGAATCCTTCCATTAAAGGTACCATTCTCGGGAAATTTTAATATTCCATCATTTTTGGTATATTCTATCCAATTCTCTAACCATACGCAAGTATGATAACCTCTTTCCATCATCATGAATGAAGCGGGCGTTTTAGCTGGTGGAATGATAATTCCTTCTCTAGTTTTGATTGGTTAGTCCTTTTTAAAATAATTCTTAATCTTTTGTAGGAATGCCATTTTCCTCTTCTCTCCGTACATTTTATCTAATCTTCGGTGTATAAAGTTATATTCTGCAAAACCTAGGAATCTCCTATCCGGACGAGTTCCTATTAAAGTTGGATCGCGTTTTAACATACAATCTCCCTTATCCAGTAGGATTTCTGCTTCTATAATAACAACCAACCAATTTCCAGTTTACTTTTGTCTCTGAACCAATCCTAGCGCGGCCTTTCTGTGACGTTAGTCTGTCAACCCCTCCTTTACAATCTGCGCTTTTCTGTACCTCGCTGTTTCGACCAATCCCAGCGCGGCACCTCTGACGTCAGTATTACTCCTGACTACTGACCCCTCCTTTACAAGAGTCTTCCACGCCCGCGGTTTCAACCAATCCCAGCGCGGCGCTTTGTGACGTTAGCTCCCTCTCCGGCAGCTGACCCTCCCTTTACAAAATCGTACGCAAAACTTTATTTTTCATTATGACTTTAATTAAAATTCAGTAACAACATAAAACATTCGCTATCGTGCCAGTTTCTCTAAATTGAAAAGATAGTTTTTCGCCCACACTAGTAAACCCTTTCCGTTTACTAAACATACACTACGAGTAAAACCCTTCCGTTTACTCTTCACTCGAGCATCAAAAATACCTGTTACTTCTTCAATGTTACCCTTTCTAGGTGATATAACATCAAATTTTCACCAGCATATTCCTTTTGCTATTACTCACACGCATAGAGTCCCTAACAAGTACTGATAGCCCTACCTAACTTTCAGTACTATTTCTGCCTGACAGATAACCTCACTGCAGTATGGCTTCCACTTACCACCCGCTATTCAATTTTCCTCCCCGGGGAATTCTGGACAACATAAAACAAAACTTTCAAACAATAACAGGTGTTAATTCATTAAAAAAAAAAAAAAAAAAAAATTCTCATTACCCAATTAACAAAAAGTAGAATCCTAACCATCCTCTGCTAGCCAGAAAACTGATCTAGCGCGATACTAGCAACGAGCATTCATACAACAGATACTCACTTGGGCCCATACATTCATACTACGCTAGTGTTTCACGCTGGTGGGGTCAGTTGTTACTCTTTATCAAAATCCCTGCTACCAATTACCTTCTGATTGAAGAGTAATGACTTACCAATGGATCCTCTGTTAATTAGGAAGTTTAAAATGAGTGACATTCATTACGGTTCATAAATCCTGAAATAATCACTGAGTCAGGAAGTTTTAAAATGTTTATTTAAAGATTTAGCAGAGTAAAATACAGAGCTGCATGATACTTAATAGCATATCAAGGATGAAACCCAAGAAATCAATTATCGATTAATGACGGTCCCTCAGAAAAGGAGAAGATAGAGACAGCAGCGCAACTAAAGGTTGCATATATTTACCTAAAGTGCGAGAACCAAACCTCTTGGCCAAGGAGTTGGAAAAGATGGGACCCAGGAAGGATGAAGAGCAAGACCTCCTCCAGGTTCCGGACAGGACCGGTGACCTCTCTACCTACGATGCCTGCGTCGTTCCCCTCTCTGATACTCCGCTTCTCCTCGATTCTCCCGTGCCTTCCTTCTAATGGACTCCGCCGCCCCCTCCTCAGGACCTCTCTGGACAGCGATTCAGTCTGCAATCGATCAGCTTGGCAGTCTGGAGCTTTTCTGTCTGTTCTGTGGACGCCTGTTCTGTTGTAGCACATCCTTCTAAACTAATTAGCTAATTCTATATCTATTATACCCTTCTACACCCATGTACCTCCCATTAATGTTGCAAAATATGGGACCACTACTTCTGATTGGACAGGGACAGGGGGTTGATCCTCACACCATATGAATTTAGTTCGATTTCTGAAGACCATTGTTTTTAAAATACCGCCCATCAAATTTAATACATTGGCTTTATTTCCCACCCGTCTCACGACAAAATTATACATTCTCCATGTACAATGTTTCAATTTTTCAACAGAAAAGACATGGGTACAGCAATTTCGGCCATCAGGTCATGGCCTTGGACGACGTCCAGGTTGACTTCATCCTTCTTTCTTGGCAGACATGCAAGAAGCATGCGCAGAATCATTGTCTCTCGAGTTTCAGTTCATCAACCCCAGGCCCAAGTTTACGAACTAATAAAAGTACAAGAAGAAAATATTAAAATCACAAATAAAATGTTTCACTGTATACCCACTCTCTCTACTCTATTCCCATTTATTTATAAATTCTATCCCGCATTAGTAGCGTTAAGGAAACGACAATTTAATTATAACATGAGAGCAAGCTGTAGCATGTGAAAACATTAAGCAGCCATTTTAGAA
Source organism: Calotriton arnoldi (assembly GCA_963921515.1). Lineage (NCBI taxonomy): Eukaryota > Metazoa > Chordata > Amphibia > Caudata > Salamandridae > Calotriton > Calotriton arnoldi. The sequence goes on from CAWUFW010000954.1 coordinate 698,118, forward strand.
CACACTGCGCAGAAGCAGAATTTTCCCACCAAGCAAAGTAAGACGTCACACCATGTGATATGGTTGAGACATGCGCAGAAGAGTTTCCCGCGTTTTAGCGGCCATTTTAGAACAAACAAGCGTGATTTGTTAGAACACATAGGCAAGCTTCATAACTATTTATGTCGTGTATGTAAAAGTTAGTATAACAATACAAAGTTTAATATATTAATACTGTGAGGAGATTGCCTCCGAGCAAGTCTCAATTATGAGTCCTTGCTCCATCAACACGACAGGGCAGTAGGCGTGGGTAGAGTAAGCGAGACCCGCATAGGGAGGTGGATGGGATTCTCCCATTTAGCTCCTTGTTTTACGTTCTCTTTTCCAAGGTGTCAGCTGTGCTACTCAACTATTGCCACTTAAGCACTACTAGTTGCTACATATTACTCATCATGCAATAACAGCACACAGTAGCCCAGTGATTCCTTATACGTGCTCAAACAGATATGGTGATTTACATCATGTGAAGTTCCTGACTGCTACCACTCAGTAACACCTGCTGTACGAGTAACTGTGACACTGTAATTTCCAAAGCATATTTGATGTAACAAAAACAAAGCTACTGCACACTAATGTACGCTGTGCCAACTGTTGTTGTTGTTAAAGATGGAAAAATCCATAAAATATATCTACATTTTTTTTTTTAAATCAATAAACAGTGCTCCACGGTGTTACTCCAAGCAGTTAGGCATGCCATCACACATGCTTTTACCACTTTAAATATAATAAACAGTTCTCTCAAACATCACATTTTAAGCTTTCTCAATGATATAAAAGGGGCCCTACAGCCACTATCATAAGCCCATATGGTCAAAATTATAAGAAAGCACAACTATAATTATGAATCCAAACACCTACCATCATACACATCTATCAGCAATCCTCATGACCGTTTGGGTTTAATTCGCAACCACAACTTTGCTTTACCAATGTTTCTTTAACATTGGTGTGTAGATATGGTTAGGTCAGATTGAACAGCCAATATTTGTTTTGTTCAATTCAACAAATCTGTATGAAACTTTAAGGAAAACCGTTTATGCTGTTTAGGTTTGGCATGGCAACTTTTGTGTAGGTGCACCAGAGAGGGGGGTACAACGCAGCAGTTCCCATGTTTTATAGGGCCATCCAGTGTGGAAAAAACACAGCCTCATAGCTCACTACAGCATCACTAAAAATCACAATAGACATTCTAGAATGTTGCTTTATTTGATTAGGTCAGCTTAGATTTTGAGGCCTATTATGGCATAATTCACAGGATGGACCCTTTTACTTCCATAGGAATCGTTGCTCTCTGCTACAGAAAAAAACCATAATTAAAACCAAAAAATCATGCAAATAGAACTTCAAGCAGAAGAGTTATTTTTCTTGGTGTGGTGTAAATACGTTCAGTAGTTTATGAGATATTAGCATTGGAAAAAGGTGATGGGAGAGATTCGAGGTTTAAATTACTGACATAGCTCGACAGCTGAAAAGGTGTTTTGATTTTCCATTAACTTTAGGAAATGTACACGAAATTTGGCAGCTGCATAGCATGTTTCTCTTACTCTTGGTACTTTTAAATTTGTGCAGATCCTTTATTGGAGCACAAATAAAAAAGAGGGCAAAAACGTTTTAATTTGTATAATAACTGTGGCATCATTTGGTATTTGCCAAACATTTAGCACATGAGTCTCTGACATGTCAATTGCAAGCTAACAGCAGATTGTAGGCTGCCCTGGAGTAGCTAGCTGCCTGTCACTCGTGTTCAGCCGCCTTCAAACCGCAGGGCTGACAGGGCAGGAGCAGCATGCAGCCCGAACTCTTGTTAGAAAATAACATTACACTGCTGCCTGGTAAGAAACCTGACAATAAATGCCTCAGATCAGAGCACATTGTTTAAATGCATCGCTGAGCTAGATCCTTGGCCACCAATGATTCCAGACTATCCAGGCTTGACGACCCCGAAGATTACCAGTTACCAGCAGGGCCGGACTGGCCGTAGCGGGCACCGGGCAATCCCCCGGTGCGCCGCACGGGTGGGGGCCGGGTTTGGGCCCCTGGGGGCCGTTTTTGTTACAGGGCCGTTTTTGCAGCATAGCTGCAAAATCGGCCCTGTAACATAATCGGCCGAAAACCGGCCGTGGCAAAGAGCTCGGCCGCACCCCCAACCCCCCGGGGGGGGCCGGCCGAGCACTTTGTCAGGGCCGATTTTGGTTCCCAGTCCGGCCCTGGTTACCAGATGTCACACCGCAGACGGCGGATGGCATCATATGACTCTGCGAACCTGCTGAACTCTGTAGAAGCCTGTACATGCAAGTAACTGCCAACCTGGCAGATTGTCTTATCATGATTACTCGATTGTTTGCATGCCTATTATAAGGCAACGCCGCCTCACACACCGTCACGAGCAGCGCTTACATGATGCCACGATCGACTGCGCACGCACACACTCCTCAAATAATAGGTTAGCTGGGAAGACACACAGTAGGATCACAACACTGAGGGACCAAACAACCCACCTAGCCACACATACCCACACTAAACGTCGCACTGACACAGTTGTTGCCATAGCTGGGCATCTCAGTTTGGACGAGCATCCTTTTGGAACTCACCCTTGACAGCTATGCACAGTTCTGTTTACACTCGTGCCTTGCTCTTAACGTTATTATCTTGGAGCACACCCACGCACATCATGAGCTACCACGCCTTACTCGCCCTTAATCGCCCTGGTAAACACAATGACTGGACATGGCACAAGTTAACTTAGTTAGGTGGAATGTGCGCGGTATGCACACGCCAGCGAGCAGATATACAATATACGCTTAATTGCAGTGCTACTTCAAGAAACACACATGTCCCAAACAGAGCTAGAGCGCTTGCGCAGGAGATGGAGAGGCCAAGTCTATGGCATGACCTACTCAGCCCACGCACGAGGTGTCCTTATCTGGGTAAGAGCTGGTATACCATTTATAAGCGAAGAAGTGCTGATTGATCCTGAAGGCAGATATACATTGGTGAGAGGGCGGCTCAATGGCCAAATGATGCAGATCGGTTCAATTTATGCCTCAAACGTAAATCAGTCCTCCTTTCTAGATAGCCTAACCGGAGTACTTGCTAAATGGAATGGAAATCCATGGCTCCTCGGGGGGACTTCAATTCAGTGCTCAGTGTAGACCTAGACAGGTCATTCCCACCCCTGACCAAAACCACGGTAGCATCCAACACGCAGCCCCTCGCGGACTGGCTCGCTCACTGGGCACTGCTAGACATATGGCGCACCCTCAATCCCGACACAAGGGTCTACTCATACTACTGTGCGGTGCATGGATTCCATGTGCGCCTGGACCGAATAGTGGGTTCTCCTGCTCTGCTCCCCCTAGACAGAATACCTCAGCTGGACACACTCCGATCATAGCCCCCAACTGCTGAAACTCGCCTGAAAACCGCAGCACTAGAAGACCCAGCGTTCTGCTCAACCCTAGGAACGGCGATCCTCGAATATTTCGAGATTAACGAAGGCACAGTAGGAGACACATTAGTAGAATGGGAAGCGTTTAAGGTAGCAATGAGGGTCTCTGCCTGGGAGCCACCTGGAACATACGCAGACAACTGTCCGATTCCCTTAGCAAAATAGAAACGCAACTCCTAAGACACGAAGCAGACGGGGAGGGCGAGGGCAGGGGTGGGCGTCGCCTAAAGACACTGCGCGCAGAACACACCAAACTGATAGAGCGCCTCCGCTGACGCAACTACACCGCTCACACAGCCTGCACACATGCCAACGCTGATCGAGCAGGCCGGCAACTGGCCTGGCTAATTCGACAGGAGCACGCCCGCAAACCGATAGGTGCACTGCGCACCGCCACAGGACTCTTGTTATAAACACAACGCGACATCCACGCAGCCATGACGTAGCATTATACCTGGCTGTATCAATCCCAGCGGCACTGTGATACACAATGCCTCACAATGTTTCTAGACAGCATGCAGCTGCCTGAGGCGACGCCGGCGCACAGCGAGATACTGAACAAACCGATCTCACTAGAGGAGATCAAGGAGGCAATATCGTCTCTGGCCACAGGAAATACCCCAGGGCCCGACGGGCTTCCGGCCGAGTACTACAAGGTGGGCCAGGTGTCGCAAACACAACGTTTGCATGCGCTCTATGAAGCCGCCATGGAGACGAGGCAGCTCCCTCCTTCCCTGAGTGAGGCACACCTGGTGGACTTGCTAAAGCCTGACAGGGACCCCGCAGACATGGGCTCCTATAGACCACCTTGCCTTACTCAGCACCGACTACAAGATATTAGCAAAAGCTCTGGCAGACAGACTTGCGCAGGTGGTCCCTACTTTGGTCCACGCAGATCAAAACGGCTTTGTACCATCCCGCAGCACTTCACTCAATCTGCGTCACTTCTTTCGGGTCGCAGCTGATTCCACATGCGCATGGCTAAGGGCGGGCTGTCTCATACTCGATCTCGAGAAGGCCTTTGACTCCCTGGAGTGGGACTATATGTTTGCGACACTCGAAAAATTTAAGCTAGGCCCCACTTTCCTACAACTGACCCGTCTACTCTACATAGAACGGGTTGTGCGAGTCAAAATGGGACCATATGTATCGTATATAGTCCCAGTGTGGAGAAGGGCGCGGCAGGGCTGCCCATTGTCCCCCCTCCTCTTCGGGCTGGCGATGGAGCCTCTTGCGGAGACGATAAGGACGCAATTAAATGATGGCATCCCTCTAGGCTATGGCACGCACAAGGAGTCGCTGTATGCTGACGACCTCTTAGTCTACCTGAGGGACATCAACGACGTGCACAGACAACTGGCCCAGACCCTAGGGGACTTTGCGGTTATATCAGGGCTGAAGGTAAAAGTCGGCAAATCTAACCTATATGCCTTCGAAGAGGGGAATCGCGATCCGGGCGTTGTGCTTATGGGGGAAAGGGTGCAGTGGAGCGCAGACACATTCCGATACCTAGGCATTAAAATATATTGTCAGCCGTCTGAACTATTCGATGGTAACCTAGGCAGGCCCCTAACAACCAGCAGATCCCAGATGCAATTTTGGAGCACACTCCCGCTCGCCGTGACAGGCAGAGTAGCGCTCGTAAAAATGGTGACCCTGCCGAGATTCCTTTACTACTTTGCAAACATGCCTATATACGTGCCCCCCCCCTTCTTTGCCGCTCTAGAGAAGATGGTCAAGGACTTTATATGGGTTTTCGGCCGGCATAGAGTGGCAATAAAGAAGCTATTTTTGCCCTCGGACCAGGGAGGCTTAGCGGCCCTTGCTTTGAACATTATTACCTGGCAGCCCAACTGCAGTGGATAGCCAGATGGATGGCAGACCGACAACGAGATGACATGGCAACCGCACACCCGCCACGCACATTACCCCAGCTGCGCAGGCTCTTCCACCCCGGCGCAAAAACAAGTCCCCCAGAGCCCCTGATGCTCAATGTGGCATACAGATGCTACCATAGGAGCCTCTACATAACCCTACGCCCGCACTCCTTTCAGACGGAAGCCCTAAAGGTCAGTCAGCACTTACAGCTACCGAGTTACAGGACTGGCACGAGGCAGGCATACAATCCCTTGGAGACCTATACCGCGACGGGTCACTCGTTCCCTATGCGGCAATGATAGAAGATGAGGGGCTCCCCCCAGGCCAGTTCCTCCTACACCGCTCGCTAGTGACCGCACTCACGGTGAAATGAGGCAATCTCACAACTGGGCCACAAACACACCTCACCATGCAATATATACATGTCATGGGACAGGGCAGACACCTCATGCGATGGTTCGCGGCCTCACTTAGGCAACATGCAGCGATCAGTCTAGATCCCCTCCGGCACAAGTGGGAGCACAATCTAGGCCGTCAACTCTCGGACGCAGAATGGGCGCAGGTGCTAGCCAGTCCAGTGAACATCCCCAGAAACATGAGATTCAGGCAAATAAATACTATGTCACTCAGAGAGCGTATTTCATGCCTGCCAAAATCAACAGATATTTCAATTGCGCCGACTCCGCCTGCCCCAGGTGCGCCACCCTTGATGCTGATCTCATACATATGCTCTGGAGCTGCGCCAGCCTCAGCGCATACTGGAGGGAAGTGGCGGATACTCTCCACACCTGCACTGAACATGATGTACCCTTCGACTGGCCGACATACCTGTTACACAAATTCAGCAGAACCCGAAACACCAAGGTAACCTCCAGATTCCTAGACCTAGGCATAGTGGCAGCCAAGAGATTAATTACCAAAAGATGGAAAGCGCCCGACCCCCCGCGCATACAGGCGTGGAGACACTCTGCGATTGCATGGGCCAGGGCGAAAAGCATAGCAATCCGGCGCGAAGAACCATGGGCCTAAGAAAACTCCCAATCTCTGCAAACTGAGATGCGATGATGATGGCACTGCAGCAAGGTGGAGGCGTAGCAGACCCGACCCCGCAAGCGACCAATTCGATAGAATGATACCGCGCACACGGGTCGTAATTCCACTCTAACCCGAGACACTCAGCCGGAGGTCATGCGACACACAACCACACTCAAACACGCGTTTTCGCAAAGGGCCACAGGGCAGTAGGCGTGGGTAGAGTAAGCGAGACCCGCATAGGGAGGTGGATGGGATTTTCCCATTTAGCTCATTGTTTTACGTTCTCTTTTCCAGGGTGTCAGCTATGCTACTCAACCATTGCCACTTAAGCACTACTAGTTGCTACATATTACTCATCATGCAATAACAGCACACAGTAGTCCAGTGATTCCTCATACGTGCTCAAACAGATATGGTGATTTACATCATGTGAAGTTCCTGACTGCTACCACTCAGTAACACCTGCTGTACGAGTAACTGTGACACTGTAATTTCCAAAGCATATGTGATGTAACAAAAACAAAGCTACTGCACACTAATGTACGCTGTGCCAACTGTTGTTGTTAAAGATGGAAAAATCAATAAAATATATATATATTTTTTTTTTTAAATCAATAAACAGTGCTCCACGGTGTTACTCCAAGCAGTTCGGCATGCCATCACACATGCTTTTACCACTTTAAATATAATAAACAGTTCTCTCAAACATCACATTTTAAGCTTTCTCAATGATATAAAAGGGGCCCTACAGCCACTATCATATGCCCATATGGTCAAAATTATAAGAAAGCACAACTATAATTATGAATCCAAACACCTACCATCATACACATCTATCAGCAATCCTCATGACCGTTTGGGTTTAATTCGCAACCACAACTTTGCTTTACCAATGTTTCTTTAACATTGGTGTGTAGATATGGTTAGGTCAGATTGAACAGCCAATATTTGTTTTGTTCAATTCAACAAATCTGCATGAAACTTTAAGGAAAACCGTTTATGCTGTTTAGGTTTGGCATGGCAACTTTTGTGTAGGTGCACCAGAGAGGGGGGTACAACGCAGCAGTTCCCACGTTTTATAGGGCCATCCAGTGTGGAAAAAACACAGCCTCATAGCTCACTACAGCATCACTAAAAATCACAATAGACATTCTAGAATGTTGCTTTATTTGATTAGGTCAGCTTAGATTTTGAGGCCTATTATGGCATAATTCACAGGATGGACCCTTTTACTTCCATAGGAATCGTTGCTCTCTGCTACAGAAAAAAACATAATTACAACCAAAAAATCATGCAAATAGAACTTCAAGCAGAAGAGTTATTTTGCTTGGTGTGGTGTAAATACGTACAGTAGTTTATGAGATATTAGCATTGGAAAAAGGTGATGGGAGAGATTCGAGGTTTAAATTACTGACATAGCTCGACAGCTGAAAAGGTGTTTTGATTTTCCATTAACTTTAGGAAATGTACACGAAATTTGGCAGCTGCATAGCATGTTTCTCTTACTCTTGGTACTTTTAAATTTGTGCAGATCCTTTATTGGAGCACAAATAAAAAAGAAGAGGGCAAAAACGTTTTAATTTGTATAATAACTGTGGCATCATTTGGTATTTGCCAAACATTTAGCACAAGACTCTCTGACATGTCAATTGCAAGCTAACAGCAGATTGCAGGCTGCCCTGGAGTAGCTAGCTGCCTGTCACTCGTGTTCAGCCGCCTTCAAACCGCAGGGCTGACAGGGCAGGAGCAGCATGCAGCCCGATCTCTTGTTAGAAAATAACATTACACTGCTGCCTGGTAAGAAACCTGACAATAAATGCCTCAGATCAGAGCACATTGTTTAAATGCATCGCTGAGCTAGATCCTTGGCCACCAATGATTCCAGACTATCCAGGCTTGACGACCCCGAAGATTACCAGTTACCAGCAGGGCCGGACTGGCCGTAGCGGGCACCGGGCAATCCCCCGGTGCGCCGCACGGGTTGGGGCCGGGTTTGGGCCCCTGGGGGCCGTTTTTGTTACAGGGCCGTTTTTGCAGCATAGCTGCAAAATCGGCCCTGTAACATAATCGGCCGAAAACCGGCCGTGGCAAAGAGCTCGGCCGCACCCCCAACCCCCCGGGGGGGGGCCGGCCGAGCACTTTGTCAGGGCCGATTTTGGTTCCCAGTCCGGCCCTGGTTACCAGATGTCACACCGCAGACGGCGGATGGCATCATATGACTCTCTGCGAACCTGCTGAACTCTGTAGAAGCCTGTACATGCAAGTAACTGCCAACCTGGCAGATTGTCTTATCATGATTACTCGATTGTTTGCATGCCTATTATAAGGCAACGCCGCCTCACACACCGTCACGAGCAGCGCTTACATGATGCCACGATCGACGGCGCACGCACACACTCCTCAAATAATAGGTTAGCTGGGAAGACACACAGTAGGATCACAACACTGAGGGACCAAACAACCCACCTAGCCACACATACCCACACTAAACGTCGCACTGACACAGTTGTTGCCATAGCTGGGCATCTCAGTTTGGACGAGCATCCTTTTGGAACTCACCCTTGACAGTTATGCACAGTTCTGTTTACACTCGTGCCTTGCTCTTAACGTTATTATCTTGGAGCACACCCAAGCACATCATGAGCTACCACGCCTTACTCGCCCTTAATCGCCCTGGTAAACACAATGACTGGACATGGCACAAGTTAACTTAGTTAGGTGGAATGTGCGCGGTATGCACACGCCAGCGAGCAGATATACAATATACGCTTAATTGCAGCGCTACTTCAAGAAACACACATGTCCCAAACAGAGCTAAAGCGCTTGCGCAGGAGATGGAGAGGCCAAGTCTATGGCATGACCTACTCAGCCCACGCACGAGGTGTCCTTATCTGGGTAAGAGCTGGTATACCATTTATAAGCGAAGAAGTGCTGATTGATCCTGAAGGCAGATATACATTGGTGAGAGGGCGGCTCAATGGCCAAATGATGCAGATCGGTTCAATTTATGCCTCAAACGTAAATCAGTCCTCCTTTCTAGATAGCCTAACCGGAGTACTTGCTAAATGGAATGGAAATCCATGGCTCCTCGGGGGGACTTCAATTCAGTGCTCAGTGTAGACCTAGACAGGTCATTCCCACCCCTGACCAAAACCACGGTAGCATCCAACACGCAGCCCCTCGCGGACTGGCTCGCTCACTGGGCACTGCTAGACATATGGCGCACCCTCAATCCCGACACAAGGGTCTACTCATACTACTGTGCGGTGCATGGATTCCATGTGCGCCTGGACCGAATAGTGGGTTCTCCTGCTCTGCTCCCCCTAGACAGAATACCTCAGCTGGACACACTCCGATCATAGCCCCCAACTGCTGAAACTCGCCTGAAAACCGCAGCACTAGAAGACCCAGCGTTCTGCTCAACCCTAGGAACGGCGATCCTCGAATATTTCGAGATTAACGAAGGCACAGTAGGAGACACATTAGTAGAATAGGAAGCGTTTAAGGTAGCAATGAGGGTCTCTGCCTGGGAGCCACCTGGAACATACGCAGACAACTGTCCGATTCCCTTAGCAAAATAGAAACGCAACTCCTAAGACACGAAGCAGACGGGGAGGGCGAGGGCAGGGGTGTGCGTCGCCTAAAGACACTGCGCGCAGAACACACCAAACTGATAGAGCGCCTCCGCTGACGCAACTACACCGCTCACACAGCCTGCACACATGCCAACGCTGATCGAGCAGGCCGGCAACTGGCCTGGCTAATTCGACAGGAGCACGCCCGCAAACCGATAGGTGCACTGCGTACCGCCACAGGACTCTTGTTATAAACACAACGCGACATCCACGCAGCCATGACGTAGCATTATACCTGGCTGTATCAATCCCAGCGGCACTGTGATACACAATGCCTCACAATGTTTCTAGACAGCATGCAGCTGCCTGAGGCGACGCCGGCGCACAGCGAGATACTGAACAAACCGATCTCACTAGAGGAGATCAAGGAGGCAATATCGTCTCTGGCCACAGGAAATACCCCAGGGCCCGACGGGCTTCCGGCCGAGTACTACAAGGTGGGCCAGGTGTCGCAAACACAACGTTTGCATGCGCTCTATGAAGCCGCCATGGAGACGAGGCAGCTCCCTCCTTCCCTGAGTGAGGCACACCTGGTGTACTTGCTAAAGCCCGACAGGGACCCCGCAGACATGGGCTCCTATAGACCACCTTGCCTTACTCAGCACCGACTACAAGATATTAGCAAAAGCTCTGGCAGACAGACTTGCGCAGGTGGTCCCTACTTTGGTCCACGCAGATCAAAACGGCTTTGTACCATCCCGCAGCACTTCACTCAATCTGCGTCACTTCTTTCGGGTCGCAGCTGATTCCACATGCGCATGGCTAAGGGCGGGCTGTCTCATACTCGATCTCGAGAAGGCCTTTGACTCCCTGGAGTGGGACTATATGTTTGCGACACTCGAAAAATTTAAGCTAGGCCCCACTTTCCTACAACTGACCCGTCTACTCTACATAGAACGGGTCGTGCGAGTCAAAATGGGACCATATGTATCGTATATAGTCCCAGTGTGGAGAAGGGCGCGGCAGGGCTGCCCATTGTCCCCCCTCCTCTTCGGGCTGGCGATGGAGCCTCTTGCGGAGACGATAAGGACGCAATTAAATGATGGCATCCCTCTAGGCTATGGCACGCACAAGGAGTCGCTGTATGCTGACGACCTCTTAGTCTACCTGAGGGACATCAACGACGTGCACAGACAACTGGCCCAGACCCTAGGGGACTTTGCGGCTATATCAGGGCTGAAGGTAAAAGTCAGCAAATCTAACCTATATGCCTTCGAAGAGGGGAATCGCGATCCGGGCGTTGTGCTTATGGGGGAAAGGGTGCAGTGGAGCGCAGACACATTCCGATACCTAGGCATTAAAATATATTGTCAGCCGTCTGAACTATTCGATGGTAACCTAGGCAGGCCCCTAACAACCAGCAGATCCCAGATGCAATTTTGGAGCACACTCCCGCTCGCCGTGACAGGCAGAGTAGCGCTCGTAAAAATGGTGACCCTGCCGAGATTCCTTTACTACTTTGCAAACATGCCTATATACGTGCCCCCCCCCCTTCTTTGCCGCTCTAGAGAAGATGGTCAAGGACTTTATATGGGTTTTCGGCCGGCATAGAGTGGCAATGAAGAAGCTATTTTTGCCCTCGGACCAGGGAGGCTTAGCGGCCCTTGCTTTGAACATTATTACCTGGCAGCCCAACTGCAGTGGATAGCCAGATGGATGGCAGACCGACAACGAGACGACATGGCAACCGCACACCCGCCACGCACATTACCCCAGCTGCGCAGGCTCTTCCACCCCGGCGCAAAAACAAGTCCCCCAGAGCCCCTGATGCTCAATGTGGCATACAGATGCTACCATAGGAGCCTCTACATAACCCTACGCCCGCACTCCTTTCAGACGGAACCCCTAAAGGTCAGTCAGCACTTACAGCTACCGAGTTACAGGACTGGCACGAGGCAGGCATACAATCCCTTGGAGACCTATACCGCGACGGGTCACTCGTTCCCTATGCGGCAATGATAGAAGATGAGGGGCTACCCCCAGGCCAGTTCCTCCTACACCGCTCGCTAGTGACCGCACTCACGGTGAAATGAGGCAATCTCACAACTGGGCCACAAACACACCTCACCATGCAATATATACATGTCATGGGACAGGGCAGACACCTCATGCGATGGTTCGCGGCCTCACTTAGGCAACATGCAGCGATCAGTCTAGATCCCCTCCGGCACAAGTGGGAGCACAATCTAGGCCTTCAACTCTCGGACGCAGAATGGGCGCAGGTGCTAGCCAGTCCAGTGAACATCCCCAGAAACATGAGATTCAGGCAAATAAATACTATGTCACTCAGAGAGCGTATTTCATGCCTGCCAAAATCAACAGATATTTCAACCGCGCCGACTCTGCCTGCCCGAGGTGCGCCACCCTTGATGCTGATCTCATACATATGCTCTGGAGCTGCGCCAGCCTCAGCGCATACTGGAGGGAAGTGGCGGATACTCTCCACACCTGCACTGAACATGATGTACCCTTCGACTGGCCGACATACCTGTTACACAAATTCAGCAGAACCCGAAACACCAAGGTAACCTCCAGATTCCTAGACCTAGGCATAGTGGCAGCCAAGAGATTAATTACCAAAAGATGGAAAGCGCCCGACCCCCCGCGCATACAGGCGTGGAGACACTCTGCGATTGCATGGGCCAGGGCGAAAAGCATAGCAATCCGGCGCGAAGAACCATGGGCCTAAGAAAACTCCCAATCTCTGCAAACTGAGATGCGATGATGATTGCACTGCAGCAAGGTGGAGGCGTAGCAGACCCGACCCCGCAAGCGACCAATTCGATAGAATGATACCGCGCGCACGGGTCGTAATTCCACTCTAACCCGAGACACTCAGCCGGAGGTCATGCGACACACAACCACACTCAAACACGCGTTTTCGCAAAGGGCCACAGGGCAGTAGGCGTGGGTAGAGTAAGCGAGACCCGCATAGGGAGGTGGATGGGATTTTCCCATTTAGCTCATTGTTTTACGTTCTCTTTTCCAGGGTGTCAGCTATGCTACTCAACCATTGCCACTTAAGCACTACTAGTTGCTACATATTACTCATCATGCAATAACAGCACACAGTAGTCCAGTGATTCCTCATACGTGCTCAAACAGATATGGTGATTTACATCATGTGAAGTTCCTGACTGCTACCACTCAGTAACACCTGCTGTACGAGTAACTGTGACACTGTAATTTCCAAAGCATATGTGATGTAACAAAAACAAAGCTACTGCACACTAATGTACGCTGTGCCAACTGTTGTTGTTAAAGATGGAAAAATCAATAAAATATATATATTTTTTTTTTTAAATCAATAAACAGTGCTCCACGGTGTTACTCCAAGCAGTTCGGCATGCCATCACACATGCTTTTACCACTTTAAATATAATAAACAGTTCTCTCAAACATCACATTTTAAGCTTTCTCAATGATATAAAAGGGGCCCTACAGCCACTATCATATGCCCATATGGTCAAAATTATAAGAAAGCACAACTATAATTATGAATCCAAACACCTACCATCATACACATCTATCAGCAATCCTCATGACCGTTTGGGTTTAATTCGCAACCACAACTTTGCTTTACCAATGTTTCTTTAACATTGGTGTGTAGATATGGTTAGGTCAGATTGAACAGCCAATATTTGTTTTGTTCAATTCAGCAAATCTGCATGAAACTTTAAGGAAAACCGTTTATGCTGTTTAGGTTTGGCATGGCAACTTTTGTGTAGGTGCACCAGAGAGGGGGGTACAACGCAGCAGTTCCCACGTTTTATAGGGCCATCCAGTGTGGAAAAAACACAGCCTCATAGCTCACTACAGCATCACTAAAAATCACAATAGACATTCTAGAATGTTGCTTTATTTGATTAGGTCAGCTTAGATTTTGAGGCCTATTATGGCATAATTCACAGGATGGACCCTTTTACTTCCATAGGAATCGTTGCTCTCTGCTACAGAAAAAAAACAATTACAACCAAAAAATCATGCAAATAGAACTTCAAGCAGAAGAGTTATTTTGCTTGGTGTGGTGTAAATACGTTCAGTAGTTTATGAGATATTAGCATTGGAAAAAGGTGATGGGAGAGATTCGAGGTTTAAATTACTGACATAGCTCGACAGCTGAAAAGGTGTTTTGATTTTCTATTAACTTTAGGAAATGTACACGAAATTTGGCAGCTGCATAGCATGTTTCTCTTACTCTTGGTACTTTTAAATTTGTGCAGATCCTTTATTGGAGAACAAATAAAAAAGAGGGCAAAAGCGTTTTAATTTGTATAATAACTGTGGCATCATTTGGTATTTGCCAAACATTTAGCACATGAGTCTCTGACATGTCAATTGCAAGCTAACAGCAGATTGCAGGCTGCCCTGGAGTAGCTAGCTGCCTGTCACTCGTGTTCAGCCGCCTTCAAACCGCAGGGCTGACAGGGCAGGAGCAGCATGCAGCCCGAACTCTTGTTAGAAAATAACATTACACTGCTGCCTGGTAAGAAACCTGACAATAAATGCCTCAGATCAGAGCACATTGTTTAAATGCATCGCTGAAAATCATTCTGAAAGAAATATTGCTTCCATGAACCTAATAACATTCTGAGCATCAGTCTCAGTCAGGGGTTTATTTCATTACATTCGTTACAGTCAAAGGCGGTAAATTGTTTGAAAGGGTATTAGACAACATCTAAAGATGTTTTACTGAGAATACCCCTAACATTAACATTTCTTTCATTAAAAAAATAAACTTTTTTTCTCTCTCTTTAGCTTTCTTTTTCGCTGCCTTTTCTCTTTCTTTTTTGTTCTCTTTTCTTGCCTTTCTTCTCTGCTTTTCTTTCTTTTTTCTTTACTTTCTTGGTCTCCTTTCAGTCTCTTTCTCTCCTCTTCTTTCCTTGCTTGCTTGCTTCTTTTTCTCCTTAATTTCATCTGCACACTTTTACAATGCTATTGTTGTTGTGAATACATTTATCATCTGTCACCATAGACACAACGGGAGGGGGGATTCCTTTTCTGGTATCCCTCCATATGGCAAACAAAAAGTAAAATCATCCATTGATTCTGATGAAGGCTACAGCGAGGATCCTGTCCCGAAACTTGGGGCCCATCATTTTCAATGATGGGTCCAAGGAACTGCCAGTTCAAAGTCTCAAAAGCTTTCCCGGCATCATATGAGAGCAGAAGGTCCCACTTACATGTTCTGTGCACATAAGTGATAACGTGTAAGAATATTTTTAGTATTGCCCCCGCGTTTTCTTCTGGGTTTAAACCCGGACATATGTGGATCTTTTAGGCCTAGTAAAAAAGGGTTCGACCCGGCTGCCAAGATGCTTGCATATAGCTTCATATCTACATTCAATTGGTTTGTATGAGCTACACACTGTGTGATCATTCATTTCTCAATAGAAGTATGACTACGGCCATAGACTCCCTCATGGAGGGAGCTTTCACTGGGGTGTCAGCAATGGAGTTAAGCAGTTCTGTTAGAAGAGGGGCCAGTGCACAGCAGAAAGTCTTGCAGAATCTGGACATGAATACATCGGTGCCCGGAGATTTAGCCGTTTCAAATTTAACTATGCTATTGATCATTTCCAGCATGATCAGATGGTTAAGGTGTGCCGCCTGGTGGGGTTGACATAAGGTCCCTAAGGCCTCACTCTGTCTTTTGCAGGCACAAATTGTAATTTCTCTATTTTTGCATAATCTTTGACATTGGTGCATTTGACACACGTCGTCTGTCGTTATCTTTCCAAGAACCTGTGAAAGTGTCAAATCATTCAGACAATTACATCGATCAGGCAACTGATGTGCAGACAATGACCATGATAAGACACCTGATGTGACATCAGTCTGGGACAAGTGCCTTGTCATCTCTTTCTCAAGGTCAGATAATAGCAATAACAAAGAGTATAGTCTGAACTGACATGTTTTTACCATATTGGTTTATAAGAATTTGTCTTAGACTAGCCTATTCATGGATACGGTATATCAGACCTTCCTAAGGTTATGTCAGACATGATCTCAGATAAGATATTGTATAAAAGGCCCGGCAATGGACCACTTGCCAGGAGAGGTCCTTCCCCACGCTGATACTGAGCCAAGTCTGGGAGTAGAGAAGCTGATGACGATTTGTATTTTCCGTTCGAGAGAACACTTTCTCCTGACTGCTAACTACAGTGCTTTGCTGTAAACAGGTATGCACTGCGTTGATTTTCCCTAAGAAACACTAGATGCAAGTCATGCTACTCCACGCAGAAACGTTTTAAGGCATGGGCAAAGTGGGCTCTGGCCCAGGGTCCCAGCCTTTCAGGGGCCCCCTGAATGATCCAGCTCTACTGTCCACATAGTCCTTTCCTGATGACCTTGAATGATTTTTGAAACATAGATTGTTTTAAATACCATTTACCATAATTTTATTTTTCATATGGGTAATGTGTGGGAGTCTATTACAAACATTTTGCAGAGAAATGTTGTGTTTATATTTTTCAATACCATGCAGCATCTATAAGCCAGGTCTGGTGGCTTAGTGGTCTAATGGTCCACTGTAGGGGCCTGTGTTTGACCTCATGATCACCTGTTCAAATCCTGGCTGGTCCACTTAGCCTTTCATCCTTCTGAGGTCGATAAAATGAGCACCATTGACTTGGGTAACAATAAACATCTGTTATTCAGCGCCAAAATACCCTTCTGCGTGATTGTGCACTTAACAAATACACATTTTATGTTATAAAATAGTTCCTTTTAGATCTAACATGAACTCACATATAAGAAATGGCAGTAGGTCGCAGAGGTTATTTGCACTAATATTAGTGCACTGCTGCTATATTACAATATTGAAAACACACATCATTATCCCTGAATATTAGATGTAAACAAGTTTAAATATTGGACCAATCTGCCCATGCAGTATCGGTGACCTGGCCAAAGAGGGCACGAAAGAGCTGAAATTGGATCATAAATTCAAAGCTGTTCCTAACAGTTGCCCCTAAACTATGTTTGGCCCAGGGCCCCCAAAATCCTTAAGATGTCCCCGACTCCACGCTCTAATAGCGTTGCGCATAAAAGTAAGTTTTAGGGTGTTAGGTTGCTAGATGCGATTTTAACTATGGTGGAAATGTTAATTTATTTTCATTGTTTGCAACATGCATTAGTACTGTTTTAATAACATTTTGTGTGATTATTTTAGATGTACTAAGTTACAGGATGATACTGTTGAAATAAACACTTTTTAAGCATAAAGTATCTCATTTTTACTGCAGTTCTTGTGTTTGATATTGTAAAGAATGAAATTGGGCTTTCAAATCACTACTGTGTCCCTGGATCCCTGTTTAGAAACTGTTGGCAATCCACAAAGCACAGACAACATCAACTGTGAATTGAGTGGGGCTACAACAACCTGCTTCTTAACATTCAGTTGCCGGTGAATTGAACATGTGACACCTGTGGGTGTGAAGGCAAACCTTGTAGACCTATGCAAGAGTCTTTGCTTACGCAACAGGGTGTTAGAGTTTGCTTTTGAAATTTTTCCAAGTATGATGCCATGCATGAGGGGGTTATGCTCTGCTACATACACCTCAACATAGGAACATAAAATGTATAGCTTTCCCAATGAAATAAAATGTGCCTTAAGACACTATCCTATACCCATATGCCCACAATTATAAGCTAGCACAACTACAATTATGCATCCAAACTCCCACCATCATACATGCCCACATCTATCAGCAATCCTCATGACCTCTCGGATCTAATTCGCAACCACAACTATCCTTACCTATGCATTTTTTAAATTGGTGTGTAGTTATTGTTAGGAGAGATTGAACAGCCAATATTTGTTCCATTCAATAAATCTGCATGAAACTTTCAAGAAAACATTTTATATCCAGTTTATATTTGGCAAGGCAACTTTTGTGCAGAACCGTCTGGTGGTGGGAGCAAGTGACGGGTCAAAAATGCATCATTTCCCTTTTTAAATGGACTATCCAGTGTTGAGAAAAGACACAGTCCCCAAGCCCACTATGGCATCACCACAAATCACCAAATAGACCTTCTAAAATGATGTTTTGAGACCTATAATGACATAATTCACAGGATGGCCCCTCTATCTTTCATAGGAATGGCCTATATCACACGATATAGACTATGTCTCTAACATTTTTTATCTAAGATGCCAAAAAATATTTCGCCCATCAAACCTGTCTCTTACAATCTCGAATATTTACGAGCTAGCAGGTTTCCTGCTGTTACGCTCACTATAGTATTTTTGTTTAATTCTAAGGAGTGTATATTATGTCTTTTCTATGTCCAGAGCTTCCACCTGAGCTCTATGTACCGTAGTTCTCCTCCACAGTTTCATAGAATTAGTTATCATATGCATCCCTTCTCTAAGGTGCTACTCCAAGTTTTTGCTAGTTTTCTAAGTCTGGAGGAGGTTGAGAGTGGATGATTTTAGGGCATTCAAGAAAGTGCTATTGCTTAATGCTCCTGTATCATTTTTCAATATGTAAATCTTGATGATCTTACCATTACCCTCTCTTGTGGATTTGTATCTCAACAGACAATCATTTAATCTCAGTCACTTATTTGGTAGGGATCTAGCAGCCATAGAGATGATCAGAGATGACCAATGTCTACGTAATTTATTCTGAGCAGGAGTGGGCAATCCACTAAAAAGTGATCAAGTCTGGAATAGTTTTAGGGGGTATTAGGGTCAGAATAAAGAAATGTTAATAGAGGCATGATGTTGAGTGAACCAGGCATTTGTGACACCCATGCTTTGAAGCAGTGCCTTTATTCCCCAGAACTCAAGTCCGCCTGTGAGGACCAATGGGTTTATCTACCCTTTAAGTCACCCAAAATGAAATTGAGATTTCCCACACCGACTGCATCCCTTTTGGCCCTTTTCAATGTTGCAGCAACAGAAGTCTGGAGAAACGTCTCCTGGTTCATGTTGGATGCATAAGTATTAAACAAATGTACACATTTCCTTTTGATGTTCCTGGATGTCCACCATTATCTGAAATTACACCCAAGACTTCATAGGATGTCCATTTTGACAATAGGTTTGTTACCCCACCCATTGGTGTTCAACCTTAATATCAACTGCAAAATGTTTAGGTACCAGAATATCATGTCATAAATACTGGGTCAAAAATATTGAGATGGTGAGTTTACATAGGCAAGTATAGATTTACTATTCTCAACTCCACATCTGTGTCCCTTGACAATACATATATTTACACATATATATATATATATATATATCAACACGGTACATAGATGTGGAGTTAAAAATAGAAAATGTATACTTACTGTCTCGATATTTTTGTTCTCGATATTTCTGACACAATATTCTGGTACCACAATATTTTTGCTGTCTATAGGTGGATATACAAGCCTGCCCATTTTATTAATCCCAGAGAAGAAGAATTGTTCACGGAACCATTTAGATTTAAGATGAACCCAGTCTTTCTTGAGCAGATGGGATTCTTGTATAAGACATGCCGCAGTTCGATTACTGATGCATATTCAGTACAGATAACCACTTAGCTAGTGCATTGAGTCTCTTGGCTTTAAAGGTAATAACTTTCAGTGATTGGATGTGCAAGAAAAGGACCTACACCACACCCTAAGTGCAGGCAGAACAAAGGAAAGATGAGGAACATCTGTAATGTCTGGTTCATAAAGCAAAACGCCAACAAAGAGCAACAAGAGGGAACGAGAACTCCCATAAAAGTCATAGTTGGGTTTCCCGCCCAAAAAGAAATTGCAGTTCCTCGAAATGTGAAAATAGGACATACATATCAACTTTACCACTTGTCCTTCCTCAAATTTTTGTACCGACAAATCAAGGTGTAAAAAGGTCTACAGTCTTACACAGAGCTGGTTATGGATGATCTTCATCATTTGAATAATCTGAGGTTGAGGCAGAGCCATTGCTCTCCCTATACTTGTTCTAGTGTAATCCTGGCGTTTCTCATGTGATAAAGCACTGGCACAGGAGCAGCAATATATTTAAGTGAAGGCTTCTTCATTCTTCAACAAATTCTTGATTTGTGTAGTCACAATTTACTGGTTTTATTCTCTTCTTCATGAGCGGAGACTTCTAGGCAGGGGCGGCTGGTGGAATTTGAAACAGGTGGGTGTATGCATTTGGAATCAACGCAGGCGAGCGAGCGCAGCGAGCGAGTCCGACGGCATTAAGGAGGGTTCGGGGGGGTTCTCCCCCCCGTGAAGACATTTTTTAAAAATTGCCATCTTTTTGGTGCGATTTTCAGCACTATATCTGTGATAAATGGACTAAAAATTCAGTAGTTCTAGGCGTTCATAAAAGAAAACTCAAACTATTTCAGAATTTCTGGGTTGCCAAGCAAGTCTGACTTCTGAAGAGGGTTAGGGTACTAAGCAAGACTGCTTTGGCTCTACCCTTTCCAATAGAAAACACTAGTTAGTGATGTGAACAAGGTCAATGGACAAACCTGGGGTCTAGGGAGAGTCCCTCTCCTGAGAAAGAAATTAAAATAATATATTGGCAAATGGTGCATTTTAAAGCAAATGAATGCAGCGATAAAGCAAGGCTTATTAAGCAGTGGGAACGTATAGTCTTGAAATATTAAACACATTAAAAACTGCCCCGTATCTTCTTGCATTAATTTGTTCAACAGTTACTGTAATATGTAAATTGTTCTGCATGACAACTTTAGCCCTTTAAAATGTATGCTTAGCTTGCCCAGTGTCTTGCACTGCATGCAGCATTAACTTTGGAAAAATATGCTCTAACCAGACTTCAGGAAGCACCCACAGCTGCTGGCTGTAACCAGTCATATAGAAATATGTGCAGACAGGTCTTTAAGTGAGATGAAAAAGTGGCTGCTCCTATAAGGAACATGCCAAATACATTTCTGTGATTCCCATAGTGTGCCATCAGACCAGTATTTTGGTTTCTCTCTGAGATGTAATTTTATCCAGATAAATGGCACAGCAACTGACATACGCCTAAAGCCTGTCAGTATGATTGGCTTTGTCACTAGGTGTTAGCTGTTTAAGATAAATGAGTAACAACAATGATTTCTTATAAATAATTAACATTGAAAATGTTTAAATTCTGAAATAGTGAGTCTGTGAATTAAATAGCATTGAGGCCTGTGGAAGGAGCTTTGGCCTTCAATTATGTTTGCTTTATGTTAGATATGTATCCTCTTTTTCTCTGCCTATCTTGTCCATCTGCACATCTTCAACCCCTCTCTTTCCTCTTCAGCATCCTCTTTTCACTCTTCCCCGAATGTCCTTCCTCACATCTGTCACTCCACCGCCCCCAACATGCACTGCACTCCCTCAAATATAAGCACCTTAATTTCTCTTACTTTTGCCTTGCAAATATTTTGACATCAGTGTACCCCCTTCACACACATTTCCACAGAATTTCAGTTGCAAATGGAATACACAAACATTGTTCTGTGTGCTCTGCAGAGAGGTCAACCCACTGACAGGCACTTTGTTTGGCTTTAGCCTTAGCGCCTGCATGCTCAATCAAAGTCCCTCATAAACACCTGGCATGGCTCAAGCCTCAAAGTATGCACAGAAACAAATACAGATAAACAACAACAATATAAAATAGCTAACTCGTGGGGAATGCAAGATTAAGTAAACATGTAAAATAAGAGAGGAACTAAATCACTAAAATGCATTCCTTCGACGTTTTTAACATTCATTGTTTGCAAGTCAAACTATGTTTTTGGCATCAGTGTTAACTTAGGGCATGTACACAGGGCCGGTTTATTGCCATAGATCAGAGGACTGGCCACTGTAAGCACATGTTACACAGTAAGCACATATCTCTCGCTTTGGGCCTGACTCGGATATTTGGATCCATTTCACAAGGGAGCAAATACCACAGCTCCACTTCTAAAGGAGCGAGCAATGTGCAGCGAGGGCCTGGGGTGTCAGTGGGGGAGGTAAGCATGGGGTCTCGGCACCACAAGGAACTCGGGAGTGTGCTAGCACGTCTCATCAACCTTGCCCATAACAGCTAAATACGCAGTCATTTGGACGCCCTAACATAGCCCTCCATTTCCTCTCTTCAGGCCAGATTTCTATTTTGGCCATCACTCCCCCTGCCACTTCTCATCTCATCAGCGGCGCTTTGAAGTGCCCACAAGAATGCATAGGCACTGTCAAAGACACAATAATATACCTGACTTGAACATGGGCAAACCAGGGGCGTCTGCTCACAAGAGGAGTATCCACTCACAGCCTGATGCCTAGATTACCGTGTCAGCCCCATCCCTCTTGAAGCGACAATCAATGCCGCCAGCCTCCGTCGGGCACCACAATCATGGATTCATGCATTATGAATGAACACGTTTCCAATGGCGACGGCAGCACTGGGTCCGCCGGGCCTTGGCACCACCAGTGAGGGGGTCGATGCTCAGCAGGATCAAGGGGGGTGAAGGAAGGACGTCTCTAAAAGACAGCCTATGTTCTGTGCCTGCAAACGAACAAAACTCTGAATCTGTTTACAGCAGGAGACTGTAAGCCGCAGCCTTAGAACGCAAAGTCATCATGAACCTTGCAGCCATTACATTATTGCAGAACAGTGGCAATTGGAGGCAAAGGCACATTTTATATCCTGATAAAGTCACATTTCACATCACTTGTGCTATCTAATGCCTGCCACCTTGCTCCGTGAACGGTATCATTTATGTGCAAAATCTCCCCAATGCGTGCATGTGATCTCGGTGTGGCTCCCTTCCCCCACAGCCTGCAGCCCTCCACCTGCGTCAACGATGTATAAATAAAGCACAGAAAACACACAAATCACAAAGAAACACAAAGAAACACAGAAGAGCACTCACCCATTTCTGCAGAAAAAGCCTATTCAGCACGAGGCAGGAATGACAGTCCTGCTGTGGCGCCATGTCCACGACCTCCAGAGATGCGCGAGAAGGAAGCATCGTTCTGGCTGACGGAAAGTTCCGGAGGATGTCAAGAGACCGGGGCAAACTGAACGCAGTCAAACCAGGCAACAGTAACCACAGTGCTTAGAAACGGCTATGAAGCTCTATACACAAATATTATTTTTCAGGAAACAGCTTAAACCTGTTCTTTTCTCTGCTTCTTTTCTAATAAATCCCTGTTGCACTTACAGTCTAGTCAAGCTAGCGCCAAGACACCCAGCTCCTGAGTAACAGTGCGCTATGGAAATACTTAAACAATTCACATCAATACTGATGTCTGTTTGATGTCTGTCTTTCTGGCTTAAGATCTGGTTTGCCTCTTGTCTCTTTCCCTCCTTCGCCCCTTTCCCCTCCTCGTGCCCTCTGTTGCTCGTCGTTTCTGTTTATTCCCGCTGAGTGCTTCTCTCTTTGTTACTCTTCCCTGTGTCTCGTCATTTGCCACAACAGTCTCCCACCCGCTTTGTCACACTTGTCTGTCTTCGTCTATCTACTGAACGCTTTGTTGACACCTCTCGTTGTCTCTATCTCTGTGTTGTCACTTTTCTTGACATTGCTCGCTGTCTCGTTCTTTCTTTGCCTGCTCTCTTGACATAGCTCATTGTTTTCTTTCTCCAAACATCAATCGCTGTCTCTACCCGTGCTCTGCTCTAGTTTCCTCTTAGCGTCTTTCATTCCCTAGCGCTGTCTCGGTTAGAACATCTATCTGGCTGTCTCTATCGCTTTCCCTCTTTCTCGCTATCCTATCTTAATGACTGCCTGTCACTGATTTCATCACTCTCTCTCGGCGGTCTCTTTAGCTCGCTTCTTTTCTCCTTCAGCGTTTCCATCTTATCAGGAGGGGGTAGTGGTCTAGCGCCTAGAGCTGCCCGCATGGAACAGGCATACATCCTGTGATTTAGGGCAAACCACTCAATCTCCCCGTGCCTACAAGAGGTAAAAAGATACGTACTCTGGTTCTATTGTAAAGTGCTTTAATGCCCTCGAGCTAAGTTGGCGCTATAAATAAATCAGCAAGAAAAATCTAAGTCGCCAACTGTCTTTCTTCTGCGCTTTCTCTTCCGTTGCCAGAGCCAAGTTTGTGGTGTCATTTCATTTGGCTGTCGGATTTTGGCGCTCCCTCTCTCTTGCTCCCTTTGTCTCTCTTTCACCTCTCTTCTCACTGTCTAATTCCCTATTTGTCTAGTATCTTCTGAGCCCCTCTCTTTCTCACCGACTCTGTTTCGCACCTCTTATTGATTTCTCCCGCCCCTGTCTTATCTAGTTATTACTGCCTCTCCCTCTTTCTCACCCAGCTCTCACTTATATCTGTTCTGTTTCCCTGTTTGTCACTCTCTCCACGTGTTTGTCTGATTTCTTGTGTGTCTATCTCTTAATTCTCACTTCTGTCCTTGTGTGTTATCTCTGTGCTCGCCTCCCCATGTGCAGCTATGAGTGTCTTCTCTGAGTGTGTCTCTCCTTCCGCCTCTTTCACCTCTCCTGTCCCAGTGCTTGCCGTTCTCTCTCCGGTTCCAGCCTCTCTCACACCCGCCTCTCTTACTGTCTCTCTCCTCACCCTTTCTTCTCCCGACCGCCTCTCCCCTTTCTCTTTTTGTCTTTGCTCCCGTTCTCCTCTCAATATCTGATTAATAATTTACCTGGCGGGGCTCGAGCCAGACTCAGATTTTTAAAATTTATACCACCAATAGGGGGTCACTGCACACAGGACCGCAGCAGATCCGCGAGTCCATTGAAATGACCCCTCCATCTGCGTAAACAAAAACAAAAACAAAAAAAGGTTTTTTTCAAAGAACTGCACCACACAACCTAAATCTGCCACACGTGTTACTCTGCTGACACAATCAGCTTTTGTAATCCCTTTCACTTGATGAGAATGCAGACTTCCTTTTACAGATGGATATGGCGTAATGGCCAGAGTTGCCGAATTTGGAGCTGGGGAGCCAGGTTCAAGTCTCGCGTTGGCTCAACATCCTGTGATTCAAGGCAAATCACTTAATCTCGCCGTGCCTACCAAAAATGAATGTGCCCTTGTGTAATGTAACTGGTGCTCGTGTAAAGCGCTCCAATACCTTCGGGTCGAGTTCGCGCTATATAAAACTGCAAAAGAATATTACTCATTGAGGTATTGGGTCTGAAATGTGATTTGTTACAATACCGTCTACTCCGAAGAGACTCTGTTCGTGTTTCAACCCCAGGTTTCTATCCGGCCAATCAGTGCTCACCATTTTCTGTGTTCCTGAGACCTTGGCACATTAGTGTTTCCCTTAAATCAGTGCCTGCCTGTGAACATTGTTGGTGTGTCTGAGTACTTCGCCTGTGTCTCTGAGACTCGTGTATGTTTCTCTGACTGTAGAGCTTGTGCCCCTTAAATTCGCACCCTGTGACTTGGAGTTCCACCAGTGTCCTCGTAAGTATGTCCTGGTGAACTGACCACCCTCCCATGAAACTCGTGTATATCCCTGTCAGTACTATCAGTGTCCGTGAGGACATCACTTGGACCCTGGGAATCTTGTGTGTGCTTGAGAACCCTGCCCTGTGTCCGAGGATACAAGACAGTCGCGGCTCGTGAGGGGGTCGCGGGGGTGGGGGCCAGGGGGGGAGGGGGGAGTTTTAAAATAAATAAAAAAATCCTACCTGAGCAGGTCCGCCATCCGCGCCGCCTCGGGTCCGTTGGCGCCTACAGCCCCTCTCAGCCAATCCTGGCGCTGCCAGAAGCGCCAGGATTGGCTTAGGGCATGGTTCCTACTCGCCCGCCTGCCCATTAAGAGACCGAGGTTTGAGCCTTTGCTCAACCCTCGCTCTCCTAATGGGCATGCGCAAGCCAGTGCAAACACAAGTGCGCATGACTGAGCACGGCGCTAAAATTCGCTGCCCTTCCCCACTCATGCGCACTTGTGCTGCTGCCTGTTGCCCCTGGTCCGTCTGACAATCATGTCAGTCAACATGACGCCGGACCGCCCACCCCTTCAGACTCTGAAGGGGTGGGCGATCCGACGTCATGCTGACTGACATGATTAATCAGTTTCCTCGAGCGTCTTTGAACTTAAGTAAACTGATTCAGTTTACTTAAGTTCAAAGACGCCGAGGGAGCTGCGGGCGGGGGGGCTACGCCCCAACGCCCCAATGGACGCACCGCCCCTGCTTCTAGGGCATGGCTTGTTGCCTCAGTCCATCCAAAAATATCTCTTACTTCTTTAAGGATTCTGAAGGTGATATTCTTCTCTTGTCAAACAAGCATGATGCAGAAAGCATGACCCCAGAGATAAGGGATATTGTTTGATTGAAGGCATTCAGTGATAGTTTTAAATAACTGAATTATTATTATTATCTGAATTTTCAAATATTTAAGTGAAAATAGCTCCAAACAGCACAGAGCCTCACTCGTGGCTATCTGTTCGTGTAAGACCAAGTGAAAGTCACAAGATCAGGCCAACCACGATAGAGTACGGGCCGGAGAGAGGGATCGGGTTAGTCCAGCTGAAAGAGTTACCTTCACAGTCCAGCACAAAGAGTTCCGTTCAAGATGGAAGGGGCCACGAAGAGCAGGGAAAGCGTTGCTGATGGCCATTGATGTAGAGCAAAGATCCTGACAGGCGTCCTGGACTGTTGGGGCTGGAGCTTCATGCTGGTAGTCATCGTGAGCTGTCAATGCTGTAGCGTGAAGAGTTAGTGCGCCATAACTTTGCATTAGAGGTTGGCACTGGCAGCAAGGTTTTGGCCCTAATGGGCCCATTCGCATTTGCAAACGGCCCAAAAACTTCAGAAGAGCTCAACTGAGGCCGCACTAAGGGTCCAGTACCTGAAGGGGACCACTTGGGGATCAGGAACTCATTCCAGCTGGTTCCATGTGCTGGTTCAAGAATGTTGGAACCTGTTTTGTCCCTGTGGCTCAGACCAGGAGGCCAACAAGCTAGCCCTTGGTACTCTGGTAGTCCTGGGTTCAGGTGAAGATGCAGGGCTAAAACAACAGGGCTGGCCTCTGAGTGTTCAAGGCAGGGTCCAGGTAGAAAAGCAGTCCTTCCAAGTGCAGCAAGGCTGTCTTGTGAATTATACAATAGGCCACAGCAGCAGACAGTCCTCTGAGAGTCCTCCCGCAGGTCCAGAAAGTGAACTGAAGAGTGGGTTTGAGGGCCCTATTTGTATACCTGGTGCCTTCTTTGAAGTTGAGAGAAGTTTCTAGAGGTTTCTCTTTGAAGTGCTTCCTGACTCCCCTGCCCTGGCTCCAAGCTGGCTGTAGAGAGAATGTGGAGGTGACAAGCCCTTTGTGTGAAGACAGAACACAGCCTATTCAGTTGCAAGTGGGGCTGTGTCCAGCTCTGCCCCCCCCCATTCTGCCAGAAAATGGCCGATTCAGGCACATGTAATCCCTCTATTGTTCGACTGTCTGTGACGAATTCACAAGGTCTAACTGACAACTATACCCAGTCATTTGACCCAGGGGAGGCTGCAGTCATCAAATGGCTAAGGGCAGGAAAATGCCAACTTTCTAAAAGTGGCATTTGTAAAATTGTAATTAAATATCTGACTTGACCATAAAAGAGGATTTTGTTTTTACAATTTCATAGATACCAAACATGAAATGCCTATCTGTCCCCAATCAAAAGATAGCACTTATTAAATATAATAAGGTAACCCAATGTTATCCTATGGGACAGATAGGTCTCACAAAAGTGAAAAACAAATGTAGGGGTTTTTCACTACCAGGACATGTAAAACTTAAATGCACATGTCCCACCTTTTCATTACAATGCACCCTTACCTATGGGCTACCTAGGGTATACCTTAGGGCAGACCTATATGAAGTAAAAGGAGACTTTAATGCTTGGCAAGGGGGTTTATATTGACAAGTCGAATTGGCAGTTTAAAACTCCATCCATGCTGCAATTGCAAGCCTGGGACATGTTTTAAGGTGCTACTTAAGTGGGTGGCACAAAAAGTGCTGCAGGCCCACTAGTAACATTTAATTTACAGGGCCAGGGTATATGGTATATCCCTCTACAAGGGACATAAAAGTAAATTAAATATGCCAATCAGGTGTAAACTAATTCTACCATGTTTAGGGGAGTGTGTACAAGCACTTTAGCACTGGTTAGCAGTGAAAAGGTGCACAGAGTCCTAAGGCCATAACAAATGAATTTTAGCAAATATAATAGAGAGAAACAGGGAAAATGTTTGGGAGGGACCTTGCAGAGAAGGCCAGGTCTATCACCACTGACTTTAGATACTTCTTTAATTTCCTTCCTATATTGTCTATGAGTCCTCTGTCCTTTTACCACCATTATATATGCCTGTTTACGTTGTACTATCCATACAAATCATAATTCAGGACACCTTGTCTATTAGACCTGCCATCCTTGGAGTGGTATTCCTGCAGACTATTTGCCTTTATTTCTCCTTTTTGCTGAACTAATTTTTGGTGGTACTGGGACTCTGTGCACTTTACCCCTACTAACAAGTGGTAAGTAAAGTGCTTGTGCTCGCTCTGTTAAACATGGTACAATTGGTATACACTTAATTGCACCATTTCATTTACTTATAAGTCTCTAGTATATGGTACTGCCGAGCGCATGTAAATTAAATGGTATTAGTGGGCAGCAGAATTCATTGTGTCACTGTTCGACCTGGCATCCTTGGCGTGGTTTTCCCCTGTCTTTTTGCCTCTGCCTCTTGTATTTTTGCTGTGTGCTGGATTTTGTTTTTGCTGGTCTAGATGCTTTCGGCACTTTGCTACTGCTGATCAGTGCCAAAGTGCAAGTGCTCCCTCTTTAAATTGTGAATATGGATTGGAGGTTCCATGATTGGCTTGTTTGACTTACTACCAAGTCCCTAGTACAGTGCACTGTGTATGCCCAGGGCCTGTAAGTCAAATGCTGCTAGTAGGCCTGCAGCACAGATTGTGCCTCCCACACAAGCAGCCTTTAAAAGGGGTCTCAGACCTGCCACTGCAGTGTCTGCGTGCAGTCTCTACGGCCATATCAACCTGGTAAGTGCACCCACTTGCCAGGCCCTAACCTTCCCTTTTTTTTACATGTGAGTCGCCCCTAAGGTAGGCCCAAGGTACCCCTGTGTGCAGGGTGCAGTGTATGTGAAAGGTAGGAAATGTACTGATGTGTGTGACAATTCCTGATAGTGAAATACAGTGCATTTCGTTTTTCACTATTAAAAGGATATCTGTCGCCTAGGATGGAATGGGAGTTTATTTATAACATCTTATAAATATAACTTCCCACTGGGACAAGATAGAAAGATGGAGTTTAGTATGCCTGAACTCAGAATATAAAAATCAATCTTTTAGTAAAGATGATTTTTATATTGTGTGTTGGAAAATACCACTTTCAGAAAGTGGGTATTTTCTTGCTTAGCCATCCTGTGCACCTCTGTGGTTTGTGGATTGAATGACTGTCTGGCTTTGGAGTGACAGGGGCTGGGGATGTGTATTCACTGTAGACAGCCACTAGGGGGTTGAGGTGTGTCCTGCCTTTGCTGGATGAGTCAGGGCTGGGCTGACTAGACCTGGGCTGCATTTAGAGTATGGGGAGGAGATTTCCTTGCACCTGAATGGGCCTGGTCTGCCTAACACAATGCTGTCTCCACCTCCTGCCGGGAAGCTGGACCAGAGAGGGCAGAACTGGTTTTGACTGAGCACAGAGCCTCTCTGCCACCAGAGAACAAAGGGAAATGCTGTATAAATATAGGGGCCCAGACCCCAGAAATTTAGAATACTTCAGGAACCTCTGCCAAGGAGAAGAGCTGGGAAAACTGAAGGAGAAGTACAGCCCCTTTGCTGTGTGCTGTCTGGGCTTGGCCTGCAGTGGCTGTTTCTGCCAAGGAGAGGACCAAGACTTTGCTGTGTGCTGTGTATCCTGCTTGAAGAAGATCTCCAAGGGCTTGGTGCAGAGCTTGCCTCCTGTTCCGCAGTCTCAGGTACACAAAGACTTCACTTTCTCTGTCGTCCTGCATCTGAAACTGCTGTTTCAGCTGCCACAGAGGGAAATTGCAACATCGACGCCAGCAAGCAACGCCACAACCTGCAACGAAGCCGTAGGCACTGCTCGTGAAGAGCACGATGCACTGCCCCGACTCCACCGCAGCCCTGACCTGATCGATGCCAGTGCTTCATAATCGCGGAGGCGATACTGGACGTGGATGACTACCTGATTCCTTCGACACCACACCGTCGTAAGAAACCAAAGCCTCACCGCCACCGCAATACCACTCCCCCGGCAACAGCAAGGAACTGACACCTCAGCTCCCCAACGACAGTAAGGAACCGACGCCTCACCTCCCCTGCACCGCAGCAAGGAACCGAGGCCTCCCCTCCCCTGTGGTCGTAAGGAACCGACGCCGCCGGGCGCTAACGAAGCATCACCTCTCCGATGCCGTGCGCCGTCTTTCCTTTCATCATTTGCCAAGGCATTGTTCTTTGAGGGTCTGTGTGACTCCTCGCCCGACATCGCGCACGGCGCCGTACTTTGGATTTTCATTGGTCACGACGTTGTAATAGTTACAGAGTTATTTGTTGCTACAAGCTTTATTAGTGTGAATAACCTATTCTTAAGGCTATCTTGGTATATGTATTGGGGATTTTTGTTGTTTTGTTCTTGTTTGGTTAAGATAAAGATTACTTATTTTTCTAAACTGGTGTGCTGCCCATTTGTAGTGTTTTCACTGTGTTACTGTAAGTGTGCACAAATGCTTTACACACTGACTCGGAGATAAACCGGTCTGCTCGTGCCAAGCTACCAAGGGGATGAGCAGGGGTTATTTTAGAAGTGTATCCCCCTTACCCAGACTAGGAAGAAGGGTCCCTACTTGGACAAAGGTGCAAACCATTGTCAATTAGAGATCCCCATTTCCAACAGCCACCCACTAAATAGCCCTGTAAAACATGTCTCGGGCCTGCAGCCTGTAGTGCAGTATTAAACTGCTGTTTCAACATGGTAAAATAAAGCTTTTGCCAGGCCTAAACCTTCCTTTTTAATACATATAAGTCACCTGTAAGATAGGTCCTAGGGTAGGTGCCTTGTATTTAAAAAGTAGGACATGTGTACTTAAGTTTTACATGTCCTGTCAGCGAAAAACTCATAAAGACGTTTTTCATGGTGGCAAGGCTTTATCTCCAAAGAGTGGGTTACCTTATTAGAAAGAATAAATGCCAACTTTCATTTGGGAACAAATTGAGAAATACTTCTTTCAGTCATTAGAATTGTAATTTAAAATTATCTTTAATGGTAACATTGGAATTTAAGTTACTATTCTGAAAATGCACTTTTAGAATGTTGGCATTTTCCTGCCTAAACCAAATGTGCCTTTCTGCCACTATTCAGGGTCACATGACTGTGAATGACTCTCCTTTTGTGTGCTGTGTATTCCTTACAGACATGGGGACAAAAGGAGCCTGGGTGTAGAGGGAGTGGTTCTTCCTGACAGGATGGCTGAGGAATAGTTGCGCCCTGCCCTGATTACACTTCAAAGGACCCTGCCTGCAACACACACAAATGAATCTGACACCATGCTTGCCCCTGCCTTTGTCACCCTAGATGGTTTGGTGCCAAAACCATGGAAAGGAGAAGAACAAACCATTGCCCACCAGACAAAGGCTGGCACCAGGTATAAATGTGGCACCCTCAGAACCTCTCATCAGAACACTCCTTGACCTGTGAATGATTGAGAAGAAGGACTGTCCTGCTATCTGCAGAAGGAATACTGAACGTTGCTTGCCTGGAACCTAGGATTCCCAGAAGTGACTCCAAGAGCCAGTTGGCTAAACTCCTGTAAGAGCTACAGAGACACAAAAAGATTCCTGAGGCCTCCCTGCAACTGCGCAGCTGACCAGCACCAGTTGGACCTGCCTTAGCCCTGCTGTTGGCAACTGCTGAGTTAGTCCTCATCCCCAAGAGATGTCCACCAGTTCCCGGAGCCTTAGCTTGCATTTGAGTGTACTACTCCTTCTTCAAATCTACAAAATCTGCACTCCAGGTGAAAATACAGACGTTTGGGGTTCTTGGAGAATGCGAGCAGGCTTTTTGCATTAGCATCGATAGCCACATCTCCCACCCATGCAAAGTTCCGACAGTGACCTGCTCTCAACGCAACAAACTTAAAAGAATCATAAACCCGGTTCTACTGATGAATTTTTGCTGTTTCCGTGTCATTTTATTTATGAAAATTTTCTAAGTTAATTTGGGATTTTTCTTGTGTTGTGTTTTATACCTGTTTGAGTGCTGCATGAATACTTTACACATTGCCTCCAAGTTAAGCCTGTCTACGTTTGTGCAAGCTACCAGACGACTAATCATAGGTTCATTTAGTGACTTTTGTGGTTTATCCTGTCAAGGATTGTGTTTATTACTTCAGTGGAGCTCTAACTCCTCTCAAATAATAACCCAATTCCTTACATCATCCCTTTACTCTTCTTCTATCCTCTTAGAAATGGGGTCTCTGCTTAGCAGTGGTTTGCATTTTGTACAAGTAGGGATCCTCACTCTAGTCAGGGTAAGTAAGTTACACACCTAAGATACCCCTGGTAGCTTGGCACAGGCCAGTCAGGCTTATCCCAGAGGCAATGTGTAAAGTATTTGTACACAGACACACAGTAACACAGTGAAAAAACTACAAACGTACTTCACACTAGTTTAGAAAAATAGCCAATATTTATTTGAATGAAACAAGACCAAAACGACAAAAATCCAACATCCACAAGTCAAGATAGGAATTTTCAAAGATCAAATAAAGTTCTGTTATTAAATATCAATGGTCACGCTTGATAAGGACAAAGTACCTTAGATACATTAAAAATCAAAGACGATGCGAGGCGCAGTGGAAGTGAGGTGCCAAAAAAGCAGGCGATACATTGGTTCCTTACTGCTAGAGGGGGGGTGATGTGTCAGTTCCTTACCGCTAGGCAGGTGAAGAGATGCGTCGGTTCCTTACTGGTGCCAGGGAGGTGATGCGCCGTTTTCAGGCATGCAGCCATCGTTCCTTACTGCAATGCAGTGTCAGTGAAGAAATCGGTGCTAGGGACGATGTGTCGAAAGTCAAGTCGCGCTGCGTTGATTCCACAGCGTTGAAGCAGGCGCTGCATCGGAGTCTAGGCGATGCATCACAGACTTTGGTAATGCAGTGCTCGAGACTCACGCAGTTCTTTGGAGGCACTGCTGGGACCTGCATTGTAAACAGCAGTCCGGTGCAGGCAGCAGCGATGCATCGATAATTGGCGCTGCTGCGCCGATTCTGAACGACACTTGGAGTCGATGCATGGAATTTCTTCTTTGTGTCACCAGAACTCACTTCCAAGGGCCCAGGAACAGGATTTGGCACCACTTGGTAGAGTAGGAATCACAGCAGAGGAGTCCAGGTGATTACAGGTGAAGTCTCTGATGACCCTGAGACTTCTTAACAGGAGGTAAACTGAATTCAAGCCCTTGGAGAATCTTGGAAGCAGGATGTTGAAAGCAAAGTCTAGTCCTTTCACTCCCAGGACAGAAGCAGCCAGCAGCAGGCCAACACAGCAAAGCAAACAGACAGTCCCTCCTGACAGCAATTCAGCTCTTCTTCCTGGCATAATGTCATCAACACAGAAGTGCTCTGAGTATATGGTGTCACCGGTCCAGTACTTACATCCATTTCAGCCTTTGAAGTAGGCAAACTTCAAAGGAAAGTCTTGGTAGTACACAAAACTCTGCCTTTCCCTGCCCTGGCTCCGGACACACTAGAGGAGGTGGAGACTTCTTTGATTGAGGACAGGCACAGCCCTATTCAGATGTCAGTGTCAACTTCTCCCACCACTCTAGCTCAGGAATGCCTATCAGCCTGGTGATGGGCCATCAGGATATACAGGGAACACCTGAGCCCCCTTTGTGTGACTACCTAGACCATGGGTACTCGCAAACATTTGCCCAGATGCCACAAAGTACGGTCTGTGGTGTTAGTGAGGGCCGCATTGATGCCAGCAGGGTGGTAGTAGGGGGCTTGGGTGGGTCAGGGGTTGTGTAAGGAGGTCTAAAAAATGTTAAATAAACAGGCAAGCATTTATTTGCAGGTTAATAAATGACTGCCCATTTATTTAAAAAAAATTCTGAATATTAGTGTTCAGCAACTAAACAGCAGCTCATGCTGGTGTTTCCCAGGGTCCGCATGTAAAGGGCAAGAGGGCTGCAAGTGGCCCCCGGGCCATACTTTGAGAATCAGTGCTCTAGAGTGATTGCACAAACAGCCCAGCTGTCATCCTGACCCAGACGTGTATTCAGAGACAGGCAGAGAATGCTTAAAGTAAGAAAATGTTCACTTTCTAAAAAGGGCTTTTTCAGACCCGCAATTTAAAAACCACCTTTACTAAAAGACATCAAACTCCAAATTTCTATCAGCTCCCAATTGGCAGATACACTTGTAAGATGTTACAAGGCAGCTTCAATGCTAACCTATGGGAGAGATAGGCATTGGTGTAGTGAAAAACGAAATTAGCAGTATTTCCCTACCAGGACATTTAAAACAGAACAGTACATGCCCTGCCTTTTATATACACTGCACCCTGACCATGAGCTACGAGCTACGAGCCACGAGCTACGTGAAGCATACCTTAGGGGTGCCTTACATGTAATTAAAGGGAAGGTTTGGGCCTGGCAAGGGGTTGCACTTAGCATTTCAAAATGGCAGTTTAAAACTGCGCACACAGACACTGCAGTGGCAGGCCTGAGACATGTTTGCAGGACTACTCATGTGGTTGGCACAATCAGTGCTGCAGGCCCACTAGTAGTATTTGATGTACAAGCCCTGGGCACACACAGTGTAGTGTATTAGAGTCTTACTAGTAAATCAAATATGCCAATCATGTAGAAACCATTTACCATTACATTTTAGACATGGAGCACTTGCACTTTAGCACTGGTCAGCAGTGGTAAAGTGCCAAGAGTTCTAACTAACACCAGCAAAAACGAAATGCAGCACACAGTCAAAAACAGGAGGGCAGAGATAAAAAGACCGGGGAAATCACGCCAAAAGATGCCAGGTCTAACATATCATTTACTGACTTTTCTTTTTCCCTAACTTGACAGGGACAGCACTTTCCCATGTTTCAGGCTAGCTTTTTACTCTAACTCACCAGTAACGTTACACTTACAGATACTTCTTAACCACCTCCTATTTCACACGAGACATTAGGTCGATTTATTATCATGCAACTACCTAATTTCATTGTCAATCTTTCAAAGCACTTTTATACACTTTTACACACACTGTAAAATGTTGCCTGGTTAAATAGTTGAAATCCCAGTCTGTCTTCAGTTTTCCACAGATCACGCTTTTATAGCCTCCAAAACGGTTTGAGTAGGCTCACTCTTTCATCACTTATCCCCCTTTTCCACAGGTCAGTACTGCCCGCTGTTCTACCATCTCTTTCTATCTCACTTTGTACGAGGTACTACTCTCTGTTCTGTTAATTCTATGATATAGCATCATTGCCTCTTACTTTTATTATGACTCCTTGTAAAATATATGAGCTACTGATGTCCCTCCATTTGTTCCTGCTTATACAAGACATTCATGGAGACGGTCGCTGTTCTTACTATTTAAATATATGAATTTGTGTTCCTTTTAGGTGCTCATTTGCAGATTTACTTCCTCACATCAGTATTTGGAATTCTCCCTTTCAATTCAGGACTCCTTTATGCATACACAGCATATTGTTTAGCCCTTCTCTTTTTCCTATGCACAAATCTGTCAGTACAATTACCTTTACTTTTTTGGCCTATCACAGCCACCCATGATCACAACTATGCTTCTGGCCGACATTCCTGTTCCTTTACACGTTTAACCCTACTCCAGTTAGGTAGATACCATCTATCATTTTCTACAACTATGCCGCCAATTTACGATTGCCTTTCACCCATTGTTAAAATTATTGTTTTACAGGCAGCATTGACCCCTCTCTACACGGTCGGGACAGATGGACTTTCTGACATTCAACATTAAGTCAGATCTCATTGTTTTGACTCATGTATTATTACTAGTAAGTTGCAATCTATCCTTTGCTCCCAGGCTTCTCGGTCCCTAACAGTCCTTCCCTTGCTCACCTTTCACCATAGTTTCTAGATCTTTCATACTAACCCAACAGCAACTTTGTAACAAATTGGTAGATCTCAACCATTCCATCATCTAATTTATTATTACTCACAATTGACTCTAACATCACCCTCTTTAGCTATCAGGCTACTTCACCCAGGGTATTCGCCATCACACAACCTGTGGGGATGTGATCATAACTGGTTTGTGAATTCATTCATTTCTCACCAACAGCATGGGTGCTCTTTATCAACCTTTCTCACTGGGCCGCCTTCTTGCACCATATCTTACTCTCATTACATTTATGATTTGTCTTTATTTTACCTTTTGCAGTTCTCATGTCAGTGGTTGCTACACACTTTGTGTTGACTTAATCATGAACTTCCCTAGTATCCCATTTGGAACCGTGGTTCCATCAGTAACTTATAACCACATGCTTGAAATATGTGACTTGCAGTTGTCTGTACAATCTTTCCGTAAAATCAATATCGTTATGTTACAGCTTTAATAAAGTCCGCTTAGATGAAACACGTGTTGGCTGCTTTCGGAGTTACTGTTTTTTACTTTGACATGTGCTCTATGACAATCAACGCTCATTAAAAACTCACAATATAAATCACTTTTGGCTTATTATGGACTTCTTATGAATAAACTGCTCTATCTCAAATATTTACTGTGCTCTCCTTTGTTATCCAAATGTGGATCTCGTCTGGCCTTCGGAGATACCCTGATCTTGATACGGCAATTCACCACCTAATTCAGACCTATTACATATACAGTTGGGCTGGCCCCTCTGGTATATTTCTGGGACTGAGTTAGATAGTTTCAGGGACTTGGTATTAAGCAGCACTTTTGTATAACCTCCAGTGTTCCATTAAGAATTGGGCTTCCAGTCTGCCTTGAGCATCATTCGTCAACTGGCATGTGGTGTTGAGCACCCAAGGGCTCTGCTGGAGGCCTATGATTTGAACTCAGAGTGGGAGTGGGATGCAAGGTTAATAGGGCTACTGTTTTTATTCAGCAAAAATACTACAGGGAAGTATACTGGACTCTATACAAAATGGAAACATTTGGATCCCTAGATTGTGGAAAATATGGTGATATGAAACCCCATACTTTATTCACATTTCTCAGTTGTATGTTAATTTCAATGAGGGGGTAAGAAATTAACTTAAAAAAAATATTTTAAGAACTGATATATTGTGGTCAGTGAAAGAGATTCAATTTAATGACTTAATAAAATGGTTATTAGAAGAGAGCAAACAATCATGACTTATGGTGGTAAAAATAATGAATTCAAAAGTTAGAATTCTAACAGAAAGCGACAAAGAAATACTTGACAAATAGACAAAATCAGAAGGCAGCAAGAATTTTTCAAACAAATTTGGAAAAAACATCGATCCAATTAACTACTAATGTAATGACTCATTTTTAGTATATTCCTCTTTCATATTTATATTTTAATGTCGGTCCCGTTGGGGAGGCCGATCAATGACCTACTTGGCCCCCAAACTTTGGAACACCCTTCCATTAGAATTACGTCAGTTGACCCACAAACTCTCTTTTTGTGCATTACTTTAACTAGTTAGTTTCAGATTGCAACCAGCTGACTGCAGGACCTCTGCCGCAAGCATCCTGAGCAGAGGGCTGCATTTTCATGAATTCTGCCTCTGTGGCGGTTGGGCTCACCCTGCCCGAAGATTCCCTGAGCCGGCTGAGAGCGTCATTGAGGGGAGGCACTACTGGCGGAAAGCGTCACCTTGGGCGGCAGAACGGCCCTGGCAAGTGTGACAGGCGAGCAGTGGGGTCCCGTGCTTTCTCCACCGCAGAGACGCCCAGTCCCTCATGAGACCCCCACAAGAGAAGCAGCGGCTGTGACTGGACCAGATCCCCCAGTGACCTCAGAGGCCCCAATGTCCATATCCTAGTTTAAACAACAGTACTGAGATATGGCCCTATGAGGGACTCCTTCGTCCATCAGACTTTACTGTTCTTCTGAGTCAGCAGCACTGTATCCTTCTTCCTATGAACACCTCCGATGGAGAGACATGGTGTGTGTGCCCCATGAGGTGGACTTCTTTTGTTTCCATTCATGTTATGGGGGCAGCAGATTCTTCTGGGGGAAGTATGAGGTGGGGAGGATGTTTGGGGGGAATGTTTGGGGTGGTTGGGCCCGTTTAGCCATATGTGTTTGTTTTCAGTGTAGGCAAGCAGCGACCCTCTTGTCTTTTCCTTCCCGCCGGATGCCCACCTGGCCCCTACCCGGGCACCTATGGTATTCCGCTGCCATGCCAGTTCTCAAGTCAATGACATGGAATGTCAGCGGTGTTAATGACTGTACTAAACGTAGTGCAGTCCTGGGTTTTGCAAAGTGCCACGCGCCTGATAATCTCCTGCTGCAAGAGACTCACCTCCTGGGTACCCGATGACCCTGGGTATGACTGGGTGTACCACGCAAGTTACACTAAGTGTTCCTGGGGGGGTAGATATTCTAATCCACAAGTGCCTTCCCATAGTGGTCACTAATAGCACTTCTCACCCTCAGGGCAGAAATGTCACAGTTGAGGGGGCGATTAATGGTCAGGCATAAAATATGCTAAGCGCCTACGTGCCTCCCCAACTCTCTGGTCCAACGCTAGGTGCAATACAAATGGTACTGGCGGAGAGCTCCTCGAGGGGGTCACCATTGTAGGTGGAGACTTCAACATGTTGATGTCCCCCACTGTTGACAGTTCAAAGGCTTTGACCAGCTCTTTACACTCGATTACCTGTCTAGCGGATTGGGAATCTGACCATGGCCTGTGCGATGTATGGTGCACCTGGCACCCTCGTACGCGAGTGTATACTCACACCTCTACTGCTAATAAAACTAACTCATGCAGTTATTACACCTTCATGCCAGCCAAAGATATGCTCCTAACTGCCAGTGCAGGGATCCTGTTGAGAGGCATCTCCGACCACACCCCAGTTACCATCCAGCTGGGCCATGAGGTTCAAGGGGAGGGCCTGATTTGGCGCCTTAATGATTGGTGCCTCATGGACATGGCTGCGGTTGAGTATCTTACGTAAGAGCTGAATGCTTTCCTACAACTTAATGTTGGGTAAGTGGGGTCCACCGTGACTACCTGAACTCCGCGTCACACAGGCGGAAGAATCGTTGCCTGCAGAGACCATTGAACCCCGCCAACTTGCTCTGGATCGGCTCTCACTGCACCAATTGAGCCTCAATGAGGGGCAACATTGCTGGATTGTCTCTCAAAGCAGAGTATACAGCTGGGGCGACAAATCAAACAAGCTTTTATACTGGCTAGCCTCTTGTGGTCTAGCCGTCAGAGTAATTCCTAATATCTGGGTCCCCAACTGCCGCCTACGAACGGAGACTAGTAGTATTGTAGCTGCTTTCGCGGACCTCTATAGTGTGCTGAATGCATGCCAACCGCGACACCAGCACGAATACTCCTCCCGCTTGATCTCAGACCTGCCTCTATGCTCACTTACAGCCAAAGATGTAACCGCAGTAGATGAACCTTTTACCCTTACTGAGTCTGCCCTCTCATATATGAACTTTGGCAAGACACAGGGTCCCAATGGCTTCCCCCTAGAATATTCTAAGAGGCTTCGGACACCATTACTACCTCACTTATTGGCGCTGTGTAATGATGCCATTAATAGCGGCCAATTTCTGGTGGAATTGAATGAGGTCACAATCGTAGTCCTTCATAGGTTGGGGAGCCCTCCAGAGTCTTGTGCGTCCTACCAACTGATCTCCCTCATGAACACCAAACTTGAGCTCCACACCAAAGTGCTGGCTAATCGTCTCCTCTGTGTCATCCCCAAGCTTGTCCACTTGGACCAATGCGAGTTTATGCCTCATCGGGGGACTCATCATGGCATCCAGAGGGTGCAGGCAGCCATAGCATACCATCACCTACTGCCTGGTTCTAACGCCTTTCTCCTCATAGATTTTGAGAAAGGTTTTGATTCTATTGATTGGGATTCCGCTGGGACCTACTGGCTTGGCTGGGATTTAAAACCCAGTTTATTAGATTTGTGCAAACTTTATACACCGGCGCTACGCTACGGCTAGGATCAGGTGTCCGGGCCCTCTCCCGGGTGTTCTAGATTCAGCGGGGCACAAGACAGGGATGTCCTCTGTCCCCTTTCCTGTTTACTCCTGCGATAGAAACCCTAGCGACGTGGGTCCATTATGATGCGCAGATACAGGGCTTCTTGTGGGGGAGAGTTGTGGATGTCTTGCTTTTTTTCAGAGCACCTGGGCAAGACTTCAAAATACCAGGGCACAACGTGAAAACACTCTTCAAAATAGGACTCTACACACTTTAGAATACCAAAATACAACGTGAGCAAAGCTCAACACAAAGTAATGGGGAATATTTGTTGCAGCACATTCCCATATGTACAATGGCAATAATATACATGTAAAATAAATGCATGTAGTAAATATATATATATATATATATATATATAATTACACACATATACATATATATATATACACACAAGAATAAGAACCCGTTGACAGTCTCAAGTAGGACATCTTGACCACGCACACAAAGAAGGCCCTGGGAAGCGCGTCCGCTCCACAGGAGAGTTCCTGTCAAAGCACCAAGAGGCCTCCATCTTTATACTTTTGACTAACATGGGGAGAGGCTTCTGGAAGCTTCCCCTTCCTTCATCTGCGCTGTAGGTGCTGGCTACATTCTCTGAGTCGAGATCACTCAACAGAGCTGGTCAGGCTCTGATGAGAGTTCTCAGGCAGAATTCTTGACATTCTCATCCTTGGACACAGTACGCATCCCACATTATATGTTCTAGTAGCTTATCTCTCTCGCTCGGTAAAGTGAGAAACATAAACTACCTATGTACACAAGTAGCTTGGGCCTGCCTGTGTTCGCAATTGAAAGGCTTGGTCAGACAGACACAAGATGAAGTCATGCTCACAAAAATGTAGTTAAGGCAAAATGGAGTCAATGGTCAATACACGATTTCACAATGTATAACTGCCTGTAGCATTACATGTAGAGGAGGACCGCACTATACGCTGACGATGTAGTCCTCTTTCT
Organism: Calotriton arnoldi; assembly: GCA_963921515.1. Taxonomy (NCBI): domain Eukaryota; kingdom Metazoa; phylum Chordata; class Amphibia; order Caudata; family Salamandridae; genus Calotriton; species Calotriton arnoldi. The sequence continues at coordinate 739,237 of CAWUFW010000954.1, forward strand.
ACAAGACCCCATGGTGTCTGGCCCCCGAGCACTGGCTATGCTCGCTCTTTATGGCCAGGCGTCCTGACTCCAAATGAATCACTCCAAATCCCTGCTGATCCTACTGATGTCCCCTCTGCAGGACCATGGCTGGCAGGGTCTTATACCCCTCCGTAGGCTGAGTTTTCTCTACCTCAGCACTTACATCTCCCTAAGCCCCACCCTGGCATGGTGACTGAACCTAAAGCCTTTAGTAGCACATATGAGAAAAGATCTTGAGCGCTCGTCTTGCTTGTCCCTTTTTAAAATGAGGGTGTTACCCCATTTTTATACGTCCTGCAAAACTTCCCCCACAGCATCCCCAAATCATGGTTTCGCTCTGTTCAGGCCATTATAAGTCCATTTCTGAGTAACCACCGGGTTCCATGTATAACATTTAGCAAATGTGTGCAATCCACCTTTGAGGGTGGCCATGGCAACGGCTGACCTACAGCTTTATTTTTGGGTCTCACATTTGGTGGTTCTGAATGATTGGCTTCATGGGGGCGTGAGGACCGAGCATATCGTAGGAAACTCTCACTCATGACATGGGAGATGATCATGGACCGCCTATATGGGTCGCCAATTGCCCGAGCTCTGCCGGACCTCATCGGGCGATCTTTGGGATCTGACGGGCAGCTATTAAATGGACTGGCTGGAGGGATAGGATAACGCTACAGACTCCCCTCTGGAGAGGCACACTACTTCATCATGTGGTGAACCTGGAAGGGTATGGGAGGGGGGTGTGTGGCAGGGTTCTACAATATGCCCCTTCTACGAGTTACAGGCTCATTACCACTTACACCACTCCCAGTGCTTCCGCTTTCTGCAGATTCGTCATGCCTTGACTTATCAGCCCGCTCTGACGGAGGTCCTCACATTTGGCCCCATGAAAGTCAAAGTTCTCATGTCACCTGTGGAACGAGGTGGAGTTTCCCAGATCTATCTATCATGGACGGGTGCTTGGGAGGATGGGGAATAGAGAGAATTGCTTATGATGCCCCGGGAGTTAGCCATGTACCCCCCAGCTTTGTATGATCCAAGTGAATGTTCTTCATATGACCGATCTGACACCGGTGCGGCTTTGGAAGGCGGGTAAGCTGCCAACACCCACTTGACACAGATGTGGTGTGTACATTGCAGATTTATATCATGTAATTTGGCTGTGCCCCATTATACAGCAATACTGGTCCAAACTCCTGGGGTCTTGTTGGATGTGCCGGGTAGGCCGATTGACTGCTCGCCTCAGATCTTCGGTTTCCTGGATGAGTTGGGCGGGAAGAGGTCTGAGAGATACTTAGTAGGTTTGGGTACTCTGTTGGGGAAGCGACATATCGCCCGGCACTGGACCTCAGCGACTTCCCCTGATCTGTAAGCTAGGCAACGTAACATGACCTGGTGCTCAAAGATGGAAGAGCCAGTGTATGCGGCCAGTGACTGCCCACAGAAACATCGTAAAATATGGAGTATATGGTGGGAAACTTTTGGGCTCATGGGAATGTAATGTGGATCCTTCTGCTGTTCTATGACCAGGGGTCATCGCTGAATCGCTGTTTGCTTTTAGTTTTGTTATGCATGCTTTGTTTGTGGCAGTTTCCGCAAAAGTAGAGTGCGGGGGCGGGGAATAATAATATTTAAAAAAACGTACCTGTTGCCGACAGATGCGTCTGTGATTCTCTGCTCCTGGCGGTCCCTGGGAAAGCAAAGGCTCCCCGCCCAATGAAGACACTGCTCTCATGATATACCTAGCATGAGAGCTGCACCAGGATTAGTCTGAGTGGCCTGGTCTGCTGCTCAGAAAGTACATGGGAGTCTGTCCTGTTTTTTCAACCCGGCTGTGCAACACAGCTGGGTTGGAGAAATAGAAGTGCATGTGTCGGTTTGGTCGGCCTAAGATGGCCGGCCAAATTGACATGCACCCTTTACAGTGCCCATCACTCCTCCTCCTGCCATGGTCCGGCCCAGTCCCACCCTACACTGGCATCAGCTCAGTCAGTCACAGAAAAATAAAATGATATTGTTTTATCATTTTATTTTTCTGTGACTGACTTTGACAAGTGGGCCGACGCTCCTCCACCATTACATAGGAGCCACCCTCGATTGGCAGGTGTGTTTTTTATGCCTAAAAACCAAATAAAAATACTTTATAAGAAAAAAGAAAGAAACTAGGACGTGTAGTAAGATATACATATAAACGTATGCTGGATTTGCAGACCTGTCCTATAACTCACCACCACTTGATGATGCTTAAATTCTTACCCACATCAGTCTTAATTTTGGTTCTCCCAGTTCATATCTAGTTAGAGAGAAATTGCAGCATTCATCATACTGTCACGGATGTGGGATCAGTATTATTCCAAGACGTTTTATTTCTTTGCTGAGCAGTAACGAGTGCAGCAGAGAAACGAATCTATTTCACATAAACAGCAGAGGCTGATCATCCGATTTATTTTAGGTTTTTTTTTTCATTTCATATTTTGAAAGCAATTGTTCGAAACAAACAGAATGCATGTTTCAGGGGTACTTAAGAGAAGAGGAAAGGCTATCAAATGAGGGGGATGTGGTTGGTAGAGGGTGGTTGGACAGGCACTGTGAGATGCATTCTGTTTCTATTACTCTTCCAATATTACCGCTGACATACTTGATTATCATAACTCTTTGTCAGCTTCTTTCACTGGCATGTTTGGAAATCAAGTCAGTCCAAAAAAAAAACAACAAGAAGCACCTTGTAGCATAGTTGCAAAACGCTTTAAAAGGCATTAGGGATTTTACTGAGGAGCAACATGTTTTTCTGAAATTCAGTATGATTTTAATCCTATCTATTGATCACTTTGAGAAGACCTGTTTTAGTTATTTGATTATAGTGAAATGGAATATAACTTCCTACGAAATTATAAGTATTTGATTGAGATATATATATATATATATATATACACACATTCAATGGAAAAGTTTGATTAGTGTTCGGTTAGAGTTGTGTTGGTAGCAGTCGGGCAACATTACCAATGAACTGTACAATTGTTGTGATGAAGTGTCTACGATATAAAAACTACAAACACTGAAATTATGACAAATAGGGCAATTAGGTAATCTTAACTTCCACCCGTCCAACCATGCACTGCTCATGACTTCACACAACATCAGCAAATACCTCACTGTAAAATCATACGCAACATCACAATTTCATTGCTTGATTTGTGCAGGTGTTTGCCGGTGCTCGGAAACGGTACTTCATCCTTAACACCTGCACTTATTTATTACAGTTCACCACATGGTGGCATTGACTACTTGTGTTTTACCAAGAACATAAGAAGATTAGTAAAAATTGCAACATAACTTTAACAAAACAATAATACTAGCACCTTCCATGCAATTATTAACTCTTTTGGTGTTGTGGATGGTCTACATTGTCTCATTTTTGTAGGTAACATTGAGCAGAACCAGTAGTGGAAGTGGTTGGTGCATGCTGCAGGAGCCGCCTGAGAAATATATGGGCCCTGGCACTTGTTGTTTTACAAATTAAGCACTACCATTGACGAAATGAATTACATTACTGAAACTGTTTAAGGACAGAGCAGTAAAAGTCCATCGTGCAAACCTAAGGCTGTACCCAAGAGGTAGTGGCCACCTCAACTGGCCTTGAGCCATTCTTTGACATTTCAAAGAAGGCTGTAGAAGCAGAGTCTGACGTTCGGTCTGGCATGTGGAGGCAAGCGATCAGTTATGGGTTTGTGTTTTTGGCTTTATTCTTCTCACAGAGGATGGGGGAAATGGGTGAGATAGAGGGTAATGTGAAAATAAAATCTGAAGAGATGGTCAACATCAAAGTGAATCTGTTGGTGTATTCCCCTGGGACAGTGCTTTATAATGACCCCTTGTACATTCATGAACCACACAGTGAAGTCTTGTGGTGAGAGGTACATTAACATGGTATCTCCTCAAAGGCCAGAAGCAAAGAGGGATGGAGGTAGTTGACACATTAAGAATATAAGATTATGGACAGACGTTCAACAGGGCCCCGTGTAGTTCATTAAGATAGAGGAACTCTTCGTAGTATTGAAGACTCATTCATGGAATGTAGTGGCAAAATCTTTGCAGACAGGTCGTTCTGATGCATTTTTAGTACCAACCATTGGAACTAAAAAGACCATGTCCACTGGAGAACAGCTGGATGCCCTGAGCTAATGAAAACTGGGGATGATGACAGTGTTTTTCCTTCGTTCACTCCTTCTGAATTTCAAGATGCCATCCTTTGGTTTTTTTCCTAAGGAGAATATGGGATTACGTTTCACCTAATGTTTCTGAAGAACTGTGTAAATCACCAATTGGGTAAGAAAGCCTACTCTGTGACTTGTGCTTTTTTCTGTTTGAAGTCAGTATTATCTGTGGTATGATTCCGTATGAAAATCAGGATCTTTATGGTCGAGGAAGACATCAATTATGCATATAACAGTTAGTTGTTCACCTTAAGGGCTTTAAAATTGTGGTTTTGTCCTGTTGACAGTAGGTTGTACTTCTGCAAATGTTTATGAAGCTCGGTACACAACCTAGGTGATTTGTTATTTTGGTTAAGGATTATTGCTGAGCTCACATTCAGGAAAATGTAACAAAGTTTCGGGGTCACTGGCAGAGGTAAAATGTGACTGTCCAGTTACCGACCTATGTTTTTCAGGGATTGACTAGCAAACTGAATTATGAGTCCAGCGTATCAGTGGAACTTCCCAAGCAATCATGGCCGCATTGACATATAGTTTATTGGGCAAGAAGGTCACGCTTGTCTAATTACAGTTTCGTGACTGAGGTGCTTCCTCTGGACTCATTCATTAGTAAATCCGTTGGGCTTTAACCCGTTCTTGTTTCATGCAAACAACAGTCAATGGACTGAAACGTGGTCTCCATCCCATCACGCTCAGGTTGTGACATCAGTAATATTTGGTGTTGGCAGCAGGAAACCAGGAAAGATCCAGACAGCTCAGTGTGCTGCATTTAATACATTGTAGTCCGCCAGTGGCGGGTGCATTATATATAGTATGTAGAGGTATTGGCTCAAAATGAAATATATATGTACAATATCAAGAAGCCCTTTGTCAAATATTTGGGATGATCATACACTAAACAAGACTAGAGTGTTTACATCTTTTTTTTTGTTTTCTTATCAGTTGTGTCATAGCTAAAAAAGCCAACCGACTCTCACCCACTGGACGTTCAGTCCTTACTGTGATCAGGGTTCCTACCTCCATGATGGCCTCCGAGGGAGAACTACGAAGATTTCCGTTTGCTTACTGCTATAGTCAGACCAGAGGAACATTTCTACTCAATAATGTCAGGTATTGTTTTTTGACCTCTTCCTACAGGAAGCATTTTTGGAAAAAGATCCATAAATGAAATTTGCCTAGGAGAGGATTACCAGCTTTTTATTTGTAACTCCCTTTCGCAAAACTAAAAATAGGAGGGTCTGAATTAAACCCTTCCCGTCTGTTGTCTAAACATGTTTCTGTCCAATAAGCTAATCAGTGGGCCATGGGCATTCATAATTTGGTCCTAGCTCATCTTCCTACCTAACACTAGCCTTACAGTGAATAGTCTGACTGGTAAGAGGGAAGGTTCACAAAACAATACACTTTTATTATGTTATGGAAGGTGCTGATGAGTGTCAGAGCTCCCATTGTTTTGGCTCTGTAACCATTCTCTACTTTTGTATAGCTGCCTCCTTGTGAGGGTAGGCCTACCTCATGGTTGGGTCTATGGCAAATGCTCTCAAATCCTTGGGTCAGCTCCTCTGACACTCCCTTGTTTTTGAAAAAAGGGAAATATTGAATGAAAATCCAAGACTAACTGACTGTGTCACAAGTAACATGGGCCCCCTTGTCAGCCATTTAAACATAACATGGCACTGAAACAAGACAGAAGTAATGTCACTCATCACAACTCACACCCTGTCAGGTTCAACTGACAGCAATATTCTGGTTTACCTTGAACGCTCCCGTGAATTGGGATTGAAGGAATGAGCCCTTTGATTCTCAGTGAAAGACATCTATATGCAATCACCAGGTTGCACGTTCCAATAGAAATAAGGTAGGACCGTGAGTTGAGTGGCTACTGTAAAGTAACGTGTGACGAAGAATAAACAGGAAATATTGTTTTTGGAAGCTGGTGGCTGAACTCTGCAAAAGAGAGTTGCTTGTGAGCTATGCAATGCCAAAAGTTAGGCTGTATGCAAAGATCAGTTTACCTTGATGTAAGGAGCACCCCACCCTAGCACCCAAATACTATGAACTTTATATTCAACTTGCTTAACGTATTCAAAATTTCAATAACTTTTCCCCCAAAAGTCCTTCAGAAGTAACCATACGACCCTTATTAAAAAGTAGTCTTTAAATCCGACAATGATTCCGACAAAAGTTACTGGCTTAAATTGACTACTAGGTTTGCCTCCTGTTTGTGCTCAAATGTCAGTTGCAATGCACTGTATTTGGCAAAGATTCCATGGAGGCTAACTCTTACACACCCTTGCATTATATGTGGTTTGTAAATACAACAATCTGTATTGCTATGGCACAACCGAATATTTCAATTTTGGAAGGATGAAAGTGTGAGTTGTCCCTGCTGGGAATCAAACACAAGAACTGCAGGTCAAACAGAAATGTCAGCAGCAACTGCTCAATTCACTGAGCCTCCATACTGCCTTTAGAATAATTATTTCATGTATGTATCCTGTCCCCATCACATGCAGCTACCCTACTCTATGTGGAGTGTATAATAAATAGAGGGGAGGTCAGTGCAAAGAAAGAAATTGGGTACAAAAGAATGTACTTATTGTATGATTCCAAAATACTTTGCGACAAGTCTGCATGTCCATGACTGAGAATAGAGCAGTAATGACCCAAATGTAGTAGTATTTACAGCCATACATTCTGGACAATGTCTTCATGAATGGTCGACATACTATAAGTATGTGTTCTCCGCTATACCCCACAGAGTACACTCCCAAAAACAATGCCTCCTGGAATTCCTTCCTGCTCCCGGATAAGGAGGAGTTGTCACATTCCTTGGCGTCTCTTAAACCTTCCAACCATTTCAGTGATCCACTTCCCGCTAAATTGCTCAAAGACCTCAACACGGCCATTCTCCCTCTCTGGTCCAGGATCATCCAACAATCTCTCTTACAGGGGAGGATTCCCGACTGCCTTAAAATGGGGCAAGTCACACCCATCCCCAAGAAGCCTAATGCAGACCTAATGGATCCCAATAACTTCCGTCCGATCACCAGCTTCATGTCTTTAGCAAAATTGCTCGAGTAATGCGTTCACAGACAGCTTTGCGACCACATCGAGAAATTTCAGCTCCTAGACCGACACCAATCGGGCTTTAGAACAGGTCACAGTACAGAAACAGCTCTAACTCACATTGTTGATGATGCCTTGAGAGCTCTTGACCAAGATGCTCCTTGTCTTCTAATCCTTCTGGACTTGTCCTCTGCTTTTGACACTATCAAACATGATAACTTGATTACTCTTCTTCAATATAGGATGTGGTTATCTGGCCCTGTCTTAAATTGGTTTGCCTCTTTCCTGCATAACCGAATCCAAAGAATCAAAGTCAACCAATCCCTGGCTGCGAGTTCCACGGTCTCTATTGGGGTTCCTCAAGGATCTGCACTCTCGCCCACGCTCTTCAATCTCTTCATGGAACCTCTAACTGCTATTCTGAACGATGCTAGCATTCAGTACCATATGTACGCGGATGACACTCAACTGTATTTGAAGATCTCCTCTCCAGATGACATTAAAATTCTTAATGGGGCGCTTCAAAAAACTCAACAATGGCTAACGCATAATCATCTGTTACTAAATACCCTCAAAACAGAATTCCTCCTGATTACCCCCCGCAACCACTCTGCCCCTACGCAAAACTGGATCAAAGAAATCTCAGCTCTCAACTGCACCCCTCATATGGTGGACTCCGCTTGTTCTTTAGACGTCTCCCTGGGCAAATTCCTAAACATGCAAGGGCATATCAGTGCCACCATTAGGAGTGCCAATCATCAGCTCAACACCCTTAGGAAAATCAAACCTTTCCTACCTCCCGAGGACATCCAGTCAGCAATCCAATCCCTAGTTATCTCACGAGTGGAATATGGCTTGGTGACCCGAGCTGGGCGTCCTAAATCAAGGTTAGCTCCGCTAAGAGCTACTCTGAACGCCTCTGCCAGACTCATTACAGGCTCCAGAAAGCATGATCATATTACACCTGACTTAATTCAACTTAACTGGCTTTCCATTGAAGCAAGGATCTGCTTCAAGATAGCCTGTCTGACACATAAAGCTATACACTTCAATACCCCCGTTTACCTGGCAAAAAAACTCGAGCTCTCCGGTTCCAGTCGAAACTTAAGAAGCTCCAATACCCTACTACTGAAACCTCCTAAATTCAACGAAAAAGAACTTACAATCGCACCTTCTCAGGGCTGGCTCCAAGAATTTGGAATGCCCTTCCGACGGAGATCAGAGCCAACCCCTCGACTGCTTCATTCAAAAAACAGGTCAAATGGCTACTATTGGATGAACTTCATCAGCTATAGCCTCTATGACATTTGCTAGACACTTCCTTCTCTTGCTTGACAATCATTTTTACTTTGTGTTTTGAAATGTATTATGTTGTGCTTTTGACTTAGTGCGCTGCTAAAACTAGACAGCCCCATCCAGTAGGGCTGTTACCTGTTTGATCATGTGCTACCTCGTCTTCCCCTGGCACCCCCATTTACTTTTTATGTTTCAGGTTCCTCTTATGTTGCCTTATTGTATTGTACTCATGCTGTTTCCTCATGTCAACGTTAGTTTCTTTTGTACAGCGCTCTGATATCCATCTGGGTCTTGTTCGCGCTTCATAAAACTTTTCAAATATAAGAAGAAGTATTCACATTTTACATAATTAATCAAAGAGCAACACATTTACATAATGAGTTAAAGCATTTAACCTATGAAGAGGCGCTTAAAAAAGCTTAAGTTTAGTCTTCAAAATGTAAGGCTTAGAGATAGCACGTCATCACTATATAAATATTGAAGAGTGAATGTACGAGAGGAAAATAATCACATATTTAGGTTAAAATATGTGGAAGCAAAACCAGGTACCTCAATATTTAGGGCACCCCATAATTCCGATCACTACAACATTTACCTCAGGCGGTTCGGCTCCAGATTGATCTTGTGTAAAAAGGCACCCACGCAACATCAATTTAGCAGAGTAGTAAAATAAATCATTGGGACTACTCAATAACCGAGTTCTAGAATTTAAAGTAGTAAAAAGGCAAACTCACTGTGGCATGATTGCAAGTAACAATTGCTTCTCCAAATCAGAATAGTCAACATCACTACCCAAATTTATAAGCACTATCCCACTTTTCAGAAAATATCCACCACCTTCCATGTTATTCCTATACGGAGATGTCCAAACTAATATGAACCTTTTAGACAATGAACCTTTACACTGATAAATAAAACTAGGCTCAGCAACAGAAACTACAGCGGAAGGACCTTGGAATAATGTTACAATTAGGAACACTAGAAAGTTCATTCATAGCACAACAGGAAAATTGCATCAACTTGTCTTCATTTTGCAGAGCTGTGGGGAGGGAAGATGGGCAGGGGGACCAGACGGAGGGGTGAATACAGAAGTAAAACCAGCACGAGAACAACATCCATTTTATCCAAGATGGAGTTTCACGAAAAAATGTGGCACAGCTATATCATGTTAATGAACACACTTCTATATATTGTGTTAAACACATTTCAACTGCAATCATAACAATTCAACATGCATATTGGATCTCACATAAAAGTCATTATTCAACATTATTTTTCAAAGAAAAAATATAAACCCTGAAAAACGCTACTACACATATTAACACACTAAATACTAGTCTAGAACTAGAGCAAACATTTTTGTGATGAGGCTTTATGCTCTCCAAAATACAGCTCTAACTAACATTCCCTGGCAGAATGAGCCAAGATCTACTCAAAAAATGTCCTGAGGTCTTCGATCCTTGTAGCTGTATGATTCTATGCCAGACTCGAGCACAGCCTACAGCCTAATCAGGGGCATATCTTCCATTGGTGCAGCAGGCGCAGTGGCACAGAGTCCCACTGAACCCTGATTATTGCTGCATTTTATAATTCAAACAGCAGCCATGGCATCCATTTTCTTCCTTCCATGAGGGCATATGCACACTGCTACATTACTAAGCCTAAATGGCCATTGTGTGGTGTGTATGGGTTCTTGAGTAGCCTTAAACCCATACTTGACCTCTGACTCTAGCACCCGACAAACCATCATTCAGGCAGTAATTCTGTCATGGCTAGACTATTGTAACAGCTTATACTGAGGTACCAACAAGTCAGTCGTCAGAAGACTCCAGCTTGCTCGGGATGCGGCAGCCAGGCTGCTCTTTTCTCTCCTGAAGTTTTGCCCCGTCTCTGGTCTGCTCCACAAACTGCATTGGCTCGCAGTGGAAAAGCGCATACACTTTAAAACCTTGTGTGTTGCTCATAAAATTCTGTACTCCCCGAGGGCCCCAATTTTGTCAAATCTTTTATTGCAGTACCAACCCGCCCACCTTTTTCGCTCAGCCGATCTCAATCTGGCCACTGTCCCACGCTATAGGAGAGCCAGAGCTGGAGGCTGCTCTTTCATGGCAAGTCCCCTGTTCTGTGGAATTCGCTACCTCTTCTTATCAGAAACATTGAGAACCATCTGCACTTAAGGAAATCTCTGAAGACATCTAACGCTTGTCCTTCCTGTTAGGCTGTTGGCTACAGCTTATCCATCGCCAAGGTCTAGCGCTGGGAAGCCCCGTTTTTTTGGGGCAGCAATGCGCTTTAGAAGTACCCCATAACATAACATATGGATAGCGCAGCATTGGGCTGCTTCCCTCCACTTGACTAGGAACCTCCAGATGACACCTACGATATATATGCACCTAACTTAAGCGTAGACATGCTTCTTTCATAGATGCGATTGGCTATATGTCAGTGTGTTGCCATCCTAGCTTTTTGCAGCAGGACAAGCAGCAAAAATGTGGGAAAATTGATTATTAGTAGTGGTAAATATGCATCTACCACTGGCAATAATACCGCTAACACAATATAGGACTCAGAATAGGTGTTAGAAAATTAATCCCATGCTCAACCCTTGGTAGCTTGGCTGCAAGGAGGTAGGCTTAACTTCAAAGACAGGTATGTAAAGCATTTAAAAACACCAATTCAGTAAATAATTAAGACACAACTCACAATAAAAATCCAACACCAATTTATAAAAATAAGCCATGTTTTTATCTTTAAAATTACACCAAAACGAAAAAAAATCCAATGTAGGGAACCGGAGATATGAATTTTTAAAGATTTAGCAATATATAGCACATAGAAACTTATAGCGCCTATTGGGACATCTGGTCACGCTAGACCGAGACAAAGTCAAAGTTTCAGGCCGACCGCAATGGAGCCCTGCGCGGCTACCCCTTGCGGTAGGTCTTGCTCAAAGTTTTTACCTTCTGACTTAGAAACTTTTCTGGAGCTTTTCTTCCCGGGGTCCCTCGAAGCTCTGAGCCAGTCCGGATTCGGTGAGAGTTCGCCTGTTTGCCTTACGACGAGCTCCCGGTCAAACCTATGGAAGTCAGACCTCTGGAGCTTTCCAGCAGGACAAACCAGAGACCCAGGCCGGCTCGCGGTTGAAGGTGGGCGGCTTTACTCTCGCGGTTGGTCCCGGTCACCTTTTCTACTTTCGGACTTAGAAACTTTTGCGGAGCTTTTTCTCCCGGGGTACTTCGATGCTCTTCACCAGGCCAGATTCAGTGAGGGTTCGCTGGCTTGGGTTTCGACCAGCCCCCGGTCAAACTATGGAAGTTGGACCTTCAGGGCTTTTCACTGGGCTGAACCTGAAGGGCAGACCGACTCGCGCTTTAGGGTCGCAGGCTTGGCTGGCAAGGTCGAGTCGGTCCACTTATGGAGTTGTTTTAAAAGTTGCTCCAAACTTCTTCAAACTTCTGGAACTTCTTCCTGAAGTTCCTTTGAGGGTCCCAAAGTGTCCAAACCAAAACTCACTTCAAGAGTCTGGAAGCTCCAAGATGGTCCTCTGGTAGTACTCCAGGCTGGGAATTCTTGGTGGTGATGGTCCAGGTGAGCTCTGTTAACCTGTAGCTTGCAGGGAGTCCACTCTTTAGTCCTTTTGAAACAGGTTTGATCCACAGGGCTGTAGTTCCAGATTGTGCAGCAGGCGCAGTCAGTCAGAGTGCAGGGCCTGGTTGGTGAAAATCAAACTTCCAGCATGGACCCTTCCTCTTCCTTTATTTTCAAGCAGATCTCAGAGGCACTCCCCCTCTCAGATACATATTCAGTGTTCTCTGGGGTCACACAGGAGGGCACTCCTGTCCAATGAGGTGCAGGACAACACCCCAGAGCCTGACCATTTCCCCAAAGAGTGGCACAATGGTCTCCCAGAAAGCACTATTTCTCTACAATTCAGTATGGCTGAAGTCTCAGCAGAGAGGCAGGAGCTGGCTAAACCAACCTCCAGGCTCATCTATATATTCTCTCTCCACCTGGCATCTGCACACTCCTTCCTTAAGCCTGCCATCTGGCTGGGTTCAAAGAGTAGGGGTGTAAATGAAACTGGTTTCTCCTGCCTGTCTTCTCCTTCTTTTGAAGATTATTGTTCATGGCATCTCCCCCTTGCTCTGGCATTCCTATGTAGCAGAACCCTCTACTCCCAGAATGGCTCTTTCACCCCAGGGGCTACTTATCACCTCATCAAAGCAGCCTGGCTAATCTACTTAACTCTGACTAATCAGGGCAGATCACTGGGAGGCTGAATTTTGGCTTACAGACAAGAAAGTCTTAGAACTTCTTGTCTGTACATTTTAGGATAAATTCAACAAGAGTATATTGTTGGAGTTATCAATAACATTCTAGTAAGTCCTTGAATTATATTTTAGTGATTCTCCTGGCGGGAATTATTAATGAATCACGTCTGCCATGTTAACCTATATGGCTGGGGATCTGCAATGGGGAAAATGACTTGGACAATTTTTCCAACACCAGGGCTTATAAAACATCTTTTATAAGGACCCTGCCTATATCTATAGGACCCCCCCCCCCACACTCCTGGAACACCTAGGGAAGAACTTAGGGGTTGGGAATATGTAAAAATATTGCAGATCCTCACTCCAGAGTGCTCCTAGCACAGGCGTCGATTTTGGGAAGCACTTTACTACAATGTGGGAAGAGAAATGTGCAATTTCACTAAACCCAAGGCATATAAAATCTATTTTATAAGGGTCCTCCTTATAACTACCTGACCCCCCACCACTGGCACACCCAAATACTGCAGTTTATTAATTTGTAAGTGCCCCAAACACTAAATTCGAGTTTGGGCACAATTTGCATTTTAAAAGCAGTCCTGCAACACAGGACTGCTTTTAAACTGGCCTCAGCAGTGTACACCTGCAAGTGCAGAAAGGGCTGCTGGCCTCTAAACTGCCATACCCTATTATATACTAGGGACTTAAAGGTAGTTTTAATCCCCCTGCCCTAATATGTACTAGGGCCTAATAGGGGAGGTCATGCCAATCATGGGAGTACCCTAACCCATAGTGTACCCTTGTGTATGTAGGTGTTTTGACTGTATTCTAAGTGTGTTTTCAGCTTAGTACTGGCCCTGGGCCTGGTTAAGCAGAGCCCAGTGATAGTCAGAGTCAGTTACCACCAGTACCACTCAGCAAAAAAATGGAGTTGCTCAGGGCACAAGGATGACTTTGCAATATGGAATAACAGAAATAACACCCAGGTATAGGTCACAGGGTGCCGTGCTGTAGGGGACAGCTACTCATCTATGAATTGGGGCAGATGTCCATGTATAACACACCAGCAAGTTGTATATAACGTGCATAATTCAGGCATTTGTTCAATCTGTCTCTTATAGCTAATGAGCAACCACAAACATTGTAACTGGATTTCTCTTTAAGTATGGGTAATTTAGGAAGATCAAAAGCTTAGTTTACTCTGAATATTGCATTACAGCATCTTTCATTCAATGACCACATCACTGGCAAAAAAAAGTTAAGAGCTCAATTCTTCATCCAAGGTCTTGGAAAAGGAAGGCTCGGGGGACCCACTAGTCACATTGCCAAGTCCATCACATTTATGACTGAATTTACCTTGCCTTGCAAAGCAAAAAAGGCAGTGCGGTGTAGTCATTCCTCAAGCCCTTTGCTAATGTTCCTGTCATACTGTCTCATATTTTCTGTGGAGCTGTGTTTTAGCAGCTTTAAAATCAATCTTCTTGTTAAAACCTTGTTTGGTTTTAACGAGAATGATTCAGAGTACAGAACACCAATGCTCACTGTAATTCACTGAAACAGCATTGCCTCTCCTCGACCATATTCACTGAAAAAATACAAAGTTTAAGGTGAGGTTATTATTAGGTGTTGAAATGAGATGAAAAACTACTGCTTAGAAACCGAAAAAACACTGAAATTCACCAGCTACAGTTTATTGAGCTAACTATAGTGAAAGGGTGTTAGCAGATATCAAATTTATGTGGAATGCCAGGGGACCTGCCAGAAAAAAAGCTTCGACCACACCTTGAGGCCAACCCTCTATTAGTATCCAATCTGACCCCATCTAGACACAGCCTTTTCATGTGTGCATAAGATATTGGATGCAGAGGTTTGCCTATGGATAATTTGATTGTTTTCGTTTTTTGATTTTTTTTATATGCTTTTCAAAGTTTTGTTTTTACTTGTATGTGTTTTGGAATTACTTTTTAAACTTTTTTATAGTGTTAAGCTACTGTACTTTGTAACTTTTTTTACGTAGTTTCTTTTTTATTTCTTATGTGTTTTGTTCCTTTTTTAGGAGGTCTTCCATGGCTTTGGTAAAAATCAATATGTTGGTCTCTTTGGAAGCCACAATTTCCAAGCAATTATTCAATATGTAGGGAAATTCTCCATAATGTTGTCTTCCTGCGGTTATTGGCGTTGTACTTCCGAGGGTGCAATTTCCTAAGCCTCTGCTCCCTGTTGTGTTCTTTGACACTGCTCAAGCTATGTGGTTGGAATGCATAGCTAGCAGGTGGTTCCACATCACGCTCGCACCATGGAGTATCAGCCAGCTTTACATCTATGCAGCACCTGTTTGCATGTGGTGCATCTAATTTTTTGTGCATTTATTTTTTTTGTCCAGCGGGTAACAAAAACAACTGCCACACCACTGACTCTTTTTCGGACTTAGCTGGTTGTGCTGCTGCAGATGTTAAAGGCAGCACTATTAGGTTGATGCACCAGCTGTGGAAGGGTTGGTGGATGGTGTGGTCGATGGCTGATGCTGTGGAGTGCTGTCAGGTGCCATGATGCACTCAGGTTTTCTACACTGTAATGTGGCTTTAAAAAATACCAACATGCTGATGGTGTTTTGTAAATTCATGTGAGTTTTGGTTCTAAAGGTTTGTACCTGGGCAATCATTAATGAATCATCTCGGTCTATTGGAACACCTTCTTTGACAAATTAAAGACCACCTGATCAAGGGGTTGGTTGTTTCCTTCGATGCTGAGAAAGCTTTCTATCGGGTGAAATGGGGCTATTTTTTTCGAATATTGTAGTGGATAGGATTTGGTGACATTTTCATATCTAAAGTCTACTAGCAAAATTCTTCACCGAATGCAGATATTGACAATCCATATCAAAAGGGGCAATTTCCAGGGATGCCCATTGTCACCTTAAATATTCCTCCTTGCCTTAAAACCCCTTTCAGTGGCAATTTACCAACACTAAACGGAACTTGGAATTGATGCTAAGGTGGAGCGAATAGTAACTTTTTACTATGTGGATGGCATATTGCTTGCATTTTCTGACCCACTCAATTCCTTACCGGCCATAATAACTGTCGTTCAGGAACTGCTTGGGGCATTTATGGAACTCTCCTGTGCTTTTGACCTTGTAGATAGGAGCATATTATAGGACCTAATGGAGCAGGCAGTATTGATCCCTCTCTTGTGGATCTGGTAAAACGCATGCATTGGGACTCCTCAATGAGTGTGCGCTTCACATGGAATGGGGATTGTGCAGGCCCAATAAATGTGACTAGAGGGGTGAGACAGGGTTACATATTGGCACCTTTCCTTTTTTTATTATACATCAATTCCCTAGACACCGCTTTAAGGGCTTGCAGTGATGATGTCCCTTGGATTGCCACGCAGGCTGCTCTCTAAGGTCTGACTGCAAAAGCCCTCCAAAAGCTTCTGAACGGGTTTCACTATTTTATGCTGATATTAAAACTTAAGGTAAAGCAGTCAAAATCTTTTATTATGACCTGTGGTCCAAAACACACCAAGTCAAAATCTTTTTTATTGGGGGGACACAAATTGAAAAAGTTCCTTATTTTAATTACCTCAGTATTTTATTGGAGGCAAATAGATTGTGGAACAGGATACTTACTCAAAGGGATGCGCGCAGCAGGGGAAACAGCCTTTACAATGAGGTTTTTACCTCGTTGTGCCTTTACCGCACATTTTTTAGCACGCATATTTTTACCACGTGCATGCCTTTACTACGCATGCTTTTACCATGCATTTAAGGTAAGTTGGGGGATTACAAATACATTATTTTTATATATAAAAACAATGTGTGGTAATGGCATGCGTTGTAAATGCATATTCGTGATAAAAATGTGCATGCTAAAAAATGTGAGGCAAAGGCATACGGTGTATTTACCTCCATTGTACCGTCGTACAACCGCGCAGCAGAAGATGCAATATTTAGAGTTGCAAAAAGGCTAGGCGACAAGCCGGTATATGAAATGATCCAACTTTATAAAAGCAAATGCCTTTCGGTGGGCACGTATGGAGCCGGAGTCTGGGACTGTACTGCCTGCATGAAACTTCAAGTAATCAAAAATAGGTTTTTGTGCAGGCTTTTGGCCATTCCTAAATCCTCTTGAAGCCTTATTGCACATCTGGAATTGGGTATAGGGTTCATGGAAGACCGGATCTCCATGGCACCTCTTTCATTATGGATAAAGCTATGGAGCTCCCCGAATGTAGACTTCACGCGGAAGGTATTACTAGATTGTCTAAAATTAGATAACATGACTGCTATCCCATGGTTGGCTTACGTGCGAAACACCTTTCATAGCCTGGGGTACAGTCATCTTTGAGTCACTGCAAAGTATAACCCCTGATCTTAAAATGGAAGTCAAGGGGAGCTATGAAACCTACAAAGAGGGAATAAGACTAGAAAAATCCCTAGATATATCTACAGTTACAAGATCTATGCATATATTCACATCATCTGATATGGAGCCTTATCTGAATTAGATAGTAAATCCAGAGTACAGATTGAATCTCACTAGTTTTAAACTAAACATAGTTCATTTCCTTGTGGCTTTTCCACTAGCGGGTTCCTGGTTTCCCTCCCTCCCAATTTGCCCCTATGACTGTGTTATTGCCCAATCAACTGTTCATTTTATGTTCTTTTGTACTTTATATGACTCTTTTAGATTGTGCTTTTTATGCCATGCCCTACTACACAAGCACCTTAATTCTTACAAAGAGGGCTTGATCTATCTGCAAAGCTTAGAATCATGTGACGTTTGCACTGCTGTTCTCAGCTATATCATTGCTGCTATCAAACTGAGAAGAACCTATGCACTTTAATGACTATTTTTTTATGATGCTTTTAGAGTGTTAGTTATGTTTCTGAAGATGTAAATGTTTTATTCTGTGCTTTTACGGTCCTACAATGACCGAATAAAGATGATTTTTGATTTGATTTGCCACCCCGATCATCCAAGGTGACCACTTCAGCAACTTGCCAGTACAGTTTGTCTTCAGTGTGCTTAAGTTCTTCGTAATGCCGAACCAGAGGTGCGCCTTCCACTCTACACCTGATTCTACATCTGTGCTGAGTGGTGTGCTGCTGGACTAGGGGGGTGGTTTGTCCGACATACAGTTTATTACAGGACATCTGATGATATGCACAACATTCCTTGTATTACAATTAGAGAAGGTTCTTAATGCAAAAGTCTTGTTCTCTACTTGTACCACCTTTGTGTTGGTTGTAAATTCATATACAGCACAGCCCCCACACCTGTAATGGTCAACCACAGACGGTAGACCCCACGGTGTCCTGATATCACTCCCCCGTGGGACAGGTCTGTGTGCTCGGACAATGTGATCTTTAAGGTTTTTTTTGCGTTTAAACACAAACAGAGCAGTCTCTGCTACTGTCTCCCTGACTAATTGCCAATTTCTTCTTATTATCTTCTGTACTTCATTGCTCACTGGTGAGAAGGTACTGACCATTACTACCCAGTCATTGTTCTCTTTTTGTCTAGGTGTAAGTGTGTATTCACAGAGACAGAACCAGGCACACTTAATAGATCTTGTAATGATCTTCTTTGGATAGCCCTTACCTAGAAACTTTTGCTTAAGTAACTGAGCTTCTTGAAAAAAGTCTTCCTTCGTTTACAGCTCCTACATAGGCATAAAAATTGCCCATAGGAAAGGTTGTCTCGGAGTGCCCGGGGTGGTGACTATTATACCTCAGTAATGAGTGCATGTCCGTGGGTTTCTTTAAAAGTGTGGTGTACAAACCCCCTTCCTCGTGTCACACGAGTAGGTCAAGGTAGCTGACCTCCTTCCTGCTATAGTGGACAGTGAATTTCAAGTCTTGGCTCTGTGTGTTTAACCAGTGTAAGAAGTCCTCACTACCATGCCAGACGAGAAAGATATTGTCTATGTACCAGAAAGACTCCAATAGTTCGGTATCCTAATCACGAGGGGACTGGCAAGAATGGTGGAGGATAATCGGCTTCCATTTGTAGTGAAAAGTAAATCAGATTACACTAAAAGGGTGAATCTTGATTTATCACCCTCAGGGTAGGGTGCAAACCATTAAAATGTCTGTGGCACCCCAATTTCATTATATTTTTGGCATGCTGCCCATTCCTTTCCCCAAGAGACTATTATCACAAATTGATACAGATATATAAACATATGTGTAGAATGGACGAAAACCAAGGATGAAAATAGTGAAATTAAGGGCACATACTAATGTTGGAGGCCTTATCTTACTATTGGTGGCATTTCATTTATCATAATTAACACATATTCTACAATAACCTGCTACAACCTCCAAAGGAGTAGAACTAGAGAGCAAACTCCCCTCGTGTCCAAACTCAATACTTCGAAAAATATGTACATACCTTGGAACACTCCAATCTACACAATTATATATTCAAAGCAATGCTCTCTATGTGGAAATCAGCAAAAATATTGATATAGGTTCACCCCTTTTTCACAAGAAGGCTGCCATTTGGCACAACACAGATATACAGGTGGGTGACAGATCTCTGAACTGGACACACCAAGACTGGGGGGGCTACAAATTCTCGATAGGTTGTGCCAGGACTGTATGCCCAGAACTTGAGTTGAGAATAAATTTGCTAAAACCAAGTGATTCCTGGAAATACCAACAATTAATGTGCTGTCTCCGAAGTTGTATGGTGTCTTTGTGATTCATTACATTAGAATCACCCATTCTGCACAGCTTGAAGACATGGTGGATAGATAGGTGGTTTGTATCAGGCCTTCTTACCAGTCTATGTTCAACATCAAGCCTAAATACAACAAGATTACACTCCCAAAACATGCTATAGGATCAATACTCCCTTGGTGGTTGGGCATCTTGGTTGCAGGACCATAACAGGGTCCTTAGGGAATCTAAATTGGTATTTCTATATTGTTTATTGCACCCAATAAAAATTATTAAAGACAGCAGAACTTCTTGTCCATGGCAATTGTTGGAATTATGATTCTGATGCATGTGCCATATTTCAAAACGTGTGGGTTTTTCCTGTATTGTGGGAAAATTGGAGATTAGTTTGGACCATGTTACCTGAGGTAATGGAGATAGCATTACCAATATGGTTGGTGACTGCCTTGGCCGCTGCAAAGCTATGCATTTTGTGACATTGGTGGACTAATAATTTACCCAAAGCTAATGAGTGGCTACTTCAACTTCAAAGAAGTGTTTTCTGTGAAAGAATTATATACAAGGTGAATGATGAACTAGAAATGTATTTGTTTTATTCTGGGGATCTTTTCTGTCCACCACTGATGTGGAATGATGCAACGGAAATAATATGTGGCTAGATAACTATTTGACATAGCTCACTATGCTCTTGTTTTCGCTGTACCATAAGACTGTGCTACTTGAGGACTGCATGTATAATGCATGCATTGCTGTGATTCTCTACTGCTATAGACACATGGTCTACGGGAAAGAAAATGAGTATGGTATGGAGAGAATCTTTAACTGTTGAAAGTATGTATCTGATTTATTACCTTGTTTGTCATTTATTTACCATTATTATATAACTGTTCAGTCTTTCGTGCTCACTGTCTGCACTGCCCTCATTTGTCCCATCTCTTTCCCCACCCGTCCCTTTTCTTTCCCACCTTTCATTCACAATATTGACACTCAATGACCTGTTGATTATCGTTGAATGGCCTTTTTCTTCTCATGTAGTGTTAACTCAGTTTGTAACATGTGGCCAACTTTGAATGTTTGTATTGCTTCTGTAAAGGGTCATAATGCTTTTGTTGGTATAGCAGTCTTGTGTTTGCATGCAATAAAGAATTGCTGCAAAAAAGAAAAACAAAAAAAAACAGATCTGGAGGGGACTGTGAAACTGCAGAGTATAAGTTGCAAAGATACAGTTAACCTGCAGAAGCAGTTGTAGTATTGGTAGTAGCAACAATTGTTGAATACTAGGTGACCAGCTAGATAAGGAAATATGTTCCAGGGGAGGGTGTAGACTATGCATCAAAGTAGGTTTCAATATTATAGGAACATTGCTGACTGGGGAAATGGTAAAAGCACAGAAAGGCGTAGAGACTGGAGCATTAAGGTCTGAAGGCAGCAGGGGTCTTCAAAAGAGAAACAGAACACAAAAGAAGGTACCACATGGGAAGGGCAGAGGTAGGAGGGAAAGCTGTCAGGAAGCGGTGATTGATTATGCATTTGAAGTGATACTTCAAACCTACGAACAATAAGCTTCTTTTAGGCAAAGAAAGTCTGGCAGTCATCATGAAGTGTTGGCGTTGTTTGGAATGAGGTGGCACATGCGTAGAGAAGGCACAATCAAGCGCACCATTCTGACAATTACCTATAATTCTTAGCAGGCCATAAACTCCAGAGTATTGTGGAAAGATGGTGGACATCAATCAATCAGGTTATACTTGTAGAGTGCGACTTGTCACCCGTGAGGGTATCCAGGCGCTTGCTGCAGGTCTCAGTCAAAGAGCCAGGTCTTCAGCCCCTTCCTGAAGTCGGTCAGCTAGGGTGCAGTGCGGGGGTGGAGGGTGTTCCAGGCTTTGGCGGCGAGGTGGGCGAAGGAGTGTCCTCCGGCGCAGCAGCAGCGTATGTGAGGGATCTGTGTGAGGGCGAGGTGGGCAGAGCAGAGGTTTCTGGTGAGTCGGTGGAAGTGCAGGCGGTGGTTCATGTATGCGGGTCCTTTGTCGTGGAGGGCTTTGTGGCATGAGTCAGGAGCTTGAAATGGGATCTCTTCTGGACCGGGAGCCAGTGGAGGTCCTTCAGGTGCTGGGTGATGTGTGTTCTCTTGAGCAGGTTGAGGATCAGTGTGGCGGCTGCATTCTGGATCGTCTGGAGTCTTAGGTTGAGTTCGGAGGTGGTGCCTACATACAGTGCGTTGCCATAGTCCAGTCGGCTGGTGATGAGGGCCTGTGGCCTGTGTTACCATCTTCCTTGTGCTGATGGGGAGCCACTTGAAGATTTTGCAGTGCAGGCTCTGCATGTGGAAGCAGGCTGAGGAGACAGTGTTGACCTGACGTTTCATTGAGAGTTCTTTGTCTAGTATGATGCCGAGGTTGCGGGCGTGGTCTTTTGGCGTGGAGGTGGGTCCAAGTTCTGACGGCCACCAGGAGTCGTTCCAAAGGGCGGTGTGTTTGCCGAAGATCAGGACCTCAGTCTTGTCTGTGTTGAGCTTGAGGAAGTTGTTCTTCATCCAAGCTGAGACGTTCTTCATGAAGTTGGTCTTCGTTGAGGCGGGGTCGGCTGAGAGTAAGCGAGGACAAGTTGCGTGTCGTCAGCGTAGGAGATGATGTAGATGTTGTGCGATCTGACTATGTCTGCGAATGGTGTCATGCAGATGTTGAAGAGTGTTGGACTGAGGGATGAGCCTTGGGGAACGCCGCAGATGGTGTGTTTGGCTTGCTATGTGCAGGGAGTGTGGCGGACTCTCTGGGTGCCTCCCATGAAAAAGGATGCCATTGATCTGAGTGTGTCATCTAATACCGATCTGGCGTAGGCGATTGATGAGAGTGTGGTGGGAGACAGTGTCGAAGGCTGCGGAGAGGTCAAGCAGGATCAGGGCGGCTGATTCTCCTCTGTCAAGTAGGGTGCAGACGTCGTCTGTAGCAGCGATTAGGGCTGTCTAGGTGCTGTGGTTAGTTCTGAAGTCTGATTAGGAAGGGTCTAGTAGGTTGTTTCTCTCCAGGTGTTCGGTGAGTTGGAGGTTGATGGCCTTCTCAGTACTTTGGCAGGGAATGGTAGCAGGGAGATGGGGTGGTAGTTTTGCAGTTCGCTGGGGTCTGCCGATGGTTTCTTAAGGAGGGGTCTGACCTTGGCGTGTTTCCAGGCATCTGATAAGATGGCTGTAGTTATCGAGGCGTTGATGATGGTGATCTTGTCTCTTCCGAGGTTGAAGAGTCAGTGGGGGCAGGGGTCGGCGGGTGCTCCCGAGTGGATGGAGTTCATAAGGATAGTAGTGTTCGGTGTGCTGAGTTGTTCCCATGCCATCTTAGATATCTGGGAGTGACTTCTTTTGCAGCCCACAACACCTTTGGCAATCATGAAAGTTATGACGTTCATTAAAACAAATGTAAAACTATTTCTTGAACATTTATAAACACTTCTAAGATTGAGATTGTTACCTTTTACAACAGTTATACTGTGATAGAGCAGGAAGGATTCCTAGACTGCACTATGTTGCACATGAATATACAAATATCATTCATATGGTATTAGAGTTCTAGTATGCACATACGAATCATCAAGATTCGGAAACAACAGAATATTAACACTAACTTGCAGTTCTACACTATGGCGGCCGGCACGGATGGGGGGTGGTGGGGAATATATAAAAAATAAAAACACTTACCTTATCGCCGTGTCCCTCCTCCATCGGACTCGGCTGAATCAGGAAGCACTGCCAGGCTCCCCTGATCAATCACAACGTTGCAATGCAGCGCTGTGATTGGTCTGAGTGCCGTGGCTTGGCGCTCAGACGGGAACTGGGGGCCTGGGCATGTTCTCCACGCAGGCTGTAATGCAGCCTGCATGGAGAACATGCAAAGTGCGCATGACGGTTTGGCCGGCCCGAGAGGGCCAGTCAAAGCGTCATTGCGCACTTAGGAGTGGGCAAACCACTCCTCCCCTGCCCTCTCTGAGAGCAGAGCAGCCCTATCCGCCCTCCACTTGCAAAGCAGATGTAAACAATAAAATGATAATAACATCACGTTATTATAATTTTATTGTTCCTTAGTTACACTGCTTAAAAGCAGTGGGGCGATGCTCCTCCGCCTTAGCGGAGGAGCCGCCACTGGTTCTACAAAAGACATGTAGACACAACTATTCATCCTCCAAAAAAAGGTGCATAGTGACATAGCTTGAGGTAGTTACTTAAGTCATAGGGACACGTGGTAGTGTGTATATATATATATATATATATATATATATATATATATCTGACAAATTCTCTGGGTATTAAGTTTTCAGGTATTACAAGTTCCATATAATAGTACAGGGAGTTCTGATACAGAGAGACTTTGCTAAGGTATGTCCATTCACTATTAAAGTTAATCATAGCTCATTCTATGACAAATTACTTAAGATATTTCTTTGTCTTTTACATTTCCACTACACCCTGTAGAAATCCTTGATCAATAGAAGTGCCTAGTCTACGTTGTGGAATTTTGTGTCTCGGTTTTCTCTCTTATCCCATCCCCTTTTCCCTGTTTATACCACTGGTCATCATATCCTTATGTATGTGGTCAGTGGTGGAGGTGGTGAGAGGAAGAAAAGTTCATTGTTCCCAGTTGATTCCGGATATAAAGATAATTGCATCCTGACAAAAGCACAGGGAACAGGAATCTTTGGTATTGCCTGAGCAACGGTTCCAAACCAGTGTGTGGCCATTTGCTTGGTCTTTAATAGTACGTGTGGGTGAAAATGAGACCTAGAATAGTGATTCTGTCCCTGGGTGTAGATAGTGTCCATAATGTGACTGATAGCAGGGGTGGGAAAAGACACTATTTTTTAGCACAATCACGTTTTGGAGAATACAGATTTTCCTGAGCTTGCAGCAATTGCCCACATGGCTAAATTGGCTTTTGGAAAATGCTGCTGTATAGACTACCACACCACCATAAACCAAGGTGGCTTTGAGAAATGCCTAACTGATGGAAATCATGTCAGGAGCCACAAAGATGATATCAAGAGCAACAAGACTGTGATACTATTAAGTAGTGCCGATGAGAGTGTGTGTTAACTTCTGACATCATACAAGTCCAGAGTTCTCTCCTCTGCTGAGGTTCTCTCAATATTTGTCTTTTCTTTAAGTTACAACATCAGTGGACCAAATGAATACAAATCCATCTTGTAAATATACATTTTTTAAAGTGGTATTTCATACATATCACAATGCATTGAATTATTTTATCCAGCACTAATAATAGCTTTCTTATCTATCTCTGTGTGAAGGGTTCTCATCTCTCACCCTATTATGCACTCTCTCTAAACCACTGTGTTCTTCCTTAGTGTTAGTGATTCCAGGTAGGTTAGAAGGAAAGGAAGAGGTTTGATGCCATAGGAAAAGCAGACATACTCATAAAATGATGTGGATTGGCTTCAAGGAATAAGGAAAAGTTACTCAAAGACAGTCATGGTCATCCTAGGTCTCGAACCACTTTCCTAATCAATTAAACAAACTCTGCCTCTCTACTACCACATTGCCTAGCACCTTTAACTTTTCGAAGCTCCATGCTTACATATTACTTGGTTTCACTCTTCAACTTTTCATATCATAATACATGTCCTGTCTTGCCTTCCTCTTTCTCTTTTTGTAACACCTAAATGCACAACTTTGTTGCACACTGCTTAGAAAACAACAAGCATAAATTAAGTTAAAAAAAAGGGGATCCTGCCAAAAATTCCCCAAAACAAATCATAACTACACAATGATGGAGACAGGTAACAAAATAAAAGAAACAGTAACAAATCTGTATTTAAAACATGTGGATTAAAGAAAAACCAGTTGATACTTTATTATAAATAAAAATTCAAACCTACCAGCTGCCACTCTTTATGCCAGACAGTCCAAGTCATGATATTCAGAATAGACAATTCCGTTTTTCGTAGGACCATAGAAATACATTGATCAATTACATACCTTACATGAGCAATTGCAAAGCTCAGAAGGGGAATTGGATGATTCTAGTCATTTAGGCAGGTCCAAGGAGTAAGGGATGAAATTCCTGTTTCGCTTGGACAGTTTTGAGGAACATTGTGGCAGAATGTTAAATGTTTTAAGGAGATGATTCTATTCATCTGGGGTCCAGCTGTACAAATCATGTGCCATGTCTCTAGTTCAGGTTCGTTTCTGACACTTTTTTACTTAAACTAAGAATGTGATCCTATCTTTTGAAGGTGAATGGCAGCTCCAATAAAGGTTTGGTGGATACAGAAAGTTTTTATACTGGTAACAAAACTGTCTTCTAGACAGCACGGTGGAATCTAGTTAAATAAATTCCATCCTGTGTGTCTGTGTCTTTCTCGTGAAATTGAAAAGAAAATGTTCAGGTCCAATAGCAGAAGCTGTCTATCATGCAGTCTATGTAAGAAGATTGTTTCAAGAGAGTTACAAACAAAAGTTGGAAACACATGAGCAAAAAATAATAAAAGCCAAAGTTGTGATTGCAGTTATAAAACCGTTTGAATCCGTGCTTCATTAACTGTACAATAAGCCATAATGTGAACAGTTTATTGCATTCTCTAATGACTTTTATACACATGCAATGCTATTTTATATTCTGCAGTTGAACACGATGCGAAAAAAGTTGGACTAACTGATTTTCATTCAAAACTGTTAATAAGCATCTCTTTAATCTAACATTTGAGTAAAAGAATTTCTGTGCTTCCAAGCTTTAGTTTTGTCATCTTAATTTTTACAACAAAAAAAACGTATTTTAGTGGTAATTGTCTTCCGCCTGCGCTGTTTTCTTTTACTAAGAGTTTGCCTTTTGTAGGTTGCTGTTTACTCATTACATTTTTCTTATAATTTTAATTGCACAGAGCTCCGCGTCAGATTGAACATAAGAAGATTGAGCTAAACAAGATTACTCAATTACAGTAAAATACAAAAACATCTTGTACGACAATCCAGTGCCATATTGAGGAAGACTGCTCCCATTTAATTGCACGCTGCACGCAATTATGTTGAAGATAATTGGTCACCCACCGAGGTCGCACTAATAATTTCCATCACATTAATTTAAATACAAGTAATATGAAACAAACAAAAGGGTCAGTGCCTCCCTGGAAGAGAGAACAATAAAAATCCAGCTTTCAGCACAGTTTGACTCTCCTGAGGTAGGCATTAAGGTGTATGTTTCTCTCAGGAACCTAAATGCTGTCTGTGGATCTGCACTTAGGCTCCAAGGGCCGCTGACTCTAATTAGCACAACCCTTTAACGTTTACCCCCAACCTTCAGTCACTGGCCTCTGGCTTTTAAATTACGCTGCGTGATTTCTTGCTTTCATTGCATGCGCGTGCCTACGAATACATGAAATATAAAACATGGTCACTCATAAAAGAAGAGACTAGCTTTTTTGAACACTTACAGCGACAGCTGCATGAAACCAATTAAACTGCACTCTTAGAAAGAAGTCTGAATGGTTTATTATATTTGCCTTCCAGCCCCGATTGTTGCTGGCCTCGGTTTCATTCAATGAGCAATTACTCACCTCAGAAGGGGTCACGCCATTCTAAAGACGATGAGGCTACCCTAGACCGACCACCACTGATCTAAATGGAAGGCCTTGAAGTGTTTTGCCTAAAAAACTCCCTCGAGCCAATATTGTTTTTAATCAAAAATCATTAAAAAAATAACACGACATTCTTGTGCAACAGGCGATAAGCACTGCATATATGCATCAACCTTATACAGGTGCAATTGTGTAGTGCACCAAACAGTTCACCAGAACATCAAACTATACACTGCCACCACAAGAAGACATATCAAATGCGTTTGTGAAGAACTCCCCCGTTCAATACTAGGCCGCCTAGGCCTCATCACTTCATCAGCAGGCTTTTAGATCTGGCCTAGGCACTGCTTTAGCTCTTTTGCCAGGCTCTTATTTCCATACACATTCATACCAAAAATGCATACACATAAGGTGTGGAAAGGTCACTGAATTGAGGGCATTTTGAAAACTAAAAACCGAGACATTCCACAAACATAAACGTAGGACTACAGGCTTGTATCAACCCAGGAGCACAGAATGACAAATGAAAGCACTCACCATGATAAAAACGCAGACAAGTAGGCACTGAGAGGAAATAAATGTGAGTTTTAGATACAGAATCATCTGCATTAATTACATTGATTTCTGCTACAGGCTTCTATCTAATTCTGCACCGCAACACCTGAAATCTTCCATCCCTCTCTGTTCAGTCAACCCTCTCTAAAATCTGTGGCAGATGCAAAATTTACTGAAATTTGCTGGGACAGAAGGAGCAGGTCTTTGTGCCAGCTCCCCCCACTACATTCAAGCAGGTCTCCCTGAGACTTCCTCTGTGTGCCTTGCGTTCCCTCTCCCCTGCTTGCCGCTCCCACCCCTTTGGTGTAACCAGCTCAGC
The DNA here is from genome assembly GCA_963921515.1 of Calotriton arnoldi. NCBI lineage: Eukaryota > Metazoa > Chordata > Amphibia > Caudata > Salamandridae > Calotriton > Calotriton arnoldi. The sequence goes on from CAWUFW010000954.1 coordinate 767,242, forward strand.
TGCTGGAACTGCCGTATTCTGTGTCTGGATAACTTTTGTGATCTATCGTAATCTCTGGTCAGGATAGCCCTTCGTTTCCTGTTTAGTTAGCCTTGATAGTAAACTGTATAGCAAAGCCTTATTTACTTCAGAAATAATAGCCTTATTTCCTACTTGTTCATTACTGCTGTTCCATACTTGTTTCATTACTGCATTTTTTTTGTGCTTTTTCGCTTCAAGCCGACCAGCTTCGCTGCTTGCTTTCCCACCGTTACAAACTCCCGCCACCCAGCGCCCATTCCTCCTCCCAGGACCTACGTAATGGAGGCCACAGCGTGATTCTTTTGTACAGGGTCCTTATGCCAGCTACCACCGCTACATTCGAGCCGGGCTCTCTGTCACTGCCTCTGTGTGCCTTGCATTCCATCTACCCCGCTTGTCGCTACCGCCCTTTTAGTGTAACCAGCTTAGCAGCTGTGACTGCCGTATTCTGTGTCATGTTAACTTTTGTGATCTATCGTAGTCTCGTCAGGATAGCCCTTATTTTCCTGTTTAGTTAGCCTTGATAGTAAACTGTATTGTTTAGCCTTATTTACTTACTATTTAATAGCTTGATTTGCTCATTGTTTATTACTGCTGTTCAATACTTGTTTCATTACTGCATGTTTTTCGGTGCTTTTTTGCAGCGAGGTGGCCCGCCTCGCCACTTGCATTCCTGCCATTTCAAACTTCCACCTCCCGCTTCTCACCACCCAGCGACCTTCCCTCCCCCCAGGGCCTACTTAATGGAGGCTGCACCATGGGCGCACAGCGGACACATACAGCGGGTGCGTTACTGGCATGCCGAAGGCAAGCTGGTCTGCGCCTGTCTGCACCTGGACCGCATTTAGTGCCAGAAACCCTGTCCCTCCTGCCATCCAGCGATATGCCGCCACAGAGCTCCTAGCCTTAAACCCAAGACGCCGCAACAACAGTGGCTGCATAGGTTCCCCTTGATCAACCGTAGGACCGTTCACCTGCCACCACTGTTGCTTCACCTGCAACTCCAGACCTCCCGCCCACACAGAAACCTTCACCACACCCAACTCGCCGACCATGGACACCCTGGAACTGCTCCACTACATCTTACTCAATGCCCGATCTCTCTGCAACCACACCACCGGAATCTGGGACACCATCACCACCCTCCCCCCAACGTGATCTTCATCACAGAAACCTGGCTCAACCCCTCCTCCACCCACGACATCACCAGTGCAATGCCCAACGGCTACAAAATGATACACCGGACCGCACCAACAAACAGGGAGGAGGCATCACCACCATCCACAAAGAAACACTCCGTTGCACCACCACCAAAGACGACACAAAACCAATCATGGAAGCCCTCAACTTCTAGCACCAAATTAAGGGCAGAACGATCATCAGAGTCACACTTGCCTACAGACCCCAAGGACCACGCCATAGCTTCTGTGACGCTATCCCTGAATGTATTGCCCTCTAGCAATTGACTCCAGACACTACATCTTCCTCGGTGACCTCAACTTCCATCTTGACGACCCCAAGGACACCAATGCCACCAACCTATTGGAAAGCATGAGCAACATCGGCCTCACCCAGCTAGTCATCAAACCCACACACTGCGCAGGACACATGCTGGACCCGATCTTCACCGCCAGCGACAGAGTCAAGTACAGTCATGTCACCAAACTCACCTGGACCGACCAATCCATCGTCCACTTCACCATCGCAGGATCCCCTGGCACCACCACCAAGCCCCCCTGCTCCGCCCACTGCAGCTAGAACAAAGTGACTGAGACCCAATGGCCCGACGCCCTCAACACCCTCCAGCCTAACACTGCAACCAACCTGGGACAAGCCGTCCTGACCTTCTCTACCTGGATCACCAATTGCGCCAACAGAGTTGCCCCATTAAGTCAGCCAAGACCGGCTGAGCCACCAAGCTAGCCAGCTAGTACACACCAGAACTCAGGCCCCTAAAACGCAACTTCGAACAACTGGAAAGAAGATGGCGCACCAGCAGATCCACCTTCAAATCAGCCCTTAACAAATACCACCAAGACCTCAAGGACATGAAAAGCCACGCCTTGGCAGACCGCATCGAAGCCAGCACCAACCACAGCATGGAACCCTTCAGCATTGTTAGATAATTCTCCTGCCCATCCGCCACCAAGAACTCGACCTCCTCTTCTCCGGAACTCTGTGACACACTGGTGAAATACTTCCACAACAAGATATCCACCATCTACAACTGCGAACCCCAACCCACCGACCTCTACAACCTTATCACACCTTCAGACGCCTTCCACCCGCTCACCGCATGGGAACAGTTCACCACACAGCAAACCACGGCCATCATAAACTTCATCCACTCGGTAGCACCCACGGACCCCTGCCCACACCGCCTCTTCAACCTCGGGAGGAAAGAAATCAGCTCTGCACTCACCTCCATCCTCACCCTGGACACCTTTTTGAATAATGGAAGCTCGCAGAGAAGTCAGATCCTTCCTCAAGAAATCCTCCGCCGGCACCAGAGAACTCAAGAACTACCGCCCCATCTCACGGCTCCCTTTCCCTGCCAAGGGCCTTGAGAAGGCCATCAACTCCAGCTCACCGAACACCTGGAGAGAAACAACCTGCTGGCCGCCTCCCAGTCCCGTTTTCGCACCAACGACAGCACCGAGACCACCCTCATTGCTGCTACCAGAACCTCCTCGACCAGGGGGAAACAGCATCCCTGAACCTCTTTGATCTCTCGGCGGCGTTCAATACCATATCCCACCACTCTCATATCAAGAGGCTGCACCACATCGGGGTCCAGGGAGACGCCCTCAAATGGATCACATTCTTCCTCACAGGACGCACCCAGAAAATCAAGCTGCCACCCTCCACATCAGAGCCCAAGAACATCATCTGCAGTATCCCTCAAGGTTCATCCCTCAGCCTGACCCTGTTCAATACCTACGTGACACTCCTGACCGACATCGTCAGAACCCATGGCCTCAACATCATATCCTATGGAGACGACACCCAGCTCATCCTCTCACTCACGGAAGACACCTCCACCACCAGAACTAACTTCCACAAAACCATGACGAATGTCACTGACTGGATCAAGACCAACTGCCTGAAGCTCAACACAGACAAGATGGATGTACTGATTTTTGGGAACAACACCTCTCCGTAGGACAACACCTCTGGTCTGGCATAGTCTGACCCACTCTCTCTCCTACAGATCACGCCCGCAACCTCGGCATCATCCTGGACAGCAAACTCACTATGAAACGTCAGATCAATGCTGTCTCATCTGCCTGTTTGTTCATCCTCTGCTTGCTCCGAAAGAGCTTCAGCTGGATCCCCGTCAGCACCAAGAAAACCGTCATTCAAGCCCTTGTCAACAGCCGCCTGGACTACAGAAACGCACTCTACACTGGAATCACCTCCCAGCTCGTGAAGAGATTCCAGATGATACAGAATTCAGCGGCCAGACTCATCCTCGACCTCCCCAAGAGGACCGACATCACCCCCCACGTCAGGAACCTCTACTGGGTCCCCAGCCAGAAAAGATGCCTCTTCAAGATACTGATAGATGCCTACTAAGCCCTCCATGACCAAGGACCAGCATACATCAAAAACCGCCTGAACTTCCACCGACTTTAAAGACACCTGCGCTCCGCCTCCCTCCCCATCACACACACATCCTGCCTCCGCCACAGTCACAGTGGATTTAGCAAAGAAACAATGGCTCCTGTGGATTAATAAAGATTATTCTTAATAGAGTATGCACAATGGCAATATACTGGGTTACAATGATGTCAGAAAGAGAGCAAGCCACATACACCATGGATACGATCAGTTTGTAGAATTGTTTATGCAATAAGAAAGTCAAGTCAACAATACATACATAGGGTTTAGCAGTAGAACTACTTATTTACAAAAAATAATAATAATTAAACAGTAGTGAATTGTGTCCCAGTGAAAAACGGTAGGAACCTAAACTAATGGTGACATATTTTGTGACATATGTACAAGGTTTCCTTTCAAAACATTTAAGCGACCATTAAAAAATACATTGTATTGAACAGCACTCTATGCAATGATAGGTGCTGAATAATGGTTCGCTTTTGTAAACAGTCGACGGCGTTTCGACCCTGTGTGCAATGTAGGGTCTCTTCAGGACCTAAGAATGTAGGGACACCTAAAAGAAAGGGGAGGATACAGTCAGTATGTGGCCATAATGAGCAACTGCGTGCGTCAAGGGAAGGAGCAGTGTATGTAAAGTACCTGAAAGGTAGCCTGCTCTGCCTAATGTGGAGAACAGTGTCACCGTGAGTGAAGTGAAGAAAAACTTACCCTCCACCTTTTACCCTACCAATGGCTTGATGCCACATGAACTGCTCACATTTGAAAAACTAGTTCTTGCAGGCATAGATAATCTAAAAACAATAACCATTACATACCATACAACATCAGCTTGGATGAACGTAGAGCTCTAGAGGCTCTAAAACTGACAAATCCATCATACTGAAACCAGCAGACAAAGGGGTGGAATCGTTGTCCAAAATAGAAATGACTACGACACAGAGATCAGGAAACAAATAGGAGAAGTAAAACACTACAAAAAACTAGACAGTAACCCACTGGCCGGAATAAAGAAAGAGATTCTGAGAATAACCACAGAAGGGAAAGACCAAGGATTCTTAAGTAAGAAAGAATTTGAGTTTCTCAATACAGAACATCCTAGAACTCCGGTTTTATACACCATCCCGAAGATACATAAAAGTACCACAAGTCCCCCAGGGCGCCCAATACTTTCTGGATGCGGTTCAATCTTAGAACCCATCGGAAAATATATAGATTTCTTCATCAAAGATTATGTCCCATTACAGGAAACATATGTAAGAGATTCCATGCATATGATTAACCTGTTAGAAGATAGGCCCTATAACATCGACACTGATTGGCTGGCCACCCTAGACATTGCCTCTCTTTACACCAATATACCTCAAATAGAAAGTATACAGGTGATAGAAAGCTTATTAGATACCAGACCTAGACCCACTCAGGTACCCACTACTTTCATCATTTCACTTTTACAGATCGCCCTAACACATAACTATTTCGTGTCAGAAGGCAGTTACTATCAACAATGTTCCGGAACCAGTATGGGAGCAATTTTTGCTCCTAACCTGGCGAATATATACATGGACCATGTGGAGCACAAATTTGTCCTTAATAACACAAATTGCACCGCTCCAACATTAAATCCTGGCAGCGGTACATAGATGACATTTTTCTCATCTGGTCAGGCACCAATTCTGACTTTAATGACTTTGTTGCATATTTAAATATCACACAGCAACACCTCACTTTTACTTCAACAATACACAAATCCAGCATAGCCTTCCTGGACTTGAACATACAATATGAAAATGGAGGGCTGTACACCTCTCTCCATAGAAAACCTACAGAACGTAACACACTACTCGCCTATAAAAGTCACCATCCGCGCGCACTCAGAGATGGGCTACCCTTCGGGCAGTTCCTGCGACTGCGCCGCAAGTGTGCGAAAAAAGAAGATTACATGAAAGAAGCCAACACACTGAAAGACAAATTGATGGCAAGAGGGTATCCCAACAGGCTAATAAAGAAATCAATGAAAAGGGCCTGGTTCTGCCCTAGGGAATCATTACTCATCCCCAAAGAAAAGACCAAAATCAACAGACTTATCTGTGTTACTACGTTTGGCACACATACCAACCAAATCCGCAAATTGATAATTAAAAACTGGCACATCATCAAAAGTATAGATTCCAGCATTGAAGTGCCCATGTTTGCATTTAAACGTGGAAAAAATGTAAAAGACCACCTTATCCGATCATCTTTGGAAAACCCACTACAAACAACGAGATCGTTACAGTCTACCTGGGGCCTACCAGAGGTCAAGGGGCATTTCAAATGTGGCAATTGTGTAGCTTGTGCCTTCACTTTGAACACCAAAACTTTTGAACACGCAAACGTAAAACACACACTTGAATTTTTTGCCAATTGCAATACAAGAAATGTTGTATACTGTATAACATGTCCTTGTGGCTTGCCCTACATTGGGCAAACCCAACAACCAGTTAAAGCACTGAATAGGACAACACCGTAGCCGAATCAGAAATTCTGTAGCTAACGCCCCTTGGTAAATCATTTCTCTGACAAAAGCACACAGCAGACGATATCAGATGGCAAGTTATAGATAAAGCATCTATTCCATCTAGAGGAGGAGACCTCACGCAAATTCTACAACGACTAGAGTGTCGTTGGATAGAACGTACAGACTCTATCATACAAGGGTTAAACTCTGCCGAAGAATGGCGTGGCTTCGTTACAACACTGAGTACCTGACTACCACAATATACATCACAATTTGTTTAGAAAACTCTCAGTATGTAAATAACCGAGAAACAATGATGTTACTTAACGTTGATTGCTGCTATCCTTGAGTCTGGCTGCAAGACATCACACTGTACTCAGTACGTGACATCATGCACGGTTCTCTGTATTCCCACCGTTAAGTACATAGTAAGTCTGTATGTTTTCACACAACATGGAGACTGGTGCGCTGGATCGCCAGACTAATCCAAACATTATTACTGTACAACTAAGTCATGTATGCAGAAGTGGTAATATGTATCAGTATTTTATCATGATCACAGGTAGCCATGTTGTATCAATATCAAATTACAGTTACCACTATTGGGATACGGGGATTCATGAATTCACATGTACATACACGTACACGTCGTGTGCCATGTTTTTGTGCTCCGCATACACTTATTAATACATATTGTCATTGTCATTGTTTATTTCTTGCCTGTTAATCCCAAACACTACATGCCCAATGGAGTATCTTTTTATCCGGAAGCATGGTTAATCTATCATTAATACCACAGTCCCTTGTTCACCTACACATAAGCATACACATGCAAATTATCTAATTCCACCCTGTTAGACCAACACGCCACATGCCCACCATAGTAGCAATTCATCAGAGGATGCTACAACCATGTCAATAGTCTGTAACTTTCTCCATTAGTCTGTCGTTCATCTCTACTGACGCACACAGAGCATCAGATTGAATCGGCTGACTAGATTCTGCAGCCATGTCTGTTCAACCGCCAAATGGCGGGAACAGAAACCTTATTTATCGTTAGGCGGCCCGTAGTTCACTGTCATCGCACCGAACAGAGAGACAGACGCGCTTCTGTTCCGAAGTACCCTGGGAGCAGGCATATTATTAACCAAGCCTTATCAAGGTAAGAGCAGCAGGAACACCCCCTGTTAACTACGGACACTTTTCAGAGTGTCCATGTAAATCGGACACGCTAAGTTCCCCGCATTTTTGTATTTGTTTTCAGATCTTGACTGATGGATGCTAGCCATCTATATATACGTTGAAACTGAGCTATTGCCCGTGTAGCCACGCACAGTTTCAGTGTTCGGTCCTGCTCCTTTGCCCACAGCGCTCAGACATACCCACACGGGTAAGTCTGCATTTACAATCTTGCTGTTTCATATACTAAGTACAGCTTATGAATGTCTACACAGCCATATCATTCTTCTTTATACAGCGCTCGTCATTCTGCATGTCAAGTACCTTCACTATCGGCGAGGTTGTTCCCGGTCGTGTTATTCTTTCTGCCGGCCTACCACTACCCTCATATGGGGTAAGTCCATTTCGTTCATCCACCTGCATATGTTGATTAGGCACTGCCAGCATTTGTCATCAGATTGCAACGTGTTTTCTTACCTTTTCACAGCGCCCGGCTGGGTTCCCTGTGAGTTTTTTTCTTCACTTCACTCACGGTGACACTGTTCTCCACATTAGGCAGAGCAGGCTACCTTTCAGGTACTTTACATACACTGCTCCTTCCCTTGACGCACGCAGTTGCTCATTATGGCCACATACTGACTGTATCCTCCCCTTTCTTTTAGGTGTCCCTACATTCTTAGGTCCTGAAGAGACCCTACATTGCACACAGGGTCGAAACGCCGTCGACTGTTTACAAAGCGAACCATTATTCAGCACCTATCATTGCATAGAGTGCTGTTCAATACAATGTATTTTTAATGGTCGCTTAAATGTTTTGAAAGGAAACCTTGTACATATGTCACAAAATATGTCACCATTAGTTTAGGTTCCTACCGTTTTTCACTGGGACACAATTCACAACTGTTTAATTATTATTATTTTTGTAAATAAGTAGTTCTACTGCTAAACCCTATGTATGTATTGTTGACTTGACTTTCTTATTGCATAAACAATTCTACAAACTGATCGTATCCATGATGTATGTGGCTAGCTCTCTTTCTGACATCATTGTAACCCAGTATATTGCCATTGTGCATACTCTATTAAGAATAATCTTTATTAATCCACAGGAGCCATTGTTTCTTTGCTAAATTACGTACCCAGGCTCTGTGTGAGTAGGGTTCCCTTGTCCTTTGTTCACAGTCACAGTGGAGGCTGTTCCTTCTTCTACCTCACTGCGAAAGCCTGGAACGACCTTCGCCTCCACCTTTGCACTTCACCTTCTCTCACAGGTTTTAGAAAGGGACTCAAGACCTGGCTTTTTGAATGAGCTCAGCGAGACCTCAGCTCCTGGATATCGTTATGCGTGAGTAACCGCGCTTTATAAATACTGACTGATTGATTGATTATAAACCAGGACTGTTTCAGAATATGTAGGACGTCTGCTGACCCTACAATGAAGGCTTGCGTCAGATGCATGGCCCTCACTTAGAATGAGGTTCTCTCGGAGCATCCTGCCCAAAATGTAATGAGCCTTCATGTGATTTCTGCCACCCACACGCACCATTTTTGTTTTTAAAGTCTTCTTTTTGAAACTTGATTTAACATGTAATTACTTGTAATTACCTTATTCCACTGAGCCTCCCTTTCCCTTATGATCACATTTGAGAGCTCTTTGAAATGCATTGGTTCAGGGTGTAGACTGTGCAAAAACCTCATGTGTACATGCTTACATAATTGACTATAATTTTGCTCCATCTGTATTAAAAACGTAGTTGACACATAGAGTGCATATGACTGTTGACTCACTTCTTAATTCATTAATGGGATCATCAACTGGGATGTGGTGAAAGAGGCATGAATACTTCTAAATTCGTGTTTAGGAACTATTACTTTTAATGAAAGCCATTCAATGCACTGATATAATCAGTGCTGTAAAGCAAAACTCTGCTACATGTTAAAGACAGAGATTTATTTTTTTAATTGAGAGTTTTACGTGTCCTTTGTTGCACGATTTGTGTGCCAAATATGTTGATGACTCAGCTCATGTTAGGCCTCACTGATCCACGCCAGACCCTTAGCTCGGCCGGCTCTGTGAATTTGCTGGCTCACCCACCATTAATACACAAACACATACATAAAAGGACATTGGGTTAGCCCTCTTCACACATTGGTTTGTTCTAATGTCATTCACATTTTGCTTCACCCCACTGAGTAGAGCACAGAGCATTGGGTGAGCCCTTTAAGCAACTGACTCTCTTTTCATTGTGATAGAATTTTGCTTGTGCACATCTACCAAAAACATAGTAGTAACATCCACCAAAAACAGAATAGTTAAGTTTATTTTGCTTTTATTTTATGTTTTTTATATTTCTTTTGGGGATGAGTCATGTTTCACAAATATGTGCACACAACCTGCAGACAGCAACATTTTTACTTTTTATTACTTTTACACTTTTAATACCTATTTCATGTTTTCAAAATAAAAATAATGCAAGCTGGCCAAGACCAGACCTCTTGACTATGGCAATGCTTCTTTTCTTTTTGTTTCTTTCCCTCAAGCGAATGATTCAGAACACACTGTAGGTCAAATGAACAGAGCGAGACGTTCATTACACAGCATTTATTTTGAGTGGAGCCTTGATATCAGAAGTGGCCTTGGCTGTGTGGTCTTTGCAAAGAGAACAGAATAAAACATGCTGTCAGTCAAAATATTTAATAAATCTTTCTACTGATAAGAACTGAAATGGAATTTTCTCAGCCATATTTTACTTATTACAATTATTTTTTTAAAAAAAGGGTTCCTTTTAAATTAGAACCTTTGAGACGTCCTTAAAGGGGAGAATCAAAGGCTTAGTGTTTAGGGACTGTAGTTAGGGCAAACAAGCACATGTGCAAGCAGTGCCAATTCACAATGGCAAAACACACATTCAATGTATCTATGGTCATGTTGAAATATGAAATCAGTTTGCGGTACAAACAGTGCCAATTTACAATACAATGAATGTATATATGGCCATGTTTAAATATGACATTGGTTTGTGGTGCAAGCGGCCCTAATTTCCAAAAGCAGTATGCATATTCAGGTTATGAATGGTCACGTTGAAATGCAAAAGTTACTTACTTCCGCTAACATCTTATCTGCTAGAGAAATAATCAACCCGAAATCCCTCACATTAGAATATCCCAAGCTGGATCTGGAAACCTTTGCTCGAGCAATACCCTTGCGTGCCGGTAGGTGGAGCCGGTCAGCTCCGATATAGTTGCGACCTCGGCATGCTGACGTCAGTTACTTTTCACGACTTTCCATGCCAGGAGCATGGAGCCATGAAGTGCACTGACAGTGGTGTGTATAGAACAACTATGGACCTGAAAGGGATCAGCCCTGACCCTAAAAAACTGTCCGCAGTGCGGTGGGGATGGGTGGGTCAGTAAGGAATCTGCGACTAGATTATGTCTCTACCAGGTAAGGCATTACCAAAGGTAAGTAACTTGTCCATCTGATAGAGACATCTAGTGGCTCATTCCTTACCTTAGAAAAGATACCCCAGCAATACCATCCCCAGAGGAGGGACAGCGGACAAGTTTAGACCAGGAAGTCCTGCAGGACAGAGTGGCCAAAATGGTTGTCCCTGCGGATTTGACTGTCTAGGCAGTAGTGCTTAGTGAACGTGTGCAGTGATGCCCACGTTACTGCCTGACAAATGTCAAGGACTGGAACACTACGTTGCAAAGCTGTGGTCGCAGCCTTAGCTCTGATGGAATGAGCTCTTAAGTCTTCAGGGGACTGTTTCTTGGCCAGAGCGTAGCAAATTTTGATGCAGAGGATGACCCATCACGAGATAGTCCTCTTCTGCTCCGCACAACCTTTCTTTGTTCCAACGTACCCCACGAAAAGTTGGTCATCTACCCGAAACTCTTTAATGCAGTCACGGTAGAACGACAACGCTCTTTTTGGGTCCAGATGGTGGAGTCGATCCTCCTCTATAGAGGGGTGCGGAGGAACACAGAAAGTGGGCAAGGTGACTGATTGCCCCACGTGGAAAGGTGTCACCACGTTCAGTAAGAAAGATGCCCTAGTGCAAAGCATCAACTTAGCAGGGAAGATGGTCAGGTAAGGAGGCTTGGAAGACAGAGCCTGCAATTCGCTCACCCGCTGGCAGAAGTTATCGCCACTAAAAAGGCTGTTTTGAAGGAAAGCAGCCGGAGGGGGCAGTTGTGCAGGGGTTCAAACGGAGGGCACATCAGGAAGGTAAGAACCAAATTAAGGTCCCACTGAGGCATGATGAATGGGACAGGGGGAAATGTATGTACAAGCCCCTTAAGAAATCTATTTACAATAGGGGATTTAAATAAGGAGGGTTGATCTGGCAGCCTCAAGAAAGCAGGCAGGACCAAAGGTACCATTTGAGAGTACCCAGAGCAAAGCCCTGCTGGGTAAGGGTCAAAATAAAGAGAAGGACTTGAGACAGGGAAGCAGAAAAAAGATCAATAGACCGTTCTGGACAGTATTTTACAAATCTTGGTCACCGGCAGACGTACACAGTCTTGGTAGAGGGATGTCTGGCTGCTAAAATCACATCACAGACTTCGGGAGGAAGATTGAATGCTGTCAACTGCTGCTGCTCAATCTCCCCAAGAGAAGGCGTAGAGTGGACAGGTTCGGTTTGAGGATCCTCTCCTGTTGCCGCGAAAGAAGATCCTCGTGAAGGGGCATCTCGATCGGAGGATTGACGCTCATTTGGAAAAGCTCTGGATACCAGACTCTCAGTGTGCAGTCCGTAGCCACATGAATGGCTTGAGCCCAGCCGCTCCTGATCCTCTTGAGCACACTGGACAGGAGTGGTAGGGGCGTAGAGGAGTACAGGATGCCTGAGCTCCACTTGAGATGAAAAGCGTAGCTGAGCAAGTGCCGCCATGGAAACTCCAGCGATCAAAACTGTTGACATTGCGAGTTCTCGGTGAAGGCTAACAGATCTAACCAAGTCTCTCCCCAGTTCTGAAATAGACCTTGCACTACCTCCGGATGGAGATGCCATTCGTGATCCACGAGGCATCGACGGATGAGTTCCTCCAAACTGGCATTCAGAGAACCAGGATATGCCCTGTTGTTCCAGCCATGTTCAGAAATGCAGGGCCTCTTGACAAAGGGTCAAGGACCCCACCCTGCCCTGTTTGTTGCAGTCCCACATGGCGGTTGTGTTGTCCATTAACACTTTCAATGTCAAGCAAATCACTTAGAGCTCCAGCACATTGATGTGGGGTCCGGAATCCACTGGAGACCAGAGTCCTCTGATTTCCACCTCTCACAGATGGCCCCATCCCAGGAGTGATGCATCTGTCACTACTGTGTGATCTGGTAGGGGAAAGGAGAGGGGTCTGCCTCTGACCCAATCGCGGTTGGTCAGTCACCACTGCAGATCCTGTGCAATTATCTCAGAGATCTGGACCATGTCAGCGAGATTCCCCTGATGCTGCGACAACTGAAACTTGAGGTCCCGCTGCAGAGCCCGCATATGCCATCTGGCATATGTCACTAGCAGGATGCAGGAGGCCATGAGGCCAGCAGCCTCAGAGTCAGTCTCACTGAAATCCATATTAGCGGCGGAAACATCGGTATCATAGCCTGAATATCCTGGACTCGCCACTCGGGAGGATAGGTCCGAAACTGGAGGGAGGGGTAGTCTAGAAAGGTAGGGAGTAGCCCTTTCGGACTATCTGAAGAACCCACGTGTCCGATTTGATGTTTTGCCAGTTGTGGAGGTGATGGATGATCCTGCCACCAACTGGCCACCCATGATCCTGAAGGGCCGATCTAGGAAGGTTTAGAGGCTGCAGGGGGAGGAGTGGACTGATTGGACCTCTGGCCACCTGATCCACAGGGTTGAAAGGAGCCGCGCCCACGGCTGTGCAGATGTTGCTGAACTTGCACTGTCTTGCGACTGGGATATGGCTGGCGCACTGAAAGCCTCTTCCATGGCCACGAACGGGATGAAAAACAGACGGGGGACGGGTGGTCACAAAGAGGCCCAAGGACTTGGCTGTAGCCCGTGAGTCCTTAAAGCACTTGAGGGCCATGTCTGCCTTGTCTCTGAAGAGACGGGTGCCATCAAAGGGCATGTCCATAAGGGAAGCCTGGACATCACCAGAAAAGCCAGAGGTCCTCAGCCAGGCATGGTGTCGAATAGCCACCGTTGACGACATTGCTCTGCCCAGCGAGTCGGTGGTGTCAAGCCCACAACGAATGGTGAATTTGGCCGCATCTCGCTAGTCCGATACCACTTGGGAGAGAAAGGCCTGGGTCTCCTCTGAGACCTGCGGCAACACCTGCGCAACCGTTTCCCACATTTATGGGTTACCGGCCCAATAGGCATGCAGTGTTAACTGAACGCAATACAAGGCTGGCGGAAGAAAAAATCTTCCTGCCCCAACTATCCAGCCTCTTGGATTCCCTGTCCGGGGTTGCGGAAGGGAATGCACCTTGTGAGGTAGAAACTTAAACCACCAAGCGCTCGGGGGTAGGGTTGCCTGGTGCAGGGCGGTGGCGGCAGGCGATTATCCTATTTACAGGAGTCCCAGTGCTGGGCTTTAACCAGGTGCCCAGAAGGACAGTCGAGGGCTCTTTGAAAGGCAGGAGGGGTTCCGAGGAGGAGACATCCAACTGCAGACCTCTGTCAAGATGTTTGTTTTGACGTCCACCGAAGGGAGCTGAAGGTCCAGGACCTCAGCTGCCCTTCGCACCACCATACATTATGAAGCTCACACCCCGTAGCCACGGTAGGGGGAGAAAGCAGGCCAGAATCCGGGTAGGTATCCAGCCCACTGGCCTCACCCAGTTTCTCATACCAGTCCATTTTGTGCTCAGGTTGGTTTTGTAAAGGGTCCAGCACCCCCTCCCAACCCTCCTCCATTCCTAGCCCCTCAAAATAAGGCTGAGAAACCAACCTAGCAACCAAGGGTGCCGTCGGTGCCGGAATCGAGGTCAAAAGACGCCGATCCAGCTCCCGGTCGTCATGGATGGGGATGGGACTGGCGCTCGTGGCGTCAGGAGCCTCGGCGCGGGGGCCAGCACCGGGGAAGGTGACATGGGTATGACCAGTGCCAGTCTGGATCCAGCACTGAATCCATTGGGGGCCACCGATGTGGAACCCAATGGAGCCCCTCCTGAGCCTCTGGGGCTCAAAGGCACGCCGGGAGGGTCACGTCACCCAAACATAAGGCACATGGTGTCATAGAAGTCTTTAAGCTGGGTTAGGGTTGCACCAGCTCCTGGAAATGTAGGGAAGCGCAGAGTCGACCCATGCGCAGGTTCCGCAGGACGAGGCCTAGAGCATCGAGGCTCCTCCGTCGCGTTGGCCAACGGACAGGGAAAAGACAAAGCACGCTTCAACTTCTTGTGCTTCTTATGCCTCTTACCTGACTGACTCAATGACTTCGAGTGGGGGGACGAGGACTTAGGACTTCCGAAGCGGTGCCCGGACCTTCCTCACCACCGGGACCAGGAACAAGACCTCCAGGGTGAGCGACGTGGAGCCCAAAGCCAGACCGAAAGCAGCTTTAGGGACCGCTCACTCAAAGCCTTCGGAGTCATGACCCAGCAGTAGGAGCACGACTTTGAGTCGTGTTCGCAGTCCAGGCACAAGAGACAAATTAAGTGTGGATCTGTCACTGACATGGCTCGGTGGCAGGTGCCACACGGTTAGAATCCAGAAGTCTTCTTCGACAGTGAGGAAAAAACCTACACACCAAAAATCATCGGCAAAACATTGAAAAAGGGTAGCTCTCTTCATGGATCTGCGCTAGCTGATGCAGAAAGAAAGGTACTGACGTCAGCGTGTCGAGGTGGCACCGATATAGGTGACGCGGACGTCACTTCAGGTGTGAACGACACCCATGACATCACTCGGAGCAGACCAACGCCACCTACCAGCATGCAAGGGTATTGCTTGTGCAAAGGTTTCCGGATCCAGCCCGACGCCTGTGATATTCTAAGGTAAGGAATCTGCGGCTAGATTTCTCTAGCAGATATGTTTAAATATCATGAAATCATATTGAGTTTTTAGGGATTAACGCTCTGTCCCGTCTTCACACCCTATACATTTTACCTCTACATGTTTTAGCTATGGCCTGCTGCCAGTAAGACTGGTGGATTCATGTACTGGAGAAACAAGTGGATCACCGCAGTCACTGAGGATTGGATGGATAATTCATTAGAATTCTCTTTTGTACTTGGGCAGTATGAGATAACCTGCTCATTCTGTGCAAAAGGCATGCAGTTGGAGCAGCTGAAGCAGAGGTGAAGGCAGCAGTCACTCTGGGAGCTATTAGCTTGCACTGGAGGCCCTGGGGAGCTCTTCTTGCCAAAGTGATGACACTTGGAATAGTGTGGCAGGGAAAGGAATGTGGGCTCTGCGGAACAATTAGCATAAGGGTCTGTCCTACACTACCTCTGAGAGATTGGCCTTTTTGCAAGACATGGATGGACTTGCATTATAGAGTACCAAAAAACCTTTGCAAATTATTTCCTCCTATCTGTATTATCATTAACAGGAGCGGCAATACTTTTATTGTTTTGTGTTAATAGTAGCAATAGAATTTTATTCATTCAGAACAGTAATTTATTTATTTATGCATTTTTATATAGCATGGACATCACCCAAATGGGTTAGTGCGCTTTACAATAAAATAGGCTTCATTACAGGAGATACAAAGTTACAAACAGTTTCTAGTTACGATCATTACAAGAGGCCCAAAGTAGCGGGTGAAGATATAGGGATATTTGCTCGTTTTTATTGTTACAAAGGCACTGACTTACAGATTATAAGAGGAGGTAAGTGGTGTAATGTTCCTGTACTTAGGGACACTGAAATACAGGGAAAGATGCACACTGCCAAATTTCTGCTTTATGTAGAGATTGTTTTACTCCCCAGTTATTATTAACTGAACTCAGTCATCTGTAGGTAAGAGCCCAGCTCATGATTGCCCCCCACAGATAATTGCATTCCTGCCTTTGTGTAATTTTCATTTAGAAGCTTTGTATCATGCTTTATTCAGCTGCTTAGTCTTGTACACCCTACTTAAACTTTGGTGTAAAACTCTACAGATGCTGGGTTCCGAACAACGAAAGAACTCTACGACGAAAACTCTACAGATGTTGGGTTCCGAACAACGAAAGAACTCTACGACGACTGTCCAGAGTAGTCTGTAATGGGAATTATTTTGCCTGTCTTTAAAACTCAATGAAGGCTGTGTGAATGATTCCTCATCAAAACATATTTTACCAATGTGCTACAACTTATTGGGCTTATGAAAGGCCGCAATTACTGGTCAATCAAAATCTTCAAGACAGTCATTGAAAATGGTGGATGTTGTAAGATATAAAAACTTCATAAAATTACATATATACGTTTTAAAAATTGTAATGTACTGTTGTCTAACGAAGGCTCGTAAAGGAGGATAGCTGATATATTCAATCATGATGATCAGATATGTCTGTTTAAATAGTTTTTAAGATGTTTGATACTTACAGAGGTGGATAAATGTAGAAATAACTGTGTTAATCACTCTATATTATGGTCAATACCCTTAAATACAAATAGATTTTTGATTTAGAATGTTTCTTTTCATTTACGTAGTACCACATACCTACCTAACAGCACATTTTTTGTATAGTTTCAGAAAAAAGATAGGATGGGAGAGAGACAACTAGGAAAGCAAGAAAGCCAGAGTAATAGGTGAAGTGAAGAAGAAATATCGCAAAACAATTATTTTTCCTGCCAGTAAACAAATTGGAAGCACATGATGAATATTAACGACATGATCAAGATGAATTGGGAAACATGTTTTTAGCTTATGTGCGAATCCTTAATGAGATTTTGTGCATGTGCCAAATCTGTTGTAAGTGTGAAAATCGCTTTGTACACATGCTTTTTATTTTACCCAACACTACAGCTGTGGTTGGAGGACAGCAAAAGTGCTTGTCAGGCACACCTGTTAGTGCATGCCTTTGTGGGAGAGCTATACCCCTAAAACTCTTCACCTCAATGGTTCTCCCAGGAGTTGGGTGGATCGAGGACAGTGTTAACCTCAAAACAAGAGGCAATGTGTCCCAGAGACAAGGTTTAAAACAGCATTTCAAAATACAGTCATTTAAAGAAAGGACTGTCTCAAAAAGTTTAGAGTGGAATTTAGGAAAACCACGAATGTTTATTATAAATTCAAAAGATATAATACAGAAATTAAAAAGCTACAGCTGCAGCAAATCTCATTAATATGCATAAAATCATTACCTTGAAGCCTCTCAGTAATAAGAACAATGCGGAATAACAGGCAACATCAATAACAGGCTAAGTCTCAAATGTGAAGCAAAGTCAGTAAGAAATACAATAGAATCCCTAGTAGAGACCAAAAAAGATCTGGCTCACCCACAAATTCAAGCATTTATATAGCCATTTTCTCCATAGGAAAGCATTAGAACTGCAACCTCTTCATAATGTGAGCGAAGAATTACACTCTCAACGAATCACCTTATGGAACTATATTGTCACATAACCCTACCACCTTAGTATTAACCCACTACACGGATATTGATTCAACCCCTCTGATCTAATGTCACTCGGAGATGTCAGAATACACTAGTTACATAAACAACAGTGAACCATTGTGAATTAATGCAATACTACGTATAAAGCAGAAGGTCCTTGAGTAATAGTAACAAAACTCTAGTAGGCTTTCTTTGAGAACAGTGTCATTCAGAAATAAATCCACATCTTGCTGCACGTGGTGTAAGATACACCTGACGATGTGACATCTATTTTAGATACAATGCCGTTGAGGCCTAACTAAGGCCTAGTTAGCCTGATCCAGGAAAGCACACTTTAACAGATCACATACCAAATTTGTTTCAACTGCAATAGCTCCATGTCAGTATACACATGTGAATTCAAGTAGATTAATTGATCTGCACACTATTAATAATGCACATTTTGATTTAAAAGCACAAAAGTTCTATCACCTTAATCACAGAGGGATGCAATAAAATTGGTCTCTGGCACACCACTCATGCCTCTATGGCAGCACTGATCTGGCACAGTGAAGGCAAGAGACAGCAAGGTGCCCTGCTTACATTATCATCTGCAGAGCACCGTTGCTCATGCGCACTGATGTGCTGGAACAAATACTTAATCCTTCGGGTTAAAAAATGTATTCATCTTAATTTCAGTGGATGGGCTAGGAATATGAATATCCACCACCCCTGTAGGTGGAGGTATGCAGGGGCGCTCCTCCGTAATGGAGGAGGAGCGTCGCCCCACTTAGTGCAGAATGAAAAATAAAACGATAATAAAACAATTTTATTATCATTTTATTTTTCACTGGCAGCCGAGTCTGGGCCGGGGCCAGGCAATCCATTGTTGACAGGGCAGGGACTGGGAGGAGGCGTGGTGGGCACTAGTATATGCGCATGTCTGTTTGGCCGACCGTCTTAGGCCAGCCAAACAGACATGCACATTTAGGTTTCTCCAACCCAGCTGTGTTCCACACCCGGGTTGGAGAAAGAGCACAGACTCCCTGTGCCTGAGCGAGCATCAATTCAGCTTGATCAGGCCAATCCCCACGCTGCTCTCATAACATGAGGCAGAATCTAGATTGGATGGGAAGTCTGTGGAGGGAGCAGGAAAGACAGAAGAGCACCGAGGCATGAGGTGGTCGGCCAGTCAGCATTAGGTACGTTTTTTTTAAAAATGTAGATCCTTCCGACAACCACCCCGACCCCCGCTGCTGCTGCCCCGCCGCCCCGTCACTGTACATTGGCAGCAGCCACGACTAGAGATATGGTGTCCCACTGACATCAAACGATCCCTGTCATAACACATCTGTGGCCCTTGAGGGTCATTGCATAGCAGAACAAAATGTTCAAGCTCGCAGCTGTCACAAGCTGCAAGTACGGCCTATAAATGCGAGCGCAGGAGATGTGCATGTACACTTTCCCTCAAGATGGATTCGGGTACCCACTGTCATTTTGGAGACATAGATTACAAAAATGCGGCTGTACATTTAAGAGGAGGATTTTGCCCTTCTCCAATGCACTGCTAGATTTACATGAGTCTGACCTTTCGTTAAAGAACTGGTATTCTAAACAATGTAGGAAGGCAAACAGAAATCAGGGATAAACCTTTGCATAAAAGTAAATAAGCATAAACTCAGGAAAAAATCCTTGGAGAAAAGTGAAGTGTCCTAAAAATAGACTACTAATTTGAAGGAGTATGGCTGGCAGTAGCCTACATATATTTGCAGAGTGAAACATTCAGGGTTTGGGTAGACAAAGAAAAGAAACACTTGCCTGCTAATGCACGCTTTAGCGCATGCTGAGGTTCTGCTGGTTCTACTTAAGCATAAAAAGAAAGAAAAGGGAGGGAGATTAATGTGCCCCAGGTATCTTCTTTCTGACTGGCGCAGCTTTTGCACGAGAAGGGAGTCCTTAATTAGAAAGCAATAACTTCAGAACAGGGATAATCCCTTTCAATGGAAGCCTTGTGTGGAGGCTCCAGAATTGATATTTGCTGTTAAAAAATCATGAAAATAATGCCGTTAAAGAATGAGTAAAAATGTAAATTGTATGTATATGTAAAATATATAACTCATTTACATATTGTAAAACGTAAAACTGAATCTCGTTTACAATGTAAAACTCACTTAGGGCTACACTAGGCTGATTGAATAATGAAATATTTAAATATCTTGCACAACAGGGGCCGCATTACACAAGTGCCCCGGGGGCGCAATGGGCATTTGCGCCCGATTTATGGTATTACAGAAGGGACTCAGATGCTTGTGCGGCCCGTTTTGTAATACATATAGCGCCAGCGCTATCATTAGAGGCCATTCCCTCATTTGCATGGAGGAATGGCCCCAAGCAAATACGGGAATCACTTTGTCCTGCGCCAGCGCCGTATTACCGCCGTGGGTGCAGAGGCAAATATGACTTTAGAAGGTGCAAAAAAGGTAGTGCACTTTCAGTGCGCCTTCTAAATGCAGCCCTCTTAAGGGATGAAAGGGGGACCCATGGACCCTCCAGAAATCCCTTTGCAGGCAGGTGCAGCAACTCACTACACCTGATTGCAAGGGGATCTCTAATTCCTTTTAAAAGTGCAGATGGGTTGCACATTCTTCATGACAGGGTACACTTCTCATGTTTACACCCGGAGCACCTGCTTTAAGGTGCGCTGTGGCGCAAACATGGAAGGCGTGCCTATCTGTAATACGAGCCCTGGTGGTCAAATAAGACCCTGGACTGTCCCACAGACTCATACAGCTGAAATAAAGGCCTGCCCAGCTTGTCTACTCATGCACTGCTGAATATCGAATGTGTTAAGAGATTTGCAGCCCTTTGTTAGGTATAAGGTAAATACTGTACAGGTGCAGAAACTATTTCAATCTGAATGCGAAGTCATACATTCAATTCTAAAATAGCTTACCCAATAGCTGCATTTGCAGATCTAAATGAATGACTGCACTGCTAGTCTAGCTCATGGTAGCGATTCCAGGATGCATGTGAGGGAGGCATTTACAAAAACACAATATGAGAAGTGTAAAAAAACTCGTAACCAAGAACAATCACAATGTGAAAGCAGGTAAAATGTGCAAAGAGTACTTCCAAGGTGGTAGGTATTCAAGGTTCGGATGAGGTGCGGATACAGTAAAATATGCATTTGGACCCTTGCATAAGATGTTTTTCAGTCTAGCCATGAACAGAGTGGGACACACTCACGAAGCTCATAGTATAAATCTCATACATTTTCTCCTGTACAATAATTACTACGTGTGGGGTAAATTTCAGAGTTTTGCACAATTCACAGAGAATCCATGGAATACGCCAGAAAATCTACAATTATGGTACAATTCCTGGAGTACTTCGGTACCCTTTATTTATGCAAATTTTCTACCAAGGAAAAAGCTCAGCGTGGCTAAATACATTCAAATGTACTTTTGCAAATGTAACATTTTAGACACCATGGGGACAACATTTTTCCCTACTGAGAAAACCCATTCCCCAAACACCATAATATAGATTCTCTCCTTTTACAACCCTGCAAAGGCACTTACTTCTGCCTTAGACAGAAGTGAATTTGCTGTGGTTCCATGATGAGAGGCGACCTGCCAGCACCGTGTCAATGCCTATGCCTGTGTGCAGGGCTTTAAGTGGGCCGGGTCTCACCGGTGCTGAGCACTGGCAGTTTTTAAAAGGGGGCCTCGAAACGGGTCTCTATCGGGCTCTATTTTGTGCCCTGGCACAGGCGGTCCGTTTTTTCCGGACTGCACTGACAGCAGGATGTGGGCCTGCTCACACTGCTCACTTCTCACTAGTGGAGAAGTTACGGCATGACGTCATGCCAGGTGAGCGTTGTAAGGGAACGGAAATCCTTTAAAGAGAGTCATTTTCTCTCTGGATTTCCCTTCTCTTTTTGAAACTCAGGAGCAGCAACATTGTCGTGATGTCACCAGGGCTTTAAGTGGAAGCTTTTTCAATATTACATACAAGCCATAGTTGCTGCTTATTTATCTTATGCAACTAACAACCATTGACAAAGCCAATAGTCCTGACTTGTTGTAGGTATGATGCAGTGGCGGCTCGCCGAGGGAGTGCTGCGGGGCGGGGGAGGGGCAGGGTGGGGGGGTAGTGGAGTCCGACATACGACGGACAGGGGTAAGGTAAGTAATGAAATAAATAAAACAATTTACCTTGCTCGCGTTGCATCGCCGAGTTGGTGATGCAGCGCGCGCAAGGTAAATTGTTTTATTTATTTCATTACTTACCATACTCCTGTCCGTCGTATGTCGGACTCCACTACCCCTTCAGCCTGCCCCTCCCCCGCCCCGCCCACCACAGCACTCCCTCGGCGAGCCGCCACTGGTATGATGTTACTTGTTGTATCTTATATCTGGATGCAACGACATAAACAGCAAAATACAAGTCAGGTGGCACACCATGCTCAGCACACATTTTTAGCTTAAATGTGTTTTTAAGCCACGCCCTTAATTACATTGGCCGCGCCCCTTCGAGAGACCCCCAGTTTTTTAATCCCACTTAAAGCCCTGCCTGTGGGCTTAATTCTGCAGGGCAGCTGACCAAGAAGTACCGACAAGCTCATCATTAATACTAAGCTTCAAAAACAGGAAATCTGCAACACTGGTCGAATGTCACACTGGTGAGCACTGCCTGCGAATGTAATATTTCAGCAATTCTGAATCTGTGGATCAGGACCGAAATTCTTTGTTGGTCAAGTGGTGCACCTAAAGTCAACTAAAGGGAGGAAAAAAAGGTTATGAATGATACCTTGGTAGAGAAGTCAAAGAGGGATTGCTCTTAGGAGCTCCTCAATGCGTTAAAAGGTGGTGTAATACTGTCAATAGATGCCACCACCCATTAACCCATCTTGATCAATATGTACTGGGCGGTGTGGGCAGCATGCTGGCCATTTATGCCACCCCCATCACAAATATTCCGATGTTGCACCTTTCTATGTGTGAATATCACATACTCTTTACAGTAACCGACTATGGGTTGTTAAATCATAAATCCACAATGGATGTCCACCATCTTCCTAACTAACTGGATCTTACAACTTCCAGAACTCTAACCTTGCAGGTAGCAAGAGAAACCTTCTTTGAATGGAATCAAAATCATGTACATCTTCCGGGCACCTATCTTTTAAATTCCCCCAAGACAGCAGTGGTGCCCGGTGAGTCTTTGACCTTGTTTATCCTTAATCCTCACCCTAAATTTCAGCAAGCAAGCTGGAATATCACCCAAAACATATCATGTTAAAGAAACTGGGGCTCTGCATTTTAGAGGAGAAACCTCTGAGAAACTGCTCATAAAGCTATAGTAGTCAGGAATTCATGTATTCTTGGTATGCAAAAGTGGCATACAAAAGCCTCTTCCTACAACGATGCCTCTACTTCCTTTGATCTACAAATAGATATGTTAGAGGCAGCATGGGGAAATAAAAGTTATATACATTTCACAAACTCAGCCCTTTGATAGCATAGTTACATCTAAGGTTAGAATGATTTTGCTAGCCCAGACAGCCGTACAGGTTAAGAAAGCATACACATCACATCGAGCTCAGGATTCAGACTTGAATTTCATATATGTGATATTGTTGTCATAAAAAACTGTTGGTACGAAGCAAGAAATGAGTAGACAAGCTGATGAATTAGTCACCAGAGGAAGAAGTGCGTGCCGTGTAGCGCCAGAAAAAAAAGATGCCATACACAATATCAGCAATGTATCAACAGGAAATATTTTAGAAATGCAGTCCTGTTGTTCCTGAACGTTACTTTTCATGTTTTTCATCCATAAACATAAGTGGTTATCCTTTTCTGGAAACGAAAAACATTCTTTACGTCCCGCAATTACTAGGTTTTCACTTTATGAACTAATCTTATTTTGTCTCCAAAATCCCAGCCTGCCATTTTCATTTAGTAGTCACATTTTCTAAAGCCCCACAGGGACTGCTAGTACTTCAGATTCCAATACATTATGTCACATTCCCAGTGCCTCAAAGAGCCATGTACTAGTACAGATTTCAAAATGCTGCCTCATATGGCCACATTCTTCCTTACATGCCTACATTTTACCACCTCTTGCCAGGGATACCCACTTTAACCTAATGGTGCTTATGGGATTCCTACAATGTCCGCCATATTTGAGGTTGCTCATAATATTCCAGCGATGATCACACCATGCCTGGAATGGCCACCATATATAATGGAAGGCCACCACAAACCACAATTGGCACACAGTGCCAGAAATCACCACTAAATACTCTACAAGTCTAGCCAATGCCAGATTGTACCACCAAAAGTCAAGTAGGGAAATCACTAGCATCCAGATTTGTCAATGCTGTCCACCATACACCAAGTGATAATTGCAGTTTGAATAAATATTATTGTGTGCTTAGAGATTGTCATGCTTTGCTGACAAAAAGGGTAGAGACTAAGGTAGCCTTTCTGACTATTGCTTCTTCAGAATTCTTTTCTAACAAGGTTCACTGTGTGCTCTCATTGGTTGAGCCTCTCATTGTCAATCTCAGACTCTAAGAGGGGGCATGGAAGGCTGTGCTTGGCTCTAGCCAGGTTCAAGGTTAAAAGATTCATCTACTGAGCTCGCTACTTGCAAAAGTACTGCACTGACAGCTCTCTTTTGTGCGTAAAAACATGTTTAAAGAGTTGTTTAAAAATGACTTAAACTTTACCACCTCCAGCTTTTATGAGTATGGCAATTAGTATTACAGGAGTACTCTTTTACGTACACTTACAAGCCTTTGACAAAATGTCCAACTCCCTATTAGTAAAAGTGCAATAAGTATTCCCAATGTATTCTCATTTTTGATGACCAATTCACAATGGCCTGTAAGATTGAATTAAAGGAATATTACAAGATGGGAATAGGTCCTCATCTGAACAACAAAGCTTGAAATCAAATAATGTGTTATCAAGGCAGCAAATCAAAACAAATTAACAGGAAAGGTTGGATAGCACTGTGACTTTATGAGAGGCAAAAACGACTACTTGGTTATAATCAACAAAACTTAGTGGGAAAAAAGAGCACAATGTAACATTCCATGGAATGCAGTCAGGGCCGGACTGGGAACTCAAACCAGCCCTGGCAATTCTGCTGGACCGGCCCAGGAAGGGGTTGGGGGGGGAGGGTGAGGGTACTTGTGAGAGGCAGCACTGCTGCCACTTACCACTGCTGCTGCTTTCTGTTTTGTTACCGGGAGCCGATATTGCAGCACTGCTGCAAAACCGGCCCCCAGTAACAACACCGGCCCCCACTGCAGGAAACCCGGCCCACCGGGAAAATGCCCGGTGCCCGCTACGGCCAGTCCAGCCCTGAATGCTGTGGGCTTAATGGACAGTCCATCCAAGCAATGGCAAAACATGAAAAACAAATATAAGCCAATGGCTGAATGGGGCTGACGCAAGGGCCACTGCCTCTCTGCATTACTTCTTATTGTAATCTTTTGAAGAATTGACAACATGAGGTGATCCAGTTCCTAAAAATGTCTGTAACCAGACCTACAATGTCTGACACAATGTCTGATCTAAAAGATGGAGGAAAAAACGTTTGTCCTTTATTACTCCACACACCTAGATGGCAATTGTTACAAATGATACACTGGTGTCTCGTCTCAGGGGTCTGCTCCTCAATCTAACTGTATCTCGTCCAAATCGTCTCCATGTACCCAGACTAGTGCTGGCTGCCAAACAGCAGATAGTCACTAAAGGTAACTCGACTCTGCTATTTGCTTATTCTCTGCACCTTCAGGAGGCCACATCTCATTGGGTTAAGCATGCCCAATTTCAAAACTGGGCCGACTGACTGTTAAGAGTGCTACTGTAACTGGCATAAGTAACAGCATGTAGTAGAGCACCTGGTATAACGCGTCGGAGGTCCCTGCCTACTGAAGTTGCTGTAATCAGGTGATTCAGCAAGAACCACTCTACTATAAATTGTGGTGGCAATGGTGTGTAAATGCAAATGATGCTTCGAATGTCATATATCAATGGCTGGGGCAGTCACATTACAGAGTCACCAAGCACATGTGTATGGAAGGTCAGAACAGTGGACCCCACTGAGAAGGGCTGCCTTTTTTCACCCTGAACTCCTACCAGGATGGATACCCGTGCTCAGGTGAGGGGTGACGGGCGTTATAAGGTATAATCGAGGAGATTGGATACACAACTCTTCCAGCCAATCTCAGGCGACTTTACAAAGCACCATTTAGTTTCTGCCAGTCCACAATCACCTCACAACATATGGATAACACGAAAAGAAGAAATCATGACTTGCTTCTCTAAATTTAAAATATTAATTGCTGCTCATGTCACTTTCCTGTACAATCAATCACCCCTTTTCACACCTAATTGTGTGTACTCTTCTTGCTACCCAATCTGCAATCTTCAGTTAGGGAGTTCCTTTCTTGCCAGAAGTCTAAATAGTTTAAATGAAACCTGAAGGAATTCTATTTATATGTTATTGCATTGATTACTGTACAGCAACAAGATAAATGGATACAATTAATACCTTACATATTACATCATTAAATGGAATCTGAGAAGAATTCTCTTAGAACCTTCTGTGGTGTTTTTGATATTACAGATACTGATGGAGCAGGGTTTTGAGAAAAATAAAATCTGCTCGGATTAACTCCCCAGTAACATTTACTAACAGTGTGCGGTGAAACTAACATGCAAAAACATGAAAACACGGGGAAAATGCTTATGCGCATGCGTGCACTAATACGTGGACTAATGCATGAAAGACTAGGCCGCATTCGTGTTCTGCTTAAAAATAAAAATAATAATAATGCTGCTTTCCGCACGTTAATGCTTTGTTAGACAAATAACGTGGGATAATGCAAATGGTGGGCAGTAAAACAGTGAGAATTATATTTCATGAAATTAATAATGTCTGTGTTTTATTCATCGTAGTGATGCTTTCATGGGCCTACATCGTTGCATGACGAGTTGAGGGTTAAAAAGAAAACTAATAAATAAGTCGAAAATCGAGCTCTAAGAGAGAAGGCAAAAGTTGATGACCTTCAAGAATCATTGTGTGTCTGCCAAGTAACGGAAGGATGGCCAGGGACCAGGAGCAAATGTGCATACTTCTTCCACGGAAGCTGCAGAGGCGGACAATGAAAATGTAGAGATTTGAAACATGTTACTAGTTGGAGGAAGCGTGTATTCATGAGACGTGGATTATGTGTTGTTAGAAAATGTAAAACAAAGAATGCTGTGAAAACATGGACGTGACTATGGTGGTGTGATAGAACACCCCCTAAACTGACCAATGAGAGACTAAGATTCTGAAAATGTTGCTACAATGGTGGGTTGGACATGAAGGTTTTTAGAGTATAACTGGGGTGTCTGGGGGGGTGTTGGTATGCACGTGCCTTTGAAGAAGCTAGAGAGGGGAGATCGTCGCTCTCCGTCGGTTTGCTGTATGCAGATAGAGACCTACCTGTTTCCTGTCCTACTCTTTGTTCCCTGAACTTTCTCGGGGAAACCCCATCTATTCCCATGGCCAGGGGGTAGATTTTCCACTAAAATATTTAGGTTAGTATAGCTAAAATCTGTATTTTGCATAATCATTTGCAAATGTATTTTGTCTCTGAAACTTTTGTCTCTTCATTTATTCACTCTTTCATTGCATTCTGTTCATTGTGATATGAGTTTGACACGTTTTGCTTTGATAAATGTTCTCTCTCTGTGATTTATGCATTGTTTGCCTTGTAAAACTGTACATGATGAGCATTTACCTTCACATCATTTGCGATAAATATTATTAATCTTATACCTAGTTTGTGATTTATTTAGTAAAATAGATTGATAGTTAGTTTCTAATTATTACCATCAACTTCTCAACTAATGGTTCATCGACCAGAGGAAAGAGAGTTGATTACAGGTTTAATTATGCATCTTGTGTGTTAGGATGAGTAGTTTATGAACAACTGATTTAACGTAAACTTGAAACAGTGCAACAGGGATTTATGTATTGGGTGTATGAGTATGGGCCAATGTTTGTGTTTTATCGATTATCGATCCCTGATTGGCGCTGGATCAGTTTTTGGTAGCAGAGGACGGTTTATTATTGATTAGTTTGGTAATAATTATCAATTATTAATTATTTGTTTTCTTAACATGAAAAGTTAGTGTTTTGTTCTATGTTGTCTAGAAGTACGGGTACGGAGTTACCTAAGATCCCGGGATGATAATGTATTAGCCTGAAGAGGCAGAAGAATAGTGTGGATAAGGTATCACACTGCAGAAGTGCTTTGTCTGTTGTCATAATACTTAACGGCGAGAGGCTGTTAGTGTTATATTAGGGATTATTCGTTTGAGAGTAGATTTTGTTTGAAATAGCGAAGGGTCCACTTCCGAAACTCTGGCCTTACATCCCCAAAGGAGTGCCAAGACCTCTTACCATGTGAAAGTCCTCTTCCGAAACTTTGGCTAGTATCCCTAGAGGAGTACCAAGTCCTCCCGTAGCTTGTTTGGGTGTAGAATAGCGCTGGTCGTTATTTTACTTGGAGTGAAAGAATCTTTCTTTTTGAAGTGGAGACTATCTCTTTATTTAGTGGAACAGACAAAGTAGCATTGTTTTATGTTTGTTTTCTAACAAGTTTTGTTGAAAAAAGTATAGAAAAACATTGCCGTATCATTTTGTAAAGGGAGGGTCAGTAGTTGGAGTAATACTGACGTCACAAAAAGCCGCGCTGGCATTGGTCAGACAGTTGGTGTTTGAAGAGCTGTGATTGGTTGATTACTGTGAGCTGCGCTGGTATTGGTCAAGGTACTGATTACGTAGGAGTGTTCTGATTGGTTGGTTGGTGTGAGTTGCGCTGGTATTGGACGGTTGTTAGCAAATAGAATAAACAGAAGTACGAAGAGTTTGTTGTTTGTTTATTGAATTGTATTTTAGCGAGAAGATTTGGGAAAAATGAAGCTGATTAATAAGATAAAGAGTTTCTTTAAAAGGACAAACCAATAGTTACAAGAGAGGTGTGAGAAGTTGGCCTGGTATATGCTGTTCAATAATTAAAGTGGACACCTTGCACCAGAACAATTCGACTCTTATGGTAGATAGGTTTAAGACAACCTTTATAGAAAGCTATCCTAGTGGTAGCTGTGGAGGCTAAGTCTTGAAGGAATGTAAAGCAGCTTGTTTTACCACACAATCTCTTGAATCACCAAATGAAAAGACACCACACAGGTATATATATCAAATATATATGTCTTTATTAATAAACACTCTCTACTAATCTCTTTATGAGATTAGAGGTCAGGAACATTTGTACAAGTCAAATGTTATCAAAATAAGTTTAGCACAATCGAATATCACAATCTTAGTTTGCTAGACCTAGGTCTAGGGCATCTAGAATCGAGGGACCCCCAAGAACCACCCCAGGTAGTTGTAGGAGACCCACAGGGGATGGACGCGGTGACCTGGCACCGGTGCGAGTCCTGTGCGAGTCTATGCGCTCAGACGCGATTGAGATTTCAATGTTTAAGGTCCCTTGCGTGTTCGAGGCAAACACACCGATCGGTCCTTGTACGAGTCGAAGGACGCGGTTACAGATAGAGTTGCAAGGGAGATGGACGCGCTGTGTCTAACACAGACGCGAACCTTGTGCGAGTCAGTGCAATGGAGATCTCAGTGTTACAGGCCCTTTGTGTGTTCGAGGCGAACACCGATCGGACTCAGTACGAGTCGAAGGATACAGTTCTAGATAGTGTTACAAAGGAGATGGACGCGGTGTGTCTACCACAGACGCGAACCCTGTACGAGTCAGCGCAATTGTCGCACTTAGAAAATAAGAGTTTTAGGGCACTTCGAGGGAAGCTACAAGCAAGTCACTTACAGGGTAAGTAGTTCTAGGGCCCACACCCACAGGAGCACCGTAGTGCTGAAGTTACCTCACCCAGGGGAGCCGGGTGCATAGGTGTCCTTTGGTGTTGGGTCGTGGCGTCGTTTTCAATGGGAGCCAGTGAAGACTTGCTGCTTGCGGCGACAGGAGAAGTGTCTGGAGGAATCCAAGCCGGGATTCGGAAGATGGAAGACCTGAAAGCAGAGGGGACAGTATTCAAAGTCACTTGGCAGTGACTCGGGGCACGGAAGATGGATGCCCACCGTCGTCGCAAGATTCAGGTCATTTGCGGGTGCCTTGACTCTTCAGCCACGAGGTCCAGGAGGCGTCGACGATGACCAGGAGCTGGATTCGGCGTGTCCCACGATGTCTGCAGCTTACTGCGGTGTCGGCGACTCGATCGGAGCCAACAAGCCTTGGTAACAGCAAGTCTCGGGGAAAGTACGAAGAGGCAATGGCGCAGACCAGCAAGGTCTGTGGGACTCACCCAGCGAGGGTAAGTCAGGGCAGGCCTGGAGCAACCAGGGGAGCCCCTTGGTTTCTTTAGAAAGTCTTCTGGGGACCCACAAGCCGGCTGGCAAGGGATCGCGAAGACGCCTCGGGAGGATTCGCTCACAGGGGCCCACGGTCACTCAGGACGTGGTAGGCCTCTGATCTTCGGAGGGATTCCTGCTGGAGGCTAGGACCACACGTGGTCCAAAGCACAAGTTCGTGGAACGTTGTGAAGGGGTTGCACTCGACAATAGTGCACGGTAACCAGGGGTCGCGGTTCCTCGTCACTCTTGGGGTCCACTGGCCTCAGCTTCGCTGGGGACTCACGATGGCCTTTGAGAAGTCAGGAAATCCACTTCTTGGGCTGCAGGGACTTCGGACTCCGGCGGGAGCGGCGTAGTTTGCGACCGTCGTTTGTAGTTTTTGGTGCCTGCCAAGCAGGGGAGTCACTCCTTGACTCCAAGGGAGATTCTTCAGTCTTCCAAAGGTAGTGGAACGTCGAAGGTCCGGGATTCTTCTTCAGAGCGTCGTCCAGGGAAATCTAGGTTGCAATGCACAGGTTCCCCCTCTTATACTAAAAGAAAGGGAGGGACTAGCTCTATGACCCTACCTATGGGAGGGTCAGGGGAGTGGGTGGCTACGCCCACTTCCCTTTGTCCAGTTTCGCGCCAGAGCAGGGGCAGGTAGCCCCTGAGCCGGTTTGAACTGGGGTATGCACAGAGGAGCCTTCTGCTCCCCCAGTGCAGGACTTCAAAGCACTCTAAGAGTGCACCCACCCAGCCCCAATACACTAAACCCTGTCTGGGAGGTGGTCACACCCCTTGGGACAGGATATCTATTGTTGGGCTTCCTCCACTGCGAGTGTTGGTCATCAGCAGGAGGGCAGCCCAGTGTCTGTGACTGGTGGCATCCATTTTGTGATGCCAGGGCTCTGCAGGATTCTACCGCGTTTCCACAGTAGGTACATGTCTATCCCTCTAGAAGGGTGGAATGCTACCCCCGCCGCCAGAACTGGCGGGGGGGTAGTATTCCAAGATGTTTGACACCAAACACGACATGTTTCGATGCAGCCATTCCAAAGTTAGCATTCTACCGCGAGGATATAATGCACTTAAAAGTATATGGTTTAACCGCATCCACAAACAGCCCCAGAGAATGGACTCTGAGAGCTGCAGAGGGGCCCTGCTCAGGCAGAGGCACCCCCTCACATGGAAACTAAGCACCCTGCCCTCAGGATTGATAGGGCCTGCTTTAGGGGT
The DNA here is from genome assembly GCA_963921515.1 of Calotriton arnoldi. NCBI lineage: Eukaryota > Metazoa > Chordata > Amphibia > Caudata > Salamandridae > Calotriton > Calotriton arnoldi. Next base: position 798,729 of record CAWUFW010000954.1, read on the forward strand.
GACTGATAAGTCTCAATGTGTGTGCAGGAGAGATATAGGGGACCTATATCTTAGTGAGGGGTGCTAGCACTTCCTCACCCAGGCTGCAGTAGCAGGCCTGTGGTGTCAGATTTAGTCTGCTTCCCAGGGGTGGCATAATACATGCTTCAGCCCCTGGTAGGCCTGTGAAGTACCTATGCCCTTGGTACCTAAGGTACCATATACTAGGGACTCATAAGGTACCACAGTATCCAATCACTAGTGCACCTAGAGTGCACTCCAAGTCGTTTAAAGAGAAAGCAGATAGGCTGGGGACCTGAATAGCAGGTTCCCAGCCAAACTAAGTCAAAAACCAACAAAACACCAGGAAAAAAAGTGGGGGCACCATGTAGTCAGATTCCACCTTCCTACAAGAGGGAATTCCTATTCCACCTCCAAGAACAGCTGCTTCTTTTATGATGTTGGAACGTGGTTACCATACGTGTACTTGGTTAGAAAATTGGGTGAAATACACAGAAGATGATGGTGTATTAGCTTCTCCGAAGCATGGTACATTTAACGTAAGGATCCTACAAAATTTGAGAGGAAGAATGAATTCTTTAGAACCAAATCCCAGACCCACACAGTATGAAGCGCTTGAGGAATGGGAACAAGAAGAGTATGATCGAGAGAAGTATAGGGGTGGAAGGAGATATAGAAGTATAATGTCTAGGTATCCTTTTGAAAAACGGGATGATAAAATGAAAAGATGGAGGAGAGCTGTGATAGCGGATGGTTTGTACACAGTTTTAGTTGCTGAAGAAGCAACTGGGGGCAAATGTAAAGAGAAGAAGAAAAATGTAGAGACATCAAGGATAGATTTTGACCCACGCGATTCTGATGATGAGTTGTTAGATGACATTTTGACTAAAAGACCTCCACCTTATCAAGAGAAGTCAAGTGAAACAGTCCCAAATGCACCATTAATGGGAACCCCACTAATTCCGCAGGTTCCACAAGTCCCGGTAGTTACCAGAGCAGTACAAGAGAGTGAAATGTTGAATAGGACAAGAGAGGAGTTGACTCAGAAAATTAATCAGTTGAATCTGAATGCGGAAGCATTAACAGTGCCAGTAACAATTGGACCTATAGTTCCGTTGTATGGAGAAAAACAGAATATATCAAGAGCACATGCGTTGACAGTCCCAATGAATAGAGACAGGAATAAAGTGGTAACGATAGTTGATCAGGTTGAACAAACTGAAACAAGTACTTCATTAATTGATCTGCCAGTTTGCGAGATGTTAACTGAAACCCCTAAGAGAAGTGCGCAAATGGATCCGAGGAGAATAGTGCAGAATGTCACTCCGGTATCAGGGAGTTCAATGGGACTTTCACCAGATGAATTAGATGACTGGATAAGGGGAATGGAAAAGCGAAAACCTCAACCACAAAGTATAGATGTGAGTAAACTGAGAGTGGATTTGGAAGAAATGATTATTGGTACAATAAGCCCAGACAGATTGAGTAATTATCGAGATGAGGAGTTGTTACTTCTGTGCAAAAATATTACTTGGAAAGCGAGAAATCTTCATGAAAAGTTAACAGAGGCTGCTTGTGAATATGGAGTGGACATAGAGAAGTCAAGAGTGTTACAGAAAACATATAGACTGGATTTTACTGAAAAGGATTTGGAGAGCTTGAATGCGTCTGGTAAAAGATTGCAAATAAAAGAATTAATGAGTATCTTGAAGAAATGGGGAGATGTAGAACGGCGGAAAGGTAGATGGGGGAAAAAGAAAGAAGAAATGATTGCTAATAAAAATGCGTCTTTATTTCCACTAAGAGAGTCAGAACAGGCTGAAAGGGTGTGTCCAATGAGAGAAGTTCCGGGTGGTGGATATGTTCACGTTCCTTGGACAAGACAGGATATATTGTCTTTTACTAATGACTTCCCCAGGTTGAGGGAAAAGCCAGTTGAATGGTACAAACAAGTAGAGAGGTTTGTGAAGGTTTCAAAGGTCTTGTTGAAGGATTTAGATGGTTTATTTGAGATTGTTGTTCCAGCAGATTTATGGACAGAGTGTAAGATTGCTGTTGATTGGCCTAAAGAAGAATATCCTAGAGATGCGAAAACAGGTGCACCTTCAGATGAGGTGATGAAGAAATACCATCAGGTAATTACTTACCTGAAGGGAAAAATTTCTCTGAAAGAAACCGATTGGGTTAAAATTGAGAGAACAACCCAAGAACCAAAGGAGTAGGTACATGCTTATTATGAAAGGTTGTTACAGGTGTTCAAACAGTACAGTGGGTTTGAGAATATTGGAGATAAAGATATGGGAAATTTTGTTTTTGTTTTGTATTTGGATTAAAACCTGAAATTAGTAATATGATCCAGCAACATTTGATTTGCTGGCAGAGTAAAACGGTTGATGAGATACTGTGGTATGCAAAGTATTGTAGTGATGATATTGAATCAAGGCATAAGAAGCAAAAAGAGAAAATGATGTGGGCACAAGTGAAAGTGGCAGAACAGCAAGAAGGAAACAGTGGTTCTCAAACAGATTATCAGATGAAAGGTCAGAATCAGAATGGTCAAATAACGAGTGGTGGTAGAGGTAGAGGTAAAATGAATAAAGATGAAATGAAAAGGAAATATCCTTGTCATGCGTGCGGAAAATTTGGGCATTGGAAGAACGAGTGTAGATCTGCTCAGAAAAATAATGGGATAAATCAAGATTTTAATTCACAGATGCAGAATGAGGTAGTTGTGAATCAACAACAGCAACAGCAGCAGCAGATAGTTACTCTACAGTTACAGGTACCACAAGCTCCTATGCCAAATAATGTGAATGCTTAAGTGCAGAGATACAGTGCGAACACAGGGTTTCACGCAGGTGAACAAATTGGTAAGAATCAAAATGTGCAAATGGTTTTGCAATATTTGTTGCAGTGCAATGAGAGTGATTCAGACTCATCTCAATGACGGTGCCTGAGGGGGGAGGAAGAGTGCGTGCTTGGCGCAACTCTAGAGGTAGATCAGTCAGATCCATTTGTTGATGGAAAAGTGGAAGGTAATGATATTACATTCCTAGTGGACACTGGTGCTACCCGTTCTACTGTGACAGCAGCAGAAATTCCAAACCTACCCCTCTCGGGAGAAACTATCCAAGTCGTAGGAGTCTCCAATAAGCATATCAAAACCCCAATAACAAAGCCAATAGAAGTTCATATTGGAAAATTCAGAGATATGCATCGGTTCGTGGTATTTGATACGAGTCCGGTAAACCTTTTAGGGAGAGATTTACTGTGCAAGATGAATTGCACTATTTATTGTACACCAGATGGTATTGCTTTCCAAACACCAGATGAGGATGTTGCATATAAAAAGATGTTAGCGAAGCAAGGGACAGAAGTGGATGAATTGTTTTAACTTCTTACTAAAGAAGATTTGACTGCAGAGTTGAGAAATACAGTAAGGTCTGATGTATGGGACTTCTCAGGAAAAGAGATTGGTCTGATGAAAGGTGTGGATCCTATTCAGGTTGCGGTGAAACCGGGTGCAACATTTCCAAACACACCTCAATACAAAATGAGTCCCGAGATAACAACAGGAGTCATTCCTGTGATTGACCAAATGATTGAGCAAGGTATTTTAAGAGAAATACTAAGCAGTCCTTGTAATTCGCCTATTATGGGAATTAAAAAGCCAAGCTGAAAATATAGGATAGTACAAGATTTACGAAAAATAAATAAGATTGTGGTACCCTGTTGTCCAATAGTGCCAAATCCAGCAGTGATTCTATATCAAATTCCCTGTGATGCAGAATGGTATACAGTAATTGATCTGTGTCAAGCATTTTTCTCGATTCCCTAACATCCGGATAGCCAGTATTTGTTTGCGTTCCGGTTCGGAGACCGTGTTTTGGCATTGTGCCGAGTTCCCCAAGGGTACACAGAGAGTCTATCGATTTTTAATCAGATTTTGAAAAAATGTTTGGAGACTTTGATTATGCCAGAAAAATCGGTTTTGGTTCAGTATATTGATGACCTACTGGTCGCATCAAAAACACGAGAGGCATGTGTGATAGATACAATTGCCTTACTGAATCATCTGGCAGAAGGTGGACACAAAGTGTCACCAGCAAAATTACAGTTTTGTAAACAGGAGGTCCAATATTTGGGACACAAAATAGAGGAGGAGTCAGGAAGGTGACACCAGAAAGGATCAGTGTGATTCAACAAATGAGTCCTCCTAAAACTAAAAAGGAAGTGCGAATGTTCTTGGGAATGGTTGGATACTGCAGACAGTGGATCAGTGACTTTTCACTAATTGCAAAGCCTCTACAGAGGTTAACGCACAAAGATGTGACTGATCCGATTGAATTGGATGATGAAAGCATGAAAGCTTTTATTGAGTTACGAGACAGTCTTTGTCGAGCACCTGCATTGGGAATGCCAGATTATACAAAGGATTTTGCGTTGTACTGTTGTGGGAGAGATGGGTGTGCACTTTCAGTTTTAACTCAGAGACATGGAATGGCACGACGTCCAGTGGCATATTTTTCTGCTACTTTGGATTCAGTGGCTGCAGCGTTACCAGGTTGTTTGAAAGCAGTAGCTGCTACTTGTATGAGCTTGGAACAAAGTGAAGCGATTGTGATGGGACATTCAGTTAAAGTATATGTGCCACACTCAGTTGAGATTCTTTTGACAAGAACACGTACACAGCACATGACCTATAGTCGGCTGACTAGGTATGAAAGAGTAATATTAGGTGCTGAAAATGTGACTGTGGTGAGATGTACGACAATAAATCCGGCAACATTGTTGCCTAGTCCATTTTTTAGGAAGTGAGAGATGAAGCAGATCACGATTGTTTGAATGTGACAGATTTGTGCACGAAACCAAGGCCAGACATTAAGGATACTCCGCTAGAGGAATCAGATAGTGTGAAGTTTGTTGATGGATCTTGTCTGAGAAATGAAAAAGGCGTATTGAGTTCTGCCTATGCAGTATGTACAGTGGCTGTGGTTCTGGAAGCATCCTGTCTAAAAGGGGTAAATTCTGCACAAATTGCTGAGCTCATAGCTCTGATTAGAGCATGCAAAATTGGCAAAAATTTGAAAATAACCATATTTACTGACAGTCAATATGGTTTTGGGTGGTTCACAATTTCAGACAGTTATAGATGCAAAGGGGATTTCTGACTTCTTCATGTTCTCCGATCAGAAATAGTAAAAATGTTAAAGATTTATTGGATGCTTTGCAATTGCCCAAGAAAATTGCTGTGGTAAAATGTTCTGCACATAAGCCAGGAAATGATTATGTGACGAGCGGCAACAGATACGCTGATCAAGTAGCGTGAATCTGTGCACAAAATTCAATTGCGATAAACAGAGGGGTGGAGAAGAAAAATAATAATTGCCACCTGATGTTTTCCTCCTGGAAAACTTGGGAAGAGATTAGATATTTACAAGAAGAGGCAAGTGATGATGAAAAAGAAATTTGGAAAAAATCAGGCTGCAAGAAGAGAGTAGAAGATGAAGTTTGGGTGTATATAGATGAAAGACCAGTTATGCCAAATTCTTTACTATCCCAAATGGCAAGGGTATACCATGGAATTGCACATGTTGGAAGAGATGCAATGATTAGGCTCTTCAAGCAGTCATGGTACAACCCAAAATTCAGGGTCATTGCAGAGAGTCTATGCCAAAGGTGTGTTATATGTCAGCAGCAAAATTCAGGCGGAAAGACAGTTGTGAGTTGGGGACGAATTGGAAAGGCAGCAGGACCATTTACAAGGCTCCAGCTCGATTTCATCGAGCTTCCCCCATGTAACGGACTAAAATATGTGTTAGTTGTTGTTTGTTTGTTTTCTCGTTGGGTAGAAGCTTATCCAACAAGAAGGAATGATAGCTTGACTGTTGCAAAGTTGCTTCTAAGAGAACTAATTCCAAGGTTCGGTTTTCCAGTCACTTTAGAGACAGATAGGGGATCTCATTTTAATAATGAGATCATTTGGATGATCTGTGCAGCACTACAGATTGAGCAGAAGCTGCATTATGCCTATCGACCAGAAGCATCTGGAGTGGTCGAGCAAATCAATGGCACTATGAAATCTAGACTGGGAAAAGTATGTGCATCCACAACACTGAAGTGGCCTGACGCTTTAACCCTGGTATTGATGAGTCTTAGAAGTATTCCAGATAAAAAGACTGGATTGAGTCCTCATGAAGTGCTAATGGGAAGAGCAATGAGACAAGCGATTGTACCAGTAAACAAACTGATGAATATTTCTGATGATCTAGTGCTTGACTACTGCAAAGGATTGGCTGATCTGGTGCGTTCTGTGTCTCATCAGGTTGGAGAAATTGCAACCACAACACAGCCGGATCAAGCACATGATCTGAGTCCAGGAGAGTGGGCTCTTGTCAAGAAACACGTGAGGAAGTCTTGTTTAGAACCCAGGTGGCATGGACCGTATCAGATTATTTTGGTGACAACAACAGCAGTGAAGTGTGGTGGCTTGCCAAACAGGATCCACGCAAGTCATACCAGAATGGTCCCAAGTCCACTTGAAAAAGAAGGTGAGCAGCAACTGGTGAATAAAGATAAGAAACCAGAAGCTGGAGGTTGTGAAGCTAAAGAATCTAGAGTGACAGATTCTGTCAAGCTTGATGATGGTGAACAACCAAGCACAAGCCAAGTAGAGTTGGCATCAGCTACTGGGTCTCGTAAGACTGCTGTTGAGCAAGTAGAAAAGGAAGTTACAGAAAATCAAGAGAAAGTTCAACAAAGAAAGGGACTAAATAAAAGAACCTGTGAACCAGAAAGAAAAGGTGAAGAAGTGGATCAAGCTAAGAGAACGAAAAAAGGTGACAATTGGCCAAGTGGAGTAAAAAGACTGAAATACACTCTTGAAAGGAGAAAACCAGAACAAATAAATGAAGTATCAAGTCAAACTGAACAAGAAGAATCAGAAGAAGAATTAGTATGAAGAACGAAGAGAATAAGAGTCCCAAGCAAGAAATATACAGCTCCTGAATGGACATATGTAATATTGGAGGAAATTGAGAGCACAGATCAAATAGAAAAAGAAGTTGGTACTGGTACTGAGCAAATTGATGAAAGAAAATTGAGACCGCCTTAAAAGAGAACAGTGAAACATTAAGGTGCAAAATAATTCAGTGAAAATATTTGGGAAGTTCCAGATGATTTGAAGAAGACTGTTAAAAAAAAAAAAAGAAAGAAAGAAAAAGAGGGGGTAAAGAAGAAGCTTTCTTCTTAAAGTGTAGGATACACTATTTTCCAGTGGTTTTTGGACAAGTTTGTTTGTCATTATTTTAGTCAGACTTTATCATTTGCATATTGGCTTACAAAGATGTTTGGATTCTGTAAACCCTATTATTCATCCCATCGACGCAGAACCCCTACATGGGTTTTTAAAATACAAATTTCATTTTTCGCTTATTCTCAAATGGCTGTTTGTCGATGTCTCCTCTCACATTCCTAATAGAGAGATGAACAAAATTCAAAGCCCAGTAAGAATTCCCACAGGAGTATCTCATTCAACAGAAGGATCACCAAGTGCAGGATAGTTCATTACCGAAAGGATGGAGTCAAAATCAAGGAATAAGTTTGAATCCACCGAAATCCGGAGTAGTCCATGAAAACTATACAGGAAAGACGTATCTTTCTGAATCACAGCATTTCGGCAAAACCCAGGGCCATAATTTTAAGAGGATACCTTCAGTCAACTGTGTGCGTTCTGGCTTCGCCTCAATGGGAAAAGATACATCTACTATGCAATATTCAACTTAAGACACATAAACAACGATAGTTTTTTCCACATTGGTAGAATGTCATGACATGGTTCTCTATGAGGTGGAGGAAGAAGTTCTGCATAAAGCCGCTATATATGTAAATATATGCCCCTAAAAGCTTCACTTGAAGAGACATTATGGTAATGTGCAAAAACTTGACAACTACTGAAAATCACCAGTGATGTTGCAAGATGCAATATTAAGTCACCACAAAGCATCTTGACTTGAGAAATGCCACATCATAATGGGCATGGACGTGTGGCAGGGTATTTGGACTCACCCTAAACTCATCCCCCGTGCCCACCATCGATGCTGTGCATAGCCTGTGATTATGCACATTGGACTCAGTGCAGGATCTATAGCCTTTCCATCCATGTCTCCACAGTGCAAAGTAAAAGATCTTCAGACAGGTACAGGACAAGTCCTGTGAACACGCCATGTATCCTCAGCCAATATCCACAGAACCAGGTGAGAACAGCCTATGGCTACGTGCAAGGCCTAGAGGATGGTCAGGCCCTGGAGAGGTGTGGTGCAGCGGCCAGGGCAGCTGACTTCGGAGCACAGGGCTCATGGTTCGATCCCCGGCTCCGGCCTCAGCTCAGCACCATGTGACTCTGGGCAATAGCTCACTTAATTTCCACTACGGCCCCCAGCGCCTTGAGACCCGTAAGGGTGAGTAGTTCGCGCTTTACAAATACGGATTTACACTTTACAACCAGACCTTTGTTCACAGAACCCACTGTGTATAGCTTTCAGCTATATGAATTGACTTTAAGTCATTAGTGTTTCCATATCATTTTTGGAGTTAGAAATCAAGGCTGAAAAAATAGGGCTTTATCGATAATGCACGTCTTTTTAATTTGATTAGAGCCTCGAAAGTCACCCGCAGCACTTGATTTATAGGGAACAAGTGCCAGGGTCCAAGATTTTGCTCAGAAGCTTGTGGCCATTGGTACCAAATTTCAGAGTGCCAAATACTAAGGCTGCCTAGTCTTGATTCCACCTTATGCCTCTATATGCAACACCAGACTCCACCTCCTACCCCCCCCCCCACCCCTGCTGCTAAGCTCAGTCTTGCAGGTTCTTTTTCAATACTTGCTTTCCCTCATTGTTACTGTTTTTCTATCTATCTCTTCATTCTTCTTTCCCTATTTTGTGTTCTTCTCTCTCTTGCTCTAGACTATTCAAAAGTATTCCTTCGGGAAAACCATAATTTTCCTAAAGACCAAGAAAGTCTAATACACGGTTCAGTACACTTGAATACTAATATGAAATCAAAGAACTAAAATTAGGCCCAAAATGACTGAGGTTGCTTAAACGAGGGTACATTAATTTATTAGGAGTCATTTGTCAAAATCACTAACTTTGTAACATCAACAACACTATTCCCCCCCCCCCAAACCAATATTGCAGCCACCTAAAACACAGCTGAATTTGCAGTGTGGGTCAGATGAGTGGAAGTTTAAGGGGATGTCATCCGATGATGGCACTGGTGTGTAACGTCTTCCAAGGATATGGCTGACCCATCAGCTGGCTCTGCCCACTGAGATCTTCCATTGCAGTGGATCACAGATGCTATGTGCAAACGACACAAACATGAGCTACCATTGCAACCTCGCTAAGCATATTACCTTATACAACCTTGGATTACAGCACATGCCTTACTGTACTGAAGATGAAGTTTAAAACTGAAGGAAAGGCCTCTGAATTTTCAACGCAGCAGAAAATAATTATTTTCTTATTTCCTTGCCTTTGAAAAATGACCAGTCAAGGGAGAAACCCTCTTCCTTGCCAGTTTTCAGTTTTTGCCCTAATATTGATTTTCAGTTATGTGTTAAGGTTGTGGATGGGTTCACACATGTACTAAGTTTTAGACTTTGTTTCTTTCTTTCTCTTGCAAATAAGGTTTAGGTCCTCAGATATTGAAAGACTTCAAAGGACATCGGAGAAGCTGGACAAAGTCAAAGACGTTTCTGGAGATATGAAGAATAGCTGGAGAGTATCCATTCCATAAGTGAGGAGCAACAGGTAAGGTTCAAGAAGTGAGCAGGAACCACAACTTCAATGGAAGCCAAAACTTCAGCGCAAGCCTCTGTGCTCGAAGGGTTCTTGAAGCTAAGTGAGAAGCATCGGCTGGGGAGTGCCTTAAATAACCAGCCACGCCCAAAGATGATAAACACGATTATTGGGATTTTATCATTTTGAAAAGTGCAGTAAACATGTAATGCTCACATCTTCAGAAAGGTTATTTCTACAGGCTGTCAAACATTTTGTTTTTTGTGGGTTGCTTGGGACAAAGTTCTGTGGCTTTATTTGAAAAGCTTTGGGCGTAACATCCATCGCACAAGTCATGAGTAGGTTCCACCACATAAGGAGAAGCATGCTGACACAGTGTAGAAGACATACACTTCTAGAGGTGTACTGTTGAGGTGGTGAGGTTGTACAAACTGATCACGGTCATCTTAAGATCATCTGTCTCATGAAAACTAATGCTAAGCTGGAACCACAGACAGGTACAGCAACAGAAATACAACAGTAAATAAAAATGTGGTATGTTGAATTTTTTGGGCACTGAGTCCACCAAACACGTGTAAGCAATCACTCTCAAACAATCTGGGGCCATATTATACATACAGAGCATTTTCCTTGATTGCACCGGGTGGCACCTTTTAAAAGGTGCGCCCATCGCAATCAAGGAAAATGCGCCGTATTAGTGTGAATGCGCTGCCCCCATGGCAGCTGCGAACTCACGCTGCCCTGAGGGCAGCGCATTCATGTAAAAAACGGAGCGACTGCTTTGAAGCCGCTCCATGTTTTCACAGTGCAGGCGGTAGCCGCCTGCACTTTTAAAGGAGATTAGAGATCCCCTTGCAGGTGGGTGCAGTGAGGAACTGCACCTGGTTGCAAGTGGATGTCTAGGGGATCCATGGGACCTCCTTGCCCCCCACCAGAGGGCTGCAATCAGGGGGTGTACTGACAGTGTGCCACCTTTTAGGTAGGGCACTGTCAATGCGCCTCCTGAGAGCTTCTTTGCCTCTGCACCCGCATCTGTAATACGGCGCGGGCGCAGTGGCAAAGGGATTTCCTCATTTACGTGGGGCCACTCCCCCAATGCAAATGAGGGAACGCCCTCTTGAGGAAGCGCTGGTGCTGTATGTGTGCCAGCGCTTTCAGTATTACAGAAGGGTATGCACAAGTGTCTGCGTTCCGTTCTGTAATACCAAAGTGCCCCGGGGGGCATGCAAAGCAGGCGCAAATGCCCGTTGCGCCCCCGGGGCACTTCTATAATAAGGCCCCTGCAAGATATCAAGTAGGTCATGATCAAAGAACTCTACAGGTTGGCTGATACAATGTTCAACAGAAGATTCCAAACTATTTGCAGTCAAGGCCAGTTTCTACACCATAGCAGGATTACTAAAGTGGCAGGTATCATTTACTGCATGTGTGTGCAACTTTTCCTATTCAAGACCCATGAGGTTATGCTGTAACATCAAAAACAACAGGGGCCATATTATGGAAGCGGCGCATTTTCCTGGATTGCGCTGGGTGCACCTTTCAAAACATGAGCCCAGCGCAATCGAGGAAAATGCGCCACATTATTATGGTGAATGCGCTACCACAGGGCTGCCGCGAACTCGCGCTGCCCTGGGGCAGTGCATTCATGTGAAAAACGGAGCGGCTACTTTAAAGCCGCTCCATGTTTTCACAGTGCAGTCGGCAACCCGCCTGCACTTTTAAAGGGGATTAGAGATCCCCTTGCAGGCGGGTGCAGTCACTGACTGCACCCGCCTGCAAGGGGATGTCTGGGGGGTCCATGGGACCCCTTTTCCCTCGCCAGAGGGCTGCAATCAAGGGGGATACTGACAGTGCGCCACCTTTTAGGTGGAGCACTGTCAGTGCGCCTCCTGAGAGCTTCTTTGCCTCTGTGCCCACATCTGTAATACAGCGCGGGAGCAGAGGCACATGGATTCCCTCATTTGCATGGAGCCACGCCCCAATTCAAATGAGGGAATGCCCTCTTGAGGAAGCACAGGTGATGTAAGTGTGCCAGCGCTATTGGTATTACAGAAGGGGCAGCACAAGCGTCTGCAGCCCCTTCTGTAATACCAAAGTGCCAAGGGGGCGCTCAAAGCGGGCGCAACGACCACTGTGCCCCCGGGGTACTTCCATAATTCAGGCCCAGGTCACTTAGATACTTGCATGTTGGTTATCCACTATTGGCCCATGTTCCAGTGTGTAGAACAATTCCATAGCACTACAAAATATCATTCCACACTTTTGGCGACACACTGTTAACAGAATGTTGCTGGGAGCTCCAGCACACAGAACATACAAGAACCTGCTGTGATGAGCAAGGAAAAATGAAACGTATGCCAAAATAGCAAGGAAAAATGAAATGTTTACAAAAATAGCAACTGCAATGCAATTCCTACTGCTTGTGGCACAAATTGAAGCTGCAAACAATTCTTAGCCTAAGCAAAACCCTGAGTAATTGCTATGTAATCTTCACATAGAAGCACACATAAGTGTTCCTGGCATGGGATTCTCTTTAAGAACATGTAAAGAACCAAGGCGACTAACATTAACAGGCCATCCAAGGGATTAATCACTAATGTCCTGGAGAAATGTATTCACAATCATTCAAAACTGTTTATGGTAAAAAGACCTGGATTTGAATACATGCCCTCATCCAATTCAATTCTTCGACAAAAAGAGCAATACAAACCCCAATGAAGTAGAGTCTCACACGAATATAAATTGATATGACAATTTACAATAATTTCCTATACAACAAATGCCAGTCTGGGGGGCGTGGCCAACTGCCGGCGATTCTTCTCCCTAATTAATCCTGTCATCTATCCGGCTACAGGAGGTGAATTCCTGTGCGCGAGTACCCGGAGGCGGCAGGGAGCGATATTTGCTGTCCCGTGCATGACCGGCAAGCGGGAAAAGCAGTCGGCGACATTGCGGCCTGTCAGGGCGGAGCAGCCACGGACTCACGTAGTCTAGTGCCCGGACGTGAAGAGGTGGGTCCTGGCACGTAATTTGTACACGTCCCGTGCTGGTGACGGAGAGCGCGGACTTCTGTCGGTGGGGGCCCGCTCGACTGGCCATACGAGTGGGCGCACCCGGTGGGCGCCTGGAGATCGGTGGAGCGCGCCGAGTGTTGGTGCTGACGGCATGGTGGTTTCTCCTCTCCCCCGCGGAGTGCGGGGCCTGACGTTGCGGTCATAGGGCTTGGGCAGCCCTGAAAACATCAACTTTGCACAGAAGGAACCATGAATCGCTACACCCAGGGCTGCTAACGCAAATATATAAGTGAGGTGGAGGCACTGTCCAAAACATTGACTACCCCCCAGCGGCCTTGATCCTGAGTGCTCCCCCGACCCGGGGCCTTTTCTGGGGTCAACCTGTGGTCTCAGTGTGATAATTGACCCTCAATCGTTAACTTGGACATACATGAAAGGCGTGGGGTGGACGGCGGAGTATTAACACGTTTGGATGGCCTGACTCGAGGAGACGCGCACTGAGCTACCGGAAAGCAGCGGAACGCCTGCCAGACAACTACAGGGCCCTGACGAGGGTCCGCTCTCACAAGGTTGGTGCGGGGCCTGAGGGGAGCGCCGGGGTCCAGGTAAGGGTGGTGCTGACTACCTGGGCTCTCAATAACTACTGCCTTCGCATGGGAGTAACCTGTGGCGTTGCCCCTTTGACTAGTATATAAGAACGTGCACTTGAGCACTTCGTCTTGGTATCTAGACCCAAAAGCCTTCTTTACTACGGTAGGCAGCGGTGAGTACCCCTACCTGTGGAGCCCGTGGTCTCAATTACAAAATTACAAAATGGCGACGATCAAGGGTGCACACCAGCAAAGAATTGATAAATTTGCATGGCAGAAGACACAGGATGGGGGCAGCCGAATTTGGGTTCGGAACAGGATGCCCAACAGAAGGCGAGTGTGCAAGAACCACCCACGCTCCAAGACGTCCTGGCAGCCATCAATGGCGTACATCACTGGAGGGTTGCATTGATTCAGTCGCCACAGACATATCCTTGCTCAGAGCAGACCTACGTAAAATGGACTCTCGAGTGAAGGAGGTAGAGGATGTTGCGCAAGAACTCGTCGCCGACGCATCAACCTTGAAAAAATAAGTCTCTGAATTACAACAATGGACCGAGCTCCTTGTGACCCAACTCAACGACTATGAAGGAAGATCGCGGCGCAATAACATCCGCATCCTAGGGGTGCCGGCGAGGGCCGAGGGGCCAGCAATGGACCTTTTAGTTGAAGACCTTGTGACTAAGCACCTGCAGCCTAAGTACCTCTCCAACTACTTCTCTATCGAGAGAGCCCACCGTATCCCGGGGGTAGGCCCAAGCCAGGAGCGCCCCCTCGACCTATCCTGGCGAGAGTGTTTAACTTTTGAAACCGGGACCATATTCTCCAGACGGCTCGGTGTCCCCCCCCCCCCCCTCAAATTTGAAAACAGCACAATCACGTTTTTCCCTGATTTCACTGCTAACGTCCAGAAACAAAGACGTTCTTTCCTGGAGGTAAAAAAGGCTCTCAGGGATAGAGAAATCAAGTACGCTATGCTGTTTCCTGCGAAACTGCGTGTAGAGGCCGAGGGCAAAAGCTGGTTCTTCACGGACCCCGCGGAGGCAATGGACTGGCTGGATGGCTGGCGGAGAGTGGGAGAGAACGGACGACCGGAGCGACAAGAACGACGAGGGATGAAGACATAGAACAGGCAAGAATCCACCCACGACTTTGTAGACCAACACACGACGAGTAGTTCCTGACGTCTCCCTGGAAGCTTGATCTGAGACTTGACTGGTGGACAACCACTCTGACGTTCAAATTGTGTTGCCTCACCTTTGGGGCGACAAGGCCGGCTGAGAGATCAAAATGGAACTGTTAATGTACTGGTGGCCAGTATGGCCCGACTACAGGTGGAGATCGAGTAGGACTGCACTAAAGACCGAGGAATTGTTGTCCTGGACTGCGATGAGTATATTTCACTGTATATAATAATTCCCGTAGCTTAATCTGTGATTATCCGGGGAGGGCATGGGAGGGGCGGGTTGAGCCTATGTTTCCTCCATTTCAGGGTTGGGAGGGCGACGGGCACTCTGCACTATTGGGGAAGCGGGTCACTGGATTCCGTTATGCAGGGAGGCAGGGGGGAGGGAGTTCTGGGTTGGGGGGGGTGGTAGTTTAGTTCGTAGTTCTAGTTCAGCACAGCAACGCAACATTAATAGAAGGTCGAACCTGACGCTAGATTCTCATTCCTGGATATTCAGCGACCTCATAATTGTATATGGGGAACATTTCCTCTGTTCGCTTTTACGCAACATTGCGAGCTCAATCTATAGGCAAACACACAACACGAGCGCTCGCAAATCGAAATATCACTGTAACTCCTGGGTAACGGGTGCTCTGCCACTGATGTACATGGCCTACACTTACATCTCCACTAATGGGGCCAAGCGCAGAAGTTAAGTTCCTTACATGGAACGTAAATGGGCTCAGGGACAAACTGAAGCGAGGAATAGTCCTCCAGTATCTAAAGAGACAAGCTCCCGATATAGCTCTCTTCCAAGAAACCCACCTGATTGTCAATACTTGTAGGGCCTTAAACAGATGGGGTTATCAATTCATAGCGCGTGCGGGGTTTACCTCCGGCTCCCATGGGACAGGTGTGCTCCTGCGGAGGAACTGCCCCTATATGGTTAAGAAAACATGGACTGGCAATCAGGGTAGGTTTGTGGCGGTATCTGGTTCCTGGGAGGGGAAAACACTCAATGTGCTCTCGGTCTATGTCCCCCCTGCACTGCGACAGTCCACCCTACAGGACGTTAGTAAATGTATCCTTGACCTCCCAATTGGCATGTTAGTGATGGGGAGAGATTTTAACCTTACCGTAGACGGTTTACTTGACCGACTGCCCCAGCGTAGAGATCCTGGATCCGGGTCTAAACTGGCTGAATTCCTCTTGGCTCTCGGCCTGGTGGATATTTGGCGACAACTTAACCCCATGACCACACAATTCACCTTCCACTCAGGGGCCGACAACAGCCAATCGCAAATAGATTACATGCTTACACACGCTGAGGACCTGTCTGAATTCAGTAAGGAGAGGGAAGAGGGAAAGGAGGGGCAGGGCAGGGGACTGGCAAGGTCCCTAACTACAAAAAGGAGAATTATAGTAGAAGAGGCGGAGGACTGGGAAGTCCTTCCTTTCGGAATGAGTGCCCTCACACACTCAGCCTGCTGGGTGTCATGCTTCATCATCGGGCATGCTCCTCGTCGGGTCGGCGCTGCAATACCCGACGGGCACCCTATGCAGGTGCTCTTTGGCGGAGATCTTTATTCCTTGCCGTATAGTGCAGTGGGTGTGAGGGGCCTTAACAGTGTAGGTGTGCAATTGTGTGAATTAAAACAGGGAAATAGAAGGGTCAGGTAAATTAAACTTTAATGATCCTGCCTTCCCCTGATTAAAAATGAAGTTTGGCAACTCACTGCAAAAATCCTGCAGCGTGTTATGCTCAAACTTGTACGGTCAACATGTTTCTTGCCTGTTTAGTCAGAAGGATCTAGTGGCAATTCTTCAGGACCTAGTGAAAAATAAAACTCTACACTATAGTAGACTATGATGTTCTATCCTATTAACAAGAAGGTAGGGGGCACCAAGAGGTAAAGTACCTGATGATGCAGCAGCCAATCTGAAATGAGAAATACAACAATGAAAACAATCCATATCAGAGAGCGATCATACTCTAAAATTCTGCCCTCTTATACCTCAATAGTGCCACCAGTCTGTGCACTATAACAAAAGTAATGTGCATTGCTAAAAAGTGGTCATGCTTGTCAACCACGATACCCATGCTGTGCTTAATGCCTTGGTATATGGAAAATGAAACACAGCGGGTTCGGATCATGCGGTGAGGAATTAAAAACGGAGAAGAAGTAGCAACATAATGAGTGAAAGACAACTCACCTCAAACTATCTTCAGAAAGGCCCCTTCAGTTCACGGCAAGTGTGGGACACGGTAAAGTGTTAGTGTCCTAAGAAGGGGCCCACAAGAAGTAGTGTGAGCGTGTACACAAGACACGCGGATGATGGACAAAATTTGGGGGTTGGTAGCCTCTGATGTAGCGAGAGGCAACAATAAGGTGGCTAAGAAACAGGACCCCACGTCTAGGATCGTCATCCACGATCAAGCAGGCACAGCAGCCAGCCCCTGCCCACCGGCGAGGCGTGCGGCCGCCCCTCAGGGAGAGTGGTAGCCGTTCCGTCCGCCGAGTGCGCCAGTATGCCGGGGGCCGCCTGCAGATAGATGGAATCGTGAGGGGCGTGCCCCAGATCGCGGGTATGCTGTCGACGCCCGAGAATTCGGCGTCCAAGCCTGTGCCTAAGCAAGTGTCCTCGTACAGGCAAAAGTCAAACCAAGTTCCTCCTGCACTGGGGAGAAAGATTATACTCACCAAGAAAACGCGCCCAGGTGACGAGTGACCTACCCTGCACTGCCGGATCCGGGAGGTAATGAACCCAGCAAGGCTGGGGATTTAAATGGTAGCGGAAATGGCGCGCAGGGCGGGGACATGTCAACAAGAACACTGGAGACTAGTGTGTGTGCTAGGCCCCGGTGGAGAGAGGTGGAGATGTATGGTGGCCATCTTGGAATAGTCTCAAATGTCACAACAGGCGCCATCTTAGACCGTGCAAATTAGAACATACAAAAATTGTACATAGCGCATGGCTGTGAAAACAGAGGGGTGGAAATGTATGGTGGCCATCTTGGCAAAAATCTCATAAGACACAACAGGCGCCATCTTTGAACGTGCAAAAATAGAGCATAAAAGATTGCATCTAGCGCGTGACTGTAAAACCAGACAATTGGCCATGACAGAATGGTATCGGCTATATTCTGTTAAGGCTACTCCAAGGAATATCTTCGTTGAGCCCGTGTTTATCAGTGGCCAGACGAAAAATCCATCTCTGTTCGATCCTAAAAAGTGCACTTGGGGAGATAGCAGGATGTGCTTCCAAAATAACCCAACTCAAGTTGTCACAAGTGTGTCCAACAGTCTCAAAATGTGTATAAAGTTTGGTCGTTACTTTGTGACACCGTATGTTGCTCTTGTGTTCCCCAATCCGTGTTTTTACTGACCTTGTTGTCATGCCCACATACCGAAGGTTGCATGGGCATGAAAGCAAGTAAATGCAGTTAGTAGTGTTGCAGTTGGTATGTTTAATTAATTTCCAAGTGAAATTATCAGAAAAAGTTATTTCTTTGGTGGGTTTGGTCAATGTGCACGCTACACAGGACCCACATGGGTAGTGTCCCGAGACTGGTGGAAGGTCCCATAGAACTCTCTGTGTGGGTACAGTTTTAGTTTTGGGTCTGGTATGGATCAATATATCCTTGAGGTTACTTGTTCTTTTGAACGCAAACCTGGGTGTGGGGAGTCTTAGATCACCTGTGTTGAGAATACCCCAGTGCTTGCGAATGATATTTCTAATCCTGTTGGAATCGGGGTGAAGGATGTAACACAAGTGAGGGTCTCAATGTGTTCTTTGTGATTAACTTCCAACAGGGCCTCTCTGTTATTATGCCTAGCCCTTTTCATAGCTACAGCTACTTTATGTCGTGGATATTCCCGTGCATGTAAGTTAGCTGCCAATTTCTTGGCTTCTGATTTGAAATCCTCAGCAGAGCTACAATTTCTCCTGATACGGAGGAATTGGCCAAATGGTAAGTTATCTTTCAGGGCCCTGGGGTGGTGGCTGCTAAACAAGAGGAGACTGTTACTGTCAGTGGGCTTTTTATACAGTTTGGTACTCAAGCGTCCCTCAGTCAGGAAGATGTTGAGATCGAGAAAGGGGATCCTACAGTCAGAAATCGTGTGGGTAAATTTAAGGTAGGGGTTCAAAGTGTTGACCCATGTACAAAAATCGTCACACATTGTCCTATCTCCCTTCCAAAAAATCAAGATGTCGTCGATGTAACGCTTCCACAATATCAAGTTATTTAAATAAGGATTGCGAACATCAAAAATGAGCCTAGTTTCAAAAGCTGCCACGTAAAGACAGGCCAAACTTGGAGCAAAAGTGCTGCCCATAGAAGTACCCTGTGTCTGGTGGTAGAGTTTGTTATTATACTCAAAAAGTTTTCGGTAAGGGCAAGGGTGGCACATTCCATGATAAAAGAAACCGGTGTGGGAGAGTTCCAGTCAGTGGAGTAGAGAGCATCCTCAATCACTTCTAGAGTGGCACGTTGAGGGATGTTAGTGTACAACGCCTCTACGTCCAGGGTTACCAACATATTAATCTCATCCTGAAATTGAAAACCCTCTATCAAACGGAGTACATCAGTGGTATCTAGAAGGAATGATGGTGTCTCCTTAACTAGTGGCTGAAGGAAATGATCACAAAACCTGGACAAGGGTTCCAACAGTGAACCAATACCTGACACGATTTTGTCCATCATCCGCGTGTCTTGTGTACACGCTCACACTACTTCTTGTGGGCCCCTTCTTAGGACACTAACACTTTACCGTGTCCCACACTTGCCGTGAACTGAAGGGGCCTTTCTGAAGATAGTTTGAGGTGAGTTGTCTTTCACTCATTATGTTGCTACTTCTTCTCCGTTTTTAATTCCTCACCGCATGATCCGAACCCGCTGTGTTTCATTTTCCATATACCAAGGCATTAAGCACAGCATGGGTATCGTGGTTGACAAGCATGACCACTTTTTAGCAATGCACATTACTTTTGTTATAGTGCACAGACTGGTGGCACTATTGAGGTATAAGAGGGCAGAATTTTAGAGTATGATCGCTCTCTGATATGGATTGTTTTCATTGTTGTATTTCTCATTTCAGATTGGCTGCTGCATCATCAGGTACTTTACCTCTTGGTGCCCCCTACCTTCTTGTTAATAGGATAGAACATCATAGTCTACTATAGTGTAGAGTTTTATTTTTCACTAGGTCCTGAAGAATTGCCACTAGATCCTTCTGACTAAACAGGCAAGAAACATGTTGACCGTACAAGTTTGAGCATAACACGCTGCAGGATTTTTGCAGTGAGTTGCCAAACTTCATTTTTAATCAGGGGGAAGGCAGGATCATTAAAGTTTAATTTACCTGACCCTTCTATTTCCCTGTTTTAATTCACACAATTGCACACCTACACTGTTAAGGCCCCTCACACCCACTGCACTATACGGCAAGGAATAAAAGATCTCCGCCAAAGAGCACCTGCATAGGGTGCCCGTCGGGTATTGCAGCGCCGACCCGACGAGGAGCATGCCCGATGATGAAGCATGACACCCAGCAGGCTGAGTGTGTGAGGGCACTCATTCTCGAAAGGAAGGACTTCCCAGTCCTCCGCCTCTTCTACTATAATTCTCCTTTTGTAGTTAGGGACCTTGCCAGTCCCCTGCCCTGCTCCCTCCTTTCCCTCTTCCCTCTCCTTTACAGGAACTGCATACCTTTTCTTCACAAGTTTATCCAGGGCATGTATGCTGGACCTCTCTAAAAGCCCAGAGTCCCTCTCTGTTGTTTGAATTCAGTAAGGCCCGTTGCCTAGCTCGTGGAATCTCGGAACACTCCCCTATTTTGACTAAGATGAAGGTGGGCCCCCAATCTAGGTGCACAACCCTAACTATAAACCCATGGGCGCTCAAGATACCTCATATCAGGACGGCATTAACCAAAGATACTGAACTATACTTTAAAGAAAACGTTGGCTCGGTAACCTCAGCCCAAATCCTATGGGGCGCATTTGGGGCAGTTATAAAGGGAAGAGCCCTTGCCTTGATGGTAGGACACAAGAAGGAATTAAC
Source organism: Calotriton arnoldi (assembly GCA_963921515.1). Taxonomy (NCBI): domain Eukaryota; kingdom Metazoa; phylum Chordata; class Amphibia; order Caudata; family Salamandridae; genus Calotriton; species Calotriton arnoldi. Next base: position 819,371 of record CAWUFW010000954.1, read on the forward strand.
CAAACATATACATCAACTAGAAGTAGAAATCCTAAGGGGGGAAAAAGCCTTGGCACAGTCCCCTGACCATGCTGCTCAGCAGTAATTGGCGTTCAAGACATTAGACGTTAGACAACTCCTCACGGAGGCGGCTAAGGCAAAACAAAAGTCAATCTGCCATAAGATCTATGAACATGGGGAGAGAACGGGCAAGCTATTAGCCTGGCTGGAAAAAAGAGAACAGGCATCGAGATGGGTACACCAATTACAAGGGCCCACGGGGGAAGAGATCACTGACCCCCGAAATATCACAGAAACATTTGCCACCTACTTTGACTCGGTATATACGTCAGCTGTGACGGTCTCGCCACTTGCAGCACGGGAGCTTCTCTCCACTATTAATGTCAACTGTTTATCACCAGAGGAAATAGACTCTCTTGAGGGGGAACCCCGAACGTGACATAAGTTCGGGCAAGGTTATGGGACCCAACGGGCTCCCAATTGAGCTTTTTAAGTCAACGGCTTCCAAATTGACTCCCAATCTCTGCCAGATGTATTTAGAAAGTTATGAGAAAGGGCTGTTACCAGAAGAGATCAGGTTAGCCGCGATTGTGGTAATACACAAACAGGGCAAGCCAACCAGTGACTGTAAGGCATACAGACCTATCTCTCTTCTTACGGCGGAAGCCAAGATACTAGCAAAATTACTGGCCAATAGACTCATCCCTCTGATTACCGGGCTGATACACCCGGACCAGTCAGGCTTTATGCCTGGCCGGAACACCGCCTTGAATCTACAGCGCCTGCACAAGATGCTGAGTAGGCAACATGCGATAAGGGAAGATGTGGCCCTGTTGTCCCTGGATGCCAAAATGGCCTTCAACACAATTGAATGGAATTATATGTTTGCGGTCCTGGAAAGAATGGGCTTCGGGCCCAATTTCATAAAATGGATCAAGTTACTGTACACCAGCCTGACTGCCCAAGTAGTAGTGAACCGGCACACATCTAGACAGTTTCAGCTGGGTAGGGGAACTCGTCAAGGGTGTCCCCTGTCGCCCCAAATATTCGCCTTAGTACTAGAACCTCTGGCGATCTGGGTGAGAGGTGACCCTCTGATCCGGGGACTCAAATGGACTGAGAATCATTAAGATAGAATTTTGCTCTATGCGGATGATATACTGTTATATATGGCCTCTCCAACTCCTACCCTTCATCGTATCCTTCATATTTTTCGCATATTTGGCAATCACTCAGGGCACACAATAAGTTGGTCTAATTCGCAACTATGCCCACTGCATGGCCCGCAGCCGCGCATCCCAAGGGAGTATGAAATCCTGTAGCACCAGAGGGCTTCCGCTACTTAGGAATCTATATAATGTCGGATCCAACCCGCTTCTATGAAACAAACCTGCAAGGGCCCTTGACGCGCTTTCGCACTGACGTAAAACATTGGCGTTCCCTTCCGCCGACTCTCCTGGGACGCGCAGCCCTTTTCAAAATGTTGGCGCTGCCTCGCTTTCTCTATGTTTTCCAAAACACTCCCTACAAGGTCCCCGACTCCTACTTTTCCAGCTTTGATAGCACCGTGCGCACCCTGCTGTGGGATGGACGGGCACCGCGTATAGCGATGCAGAAATTATCGGCGGGATGGTATGACGGGGGAATTGCATTAGCTGACCTTAGGTCATACTACTGGGCATCTCAACTTGTGGTGATCAACCGCTGGGCTCACGGTGATCGGGGGGACCAGAGTTTCCGCACAGACTGGTGACTCATGGGACAAGGTGGGTACCACAAAGCATTATGCATGAACCCCATAAAATTGGGCCTTACCGGACCGATGGAACGTACAATTGAAATCTGGCATGCGGTCAATAAAAAATTGGGCTGGCACAACAAAATTACACGTGCGACTCCTCTCTGGGAGCCCGAGCAGTTGGGCCGTCTGAGTGCTTGCCACGGGTTCGATAAGTGGGACCTGATTGGTATATCAACGATGGGGGACATGTGGAATTCCAAAGTGCTGGCCACATTTGCAGATCTGCAGAAAGAATATGACCTTGCACATACCGAAACATTTAGATATCTACAGATCAACCATGCGCTTAAAACATCAATACCGGGGGGTGGTCCACTACCTGAGGCTTCCCCACTAGAAGACAGGTTGATACTCGACCCCATGATCAAAAAGGCCATATCCCTAACATATAAAAAATTGATTAACAACCGCCCGGATCTTTTAACGCGCTTTCGGCAGCACTGGGAGGTGGATCTGGGTGCGCTAGAGGAAGATGATTGGCGAGACGCTCTGGCCTCCCCCAGGGAGTAGCCATTCCCATCAGACTGCAGCTTGTCCAACTCAAAATTCTGCACCGTGTTTATCTTGCCGCGGGAGTTTTGGTCAAGATGGGCAGGAGGGTTCATCCTTATTGCCTCAGACAGTGTTACCAGGAGGGAACTTTCTTTCACATTATCTGGGAGTGTCCAGTCGCCCAAATATACTGGAAAGTAGTTGCAGACTAAATGGAGAGAGCAGGGGGGGAAAAAATTGACGGCTACCCCGAAACTATGCCTACTAAATGTATGGGAAGCCACGGACCTTACCCAGACCGAGAAATCATGGGTTTCATTGGGATGGGCCCTTGCAAAGCGAAATATCGCACAAAAATGGGGTGTGGGTGAAATGCCAACTATCAGAGACTGGGTTGCAGACATGGATAGAGCCATGATTGCAGAGAAGGATGTTTTCAAACATAGAGGATGCCCCAAGAAATGGGATCGTAAGTGGGCTGCATGGAATATACACAGGGGTGAAATATGCCTGTCTCCAACTGTGGAGCTACGACGCAGTGAAGTAAGATTGCATGGCCCATTAAATATAGAGGGGGAGATACTGGAATAAAGAACCATTTTGGGAACAATATATTGAGAATAATCTATATATATATTGTATCTGATTGTATGTTATTGATGATCTGCATTGCTGTGCTCCTTGTTATGCTGCCTAATAAAAAGTTGTTTTTTTAAAACACAAATGCCAGTCTGCAATGTCTCAGTGTGTACTCATCTACATAAGTAAACAATAAATCGTAAATTGTCCTGTTTACCAAAGTCTTTGACTTTATCAATATGGGCTTAGTCGAGATGATGTTCTCGATCTCAATCATACTGGTGGCCCTTTAATGTCCCTTACTCTGTGGCACCATAGTGACACTGAATTACCTAAACTTGATATGGGTCAATATCTCAGATGACAAGGTTGCTGTGTTTGGTCAAGAAACACTGTAAAGGCATTCGTCATGACCAGGCACGTCTTCCAAAAAACAGGGAAAATTCATGAATCTTATACCACGGATATGAGCTAATCCTCTGAAATGTGTGAGATTTTGTCAGTACTTTACATCCACATGATACTGTTATTGAATTCTAAAAGAATAAAACACATACAGGGAATTGAATCCACAGCACCTTTTTAATTTAGAACGTTCTGCCCTCAGTTGGTGGAATGTTCTAATAGCCTTATAGCCCTTCTGCCTCACCCTCGTTTTAGGCCCTCTCCTGAGGCTTGGGCCTATAACTCGTGTTCAGGGCCACTAACCGCTGGTATAGCCCTCGGCAGCGGGCTATAAGGCTATAGTCTCTGTTTTTTTCCCAGTGCAGAAAAACGTAAAGGGTATTTATGCATCACTGACACATATTAGATTTAGTCACAGTTTTCGGCACTACAGGCGACCCTCAAGTCAACATAATTAATGTAGAGGAGATGTGAGCACACTGGCTATAAACAACGACTCTCAATTAAGAGATGCTTGGCGAGTGTTTGCCTTCTTAGGGGGCTGTCCTGAGAAAATACCTCTATTGGGAAGTGTTGGAACTTTTGTGGAGTTGTCATGAAGAGTCATCTATTAAGGAGCCAGAGCACATGATACAATTTGACAAGGTATGGGATCAGACATCATCTTTTCTTTTGAAACAAAACTAGGTGAGGTTGTACGGCTAGGTCAGAATCGAAGGCAAGCCGAGACGATTAGATACAATATGCCTTTCACTTTCAGACAGCAAAGCGAGCCTTCTCAAAGTTCTATAGAAAGAGCTATTCTTCGGAGCCTTTAGGATCAGCAAAATAAGGCGGACCGGTGTCTGCTAAGCCCAGGAAAACAAGACATACAAGCAGTGCTGTGAGGGGGTCTTCACTGACGCTGTATGTTACCTACCTTGAACTCAGGTCCAGAGTTCACAGCTTCTACTAGTAAATGCAGCCTTAAGGTGAAGGATAGCTGCAAGCAAAGTACGACTGGAGTCAAACGGAGCGAGCAATTGAAATGAATATTGCAGAATCAGAAGAAAGAAATATCAGGGAAGGAAAAATAACAGGAATTATTTAGAATCGATGCCACTAGTGTGGAAGTGGGAGCTGATGTCTGAACTTTGCAGGGTGAGGCAACAGGCCGGGGGAAGTAAAAGCCCCGCCATTGCATTCAGATGGATAGAATTGTCTTGTGAGCTTTTCAAAATTCACACCAAGTAGAGGAAAGATGTTGAGAGCGTAATACAAGTGTTCGAGAAATCAAACTGTATTACAGCAGAGATGAGAGAATAAATACAACATGCAGTATTGTAATAAGAATTGGTGATGAAAGTAGATCGAACTATATGATGGGTAGGAAAAGGAAATGTGCAGTAGGAAGCTCACTGTGGCACAGTTTTTTCAAGAGAAACATTTTTTGACACCCCATGTATGCAACTATAACGCTGGGAAAAAGTATCAGGCCTTCTGGGCAAAAAGCTGATTAACTGAATTAAAGGGTGATGATGGTGGAATATTACCGCATAGGCACGCTTAATAATGCAGCACTTGATACATTTGATGATAGCTATGGATAAATAAAAACGAAAAACCATCGAAGAAAAAACCCTAGGGACAAAAGTGGATCATGGAGGGCTGGATGAGTGTGGACATCGTCCTGCATCTGAGTTCGAGCAGACGTGAATTTCATGTCACTGCATACAACACTGTGCAACCATTTGGTAGCAGACATGAAACCCTTATTCTGGTCGCTATGCCACGTGAAGATCGCAGACTGTAGACACTGGACTACTGATGCACCAAACAAGGTTGTGAATACTGAGGTCCACCACCAAATGCTTAACAGACTCTATGGGGTAGAAACCGCCCTTGACTGCAAAGATGTCTTTTCCGTTGTCTAAAAACGAAAGCAGAATTGTGAGGAACAAAACCTACAGTTAGTTATTGGCAGAGATCGCAAATTAGCCTGAGCTAGAAAAAGACGTGAATCCTGATATTTTTCAGAGAAAACACCACAGATCGAGGGGGTAGACGGCCACCACTGATTAATTGTAGTTTTCAGTCGCCTTGACACATGAAGCATCCATATCATCTCATTCAGTTTGAATTTAAGCTAATTTGTCACAATCGACATGGCTACTTCGGCCAGAGAGATGTATTAGTGAATCAAAGGCTGTCCTATCAATAATTTAAACTGAGACTCAGAGTTGGGTGCTACCAGCAAAGTGATGGTACCAGAGATCATGTCTCGGGGAGAAAGCACCCTTTTTTCTACCTTCTTTGTTGAACAAAAGGGGCAACAGCTTGTGAGATAGCATCACCATGTATGAATCAAAAGAAGTAATCACCGCAAGGTCTCGTGGTAAACTACAAGGAAATTGAATATATGGCAAGGATTTCTGCTACTATAATAGAACTGTAGATGTCCGACAAGATTTGCTGCTTATATGTGTCATTACAGCAACAAGAATGCCTTTCAGAGGCATGAAAGAGGGTGTATATTTCGAGCTTATATGAAGTATGGAAGCCACCAATGTAAGCAACCATATCTTCCATGGAAGGATAGCTTGAGGACAGGCTACATACATAGTTTTGCAGCTTTAGCATCCGACAGGCAGAGCAGTGATCTACTGCGAGGAGGGCACCGAAGTCTGGAGTGGCACAGAGTGGGATCCATAACTGAAGGATGGGTAAGAGCACTAGTGATGGAGAAGAGAGGCAGCTTTGCCATTGAGGAGGCAAAATAAGAGTCTTTAAGAAGGCACAGAAGGGCATTCATATTTTGGTACACAACAGACACATAAAAGCAAGGAGTAGACAGCAGTGGTCCGTGCAGGTAACAGCGGTGAGGCGGTGGGGCTGCATTGGGGGGGATTTCGAGGGACGATGCTTACGGAAAATTAATTATTTATTTAATTTTCCCTCAGCATCATCCCTCGAAATCCCCCCCAACGCGGCCCCACCGCCTCACCGCTGTTACCTGCACGGACCGCGGCTGGGAGTAGACATCACTCACTTGTGCCACACACCACAAAAAGCGAAGTCTTGGAAAGACTGTCAATTCTGGATACCAGATAAGAAACTCACGGTGGATCATAGACAGATGGTATATTTATGACTAGAGGTGGTAAGGCATATATGCAAAATAACCGTAACGCCTCTTTAGTCTGAAAAGCAGTCTCTTCTCATGTATCCACAATTTCATGTGAAGGTGGAACGCTGCACTATGGTGACAATGCAGGTCTAAAAGGTGTAGATCCCACATGGCCAAGAATTCTAATCAGTGCTTAATTGGAGGCAGTGGTTGCCGGTGGGGGCAATTGGCACTCATTTTTGGGACCAGCACATATTTTCCTCATCAGTCATTTCCTGAGAGCAAGAGAGGTAAAAACACACAAACTGGAAAGAAGCAGGAAGAGAAAGACAGAAAAACTGTCACCAAAGAAGAAAGAAGAAACTTGCAAGAGTGAAATAGAGGTGCAGGCAGAGTCTGACAATGGATTAAAGAGAAGCAGCCTTGGCATTCGGTGGGCTCAAATATAATAGCGCAGGCCGGGATTTGGGCACCGGGACTCGTTATTTTACAAATTAAGCACTGCTTCTAATGGAATCTTGTCTAAAAGAAATGGGTACTTTTCTTTACAACAAATGTTAGTATCTCTATGCCCCACTTTCTCGGTACAGTGACTCGAAAGTCGAGAAAATATTCACTTTCAAGCGATCTGCTCTACTCTATAGATTTTTTCAGTAATTTAAAGATGAAGGTATAGTGACAACTATTGATTTGCATTATTTCCCTTCACTTTCATTTGCTACAGATCTCCGGGGTCTAAGAAGTACTCTAATAATGCATGCATTTTACGGCCGGACCCTGCGTAATTTAATTATGTGCTATCCATGTCCTCAGGGTACCCCTTGTCTCCAACCTCTTTCCCTCTTCTATCCACATCATTGACATCCCGCATGAAGTCAGCTCCAGAGATGCGCTAAATCCTAATTGATTTCCACTGTGGAGGCCATTTTGCGACAGAGATGCTCAGCAAGAATTGAGGTACGAGGCACGAATGGTTCACGCAGGACCAGTTCAATATTAAATTCAAAAGAGCGACGCATTTGTTTTTCAGTGAATTAATTCTGCTCTCATCGCTCTGGACCGCAAACAAATGTCGAGTATACTTTTAGGAGACTGAAAGCTGTCTAATTAATTTTGCCCGCCGTCTCTGATATTCAAGTTTTTCAAGTGCTTATTACAGCACACTTTGTGCATTAGAGCACTTGTTTAAAAAAAAAAAAAAAAACGCAAAGAACTAAAATGGTTGGGAGTACACAGTCACAAAACGAACACTGTAAAGAATATAAAACATTACGTGTGGTGAAAATAGGAAAGAGAATGTGGATTAAAAGAATTACAGTGCGTTTCTTTAATAAATCCAAGGGCAATACCGCTTACAAATAAAAAATGAAAAAATACTAGAAGTGAAATGCATGAATTTTAAAGAATTACATGCAATTTTATAAGTAGTCTCCATGCGAACATGACGGGCACCATCCAATGAATGTGAGCCTGTGCAGTAATCGGTTGCACCCCTCATTTCCCCAGTGCTTAATTTGTAAAAAACACAAGTGCCATGGCCCTTGTCAGGAGGACACTGCAGCTTGCACCACCCATTGCCCCTGCCAGTGCTGCCAATGACAGTACCAACACAACTACTTACCATCACACTTTAAAAGTGTGACAAGTCATACTATTCCAGGCCATCCAACGGCATAAATATGGCTTGTGTTGCAGGGAGTACTCACTGTTAACGTATATTGAATTCATAAACAGCTGTTGTGCGCATACCTAAATTAGGCAGACAGCGCCACCAAGTGGCATACTGTCATAAGTGCCGGTGCTGACAAGTGCTGGTACTGAGCACCGAAAACCAAGGCTCAAATTATGCACTGCATTCCCCATTTGTAGTTGCGTTTTTGTCAGTTCTACACCCAATCATGCGTTTGTGTACATTCCCTTAGCTGTGATTAGCGGATGTGCGTATTGCATTGCCATCAGTTGGCGCACATTTTATGAAGTTGCTCTTCACTGAGAATATAGCAAAACCTTTTAGCACAACTTCATAATTTCAGCACTAACTGATGAAAACTGTAAAATATGCATGTGCACTAATCGTAACAGAAGGAATATGATTACTAATGTAAATCAGTGAAACACAGCTGCACTTATGCAAAGGGAGGTGTCTGCACGGGCAGTGGAGGGTCATAATATGGCCAAAGTGGGGAAAAAAATGCGTTGGGGAGGGGGATCTAAGGAAAATGGACTCATTTTTCAGGATTCCAGAAAGTGATAGTGGATGGGGGAACAAAATGGGCATAAGTAGCTTTACGCATCAAAACGTGCCATCCAGAGAGTAAATGGTATGGGGGCATTTGAGCATGCATTGCAAAAAGAGTAACAATCACTTGTTTTATACAGTACTTTATACTGCAGTTTCCAAATACTATAAAAAAAGTTTTACAACTACCCAATTTAATGGCAATCATACCCTTCTCAGAAGGATGGAGCGCTTAGTTGGTGTTGCCAGAATTTAAAATCATGAAGTGCAGATCACTGCATGCTTCAGCGACCAGCTTTAAGCACAGTGAGTGGTCGTGATGGTTCAAGGGGCATCAAGGAGAATGTATAGAATTAGAGTTTTCTCCAGTACCTTAGTCCTTCTTAGGAACTCTGGCAGGTTCCCATTACCACAGCCAGCGTAGCGCTAAGCCTGCCGGTATTTATACCGAGCGCCCCGGATTCCGAGTTAACATTCGGATCCACGGAGGGCTACGAGTAGGTGCTGAACGGGCGCTGGTCTACATTTAAGTGAGTAAATAGGAGTCACTTTGGGGCAGTAGCACGGTCCAGCGGAGTGAGCGTTTTGTTGTACTCACTCCCAAAAAAAACCTTCCTCCTTCCCTTTCCCCCCCCCCCCTTTTTTCTAACTCCACAGGGCTTGAACAGATGTCAAGCGCCTCCCACTGGGACCCATGTTGCGAAGTTTAGTCTAACTTCCCGTAAGCCTTCGATTTTTCCATGTTTATTATTATTATTTATTTAGTTTTCTTGAGTGTTCTGTCGGACACCTGAGATTGCCTGTTTATATGCCATTATAATTGCACACAGGTGTTGTATTTACATCGACGCCCGTTAGTCATGTTCTACTGTTTTTAGATTTTTACGAAAGACTCTCCACACTATTGGAGATGAACGTGCTCGCATGAGTATCACGCTATTATTCATGAGTAAGCGATCAGGTGAATGAGTGCACCCGATTGGCACACTGTATGAATGTTAAGTCTTCTACGGTACTAGGTCTGCAGATGAGGGTTTTTGCAGTTTGTAAATAACTTGATGGAGAGCACAATGTGAACAACAATAGGCACTAAACAAAGGTGTTGACTAAACAAAAGGGTTGCCTATACAAAGAAGTTATGATTTATCTGCAGTAAACAGTTTATGTCTCTGTTTTTTGTCTGATTGTCTTTACAGATTTATAATGGCTTTCAGAAGTTCTGAAGGTCTGAACAAGTAAACCGTGAGTTTATTTGTTATACCCCCACAGGTTAGGGTGTGCCTTAGCGTGCACATACCGCCGTGGTGGGTTGGTCCTGACGAAGCTTCGCTATTCGCACCTTGAAGCAGAAACATGTTGACCATCTTTTTATACACTTCACACATTGGATGTGCTTGGACAAATTAGCCGGGCAGTGACCATCCAATACACTTGTTGTTTTTAACTGTTGCCTGGTTTTCCACCATTAAAATTTTTCTGGGAATAAACCGAGGCATCTTTTAATTCTCACTATCACTTACACCAATCACAGCAAACCAGCTCCGCTGTAATCAGGCGTCGTAGCACACCGGAGAGGCACTCGGCCTCTCTGGTGGGGACCCAATGATGAAGCATGTCACCAACTAGGTTGGTGAGTGAGGGTTCTTTTAAACACTAATGGTTTTCCTTGTGTTCTCTTTCTTGTTCTTTTTCGTTTCTTTTGAGTTCACTCTTTAGTTGTTGTTTGATATATACCTGGGGGATTAAGAGTGACTTCTTTGCCTTCCCTCGCTCTCCTGTTTAATTCTGATTAATTGTAGCTACACGAGTGCCTTCATTAATTGATGTTCGGAAACCACTGGAGTTAGGCCACTGGACTGGATATTTTGGACTTCTCTTTGAATTAGCTGGTTGACGTGCAGGTAAATTGTCTCCATAAGATTCTGGAATTTTGGCGCCTTAGAAGGAATCAGCATCATCTCTGTCACACAGCTCATTTAAGATGATAGGGTCTGGGCCAGCCTTATCTCCTCAAGCAGTTTCCCATTTTCTGTTCTCTATGCCTCACCCAAAGCGTTTCTGTTATACCTGCTGCTCAGCCAGTGTGAATGTGCTGTGGAATGTTGGTGTGCATGGTGATGTAATGGAATGTGAGCATGCCTGGATGTGGAGTGTCAGTTGGAGTATGGGCTGAGCAGCAGGAAGGTGCAGTGTGTTTGTCCACTTACTCTCATCTACCGTAGGTTGGATGCGTTTTTTTATTATTATTATTAGCTCACATCTTCATACAATCAAGCCTTTCCCGGTATCTTGGTGTGGCATTATAGTGTCCGTCATTGTCTTGCGCCATTTGAAAACGCCGCGAGGCATCTTCTTACCTCATTCTTCAGTCGCGTGGACTTCCTTCAGCTTAGCCTTTCCATTATGACGATCCTTCTCTGTCCTTGTACAGCTGCATGGCAATTTGTGGTGCACTCTTGCGCCTGGAGCCTTCCGGCGCAGTGTACGCTACATGCCGCCATCTTGTGGTTGGAGGGCGCCACAAGCACCGAGTATGTATTGCGCTTACGAAGCGCAGTTCCCTGATCCAGTGCCAGATGTTCCGGTCTTCCTCCGTGCGGGAACAGTTTTTTGGGACTGAGGAATCGGCGAATCTATGCCATTTCGTTGAGCATCTTATCATCTACCCCAGTTTCTGGTGAAACGCATGACATTCCACACTTAAGGATTCAATTTTGCGTTTTGTTCTGCCCTTGATGTCTGTGCCAGGCGTGATTTGGGAAATTATGGTTTTTACACACACTCTTGATGCGACGCAGAGGCCAACACTTTAAGAACTGCAAAACACCTTTTGGCTGTTGTGAGGGACTTCGGGTGAGGAGTCGCTCACCGGAGGGAAACACCCACCTCCTCTATGTGTTCTATGATCTGATGTTCAATGCCTTACTACTTGATGCTTTGAGTGAATAATCTGTTGTTTAACTTTTGTTTTCCGTTTTGCATTGATTCCTCCTCACTTGGTCTGTCTAGTGCTTTGTATGTTGTTTTTCTTCTTACTTGCTGGGACATTGTGCTGTGTTATTTCCATATACTAATGCAGTGTGTGGGTACTAGTTTCTGTACCTTGTGTGTTCACTGTATGGATGCAGTTGGGTGAATGGTGTTTGGAGTTTGTTATTTTTTTTTTCCACCCTACCTACGGGGTGAGGGTGAAGGGCAGGGTTTAAGCCAAATGATGTTTGTGAGGTCTTGTTTCTCCCTCACTGTGTTTAGGGTGATGGGTTGTGTTAGCCCTTTATGTTTCCTTGAAGAGTTTTTTTTATGCTTGGTGTGGAGCCTTGTTCCACACTCACCGCCTTTACTTCGGGTTTGGGTGAATGGCTGAGTTGAAGCCAAATTGTTGATGAGTGAGTGTTTTTGCTAGTGATTGCTGTTTTCTCTTACTACTTGATTGGCTGTAGAGTTGTGCACTTTTACATGTTCCGTGTGGAGCGTCTTTCCACACTTACCACCCTAACTTTGAGTTTGGGCATAGGGCAATTTTCACGCCATATGTTTCGTGTGGAGTCGTGTTCCACACGTACCACCCTTACTACGGGTAAGGGTGGAGGGCAGCTTTTATGCCGTTTGTTTGGTGGAATGATTTTCCACATCTTCTAAGTTGTTTTTTTTCATTGCTCTTGTTTGTATGGTTTTCTACCGCGCCTCGCAGTTGGTATCCTCCGTACCACTTTCTTGTTGGCCTGGCCAGACACCTTGTTTTTGGTATCTGGGTTTGGTTTGTGTTTTATGGTGTGGTAGTGTGTTTGCGTTTTCTTAGTTTGGTTAGAAAGGGAGATGATGTGTGTATATTCCTTCTATTATCTTTATGGTTTTCTTTACATGTATTATTTTATCAATAGTTGTACACTTGCATGAAATGTCTCCATCTATTATCTTCATGCTCTCGCATCAACACTTTGCTACAATGATTATTTGCTTGCATTTGTTCTGATGTATTCGTGTTGCATGTAATAGTTTTATTGTCATCCTTTGCATGCACTATTTTTAATGTTATTCTTTCTAGGGCTTCTTTGTCATTTGTATAAAGAGAAGGAGATGTGTTATACCTGCTGCTCAGCCAGTGTGAATGTGCTGTGGAATGTTGGTGTGCATGGTGATGTAATGGAATGTGAGCATGCCTGGATGTGGAGTGTCAGTTGGAGTATGGGCTGAGCAGCAGGAAGGCTGCTCCTGGTGGGGCTCTACTTTACATCATAACAACTTATCCTGAATAAACCTACTTAATACTGACATGGACTACGAAGCATCCTTCTTCATTACCACAGTTTCAGTACTTGGAAGGTGGTCTGGTTTGGTTGATCAGGGTTGCCAGACCAGCTGTTCATTTGCAGGCCAATCCTTGATTTAAAAAAAGTGGAGTATGCTTCATAAGGCTTGAGGAAATAAACATCTGTGGCTAGTTGACAGTTTTATGTATACAATATATTATTGGTCAGATGCCAGTATATTTGCTCCCAGTTTCTCCAGGGCCTCCTTGCATCGATCTCTTTTCTGCTTTGTAAAGGAAAGCATGGATAATAAATTCACTTTTTTTTCAAAAATGGAGGAAAAAAACAAGTGATGTTTTTGGAAGTCCAGAACTCGATGCGGTGCTTCACCTCCTTTTACCACTTTTTGCTGTCTGCTTTCTCTCCATGGCGACCTCTTTTCAGAGTATTAGTGCTGTAGTTGCTATCTCTTTCAGCAAGAACAACCATTTCCCGAGTGGCTCCTGGAAAGAGTCCAGTTAATATTGCAGGACTTTAATCCTGAGGTGTACATATTTTCCAGGACAGTCTTCTATCACGGCTTTGCCTAACTACGCTGGCTGATGTGGCTGGAACATGTGCAGGTTTAGTTTGTCTCTAATCTGTGCCTGGCTCCAGTCAGCATCGTTGATGTTTTCCACCGTCTCCTAGGATGGGATGCATGAAGACCAGAAAAGTCAGGGTCTAAGAATAAAGTATTTAAGGGTTGGAACAGTCAATTATGTGTCTAAAAGACACGCGAGTTTACCGTGTTTGATATCTTTGACTGCCAGAGCTCTCTGGTGGGATATGTTGGATCTATGACATGGCTCTGTATGTGGTCTACTGCTCACATGCCCCTAAGTATGCATGCTGTAAAAGAGCTGGGACTGCTTTAAGCTACACTGCTCTCCTTCCTCTTTTAACTAGCCACAACTGTATTGTATCTCTGTCATCTCTCCAGGAGGCAACAGAAAAATAAATCAAGTTAGATGATATGCAAAGACGACAGGTGGATGGAAAGACAAGCTTCTCATCTGTAACTCTAATGCAACTCTGTAAGCTGAACTTCAAGATATTCATATCAGTTAATGCTGTGTGCTCGAAAACAGAGCAAGAAGCTGAGGTTACTGCTCTGAGTAACTCTCACTGTGAGTGGGATGAGACACATGGGAAACAGGAGATATGGTCATCGCTCTGCTGGGCCCGTATACTAATTGCGTCCACGTGGGGTTCCCCCATAATATTTGCAGCTCGGGAAATGTGGCCTTCATCTTTCCAGCATGGGAATGCACCAACCAGAGTAAACCAGTCACCAGAAAGGCAGATCAAACCCCAAGCTAGGACATGGTCTCAGTCCTGCCTTCGCTGCCTATCCCATTTGCAGCACTCTAACAGGCAGGAGGCTGCAGTCAGCAAGCTACACGAAGCGTGTGTGTAAGATTGCTCCCATCCACTTCTACCACCTGCCCTAGCCAGATCCTCATCCTGCATCGTTTAGGTATGTGCTCTACATGTCCAAAGTGTTCCCTTTATTTTGCATCCCTCATCCCCTATCAATGATTGACAGCCACCTTAAAGTCTGAACTCCAGAGATGCACATAATCCTGGTTCTTTTCCATCGCGGAGACACACCGGAGGAATCGCTATCAATGGTGACCGTGCATGAATGCTATGTGCAGAATGTTAAATTCCGAATAGGGAGCACATTTAAATGTTAGCAAATTAATCTGGTTCACATCCCTCTGGTCCCTAAAAAAATAAATCACAGAAATTACTTTTGGACACTTGAAAGCAGCCTAGACTCTGCCTATTCAAGGAGAGCAGAGGGGGCAAAAAACAAACTCGCAAATAGATTCAGCTGATACTTGCCACCATACTCCTAGCCAGCCAGAAGGAAATAAACCTTCGAGTGGAATGCCGTCACCTCACAAACTTACAAAACACAGGGAGGAACACCAGTGGGACCTCATGAATATTCCACCGTGAGAGAAACTGGCCAAAGAAAGGAAACACAAGTGATAAAGCTGCTTTTTGAAACCATATAATACAGAAGTCCTCTACAGATGGAACTAGCCGTCTGGATTTTGTTTTCAGGCTCTGTATTGAAACCCACCCTGGTCTTTCGCTCTTCTCCTGTGGGGGCTAAGAGGCGTAAGCCAATTACGCTTGGCCGAGACATGCTTAATGAAGTGGGAAAAACTTCAAGCTTTAGAAAGGGTGAATATCTCAGAGCATCTTCAGGGGATGTTGTGGAGGAGAGAAAGGAGTCGAATAAAGGCAACGGTTAGCTGGGTGAAAGGTAGCGGATTCCTTTAATTATTGGGTCAATGAGACCTTTATCCGTGGAAAACGCCTGTTGAAAGCTGACCAAACACGCCCGGTGAGCCAAGCAAAGACAAAAGCTCTCGAAAAACACAAAGAAACTGGAAATCAAGCAAATGAGAGCGGATTCTTCCTCCCAAAGACTATTTAATTAGAAATCACGTGTAATTTATGGAGGAACGGCCCCATTCGGCAAACTGAAGTGTGGGGCCAATTCTGCATCTCTGCCAATTGATGTGCGGATTATACAGGCTCCGCAGATGGAGCCCTGCTTAGGTGAATGTCACACAAACACCCAGGATGCAAGCTTCTGTGGTGCTTGGCATTTCAGGTGAACAGCCTGCGTTCCACTGTAAATGAATGCCCCAGGTGTTTAATCAACATGGCGCGCTACTCCTTTGCTCCAGCCTGTTAGATCTCATCTGGTCTCCCTTTCTGTTTATGCGTTTCACAGGGCAGCATAAGACGCAAGAAGAAAAGCAAATCCCCTTTTCCTGGCATAGGACGCTAGTCTTGCGAGGATCCGGTTATCCTTTTGAAAAGAAATTCTGTACATGTTTTGTATACACTAAGCTGCTCAGAGCCAACCACTTATCTGAAAAAAAAACAATTTGTTCAAAAGTAGGGCTTTTTATGGACTTCTTTTTTGTAAATAGGGTTGAAAAAAATAACAGGGCTATAAACATACTACAATATACTTGTGTCTCATAGGGAAAAACGAAAGAGTGAGAACAAAGAACTGAAAATTACTCTAGATTAGTGTGCTTAATGACTCAATTTTACAGGGCACAAACGCTTTCATATAACAATTTAATGTATTCACAACAAATGAGCCAAATTGACCAATTAGAATGAGCTGTACAGAGAGCACTGGAACCTTGTGTTCCCGGTACCACGGAGTCCTCTGGCAACCCGGCTTTGGATGGCCAATCTTGGAAGTGCATAACGTTTAATCTCGCTTAGCATAGAGAAAAAGCACAGCCTTTATTAAACTGAACTCTGTGGCTCCTTGTTTTATTTTTAATAGAGTCTGCGAAACTTTGATCTGTGTCTGTTTGCACTCCATTAGTGAGTCCGTTTTTCTGTTTAAAGAAGGTTGGGTACGATTCACAAATTCTTTTTTTTCTTATATATGCTAGAGGAGACCAAGAAAATGATGCATTTTTGAGCAAGTGCTGGTTCCCGAAAAGAATATGCGCTTGCACAAAATGTGCAATGTATTTGTAATGTTATGCAGATTTGTAGAGCACACTGTTCACCCGGGATGGTATCCTGGCACTGAGCAGGTGTGAGCCTAACAAAACCTAGGGCCTAGTGTGACTATGGTGTATACACTGGTTGCATTTCATACATGCATTTGCACAGGTGCAAAATTTGCACTCATCAGCATGCCGAGTCTGGGGCAGGTGCAGATTTCAGCACCTCTTACTATATACTCTTAGCCTGGTGCACTCTGTTTTCCCTACTACAATCATGAATATTTGCACCGGTGCTGCAGAGGAAGTCACAATGCAGGCAGAAATGTCCCTGGCCTGAGTTGAAGCATCCCTGTGCTGCAGTTCATATAACGCATGAGCAGTAGACAGCCTAACTACATTCCTACCATTAACTCAAGGATAGAAGTATAAATGTTAGCATCAATATATGTAGTCATCTGAGCAGTGAACTTCCATGAGTAATGTGCGTAAGGGTGCAGGAATCTGCTGACATGAGCAGGCATCGTCTCCGTGGGCATGTGTCTCATTGGTGCAATGCTGCTTCGTAATACATGGAGCGCCGCTTTGTAATGCATGGAGTGCTGCTTTGTAATGCATGGAGTGCTGCTTCGTAATGCATGGAGTGCTTTTTTGTAATGCATGGCGTGCTGCTTCGTTATGCATAAAGTGCTGCTTCAAAATGCATGGAGTGCCGCTTTGCAATGCATGGAGTGCCGCTTCGAAATGCATGGAGTGCCGCTTCGTAATGCATGGAGTGCCGCTTCGTAATGCATGGAGTACCGCTTTGTAATGCTTGGAGTGCGGCTTTGTAATGCATGGAGTGTTGCTTCAAAATGTAAGGAGGGCCGCTTTGTAAAGCATAGAGTGCTGCTTCGTAATGCACGGAGCAGGGGCGGCTCCTCCACTATACACTAGGGCGGAGGAGCGTCGCCCCACTGCTTTCTCGCAGTGCGAGAAGTCAAAACATAAAATGGTAATAACTTTTAGTTATTACCATTTTATGTTTGGTTTGCGCATTGCGGGCGGGTGGGCGGGGGCTGCTCTGCTCTTTGAGCAGGGCAGGGGAGGAGTGGTGTGCCCACTCCTGAGTGCGCAAAGACTGTTTGGTCGGCCCTCTCGGGCTGCCCAAACCGGTCATGCGCACTGTGCCCTTCTCCATGCAGGCTGCATTGCAGCCTGCATGGAGAACATGCCCACCCCACTAGCCCCTTCCTGGGTGCCGTCCCAACCAATGATTGGCTTAGGGGAGGGAGCCTGGCTGCCTGCTTCCTGTTCCTGTCGGAGGCAGGAGAGCAGGAGCAGAGAAGACGCGGGATCCGGCGGAAAGGTAAGTTTAATTTTACTTCTTTTATTTTTTATTTCTCTGCCACACTCCCGCGACTCCCCCCCCATGACACCCCACCCCCGGCAACACATCGCGCCAGCCCCCCCACCCACCCACGAGCAATGCCGGCCGCTATTGGCATGGAGTCCCGCTTTGTAATGCATGGAGTGTCGCTTTGTAATGCATGCAGTGCCGCTTCGTAATGCATGGAGTGACGCTTCGTAATGCATGGAGTGCTGCTTTGTAATGCATGGAGTGCTGCTTTGTAATGCATGGAGTGCTGCTTTGTAATGCATGGAGTGCCGCATCGTAATGCATGGAGTACCGCTTTCTAATGCATGGAGTACCGCTTTGTAATGCTTGGAGTGCCGCTTTGTAATGCATGGAGTGCCGCTTCATAATGCATGGAGTGCCGCTTCATAATGCATGGAGTGCCGCTTCATAATGTATGGAGTGCCGCTTCGTAATGCATGGAGTGTTGCATTGTAATGCATGGAGTGCCGCTTCGTAATGCATGGAGTGCCGCTTCGTAATGCATGGAGTGCCACTTTGTAATGCACGGCAGGCCCGGCTGAAACTAAGTTCAGTGGATGCATTTGCTGTCCACTACTCTCCCTGCCTGCAGGATCTGATTGGGAATCAGGACCAGCGGGCACAGGTGCAATAAGTCTTTTGCACCTCGGACATATGTGACCACTGTTTTGTCCATAAGGCCCACAGCCAATATTGTGTGTGTGAGCCTATATAGGAGATTATCCTACACAATTTCACTGAGCTTTAGGCTCACCCACCACCCTGTGAAAGTGTGCTTTTGCCTGCTCGTTGAAGGACAGTCCGCGGACCCCACGAAGTTGGAAGTTCTCAGTCTCATCCCAATGAATTGGATGGCTCCAGCTGACTGTCAGACTGTGTCGAAGAACACAACCACCTCAGTTCTGGAGGTCTCATTTCCCTTCCAGGAGTACAGTTCATGATTCCACTTCCTAGATGGAGCCCCTAGACGCTCAGTGAATCCGTCTCTGTCCAGTCTCACAGTCTTCTGCAGGACGGCCAAATGCAGACACCCCTGCATGCCTTGCATTGGTGTATATTTTGTGATGAGAACATGTGGCATTTTTGATGTGTGTGGAGGGGAGAGGTGGTACAGAAACCCACACTAGGGTGCCTAGTATTGAGTGTGTGCAATGGTTGGACCCTGTCAAGGTCTACTCATGACCTACAGCCGGGGAAGTCCTTTAAACCACTCCAAAACTTCCTGGGGCTCAGGCCCGATGTGATGGGACATAGCATTTCTAGCATTTGTGACACTGGATATCATGTTTGTTAACATGACACTATTTCGATTTGCACCCAATAATCAGAGTGGGTGAATGCATGTACTGCATATATTTATTCAACTTGAAGACCACTAGTTTTCCATTTCATTTAATATTTTCCTATAGTGCCTCTGCACCTAGAAGGCATTAGTACATTTTACACAGAACACTAGAGAGTGCATCTTCAGCTGCAGAATCAGTTTAGGGTTCTTCTTTCAAGTGTCCTTCTTAGGCTGTTCCTCCAGACACAGCTTTTGCACAAAGTTATGCTTCTCAAAGCAGGAAGCCCAAGGGCTTGCTCCAAGAAGGAGCACCCCACAAAATGGGCACAATGAAGCATGACATCACTGCACCTCACCTTGAACAGGAACTACAGACCGTCCCTCACCTCTACCATCCACCAAATGCCACAGCTGAGGAAGAATTAATCTGCAGCCCTTTGCTTAGAAAGTCTCTGCAAAATTTCTAAAGATAGACCTGTCTCCACCACTCACTGCAATGTCCGAATCTTTTTTTGGGGGAGTTTTATCTAAAGCGAACTAGACTCAAAGGTATCAGAGCGCTTTACATGAGCACCAGTTGCGTTACAGACGGACACATTCTTTTTTTTGTTAGGCACAAGAAGATTAAGTGATTTGCCCAGAATCACAGGATGATGAGTGCCCCTGCAGAGACTCGAACCCGGTTCCCTGCCCCTTTCCACCCACAGGAATGAAGGCAGTATATTTCAATTGTCAGGGAAGGCTCTCCTCTCCCGTATACTGTGCCATGCTAAACCATGGGGTATCCAAACGGATCCACTTTTCTTTTGTAATTATTATGGTCAGAAAACTGTATATTCTCTCAGGGTGCTATGAACCCAAGGTACTGCTTCCTTCAAGTGCTGCCTAAATCTCTTGCTATTTCCCAATATATTCATCCAACACTTCCAACCCCTGAGATGTTGAGCTGTGCTTGCTGAAGCGGTGGTCTAGTGGTAGTTGAACAGTGGACAGATTGCTCATCAAAAGTACCTACTACAGCACTATATACTAAGCAAATAGTAATTATTTCCACAATGTTGCATCCTCGGATTGCATGCTGTCTCAAAATGCTTCCTCTATATTCCTAAAACTCTGCATGAAAACTGACCTTGACTTAGAACTTCTTAACATGGCCTTTCATTTTTTCCTTCAAATGATACTTTCCATCCCCGCATGCTTGTTTCATCGGAAGAGAGCCTCATCTGTCTGGAACTTACTTACCGTTTACTAATGGTCACACCTAACTCCGAACAATTTAATCTACCACAAATAAAAGTAAGGAAATGAATGGAATGGCATCCTTGGGTGCACAAGATGAATCCAAATAACCAACAATAAACACTGGACTAATCACGATTTCCTGGAAGAGTGTGCTGACAGGTGTAAGGCACTTCAACACCTCGTCATGGGCAGTAGGCGCTATATAATTGTAATTACAATACTGACCAGAGGGGATTTTCTCATTTGCACTATGAACACTGCCATGGACACGAGTTAAAGCCCCTGTGAGAATGCACAAGTTCTTTTACTGTGCCTCTAATATTAGTGAAAGGGTATAATACCAACAGTGGAAATGGCAGGTTTCAGCTAAAAATCCATTATTATTGGGACCAGGCTGTTTCTAAAAACTGGCACCTGGTGCCTAGCTAGAGGCACATGTGCCATCAGTGAGTACCATGGTGCCAGGTAACATGACCAATCAATTAGACATCCAAGGCACAATTAATGATGCAGAAAATTAAACAAGCATTGAAAGGTAAAGACAGTTTCTGATTCCACACAATTTTATGTGTTGCGTTAATGGGCTTACGCAGTCAAACACTGCATTCTCAAATGAGGTTTACATATGTTGCATGCACAAATGTGGTTAATCACATTAAAGGCCTGGACTACTAGCTTTACCTATGTTTAGGAAAAATCTGCTCCCCCCAGCGGCGTGAGCTTCCTTGGGCCCTCTCCCCATTCACCACTTAACCATCCAGATAATGGGCACCAAGACCTTCTTTGGTGTGAGTTTATTATATTTAAAAGCTGGCACATACATTTTTCATGAAAGCATTGGTCGTTATTATGTTCCAGACAGGAGGACATCTTGTATGTCAATCAATTCACTTAATAACAGGTCATACAGTGAACATCAATTCCTTTCCGTTGTATAACTTTGTATGACATTATATGTCATAGATCATCATGCAGTCAGAACAACTCTTTTTAATGGTTGACCATAAATCATCATCATGAATAATGTTGTGACAGCTCTTTCTGCTGCTTACTTAGTACAGTGGGTCGAGGTTTCTCCTGCTACCGATATCTGGCTTTCGTAGCCTTGTGACCGTGCCTGGAAGTGCCATGTCCGCCCTGCGCTGACCATTCCTTAGCCTTTTGTTTGCTCTCCATTTTCCCTGCCGAGAGGCATCCCACGGACCCTGTTCGCGCAATTGTTCTTTATGTCCTCGTGTGATGTAATTTAATTTCAATCAATGTAGCACCCCCCCTTCCTTCTCCTTGCGGCTGCAGCACTCACGTTCATTTGGTGCGGGTGGGTGGTAAGACGGTTGCAGCCAACAATTGTGGGACCTTTTGGCCCTTTTTTGGAAGCAGGATGGCCCCGCCTCTTGTCTCTCATTGGGCTATTCAATCGACGCCAGCTTATTGGCGCACAATTTTTCCCCTTTCTTTTAGCTTCTGGCTGCTCGTCCCTTTGTTGCCGCCTGCAGGGGCGAACTTCCTTCTGGCACTCTCGCCATTCACCACTTAACCATCCACATAATGGACACCAAGACCTTCTTTGGTGTGAAAATGGCCGCAGTTTATTATGTTTACAAGCCGGTACATACATTTTTCACGAAAGTATTGTCATTATTATGTTCCAGACATGCAGATATCTTGTATGTCAATCAATTCACTTCTTTACTGGTCATACAGTGAACATCCATCGTTTCCGTTGTACGTCATTACATGTCATAAATCATCATACAGTCAGAACAACTATTTTTAATGCTTGACCATAAATCCCTTTCATCACCATGAGTCCTGTTGTGACAGCTCTTTCTGCCGTTTACTTAGTACAGTGGGTCAAGGATTCGAAGCTTCCCTGGCTACCAATGTCTAGCGTTCGCAGCCCTGTGGCTGTGTCTGGGCTGCAAATGCTGTGTCCACACTGCACTGACCATTTCTTAGTCTTTTGTTTGCCCTCCAGTGTCCCTGCCGTGAGGAATCCCAAGTACTCTGTTTGGGCAAATGTTCTTCAAGACCATGTGTGATGTCATTTATTTTCAATCATTGTAGCTCCCTCCGCCCTTTCTATTGCCCCCACAATGTTCAGTAGGAACATGTCCATCCTGACTTTGAACAAGTGAACCTTGTTGTCTGCATAGTAAGCTGGCATTTTTAGTTAAATGAGGTCATGCCTGACAAACTCCCAGCCCATGCCCTTACAAAATGTACTCATTGCAATGTTCCGCTTTCTCCTAGACCTTTCCACTGCACCGTGACTCAATGTCCCTCGTCATTCGTATCTCGTTATCAGTTCTGACCATAGTATATCTGCAGAGCAGAGCAGTCAGGAGACAGATGTCAGATCTGCTTTCATCACTTCTAATAGAGTCTTGTACTGTAGCTCTGTGAGGTCATTGGCGCCCAGATGTACCACTATGGTGTTCAGGCCTCCGAGCGGTTGCTGCGCATCTCGCACTTTCGGCAGCAGCTAGTTCCACTTCATACCAGGCTTGCCTAACACCACCACTTTGGTGTTGCACAGCCATGTGCCTCCGTACAGTTTCCGTGGGCTAGCCCACCACTGCACACTTGTGATATATGAGTGACCTAGTATCCATACCATCCGTCTCCCTGCTCCAGTCTCTGTGGTGAGACATTAGCCTTATGTTAGTTCTTGACAGGCCTGATGAGGGCTTTAAAAGCACTGGACTTCCATCTCCCGAGCCGTTGGATACCCTCCGCCCCCAAGCCGTGTTCAGCAGCGGTTGTGGCTGTCCCGATTCAGAAGGAATGAGACCCGAAGAGTGCCGGCGTTAGGCCTGCCTGTGCCAATGACCCACGCAATACAGAGATGAATTGGAATCTGCTGATATATGATCCATTGCCATGTATGAACAGGGGGGCCAACCTTGTGGTCTGTCTTGCAGGTATCTCGTGAGGCAATACTCTTTGGAAGTGAGGCAATCCAAGAGCGTGAATCTGCCCTTTCTTTTCTGATCGTTTTTTAACCGCTTCAGGAGCAACAATATGTGGTTGTCCCCCATGTACATGTCCTGCAGCTGGAGACACGTATTCCCAGGGTCAGTGTTGGAGGGGGCCTTGAGCTCAGTAATTCTGGAGGCCCCAAAGAATGCTAGTGAGAATGCTGCCTTGAATAGGTATGTCTCCCTGACAGACGAGCGAGCACATGCTGGGTAGCGAGTGCAATATTGCCTTTAATCTATTGAAGTCAATGGGCTGCCTGCTGTCCATATTTTTTGGCTGTAGGTGGCCCCATCCCTGCATGGCGGTGCAGCAGGAAGTTGAGCTAGTCGGGTCCACCCCTTTACAGTTTTGAGTAATATGCCACTGTGCTTAGGTGAGACTGGATCCATGCTTTGA
Source organism: Calotriton arnoldi (assembly GCA_963921515.1). NCBI lineage: Eukaryota > Metazoa > Chordata > Amphibia > Caudata > Salamandridae > Calotriton > Calotriton arnoldi. The sequence continues at coordinate 843,065 of CAWUFW010000954.1, forward strand.
ACTCGCCGCGGGTGAATGTCCAGTGTATGAATTCTTGTTACAAGCTTTTTGTACTCGCTCCCCTGTCACCTTCTGAAAGCGATCCCAACACTTACGATAAGGTTTTCGGTGCCAGTGCCTTGTCAATGAGTACTGTTTGGTCTGCTCCACTATGTCCCACAAGTCGGCCGGCAGTGGTGTCATCTGTTCCTCTGCCCATGGTGCCAACTGGTGGAAACCATACCCACTGGAAACGAGAGAGAGCTTCAGTGATGGAATTACCACATCCCGAGACATGTCTAGCCTTTATCGCTGTATTCGCATTCAGCTGGCAGCCCACCAGGTGCTGAAGCAGTCCCAACACTTTAGGACAGTGTGCTGCCCCTAGGAGTATTGCTGGAATTACTGCATGGTTGTCTGACCACAGTGTCACCTGCTTGTTGACCTGTCTCCTGTGCCATAGTGAGAACACCACAACGATGGGAAATAGGTCTAGCAGGGCTACATTTCTTGTCCAGCCTACCTCATGCCACCTCTCTGTCCATTGTGCTGTGCACAAGGCTGACCCCAGGATGGCACCAAAACTATCACTCCCTGCTGCATCTGTGTACAGGGCACCTATGTTTCAGCCAGACTAGCGTTCCATTTAAATCATTTAGGAAATTCTGCCACTGAGCCTGATCTCGCTTGACCCCCCGACCTGTCCCTATGGTGCTTCTGGGAGAGGCCTTTTGTCAGCCAAGCCAAATGCTTGACAAATGTGCGCCCTGCAGGGATGACCCTAACGGCAATGTTGAGTTTACCCAATGGCTGCTGCACATCCCTTAGGGTCGCCTTTTTCATTGTTAGCAGGCCTTCGATGACCTGTTTCAATTTTGACACCTTTTGGGCTGACAGTCTGCATACTCCATCTACTGAGTCCAACTCTATCCTTAGGAATGTCAATCGTGTGGTGGGGCCCTCTGTCTTCTTGTGTGCCAATGGTACACCAAGCTGGCCTGTTATGGATATGAAGTGATCCAACAGGAAGATGCATTGCTTAGAGTCAGGTTTTCTCTTGAACAACAAGTTGTCCAGGTAGTGCAATATCCCCCCCCTTAGGGCATCTGTCCCCTAGTGCCCATTCTAGGAAGGCGCTAAAGGCCTCAAAGTATGCACAGGATATAGCGCAGCCCATGGGTAGGCATTTATTATAGTAAAAGGTGCCATCTAGATGGAAACCTACCAAATGGTGACTGTCAGGGTGCACCCAGAGAAGTTGGAGGTCTGACACCACATCAGCTTTTGCCATCAAGGCTCCCTTACCCGCTGCCTTGAAGTACACTGTTGAAACCGATGACTGCATACTGACAGCGCTTTCTGTCATATGTTGTGTCCTCATAACACTATAAACATGCGTCACTATTCCCCAGTCGAGTTCAAATGACTGACTTGATTGCTACACACACAGAAGTCTGAAGTGATTGCACTAACAGACTTCGCTTTCCCATTTGAACAAAGCATTTCCCACAGATAGGTTTAACTTGCATTTTTTGTCATTAAAGTTTTGTGCATTGCATGTTATAATATACCGTTACTTGCATGTGAAAGGCAACAAATCACTTATAGAATATTGTTCTTTTCAGCTACATGTGTGACCCTGCTAACATACTCATTGTGCCCAGGATCGTTTGCTATATTTCTTTGGTACTTTCATCACTGCTCCGTGAACTGCTAATGAAGATAGACTTGTATTTTATCTGTGCAGCATATCCCAGCGAGTTACCAAGTTATGCTACACAGATAGGAAGAAACATCCCGAGCCCTTTTGACAAAAGGGAGGAGGAGTGGAGAATTCTCATCTCGCCTATCAGGCCGAACACATGCCTGCAGGAAGAACTGAACCATGCTATGAAGGCAAGCAGGCAGACAAATATGGAAAGGCCAGTCCTTAACGAATTGTGGCCATTGCTCGTGACACACTGCTCTTGAAATGAGTGAAAACGAAACTGCTCTTGGCAAAAAGGTGAGCAGCACAGACCACATACTTGCTGTCTTGTAATGTATGAAAAAGGCTGCTTTATTGAAAACAGGTGCACATCACAAAATTATCCTAGGCCTTAGCCTTACAAAACTAAATCACACTATACAACAAACCACCTATGCCACTACCACCCTAATAATCCCCTTTACATTTTCATCTTGCAACTTTGTAACTCCTATCCTGCTATTGAACTGTTGACGGTTACTCCCTTAACAATTTAATCTACATCTATTAACATCTAACTATCCAAGTATCCCAAATCTTAACTTTTCATTTCTTACTCCTCCAGTTATAACTTTGCCACCCCCCATTTGTCCTGATTCACCTATGTTCACAACAATAATCTTAATCTAGAAACATGGCAAGTTAAACTGCCAACCGTCACTCAGAAAGGCAACGACTGTGACCACTCCAGGAGTCCCTGTTTTCTCACCTCACATTCAGTGTCTTCCCCAACACCTGCTATACTTGCATCAGGTAGAGCTCCATCCCATAGCGAGACAAGTGAACCACATCCCCTCTAAAGAATTCTGCGGCGTCATATTTTAATTCCGGTGCTCCACCAGGCAAAAACTCTCATCTCTACAGAAAACGTGCAAATCCCTATTAATCTTGCGCCTGGCCTTATCAGTGGCTGCGGGCTTTTTCGCCTCCCTCCACTGTATACTTTGGATAAACTCCATGGGCCAAAACTGCCCAACTACTGCCTCTTAATCTCTAAGAGATCCCTCTGTATCTCCTTCAACAAAGCCAATCCCTTACACACCACCATGTCATTTCCCCTCAAGTGGAGTATCAAAACATCCGGACATCTGTGCCTTCTCAACAACATATTCAAAGATTGCAACAGTTCGTGCCACCGCATACCACCTTTTCAGTGCCATGTAACTTTAAACAGCTGACAATCAAGCCCAAGATTGGTGCCTTGATCCTTCTGGACTTAGTACCGCTCCCCCATTTAACAAAAGAATGTCTTACTATCCACATACATAGCTCGATTGACTCTGGACCAGCAACTGCACCTGAAAAGAACGATATATGTGAGATACAAAAGAAAACATAACACTATTAACAACACCCCTTTCTCAACCTCACATATCGATGAAAGCAATCTGATGACTACTGGCCCAGTTGCATGATCCTGCCCCTACTTCAACCCTGTTGTGCCGCTTCCGTGGCCACCCCAAAAGAATGGGTTCCATACTTCCTTGGTGGCTCCCAGAGTGTTGTCAATGCTTTCCTCAGAACCCATAATAGTTGGAAAGACATCACCTCATGCCATTCACATGACTAACAACCGCACCTTGCGACACCCCGCTGATCACCCTTAGTTTTTGGCCCACCTCACTGGGCATAGGCCCAGAACCGGGAATGGCTGCAACACCACTGCCTTCTTTCTGGCCCTCTCATCAGTCTTAGAATGACGAATGTACAGCTCTAAGCTGTCACCTGTACCCCCCACATCCTCCCAGACCAACCCTGGAAACCCCCCCACCCGACAGTTCGGACACCCGGAAAGCCCAGAAAAACATCCATGACATTAGTGTTGAGAACGAAATTGTTTCTTCCCTGCCACTGCATATGACCGGCAGGACCCCCAACACTTTTCCAAAAAGTTGCCTTGACAATGGCTTCCTCGCTCAGGATTGGTAACCCCGTTCTCTCGCCCACCCCTCAAGTATCCTCCTCCCCAGTTCCCGGGCCACTGGAGCTTGTCCATAAATGCAATTCCAGCCAGCTTCCCTGTGATTGTGATTCCAGATAAACCTTTATCAATTAATGCTAGCATATTCTGCACTATGTCCTCCTCCTTGTTCCAACCCTCCGGCAAGCTCCGCTGGCTAGGAACTCCTACCAAGCCTTCACATTCACTTCCTGGTGGAGTGTGCCAGAGACCCTACCACCAACTGAAGCATCCTTTCTCGCCTATCTTCCACATTTCTGCCGGTATCAGTGCCTTGACCTTGCCCGTGGCCATCCCATGGAAACTCTTCCACTGTGAACGAGACAGAGCATTTGCAATGCCATTGTCCACCCCAGGCACATGTCTAGCCCTGAAAACCAAGTCATGTCTCAAACAACCCTTCACAAAAACTCTCAACAGATTGAGCACCTGCTCGTCCTGTGGGGACAGTCTGTTGACCACATGAACCACAGCCATATTGTCAATTTGGAACAATACCTTCTTGTGCACCAGTTCCTGACCCCAGAGCGCCACAGCCACTACCAGCGGGAAAAATTCCAGGAAAGCTATACTCTTGCCCCCCCCCCACTTCCATTCCATTCCATTGGCCACTCCTCTGCACACCACCGGCCAGCCAGTACAAACCAAAGCCCCCGCTGCATCAGAGTGTATCTGCACATCCCAATCACAACCCTGCAGACCCACCATTGGGAAGCCATCAAAATCTTCCAAAAACCTGAGCCACATAAGTAAATTCTCTTTCGTGCCTGCCGACAATCTGATGTGGTGATGTGGCAGCGATGGCCCCCTGGAGACAAGCCTAGACGCCTGCAAAAAGTCCTCCCTGCCCTCACTACCCTGCACACAAAGTTGAGATGGCCGAGCAGCACCTGCACTTCCCCTAGGTCCCTTTTTCCGTTGCCAGCATAACATCTAGCAAAAGTTGCATATTCACTTTCTTTTTTCATGGGGAGGCGTGCCTCCATGGCTACTGAATCTAGTTCAATGCCCAAAAAGGAAAGCACTGTGCTGGGCGCTACTGTCTTTTCCAGAGCAAGCGGAACCCCAATGTCACCCATGAGCTCTTGAAAACTTGCCAACTGGTGCTGACAGTCAGCAGAACCAGGTTGATCCACAAAAAATAAATCATCCAGGTAGTGTGTCAGGGTGGCCTCCCCGTGTGCCACGTAATAGCCCATTGTAACAAGCATTTGCAATGCAAATTGGTCTCGCATTTGTGAGAGTTAGAGTTATTATTAATGACAATGTTTTTTACCTAAGTGTTTTGGATTGGAGTGGATGTATGTGGTGTGTAGTGGAATTATGTGGATTGGAATTATTAGTTGTGAAAATGTATGTGGTGGAATTGTGTTGTATGGAGGTGATTTGTGTAGTGGAATTATGTGGCATGGTGTGCAGTGGAATTATGTGAATAGTAATTATGTGGTATTGAGTGTAGTGAAATTATGTGGAGTGTGATTGTGCGTTATGGAGTGTGATTGTGTGTTATGGAGTGTACTTATGTGGAATTGTATTTTGTGTTGTGGAGTGATATGCAGTGGAGTTTAATTAAGTGGTGTGCTGTTGAATTTTGTGGCATGATATGGAATTTTGTGGTGTGAATTGGATGTATGTGGTGTGTTGAGTAGTTGTGCTGCAGAGTTGAATTACGTGGCTTTGTCTTGAATTATGTGGTATGGATTGTCAATGTGTGGAGTTGAATAGTGTGGTATGGAACTGTGTAGATAACGAATAATACGTTGTCAAAAGCAGCACACTATAGAAGCAACCACGTTAAAACATCACGCCAGATGACCCATGCCAAACAGCAAGTATTGAAGAACACATGCACACGAAAGCATGCATACATCGGATAGAACTCGGCAAGAGAGAAAGCAGCCGGGTTATAGACAACTGCACTACCTAGGTCAGTCACGAAGTATATATCTATTGCCCGCCTCAAATGGTCAGCTGCCACTTGACCACAAATAAACAAACAAAGAAGATAGATGAGAGGCAATAGATACTAGTAACACGATGCAAACTGCACAGTTTGATAAACAATCAGTAGTCATTTGTTGAAGTCTTTTGTGTGTCTTTATTTCAAATACGCTGAGATTTGCATGTCAGCCGGACACGGATTTAGAATACGCTACACTGCGTTCTTACTCAAATTTGAGAAATCTTGGAGACATATTGGCCATTTGACCTTGATGCCTGTCCTGGGACCTCTATATTAAGGACACACAGGCGGTTCCCTGGGCCTGAGGCCGTATTTACGTGCAATTTACGTCCTTTAACGGACGCCACACGCCGACCACGCTAGATCAGTTTCTTCCTTGGCAACACATTCTCTACATTAACCCAATGCCCTGAAGAAGTCCATGTCTGGGCGAAACGCGTTGGCTGATTCAAAAGATGCACATCAAGCGTATTTGAAATAAAGACACACAAAAGACTTCAACAAACGACTACTGATTGTTTATCAAACTGTGCAGTTTGCATCGTGTTACTTGTTACTAGTATCTATTGCCTCTCATCTATCTTCTTTGTTTGTTCTATTTGTGGTCAAGTGGCAGCTGACCATTTGAGGCGGGCAATACATATCTATCTTCTTTATCGGATAGAACTCCTCTACTATAACCCTGGCACACTGATCCTCAATTTATTGGTGTGTGCATACCAGAACTATGCAGCATCCGTTAGTCCAGGCAGCACAGAGTACTGCTGCAAAACATATTGCAGACAGCTTAGAGCCATGTGGCTCACACAGCTTAAAAACCAAAAGAAGGAAATGAGCAGTAACGTAACATAATCCAATGTATATCATTCTGAAGATGAAACATGCTGCTGTTTCCAGAACTTGAATTGGAAATATAGAAGTGTAGTTATGCACTATTCAGAATACCTGTTTGTTCCTGAGAAGTGCAAGAAAGCTCCTATTAAATGTATTGCAGCAGTACTAAGAAGTGGTACTTTACATGGCAGTATTGGACAAGGGGTGGTGTGAGTTTTTTGTGTGTGAGGTGGGCAGCTGGGAGAGGAGGGGCATTTGTTAATAAGGGAGAGGGTGCTGAGCAGTGCCTTTACCTACTTGCGCTAAGAAAGTTGTGGGTTTTATGTAGCGCCATGTGTGCTGAGCTCCCAAGCCAAGTGAATATTACAGTGCAGGTCACACGCTCCATGCATGTCGGTGGGACTGTGAAAGCATGCCAGGTACATTTAACTGTAAGCTGTTCACTTAGTGCGAGGCAAACAAGGCGGCACTACTCAAGATTGTAAATATGAGCACTGATAAGGGCTGGGCTTGTCTATTTTTCCAGAGAAATCCAGAGCTGTCCTGATAATCCTGCCTGCTGGCTGTGATGGAAGATGGTGCGTGGCAGCAGGGGTCCGTGTGGCATAGTCCTGCACTTTTATCCAAGAAATACTGCCAGTTTCATGTGCACATACAATTTGCAGAGTGTGGCAGACTTCGGCCCACCTAGATATTAACACAAATGATGGCATGTTTTTGGACACCTGTGACTAAAGGGACTGACACAAAAATGATTTTTTTAAATATTTTTTACATTGTCTTACGGAACAGACTAACCCACAATATAGCTTATACTTGTATGATGCTCCTGCAAAAATGTTTCATTACATTACAACATTAATGTTATGTTGTCTATGAATAATGAACATCCTTTTGCTAGAAAAACAGATTAAACGCATCTTAGCTGGAAAAAACGACTTGGAGCTTAAGAAAATGACCATACAACGTCCTCTTTCTAGGTATATTAAGCTCTTTGGAACACTGAATGGGAACCTGGATGGTACTTTAAGAACTATGATGTACCGGCATGGAACTCACAAAAGTGGTTGTCTCAGGGTCCACCAGAACAGTGCTTTAAACAGGAAGAGACAGAATTTCATTTTGATTTGCTAGTTAGATCTTCTTTTGTGTCCTAATAACAGGCCGCCAGGCACTCATGTGAAAGCTGGAATGAGCTACAGGCAGGCAGAAAGCCATCAAGCCGACTGTCCGCTGAGACCAAGTAGACCCATATTGTGAAACGGATGTTTGTTTCAGTGATGTGGTGGGTCATCAGCCGGGACAAAAAGAGCTATTCTAGCCTTTAGTATAAGGCTGATCCTGTAACCTAATGCTTTTGAGTTAAACACTGAACAGACATGAACTAGATGACAGATAAAAATTTCCTGGTGAAAGGGTGTCCAGAACCAGCAGTGGTTTGTGAAATGGAAAACTGCATTGTTTTTCAGCAATCTAGGTAGCAACGTTTTAGGACCTCGTAGGGGTGATGTGCACTGGCAAACCAGGCAGTGCTTTGGAAATGGCACCTGGAATGGCATGATGGAAGGGCCCTGCATAGCAGTGTGATTGTGGAAAGATCTTCTACAAGAGCGTGCTAAGTTTTTCCCCTTGTGAACTTTTTTACAAACTCTGGAAAACTCACAAAGGTTGTGATGTATATATTATGGGGAACATTTTGGCACTGTGGGTGTAATGCAACATTTCACTTTCAGTGGGACATGCCTTTCAAAGAATAGCTTTGGAAAGAAAACTGTTCTGCAATAAATGTTTTCCGAGAATTAATAAACTGTGCAACCCTCATGGAATGCAAAGTGTGTAAACTCCACTGGCAAAGTGTATTTTGTTGACCTTTGGTCTTGTATTGGAAATGTGCAATCACTACCAGAATTTTCAAATATGTGTTTCCTATTTATACAGTGCTCAGTAGCACATTTTTCTGGAGTGATTCTAAAACAAGAAACAGGGTAAACGTTCTAAATGTGACTTTGGTCTAATTTTCACAAAACGAGCACAAGAGTGGATGAATCCTACCTTTATTTTTTTAGCTACGATTTAACTTTTTCATTACAATAGTTTTGAAAGTGTAACTTGAATTATACCAAAGGATGTAGTACGGGTTTTACAGCACTTATTATATAATGACAGCACTGGCTATCTGCCTTTCTTTATGGTTTACTTTAAACACAACCAGTGCTATTACAAAAGTTGTGTAAACCAGTGCTTTTTAGCTCCAATTCTGATTGGCTTCAAAAACGCCCAACTATTTACCTCACGAGGTAAAATTATGGACTGCCAAAGCAGTACAAGGACATACAAATGGCATAACGTGTGCTGTTCAAATGGTGTTAACTATGAAACTGAATGTTATTTAAATACACTGTATGAATACTTCTCTCTTGTGTCTATTTATGTTGCCCCATACTGTAGCATTGTGTATGCATAGTTGAGATTAACGGTAATGTGTTGGAAACCTGTAGTGCCTACTGCAAACGAAAGTGTTCCAAGGCAATGCAGCAGATACCAGCACTCAGATGGAAAAGCTAAGTTTGCCACCTGGCCGGTTTACTACCTGCAACACAGGTAGTCCCGGCCGTCACCAAAATAAGCAGAATTACCTAAATCCTGTTTTTTCCCTCCTTATCTGAACAAACTTTAAGCAGCAAATATAAATAGAAAGCCCTTCTAAATGTGTTCTAGAGAGGCGCTAAAGGCCCCTGATTAATAATTAAAAGAAACCAAGGCACAAAACTCAAGTTATAAATTAATACATACTATTTTGATTAAAGCCCTATGTAGTATGTCCGGGCCTCTTCAGACAACAACCGGCCAGCATTTTTTCTTTTCGAAAGAAAGGAACCATGGGAACAGCAAGGAGGCAGTCTTTCTAGAACAGATGGGCTTTAAGTCCTGACAATTGTTCATTAGTGAATGATTTTGAAGGAGGAATAGTAGCAAGAAATTCTACAACTGTGGTTCGGAGACAGAAAAACATCTTTCTCCTCTGGCACATGCAAAATTAAATGATCAGCAGAAACACCTGAGTAGGTGTTTAGTGCCAGATATTCCTAAAACAGGCTGCGACTAATTCACAAAGGCATTTTAATGTCAGCGAGATAGTTTAGATTTAACTGACGAACAATGTGGGAGACAACTGATCGATCTAAGGAAGGCGTGAACAAGTATGCGTTTCTTACACCACAAATCAGACTGCCAGTAGAATGCTTTTCAATATACAAACCTCCAAATTCCTCTCTGAGAGAAAAGCTTCGTAGAATTTCAAATAGAGTACAAAAAGTAATTTAAATCCACTGACCCAGTAAAGTCGTGGCAGGGCAGGCTTATTAAAACTGAAAAAATGTTTTAGCAGTAGTGGGTTAAGGCCGATGATGTTCATTTAAATCATCTATACGTCTACTTACCCCTCATACCACTGTCCACTTTTTGTTTAAATACATCATATCCATAGTAGACAATGACCTTGGTAATACGACACGAACGGCAAATGTCTCGCCCATTAATACAATAATGACTGATATTTCATAGCCGGTAATCCATGGGCAGCTCGACTGTCAGCATCTTGCACACTCTGTGAAGCTGCTCGAGGCTCGCTCGTGGCGAATTCATGTATTCTGAATGGCAGATTCCTGGGCGGTGTCGAGTTTCCCGCTGTCAAGGCAACTAACGGAGAGGCATTTTCATTAATCATTTAGAGCACATGAAGTCTCGGCCAGTCTGATTGCGGCATATAGAGTAACCTCCTAGCGCCGCTTGGGACTCCGTTGAGTTGAATTAAACAAGCATTTGCAATTCAATAGGACTCGCATTTACGCGAGACCCATTGCATTGGAAACGGGAGTGCGGGCGTGCGAGAAGGCACGAACGGGAGTGCGGTTGGGGTGCGGGGGGTGGCCGAGAAGTCACGGACTGCGGGAGGAGGGGGGGGCACAAGAAGAAAATAGTGTTTGAAGTAAAGGGGCCAGTAGCCATGGAAGGATACTAATGACGACATGGCCGTCATGAGGAGGGACTAACAGGCCTAAAACCAATCGGAAGGCAGCATTTAGGACCTAAACCAATGAAAAAGATGGGCGGAGAGTGTGCGGAGCTTCCACGAAGCTTCCACGCCATACTGAATACTGCATGCCTCGCAAAGCGAGCAACGCATGCGCGCTGCTGCTTTAGGCTCGACCTAAAAAGGAACTGAAGTGCTCAAAAAGCGCTCATGAGATGGAGCGCCCCATGGGGAGGGCTTTGTCCACATACCAGGACACCTCAAATTGTATCTTCAGTAACTGGAAATCCTCCGGGTGCACCAGCAACAGCCTAACAGCCGATTTGATATTGCGCTTTGCCAACAGGGCCCTATGACCGACCTGTTCAACCAATGACATTGCCACATCCACTGACGAGTAAGATACCGATGAGACCTCCTCCGATATGTAATCAATGACAGAGCTCCCTTCCGGCCATGACAAGTATTGTATTAACCTGAATTGACTCTTGCCCTTTTTTGGCACCACACCAATGGGTGTAACTATCAAGTTAGGCTTCAGCTATATGCTGAAAGGGCCCCTCCTTCCTGTAGCACCTCCTTTATAAGCTTTGCCTGAACCACCTGTTTGTGCGACTGTGACAACTTAAAATTCTCTGCCCACCGACGTAACCTTAGGCCGCATGGCCTAGCCTGAAACCCTCCCAAAAACCTTCACTCAACAATTACATGTCTTTTCTTTTGGGATATTAGGCCAACAGCAATCCAAGTGCTCCACCTTAATTGGCATAGGAACCCTTGCCCAGGTTTCCTCTGTTCCCTGCATTCTGATTACCCTGCGGCCCACTGGCAGGCCCCTGGTGTTTATTTCATTGCCCTGTCTGTTGCCCCTGACTGTTGCCCCCTGCTCCATAGCAATGCACCAGTACGTGTCGCCCTGCACACTTGGAGCACTCATACTGGAACTTGCAGTACTCTCTTATACATAAGCCTTTGTTACAGTACCAGTATGTCCTGAGTGCACCCTCTTGTGTCTTAGCCCCCGCTCCCACCCTTCCTTGCGTGGGACGCTGCTGGAAGGGCCGGTATACCAGTGGATGACCACTTGCAGTAAAGATCGTTTTTCCAAACTTCTCCGGGCCTATTGTCTGGTGCCACAGGTCATTTGCAGTCTCCCCCCAAGAGGCGCGGCCAACACACGGGCATGACAGATGTCCAATCAGAGGCTCCTGCACCTAGGCCCTGTAACCGGTCCCTAATCCCCATAATTCAGAGCCACCATGATCCTACCTGTTAGCAGGGGCTCCTAGAGACGTACAGCTGCAGCAGGAGGTCCCTATCGGGTGTCAGACACACAAGAACCAGCATATTCTTGACCGGGCCTGTCAGCGGCCACACTGCGTTATTAAAGTGGCAGACGGCTGCTGAACCGGTTCCTGGAGATGATCACAGACCCTTCAGAACAGGATAGATAGTCGCGGACGCTGCCACAGGTTGTGTATGCCTGGTGGGGGAGGTGAAGTCAGGGCCCTGGCGAGGCGGACACTGACACAGTTGTGGATGGCTGCCCGGGCCACTGAGCGGTGAGACTGTGAAGGCATTGGAGTCGGAGGATGGGGATTTGGACAGGCGCTGAGTGTGCTGCCTCCCCTGGGCTGCGGAGTCCACAGCGCCCCTGGTGAGTCGGCATACTCGCTCGCTCGGCGATGGCCCACGCATGCAGGGGGCCTGTATGACACCGGGCTCACTGAGAATAAAGGCACGACCCCGCTGACAGCTTCTAACATGCTTATGGTGTACACACCGGGGGACGCCCTGTGACAGGCCCAGCAAGGCCCCATTAATGGACACTTGCCCGCCTTTCCCTCTTCCGAGCACGCTGCTGGAACTATATGAACACTGTACCAGCTAGTAGAATACAAACGCTGGCCCTGGGAGAGACATTTATTGCTGGTATTTCCCCTTCTTCTTTAGTCGAGGTCTGCGGTCAGGAAACAGTTGTATTGTGCACCGCACCCCAGGGGCAATAGACAACAAGGCAAGGCAAAACACCCTGGGGAAAGGTGACTAGTGGATTGTGGCCTGGGGTTCTCCTTCTAGTCTGGGGTGTGCGCTGTGGCCTTGAGGACTACCACCGTGCATGTAGGAGTTCACCTGGTTCTGGGAATAATGGAGCCTAAAACCGGCTTGAGAAGCTGAGTTCCTGTCAGTGATGCCGTGTCTTGGTCCTTGCAGGGGGCATTAATGGAGCTGTGAACTGAGACCTGACTGGTGGCAGGCACGAGACAAACACAGTGAAAGAGACACCATAATCCCTTCAAACTTATGAACCCTATCACACTGCCATGCCAGAAATAATATTGTGTGGGAATCTAACCCGAGAGTAGCTGGCTCCCGGAAGGTCCCTGTACTTCGGCCAGAGCTCCCTGGAATGGACTCAACCAGACTGCTCAAGACCACCGAACTGACAGTCGCTACTCTATCTCCCAGCCATGCCCAACTCACTACGCAAATGACCCAACTGCAACACCAAATGGAGGGGCTTCAGGACTCGGCATAAGACACAGAAGGGAGGGCTCGCTGCAATAATATATACATAATTGGCTTCCCAGAGGGCGTGGAGGGCGTGCAGCCTACACAGTTCATGGAAGACTAGCTTCAAACCATGGTGTCACCTGCTGGCCTCTCGGAGTTGTTCGTGGTGGAGAGGGCACATAGGATCCCCACCAGAAGGCCTCCCCGCGGCCCATAGTGGCCAGCATCCTTAATTATCGTGACAGGGATGCACTGTTGCAGGCAGCCAGAGATCGACCGCCTATCCTTGTAACATGAGGGTTACTATTTACCCGGATTACACAGTTGCCATTCAGAGACGGAGAGCATCCTTTCAGGAAACCAAGAGGCGGCTTCGAGACGCTGGTCTTACCTACGCCCTCCTCTTTCTGGCCAAACTCAAAGTACTGCGGAACCAGCAAGCGCACTACTTTGATACCCTGGAACAAGTCTAGAATTACAACCCCCTGATTCTCAGGTACGTCTGAGGCCGGCTGAGATGGCAATAAAACTGAAAAGAAAACTGAAGAAAGAGCGCCGTGTGCCCTGGGCCCCCGGTGGAGGTAGCAGCTCGAAGGCCCCCTCTCCACAGCAGGTACTGTAGGGCCAGCTAGCAGCTATCAGGTCAGCCACTACATTAGGGATCCCGCACCCACTCATGAGCTCTAGCTCCTCCCAGAGTGGGGACTCAGATTCAGACACGACCGAAAGTGTGGTGTTGTTCCCCACAGTAACTCCACAAACCGCGAATTAATTATAATAACAGATCCAAGAATACATATACTACGGGGCTTAGTGCCTGTTGTGATACCTCCTAAAAGAGTCATGCCTTATAGAGTTCTTGCATCTACCCTACACCTTTTAGCTGCTCGGCAGTAGCCATAAACCACTGTCATTGCCGCACTGTTCCTGTTGATAAATCGACTCGATATATTGGACATGGCTCCAAAAATCCTTAATCAGTTCCTAAGCCTGGGGATGGGCCTGAGGGCAGGAGAACCTTTGACTGCTCCTTGGAGTGAACTGAGATCACGCTACATGCCCTGCTGGAGTAGTTGTCTGCAGCCCTATTGCAGGTGCACCTGGTTCTTTAACTTTACGTTGTCAACCATTTTTCTACAGGTTTGGCCAATCAAGGTCACTACGTATTGTTGAAGGGCACATTAGATGGGGAGGTGGTAAAATTGGGTTGCATATAAACGCCTAATACAGATCAAGACGCGTTTTTTATGCATTTATCAACTGTACTGGTGGAATGGGCTTCCTACCCCTGGGTGCTAGGAGGCAATTTTATTGCAGTATAGGACACCGCATTGGATAGATCACACCCCCCCATTACCAAGGACAGCATCTGGCCCAACAGGCCCGAATGTTTAGACAGTGGGTAACTGGATGGGATTTGGTCGATGTGTGGCACAACAGGAATGTTGGCTTGAGAGAGTACTCCTTTTACTCGCACCCACACACCCTGCATTATAGACTAGATTGCTTCTTATGCCCTGCTCGCATTCAGCCACAAATAATCCATGCCATCTACTTAGGCAAGACCATATCAGACCATAACACCCTTGAGATTACATTGGCTTGGGGTCGGTTAGTGGCCCCCATCCCTACGTGGCGCATACAGCCCAGACTTTTAGAAGACACGGTCTCCCGAGACACCCTGACGACGGCCATTAATACATATTTTACTACGAACGTAGGTACAGCTTCCCCTTCCATCATAGAATGGGAACCATTTAATGTAGTGATCCAAGGCACTGCAATCGGCACAGTGGTAGGCACCTGCAAAGTGATTACGAGACTGCAGCAAGTAGAGGGTTCCCTGGGACCCCTGGAGACGGCAGCAGCAGATACTCCAGAGGCAGCTGTGGAGTTACAGGAAGCTCGGATACTATAAGCGGAACTACTGGAACGACTCCGTGTAGTCAGCTATCGCCAATACATACAGAACGTCCATACGGAGGCAGACCGCTCGGGCGCACTATTGGCGTTAATGATACGTCCAGACCTCCCCCCCACGCACAATTCTGGCTGTGAATAGTTTGACTTGGGGAACAGTAAACACAAGGCGTGAGATTAATGAGGCATTTCGGGATTATTATATTAAATTATATACAGCACATCCAACCCTTGACCCCACAGAACTCAGGGAGTTCCTTCGAGGGGTGCATCTACCAATGGTACAGGAAACAGATAGAGAAGACCTGTTGGCACCTATAACAACAAATGAAATCAGAGGGGCCCTGAAGGAGCTGGCACGTAATAAAACACCAGGATCCGATGGGTTCCCAATGGAGTTCTATGTTGCTTATTCCACACAGCTGATCCAGTAGCTGGAAAAATTGGATAATGTGTCATTAGACACTTGTCACCTCCCCCCTACCGCTAGAGAAGCACTGGTCACATCACTACTGTAACCCGGGAAACTCTCTCAAGAACTGACCTTATATTGTCCACTATCAATCCTAAATACTGAATATAAGATACTTGTCAAAATCTTCGCCCAACGATAATTACCAATACTCCGACGCTTGATACATTCCGATCAGTGCAAATTTGTGCCTCGCCGTAACACATCCTTGAATATACGGCGGCTGTTCCCGAATCATTGATGCTAATCGAGACTTTTACCCTCATGCCAGGTGTCTCTTGTTAGATATCTGCCAGGCTTTTGACTCCCTGGATTGGGATTTCATGTTTTCTACCCTGGCACGATTAAGGATCCCCCAGACCTATATTAGATGGGTCAAATTGCTCTATTCTTCTCCCACAGCTCGGGCCAGAACTGGCCCACACATCTCTCACTCTTACCCGGTATCACTAGGCAGGGCTACCCCCTCTCCCCACTCCTTTTCATTGTTGTACTTGAACCCTTAGCACAAAGACTTCACCAAGAAGCAGGACATAAAGGGTTCCTGCAGGTAACGGAATTCATGTCTTCTCGCTGTATGCTGAAGATATGATCCTTTATTTCAAAGACCTCAGGGAAGAAAAATGGGAAACAGCCCAACTGCTAACAACCTTTAGCACCCTTTCTGGTCACCACCTTAATCCAGACAAATCCAACGCGTATTCCTTTGCTGGCACATACACAGCACCTTTCTTAAGTTTTGGGACATATGAGATCCCGGTAGCCCCTACCACCTTCAAATATTATGGGATACAAGTATATAAGGAGATCCCAGATTTACTGCAGGGTAATCTGTCAAGCACAATTGTTGCGCTTAAACCACAGGTAGTTATCTGGACCACGCTGCCCCTGTTTGTTGCTGGACGACTGGCACTGGCCAAAATGGTAATGTTGCTGCGCCTTCTCTATCACTTTATGATTTTACTAATCGTGATCCCTGCAGGGATTTTCCAACAATTAAACACACTACTTACACACCCAATATGGGGGCAGGGGCGATGCAGAATTAGTTAGCAAAACTTCAAACCCCATTGTACAAGGGTGGACTAGGGGCACCTGATTTTAAGGCCTACTGTATAGTAGGGCAATTACAATGGTTATCATCCTGACTTGCTGGCCATAACCTGTCGGAAACAGATTTTAGCGAAACTCACTTTGAGCGTGGTCACTTTCATCCCTTGCTGTGTCCCGACACCGCCTGCACATACACTATTATTGCGAGAAGTACTGTCATATTGGAAACTGGCAACTCAAATACACATCAGTCCAGGCACCATATGCACCTACGAGGCCTCCCTACCTCCTCAAGTACATTAACAAGCAGGAGTCTGGCTACCTGGGAGCGAGAAGGGGTTCAAACAGTGGGGAATTTGTTCGCAGATGGCACTCTTAGACACACTAAGACTTCATACATATGCATAACCTCCCCAATATTCTTAACACACGCCAGTCTCCTAAGGTATGTGAGACGGCACTGGGCGGCAGATGACCAAGAACCAAAGACACATGAATTACTGAGGGCTTTACATACATTGGCTCATGGTCGCCACCTGGTGCGATGGTTATATAAGGGACTCCGAGATCAACTTGTGGCTCTGCTTACTGCACTGAGAGAGGAGGTGGGAGACAGACCTGGGCAGAGTACTTTCTGACAAGGAATTGGTGGGAATACTAGAATACCAAAAGAGTGCATTTCATATTTCGAGATTTAAATTCACTCAATATGCGATAATGCACAGGGCCGGCTCTAGGGTGGTGCAATCGGTGCCACCACACCGGGCACTGACTTGGGGTGGGGGGCGTCATTTTTGCAAGTATATCATCATTTTAAAAGCACCTGCTGCCGTATTTCAGCCTCCAACAATTTTCAGGCATCAATTAAAATGTCAAGATAACTCCAGTGATTAATCATCTTCCTGGAAAGAGACCGTTTGTCTAGTGGAAGTTTTGACTCATCCTAGGATAGAGCAGAGGGTTAAAATGCCTGCTGCTAAGAATGTGTACCATGCAGATAACAAAGTGCATATAATGTAAATATGTCAGTGGGTTACTGCTTCTGTAATAGAGCTCCTTTTGTTACTTGTCATTTTTAAGTCAAAATCCTAATATAGAAAATTGAGCTATTAACTGTCATCAAAAAGCTGCATGCAAACTGCAAGGTATATGTTAGAGCTATATGTTTTTTTGCCCAGTCTTTCATTATCCTAACCTGGCCAAAAGGGTTCATTTGGGTAGAAAACAATTCTTATTATTAACCCGTTTGCTGCTTCGAACGTTCCGCGCCAGTGCGGAACGTTCTATTAAACGGGCAGGGCCGCGTCGGCCAACGGACGTGCGCAGCACTACCGAGGGAGTGCTCGCGATGGCCGTTGGCCGACAGCAGCAGCAAACGGGTTAAAGAGAGCCCTAACAATGATGTTATGTTTTAAATTCCGAATTTGTGCTTTTCCAGAATAAGGACTCTTAAACTATATTGCCTACCAGTATCGATGACATGTCACTCCTACACTACACCTTGTAGTCCTGTCTGATATAACATTTCCTATACACTGATTTATACATATATTATTGTCTCTGTGCAATGTGTGTGTGATGTAAAGTGCTCTGACACCTTACTCTGGTATGAGTGGTGCTATAAAACTAAATGAATCTGAGAGACAGTGGCTATGGAGACTTGAGGGGCACTGTTAAAGGGTGCTAGTGAGGGAATCTGTGGCAGAGGTGGTCATTGGGGGGGCGCCAACAAACATTGTTGCACAGGGCGCCACCAGTGTTAAAGCCGGCCCTGATAATGCATCAAGCATATTTAACACCATATAGACTTATTCGGATATACCCAGTGGCATCCTCGATGTGCCCGCGGTGTCAGGTGGAGGGTGCATACCTGCTTCTTATGCAGTGGGCCTGCCCACATTTGTCCGAATATTGGGCAGCAGGTAACAACTGCTATAAATGAATTCACAGGCCAGGCTCATATAGATCACGTATAAAGTTATATAATGGGGGTTCCTGTAGGCCCTTGGGGGTTCAAAGGTGGAAATACCATTTGCTAACCTGGCATTATTGTTGGCAAAGCGTCTTCTCACAAGGCCATGGAAGTCACTGAGAGCCCCAACTTTTAATATATTGGAGGGAAGAGCTACAGTCATGGGGCCTTGCCGGAAGTGTAGCTCTTAGGTGGGAAGAGTGTAGGGGGCTCCGAAAAAATCAAATTATGATGGAATGGGACATGTTATTGGAGAGAGTCAAGGTGAAAACCCCAGGCTCCGAGGAGGTAGCTGGCTCCCACGTAGCGAATGTCCACTGATATAGAATGCTTACCCCACAATGTCTGTACACAAGTAAATTCTGTACTACTGAAGTTCCCAGGATTTATATATAAAAAACACCTCACTCGCGTAGGAGCCTTCCCTCTCCTGTAAAATGTTGATGGCTTCTAGTGGCACACAAGGGTTGTAGTTTGGTTGGGGATCCAGGTGGATGGGATATTGCATCTGACCGTTGGATCTTATGCCCAGGGTATGTATCTGCTTCTCATAGATCAAAGACAGTTGACTGTACTCAAAATGTAGACTGAATAACATATATTCTATTATATTTGTCACTCTGCAATGAATGCATGTTTCCTAAATACCAGTGGATTCTTATAATAAAATGCAATAAAGTTTGTGGAAAAAAAAAAAATCAATCTTCCCCACTTTGCCTTGAGGTCCCATACTAAACGCATGCGAAACTCCTCATCATATTGTGCACACGCCTGGCCCCGGTATGTGATCTGAACCCTCCTGATCATGTCCATATATTTAAAGATGGACACGCACCGATACGGGTACTTTTCGCAGTATACACTCGCAAAAATTAAGAATGCTGCTGTCCAATTCTCTATGGTTGCCAGCACCTTGGTTTGCTTGGACAGCTCATTCACTTCTTCTTTGGAACCCACTTTCACCCGCAGTTCCCTGTGGAGCAGCTTCAACATCTTCACATACTCCCCCTTCCAAATTTTCTCTTTGGTTGCCAGCATTAAATGTGCGCCAAGGGGTTTGTCACCACCGTATAAGAGAGCTTCTTAATCTTAAGTTCCTTGCTCTCCTTGGCCCCGCGTCCTGTCTTTCCTTCTTCTTCTGTGCTCCCTCCCCTTCACCGCTCTCCTGTGGAGTAAATGGTGTGGCCTGAGCCCCTTAGTCGGATGCCTGTGCCGATATGGCCCCCACTCGCTCCACTTCCTTTTTGGACTCACCCATGGCGGTTGCCGCTGCAGCTGCTGACAGCTATGCCGCTGTCCTCACCATGCCATCTTTGACATACAAACCTTTCCTCATCAAACATCCCCACTGTCCCTGTCACCCCCTGCCTCCACCTCAATGGACACCTTCCTCTTCCCTCACCCATTCCCCCACTTCTCTAGTGCCCTTACCTGGTGTTAAGGTCTGCCTCTGCACCAGATCCAGCAGCCTAATCAGCTGCAAGGGGTCCACATCACCATCACCTTGTGCTGGGTCTCCTGATATTCATGACACTCCTGTAACACACTTTTTACAACATTAGCAGAATCTCCCCCCTCCGCATACACTGCTTCGCTACCATTGGCATTCCTCTGACCCCAAGGGCTCATCCTCCACCACTTCACCTTCTTCAAGTTTCCTCTCATCATGGTACAACTGATGATCAGGTTCAGCGCCATCCCCCAAACCTGTGGGTACCATGACCTTCGCATCCAAACTAATTGGGTCCGAGCCAGTAGGCCCCTCCACACCACCTGAGGGGCACCAAGGGGCCATAATACGCCCTATCAGCCATCCCCTCCACCGTCCGTGCACCTGCATGATGGCCATCCGTCCAAGGGGCCGCACGACCCATTGGGTTGCTGCACTGCCGAGCTCACACCAGATTTAATATGGCAGTGTCGTCACCATCCCGCGTCAGCATCCAGCTGGCCGTGCTAGACCCTGCCATCTCTTCCTGTCGGGGCCATGGAACCACAGAAAGCTCTCCCAAGTTTGAATGCCCGCTGTCTCGACGAGCCTGTAAAATAAAGGGTTGGTCCAGGGTGCTGGGGTCCCTGACCTTCCATACCTGTCACTCCCTGACCTCACCCTTTGCATCCCCCACTCCGAATCATGCTCCTCTTTCCACTCCAACATGGCCGCCACCAAAGCCTTAGCGGGGCCTACTACATGGCCTCCGTCATCATCCTCAAACCGCCCATCATCCTCACCCTTCCTCCCAATTGAACTCTGCTCCCCCGCCTGCCTCCACCCTCCCTCTTCCGACCAGCACAACCACATACCCCATGAGGCCTCTCTAGTCACCCTCATGTGGCCAACGACACTGAGGGCAACTGCTCCTCAAACCTGGCCTTGGCCTCTAGTCTCCCCTACAACATCCTGCCCCTCTCCCACTCCCTCTCCCTGTCGGTATTTGTGGCCCCTGGCCACCCCCACGGAACCTCAACCTCCCCCCTAAGGCCCTCTTTGTCTTCTCAACCCCTCCCATAGCCAACTGCAGTGCTCCTTGTGGCCCCCCCACATCCCCTCCATTGTCCCCCCATCCTCCTCCAGTCCCGCCAAATCTTTCTTTGTCCCAGTAAACTTGGTCCTGGGGCCTAATAGCCCGCCCCCTTGACTACTGCCTGCTCCAATCCCCTGCCATCATGCACCTGTGCCTCTTTAACCTCCTCTCCCCACCCCCAATCTACCTCCACTTCTCATTTATGTCATGGGAGGAGGCTGTCCTATGTGCAGCCTCCTCTACATGCTCATTCAGTGCACCAGCCACCTTATACCGATTTCAGGCCCCTCCCCCCGCGATGCTATAAATTCCAAAGCAGAGGTCCATGCAGTGCTTCTCACACCGCCATTGCCAGGCGCTGAGCTGGGGGCCGCTCTCCTCTTGAACAGCCCCTGTTGCTCACCTTAGCCCGCGGCTCATCGGAGCACTTGAAGACAGCCACCGCCACTCCTCCCACAGCACTCCTCGCCAGGCAAGCCACTACACGCGTACTCGGTGTAACCAAATCCATGCATCCTACATGTGCCAGCAGGTGCATGGCCTTCTGCACTCGCTCATCCGCCATCATTCTCCTCAACAAACCAACATTTTACTAGCTGCGCAATGGCCACTGTGTCACTTTACCCAAAATGGTAAACGGTGCAATTGAAATGGTTGGTTATATTATAGGCTACCAGCCCAACTTGACAAGCCCAAATTTAGCCCAGATGTAGCCCGGGCTGTCCCATCCACCAATATCACCAGGGGGGCACACCTCCCAAGGTCGGCTGCCCCCAAAGCCCATCCGGCCGGCTCCATGGAGGCACGAGTGCATGCGCACATTGCAAGTAAATTGTGAGGACTGACAATAGTAATTTAATTTATATATGCAAATAGCCATTCATCAATTTAGAAAGGGTACAACGGTAAAAAAAAAAAAAGGAGGGCAAGCTGATAAGCTGTTTTTAAATTTTTGCTGCTTCCGTAACAGAAATTACGTGCCTCGCTCACTACTTTCGATCTTGCTGAAAATTTGCCAATTCAGAAATCACTAAAAGCCGAGGGGTCTGATTATATGAATATTTAAAAAAATTGTAACAATAAATAAAGCAGACCACTGTGTTGTCAAGCAAGCCGACCTAACACACCAAGGTATGACATTCTACCGTAGTTTACATTTCGGCAGTAGGCTCCTGGCATGTCCATACTGTCACAAAGCAAATGATCTAAAGTCTGAAACCTGTTACTATCTTTTCATTTTTGGTGGCACAGCTAATTCCGGCATGGTGTTAAAGCTCTGTACAAACTAAAACTGACAGAATCTCTAAAAGTAACAAGGCATCAACCATGCCTAAGAGAACAATCTACCTTAATCAGCAAGCACGATAAATTGTTAAAGAAATTCAGTAAGACGGAGTGAAGTGTAGCCCTGAGGAAATACATGGAAAGTGACAAGACAGTAAAGCCTTTCACTACACAAGACTTGGCTCCCATTGGCGCTGAAGCACAGCCCTATAAAGAGATACAACATTATAAATGAAGCTGAATTGTTAGGTTGAGAAGTATTCCATTTATTTCATCATTCGGGGATAATATTTAGAACCAATGTTTGCACTGGCATTGTAAAGAATCTAACTCCTTTGATGGAACACAAGGAATTAACCACGGGGCGTGATTATCTTTCATTTTCAAGTGTACCATCACTGTACAACATTTTGTATCAATGCTGAAGGAAAGTTACAATAGAAATAGATCTGGAATTTGAACTGGGCAAAGCAAGACTAGGAGAAACGGATGATGTGTTAGAATGAGTGTAGTTTAGTGTACGATCAAAAATTAAGTTGGGGGGGCGTGGCTTGACTGGCCATCATGGCGGATGCAGCTTAGCTGAGCTCCGTCCACCCACGCCGTAATCCGCCAAATATCCTTTGTTATCCTGCCCAGAGAAGCCTCATTTAACAGTGCCGATTGCCCCTCTCATCTTGGGGACCGGAGATCCCTTCATTGCGACGATCGGCTGGGGGGCAGCTGAGATTCCAGCGCCGATTCCGGCGCCGTTTGCCGCTTTTGCTGTTGCGGCCATCCTGGAGCCAGTGACCCGGGGCTGCGGAGCGGCCCCCGCTTGCTGTACGGTGAGCGGCGTTCGGGGTAGAAGTGCCCTGTGCCCCCCCCTGTGAGCCGCATTGCCGGGGAGACCCGTGTCGACGGGAGGAGACCGCTGCCCTGCCCCCTCTACCCCGCGGCCGCCATTTTCCTGGCACGGGGCCGGAGGTGCAGCGGTGCCTGTCCTGCGGCGCTGCTTGGGCCCCTGCCCAGTGGACCGCGGCGGGATTGAGGCCCCGTCCGCTGCCGGCGAGATCGGACCCCGGAGGAGCTGGCCGTGTGAGGCCCTGGAGACCCGAGGCTGGGCTGCGACCACGGACCACAGACGGTGAGCGATTCGGCAGCTACCCTTCTCCCTCCCGCCGTCCCTGTGGGGTTTTGCCTGGCCAGGATTGTCACGCTTGAGGCTCCGGAGACCACCTGACTGAATGCACTGCCAGGTCCTTACTGCCCAGGGGTTGCTGTGTGCCGCCACGAGTGGGCTGTGATCTATGCTGCGGAGTGCCTGCATCTGGCTGGGGTTCGTGGCCCTGCTGCGCCCCCGTGTGGGGCTTGCATATCAACCAACATTGAATACTCGGCCTGACCCTCTGTTCGTGCCCAGTGCCTTGCCGGCCGCTGTGCCTCTTCGGCCCCTGCCATCCTGGTCCCGCCTGGTGAGGCGGCTGCCGGCCCGGTTGGTGTGGGCTCCTCGTCCCTTCGCCGGCTGCGTGGCCCGTGGTCTTCCCTCCTGATGGGCAAGGGCGGTCCGGGCGGGGCCGGCCCCAAGCAGGGCACCATTGACCAGTTCACTATGGCTGCAGGGGGCACTGCGAGTGGGGATGGAAGTGGATCGACCCCGGACAATGCGGCCCTTCTGGTGGCGATTAACAGTGCCCGTGATACGTTAGATGCGAAGATTGGCGCGGTGGGGTCCGAGGTCTCCTTTTGCGCCAGGATCTCCGCAGGGCAGTGGACCGGATCACTGAGGCCGAAACGAGGGTCTCGACGGTGGAAGATTCCGTGACCTCCCTCCAAAAGAAAGTGAATAAACTCACGGTCATCACGCAGGACCTGGCCTCTAGAGCGGAGGATGCGGAAGGCTGAGCTCGACGGAACAACCTACGCTTCGTGGGCCTGCCCGAGGGCTGCGAAGGGGTCTCAACGACGAATTTCATCACTAAGTGGCTCATAGATATTATGCCTAAAGATCTGTTATCCTCGGCCTTCGTAGTGGAGCGGGCGCACAGGGCCCTGGCGCAGAGGCCCCCTCGGGCACGGCCCCAAGGCCTGTCATCGCAAGGATCATGAACTATGCCGACCGTGACGCCATACTGCGATTCGCCAGGTCACAGAAAGACAGTTTTGTACACGACTCCCGCTCTATCATGATATTCCCGGACTATACACGCCTGGTTCAACAACAACACCAATCCTTCATGGCTGCGAAGCGCAGACTCAGAGAACTAAACATACAGTACATGCTGCTGTATCCAGCCCGGATGCGCGTAATATACAACTCAAAGTCGTATTTCTTCGACACCCCCGAAGCGGTCTTCACTTGGACGGATGAGCGCCCACAGCTTCGAGCGCATTCCCCATCGGCCTTAGACTCGGACTCCTCCCGGGGCTCACGGAGTCAGCGGCCACGACGCACCAAGTCTCAGAAGCGGCCGGGGTCGGACAGGGCGTCAGCGAGCCCTGGGCGGCCGCCCTGACAGATCCGGATTATCCCACAGCCCACAAGGCAATATGTAAGACAGTGACAATGATCGAATCCACATTAGTAATGTTGTTCTCTGGGCGGGCGGGGGAGCTTGACTATGGGCCGCTAAGCCAAGGACCTCTTGCACCCCCAGTTTTCTTAGAGTTATAGGGTGGGGTGGGAACCATTGGTGCGATACTCGGGGGCCCCCCGTTGGGGGTCCGCTATTATCCGCACCGCGACAGATGCTCCTTGTTCCTGGTAGTATCGGGTGGGGGGGGGGGCTTTCCCTTTGGGATTGCAGTTTTATGGTGTTTTTATGTTTTTGGTACATGCAGACGATGGGCTATTTTCCACATTTTCTTCTATGCAGATCTCCTCGCTTTATCCAACCCCTCCCTGGGACTAGATGATGCCCGGTGAAGTAGACCCCCTCGGAGACCTAACGGTGGTCTCATGGAATGTTCGGGGATTACTGAATAAAGTGAAACGAGGCGCAGTCCTACGACAGGCGAAGAGGTATGGGGCAGATATCCTGCTCTTACAAGAGACCCATTTATTGGGGACAAAGGTCCCGTGCCTCGCCCGCTTCGGCTTTTATCACATTTACCATGCAGGGTTCACGAGGGGTTCCAGGGGAGTGGCTGTCCTTATCCACCGCAGGGTTCAGTTTCAATATATATCACATAGAGCAGATCCCGGGGGCCGATTCCTCTTCGTCACGGGTAAGATATATGGGGAACAGACCACCATTGGCAGTATCTATGCCCCCCGCCACTAGGAGCTACTTTTGTTGAAAATCTTTTGGGGGTATGGGGAGCCATTCCAACGGGTTTGACCCTGATGGGGGGCGACTGGAACGACACCATGGGGCCCTTAGACCGACAGCGCAACTTAAATTCCCCTCAACCATCTGGCCCGACTAAACTTTACACACTGGCATCAACACTGGACTGGGCTGACATATGGCGAGAATTCCACCCTACAGAGCGGGATTATACATACCTTTCGACGGTCCATGGGTCGCAATCTCGATTAGACTATTTTTTGTCCCCCGGGTGTTTCTCCATAGATTTTCACAGATACAGCATCAGCCCCGCGGTCTGTCCGATCATTCCCCGGTTGCAATGCGATTTCATACATGCTCACGCAGACCTCCATTCCGCTGGAGAATGTCCCCCTGGCACCTCCGTAGTCCTGCTTATCAAGACATGCTTAATACTGCGATCACTACCTATTTGACAGACAACGGTCCCTCGGCCCCTTCGTGTACTACTCTCTGGGAAGCCCTAAAACCGACCGTCCGAGGTCATGAAATTAGCTATCGCACAAAAGAGAAACGTACCCACCGCGAGCAGCTTGATACCCTAGAGGCACGCCAGGCGACCCTGTCTTCCCAGCTCAGTTCCAATCCCAGTCCCATCCTCCGCCGCAATCTGATCCTTGCACAACAAGAGCTGCGTCAATACCTATTAAATGAAGCCAAGGAGATTTGGGAGGCGTCCCAGCATCGGATATATCTGTGGGGGGATAAATCCAGTAAAATGCTCCATAGACTGTGTCAAGCAGATGGCGCCCCGGCTGTTACACCTACCATTCGTGGCTTGGACGGGTCCCTGTACACGACACCAGGGGAGGTGGCGGGGGAGTTTGCGAGGCATTTCACATCCGTGTACGCCCGGCAGGAGCAGATCTCTGCCGAACTCATAGCGGAGTTCCTAGTGGACATTCCGCCTCGCCGGCTCCCCGACTCCGTCCGGGAGCGGCTGGAGACCCCAATCACACTTGATGAACTGACCGGCGCCCTCAGTGCGTTGCAGCCGGGTCGTGCCCCGGGTCCCAATGGGTTCCCCATGGAATTCCTCCGATCCCATATACCTCTTCTAGGGCCTCATTTATTGGCGACCATCGCAGACGCTACAGACGCGACAATTCTACCGCGGGACTGGCGACACGCGGAGATTGTGCTGTTTCTCAAGCCTGGCCGACCTCCGGAAGACCCGTCTTCTTACCGCCCCATCTCCCTTATCAATTTTGAACCCAAATTACTAGGGAAGGTTCTGGCCGACCGCCTCAGGGGGTGTATCACGGACTTGGTCCACCCTGATCAGTCGGGCTTTATGCCACAGAGAGCCACTAGACACAATATTAGACGAGTCCATAACGCCATCGCTGCTGCCCCTACCCTTGGCCGACCCGCTGCCCTATTATTAGCGG
This sequence comes from Calotriton arnoldi, assembly GCA_963921515.1. Taxonomy (NCBI): domain Eukaryota; kingdom Metazoa; phylum Chordata; class Amphibia; order Caudata; family Salamandridae; genus Calotriton; species Calotriton arnoldi. The sequence goes on from CAWUFW010000954.1 coordinate 870,020, forward strand.
ATATAGACAAAGCATTTGATTCGTTGAGCTGGGTCTATCTTTTTCAATTGCTTGAGGCAATCAGCTTTGGACCCCGCTTCCTGACATATATACGCCTGTTATATACAGATTTGACGGCTTCAGTGCGGATTGCGGGACATCGTTCTCGCCCCTTTCCGATTCAGAGGGGTACCCGTCAGGGATGCCCACTGTCCCCATTGTTGTTTGCCCTAGCAGTCGAGCCGCTGGCGGCCTGGGTCAGAAGTGACCCGGTGCTCAGGGGTTCGACTGGTCCCGATCACGGTCAGATCGTATAGCATTATACGCTGATGACGTTCTCTTCTTCATGACAGACCCATGGTACTCAGGACCCCGCATACTGCAAATTCTTAGGGTATTTGGTGGCACCACGGGCCTCCACGCCAATCCTGCTAAATCCATCCTCTTCCCAGTGTGCGGACACCAAGGCCGTGAAACATGGGCCGCGCAGCTCTCCCGGGCCACAGATGGGTTCAAATATTTGGGGATCTACATCTCCCCCAGTCCCAAGATTTCATGGACGCATAATATCACCCCACTGTTGGTCAGTCTCAAGAATGAAACAACGATATGGTCCGCTCTCCCTCTATCCCTCTATGGGCGCTCAGCCATCTTTAAGATGGTTTCTCTGCCTCGGATCCTATACCGCCTCCAAAATTTTCCTTATCCTCTCCCTCGCGCTTGGTTTGCACAGGTGAATGCAATACAAAACAATTTCCTCTGGGGTGGGGGTGCCGTTCGCGTGGCACTCCGCACATGTGCACAATCTACATATTGTGGGGGGATAGCGGCAGCGGATATCTATTCATACTATATTGCGTCTCACATTCTTGTAATTAACGAATGGTGGTATAATTCTCCTACTGATCCAGCATATGCTATTGAGCACGCTGCAATGGAACAAGTCCCTCTGCTCCACTTGCTTTATAGCTCCACACGGCTCGACCATCTACCACCGGCTGGTAGGGTAGCCATACAGTTATGGAGGGCCAAGACCAGACAAATGGGATGGAGAGGGAAGCTTACTCGTCAAACCCCCCTATGGCACGGTACACACCTCAGAACTGCTACCGCATTGAGTGGGTTCCGGGGGTGGGACCTGGTGGGGATTTCGACCCTTGGGGACATATTGAGGGGCACTACCTTAAAATCATTTCAACAATTGCAGTCAGACTTTGACCTCCACAAGTCACAATGTTTTAAATATCTACAGCTCCGTCACGCGCTCTCCCCCAGATCCGAAATATAGAGGTTCTCCCCGAATTCCAGCCATTGGAAGGCCGCCTGCTTATGGGGGACCTTGGACTACACAAAATCAGACAAATATACCAAACACTGACGACCCACACTCCCACCACTCTCGACAAAACCCGACTGGCCTGGCAGGCAGACATTCCTGAATTAACGGACGATGATTGGACTGAAGCAATAACCAGCCCGAGGGGCGCGGCGGTCTCCGCACGCTACAGGCTCATCCAGTTTAAATACTTACATAGAATATATTACACTAGGGTACGACTGTGGCGAATGGGGGTCATCTAGTCCCCGGTGTGTTTGCGGTGCGACAGAGAGGATGGGTCCTTCCTACATACGGTATGGGCCTGCACGGCCCTGCAGCCCTTTTGGAATAGGGTTCGGTCATGTCTCAGTGAGGTGCTGGGGTGGGTGCTCCCACTTGACCCACGGCTGTTTCTGTTGCACTCCACTGACGACATCGGGGGAACCGCTATAAACAGCATCTGCTGTTCCTCGCCCTCACTATTGCCAAGAGAGACATTGCACAGGGGTGGAGGGCGTCATCTCCCCCGACTATAGGCAAATGGAAGAACGCCGTAGACACATGTATGGGAGCCGAGATTGCAGTTTTTGAGGCCCAGGGTTGCCCCAGGAAACATCGCAAGATTTGGTCACGATGGGCGACATATCGCGGAATTGACCTACCCCCCTACCCGAGGAGGACCTATGAGTGGCACCCTCTGCTCCCTGCCGAGTATCACCCCCTGCTATATCATTTGATTGTCTTATTGCCTTGTTGTAATGTATATTTTGACTCTGCTGCATTATGTGCTATATTACGGAGATTGACCACTGTCTGCATATTGTTTGAAGTATTGTTTTGCCTGCATGTTTGGCGGGTAATGGTTAGTATCATGAAAATGGTTATTGATGCGAAACTTATCCCTCTGTTCACGCATGTTATGGTAGGGCGAACGCCCGATGTACTGCAAAATAACCAAATAAAATTTGTTATTAAAAAAAAAAAAATTACGTTGGGAAGTAGGTTTCGCACCATCACTGTGTATATGAAATTGGGTCTATGGGCCTGATTACATGTTTAGGTGCTATATATCGCACCTAATAAATAACGATACCATGGGGTACATTATTTATCTGGTGTGATAAATAGCCCCTATTAAGAGTTCATGGGGCATAATGTGGATTTTGGTGCTTAACGCATGTTACGGTAAGTACTGAACGTTTTCCCCTGTTAAATTTCGGCAAGGTTTGACCTGCTGAAATTTAATGAAGGTTCAATCAGTACTTGTAAAGCGCAGCACTGTCATCCCTAGGGGTATCTGGGCACTGAGGATGCTGTGTCTCCGTCGAAGATCCAGGTTTAAGTCTCTCTGAAATCCGCCTGGGAGGGTGCTGTTCAGAGGTGGAGCAGCAGGTCGTTCCAGGTCCTGGTGGCAATGTAGGAGGAGTGGCCCCTGCTACGGCTGAAACGGATGCGGGGTGTGGGCAAGGGCGAGTGAGGAGGGGCACAGGTGTCTGGAGGGTTGAAGGTAGTTCAGTTGATGGTTGATGTAGGATGGTCCTTGATTGTGGAGGGCTTTGTAGGTGTGCGTGAGGATCTTGAACTGACATCTCTTCTGGATGGGGAGCCAGTGGAGGTTCCTGAGGTGGGGGATGATGTGAGATAGTGTAGGAAGATCCAAGATGAGTCTGGCTGCAGAATTCTGTATAGTCTGTAGACTTCTGAGAAGCTGGGTGGAGATGCCAATGTAGAGAGCATTGCCATAGTCGAGGTGGCTGGTGACGAGGGCATGGGTGATGGTCTTTCTGGTTTATATTGGGATCCATCTGAATATTCTGTGGAGCAAGCAAAGTGTGTGGAAGCAGGAGGTGGCAACTGCGTTGACTTGTTGTTTCATGGTCAGTTTGGCTGTCAAGGAGGATCCCTAGGTTGCACGCGTAGTCTGTTGATGTTGGCCTGAGATCAGCTGGCCACCAGCTGTGGTCCCAGGCCAAGGTGTTTTTCCCGAAGATCAGTACTTCTGTTTTGTTGGAGTTGAGTCTGAGGCAGGTGTCTCTCACCACTTGGCTATGTTAGTCATGGCTTTGGAGAAGTTTGTTCTGGCGTTGGTGGGGTCCTCAGTGAGCGAAAGGATAAGCTGAGTGTCATCTGTGAAGGAGTTTATGCTGAGGCTGTGGGATCTGACGATATCTGTAAGGGGAGCCATGTAGGTGTTGAATAAGGTGGGGCTGAGGGATGATCCGTGGGGTACGCCACATGTGAGGTGGTTGGTTGCGGAGGTGAAGGGAGGCAGTCGGGTACTCTGTGTGAGGAAGGAGGCAATCCACTTGAGGGCATTTTGCTGTATGCCGATGTTGCGGAGTCTGTTGATGAGGGTGCTGTGGGAGACGGTGTCGAACGCCACAGAGAGGTCAAGGAGGATTAGGGCCACTGTTTCTCCACGGTGGATGAGCATTCTGATGTCGTCCGTGGCAGCAATCAGCATGGTCTCAGTGCTGTGGTCGGCTCGAATTCCTGATTGTGTGGCGTCCAGTAGGTGGGTTTATTCCAGGAGCTCAGAGAGTTGTTTGTTGATGGCTTTCTTAAATACCTTTTCCGGGTATGGGAGCAGGGAGATTGGTTGATAATTTTTGAGGTTGCTGGGGTCGGTAGAGGGTTTCTTTATTAGGAGGGGTCTGACATCAGTGCGTTGAAAGACATGATGGCTGTGGTGGTTCGGGTGGTGAGCGGAACCCAGGAGGTGATCACTTGGCTGGTGTTTGCTGGTTAGTTGAGGTCATTGAGGTTGAGGGTGGTGGTTTGGGAGTCAAAACTGTTGTAGATGGTGGCAGTCTTGCTGTGTAAGTAATCTGAGTGGGTGTCGCAGAGTTCTTGGGAGGGGTAGATGGTGTGCTCTGTGGCTGTCGGGTTGAAGAATTCCTTGACTATTTTGAAGAGTTCCTTAGTGTGGTTGGCCGCGGTGTCAATCCGGGCGGTGGTGGCTGCTTCTTTGCTTCCTTGATTTGCAGATGGTAGTTGCTGAGGGCTGGTTTGTGGGCAGCTCTGTCGGCGGGGTTCTTCGTGACAGGCCATCGGCTTTCTAGTTGGTAGCAGTTGCACTTGGTGGTCCTGAGCCCTGGGGATTACCAGCTGGCTTGTTTTGGGGTTTAGTAGGCTTTTGTTGGTTTCATTGGGGCGACTGCGTCAGTGCAGTTGGTGATCCAGGTGGAGAAGTTTTGGACAGTGTGGTCGAGGTCTGCTGAGGCTTTGGGTTGGGTGGTGGTGAGGGCGTGCGTCCAGTGCATTTTGGTGGCTTTGCTCCAGCTACGGTGGGAAGAGATGTGACGCTTAGTGGTGGTGTGCTGAGCATCAGAGATGGTGAAGTGTACAATGAATGGCGTAGCCAGCCCAGGTAAGTTCTGTGGTGTGGCTGAATTTGATTCTTTCGCTGGAGGTGATAATGGGGTCGAGTGTGTGTCCGGCCTTGTGTGTGGGTTCGGTGACAAGTTGGGTGAGGCCGACGTTGTTCAGGTTCTCCAGGAGAGTGATGGATTTGTCATAGTTGGGGTTGAGGTATTTAATGCATCAGCTAATTATCGGATGCGTTAAATACCTTCAAACTTGTAATTCCGATCCATGCATAAACAGGAGAGTATGCATGGGTCGGACGTTTACGAGGCACTCCTAATCAGGCCCTTGCTGGGGAATAACATGCAGAATATGGTGTTTAATGCATCAAAATCCGCATGATATGGTAACTACCATATGGTTTTACCCTGTTAAATTTCGGCAGGTTTGACCGTCTAAAATTTATTGAAGGCTGAGTTATTTAATGCATATGATTGTTACTGTGTGTGGTTCCTTGGGTCCCCAGCTCTTCTGAGTCTTCTGGTCAAGTTCACATTCCCCTTCTTTAGTATATGGTTTGGTCTCCTCGGGAGACCACTGTGTATTTGTGCTTACTTACCTGTTTCCATGTGAAATATTATGTGTATTGTTCTGATATCTCCGGGTAGGAGATATACCAATGTGTTAGTGAGTGTATATAATAAATATAACTATTTTTATAACTACACTGTGTGGTTCTTTTTCGTTTAACCTACCCTATATAATTAGTTCTGGTAAAACAAGCTGCTTATTACTCCTTCTGGACCAAGCCTGAAGGCTGCTCTCCACAGCTACCACTTAGAGAGTTTTCTATGGTTGTCTAAGACCACTAAAACCACCATAAGGGTTGTCTGGATTAGTGCAGGGTGCTTCACTTAAATAAGTATGCACCATATACTAAGCTAGCCTTCTACAGTTGTCTTCACTTTTTTCACTATCCATTTTCAGACCCCCCTCTCTCTCTCCCTTGCTGTCCTGCCACTTTTTAATATCCCCCTTAAGGTATGTGCCCAATAAACCCTCTTCTTCAGTCGGCCTTATCAACAAACCTACGTATCTCTCCCAATTTAGTGGTCTCCTTGTCTTTCCTCTGCTCATTGGCAACATTGCTTCGGGGCTTTTGCCTTCCAAGTGTCCCTTAGCGCCTTTTCACCATTGAAATGGTGGAGATTGGAGGCCATAGAACCTGTAAAATGAATGCCATTGCCATGCTTCCTATTCCCTTTTATTGGGGGAGAAAGGACAGTTTTGTTTTTTTAACTTTTGTTTTTTATAATTCAACGAACCTTTCAGAAAAATATTTATACTTTGTAATACCATTTGGAAAAACGTTAGTTTTCCTCCTCAACCCTGGTGTTAGATGGAAGGTATCATGAGATCTTAACGTCTGTTTAAAATGGATTATTGCTTGCTTTTCTACTAAGGGTAACGTTAATCGGGATGTGTTTTCTTTAACTTGGTGTCTTTATATGGGCTTTCTTTATGGTGCTTGTCCGCCAGCTGCATACGTGTTCCACACTTAACCAAAAGAGTAAAATAGCACATAATTTTAAATGGCTTGTCACCTACCTCCAAACTAGTCCTGTCATTTCAATTGCATTTCAGCAGCTTGACTCGGGACATTAATCTTGTGAGGTCTTGGGGGAAGGGCTGTGAGATGTTTGGGAGATGTAGGGAGTATAAAGAAGGTGGGGAGTGTTTGATTGACGCTGTACAGCTTAAAATAGGGGGGTTTGCTGCCTGGGGATTGCAGTAGCGCCGTCGCAAAACTCAAGTGTGGGGATACTTGGAGGGGGGGGGGCAGGACAGGAATGGGGATGAGGGAAATAATTATAATTTAATTTTTTTTACCTGTTCCGACGCTGCTGGCCGCCTCGGTGCTCCTCTTCTCTCATGAGAACCCAGGGACTGCTGGGACACCAGCACAGGCTCCCCACCCAATCTCGGCGCTGCTCTCAATAGCATGAGAGCAGCACCAGCATTGGTCTGAGCGGCTTGATTTGCCGCTCAGACAGTGCTTGGGAGTCTGTGCAGTTTCTCCAATCCGGCTGTGGAACAAAGCTGGGTTGGAGAAACATAAGTGCGCATGATGGTTTGGCCGGCCTAAGACAGCACTACTCCTCCCCTGCTGGCTGTGATGACAGTCAAGCCCCACCCTGCCCAGACTTAGCTGGCTGTAGAGGGAAACGTAAAAAATAGCATGATAATAAAACTAATTTACTATCATTTTATTTTTCCCGTTTCCCTCAGCTGGCTCTCAGCAGGGGGGGGACGCTCCTCCGATATAGCAGAGGAGCCACCGCTGGAGGGTTGTAATTTGTCGGCGATTATGCCAGAGTTGCACTCCCCCATTCCAGTTCTCTAGTATCCTAGTGAAAGAATACCAGCTTGGGGATTGCTCTCCTGCTCCAAACCCCAAGCAGTAAATGTTTTGAATGGATCCCGTTGGAAAACAAATTATATTTATTCTCGAACAGTGCGTATTAAATAGTTTTCCCGACCAGTGGGCCACAATTTAGTTTGCTTCATTTGACAAAATATGTGGTAAATAATTCTGCCTAATGGGCTTACCACTCTAGGCCAGGGGGAAACTACAATATCTGCTGTATGAAGAGAAGCGGTAAACCCACCAGACAGTAATGATTTTTGGGGGCTTCCTTTGCACTACTAAGCAGTAAAACCTGAGTACAGAGATAGACTATAAGGGCCCTATTGGAAAAGAGGGGGGGGCTCACTTTCTGCACATGCCACTTTCATTATTTCTTTGGGTGTTTTCTGGTACTGTATGGTGCCAAGTGGGCTTTCATCTTCCCTGTGAGAAATATTATTGATGGTAACCGTTGTGCAGGAATCCTTTTTGTGCGTTACCCTTGGAAAGGGGATAATCATCTTCTTTCCAAAGTTGCCTCTCTAGTCTATCTCCAGACCCACAACTGAATGCAATATATGTACAATCCAATGCAATTTGAACTTGTTTCTTTGTAGGAGAAGGGTGCCAAAAATCCCTGGTAGACTGTGGCCTCCCACTCTCCTCTTGAGAGGCATATCAGCCTATGCAACCTTAACCACATAATGGAGGGAAAAAGATGTTTGTGGCTTGGGGATCTATGACCTGTAACCGGAGAGGGAGGCATAATTAACTGTTCAATATTCCTTGCCAATTTCTTTGATATGTTGCTTTTTTCCCTTATGCTTTTGTGTTGGTGCAGCACAAGAGGAAGGGTGGCTTCATCACCTTCTCACCCAAAAAAGGAAGGAATGCTGAATTATGCTTCAGTGTATTACAGGAGTCGGACTATGCAAGCAGCTAGTACACCCCATTTATTTTTCTGTGGGTCCATGTTTCCCCCTCCTCTGGCTCCTCTGGGGTGAGGGAATGGGGAGATATCACACCAATCTGACCCCAAGAGATTGAAAAGGATGTGGAATAAATCATGGCTGTACTGTGTTGGGGGGGGGGCTGAGGGTGTGTGTGGTCCCCTTCATTCATTATCCCTGGCAATTAGTGTGTTTATCTCTTGGGGGCAGATTAGCGGGACATTTGGTCTGCCTCAGGAGAGAGGAAAGGCTGTGGCATCTTCCAGACGAGATAATTATGAAGAACTATCCAATTCAAGTGCCCTCTTAGTAAAGTGAAACTTTTCCTTCAGTCTGTTGGGAGTAGGGGTAGGTCAAGCAGCTATGCCCTAAAATATGCACCCAGTGCATGAACGACAATGAAATATTTTTTTTTTTTTGCAATATTATACAGCACTTTACAACAGTAGCAAAATACAAGGGTACAGCAAGTTACAGTTACAATAATTATGTTCAGACATATTGCATCAGTAGCTGCAACCAGGACAAAAGCAGCCGTTGGACAGGGAGGTACATGGTTCAAAAATGGATTAAGATGGTGGAGACATACAATAAAGGTAGTTTGTGTCCTGGATAGAGTACTTAGATACAGTCGAGGGTGATTAACCCATGTGTCTGTCAAATAGGATCTTGAGGTCCTTTTTGAAGGTGACTATGCAGGTTGTTAGGGGAAGGGAGGGTGGTAAGGAGTTCCAGATTCTTGTGACACTACCAGAGAATGGCCGGCTCATGTACTGTTCTCGACTGAAGGTGGGGGTTCCAGGAGCAGGGATTGGGCATTCCTGGAACCCCTATTTGCTTTAGAGATTTTCAGTTTATCACCTAGATAGGAGGGTGAAGAGGAGTGCAGCGCTCTGTGGGTAATGCAGCTTGTTTTGAATTGGGCCCAAGCTTCAATGGGGAAGCCATTGGAGGATTAGCAGAGCCGGGGAAATGTGTTCACATTTCTTGAGACCTAGTACGAAGCCCGCTGCTGCATGTAGAGTTGCTCTCAGTGGGCTTAGATGAACTTTGGGAATGCCTGAGAGAAGGGCGATTCAGTAGCCTAGTCTGGAGAGGATGAGAGACTGCACCACTGTTTTGAAGTCTTGTTCCGGGATCAGCTGTCTGAGGCCCCATAGCTGCCTGAGTTGGTGTTGTGCGCTTTTGGCCATGGCTGTGATGTGGTTATTAAGATTTAGATGATTCTCAAGGGTGATACCAAGGAATCTAGCACTCTGGACAATGGCAGGGCAGCCATCCACTACGGGAAAGTTGGCCAAACATTCTTGGACTGGGGTCTTTGCTTTTGGAGGTGAGATCAACAGAAATTCTGTTTTAGTTGCGTTGAGTATTAGGTGATGGTTAGACATACAGTTCAGAATCTTTAGGAGCGTGATTGAAAGGAGGGCAAGATCTTCAGGGGAAGTGATTTTCATGTATATTTGAGTGTCGTCAGCGTAGAGGTGGAAGAGAATCCCAGCGTTTCAGAGAATCACACATTGTGGTTCTAGGTACAGGTTAAAGAGGGTTGGGAAATGGATCAAGCCTTGAGGAACCCCGGGGGGCGTGGCTTCGCTGAGCAGCGAGATGGCCGCACACTAGCGCGGCTCCGCCGGCCGAGCCTCAATAATCCAACATAAATCCGCTCATCCCACTTGAACCCTGGACCACGCACGGCGAAACAGGCTGTGATCAACTCAGGATCATCTGAGGGCAGTGAAAGGGCAAGATTCACCGCGGTGACGGAGCCGCTTGCTGGTATCGATTCCGCGCTGGCGAGAGGCCTACCCATGAGGCCTCAAAACGAAGCCGGGACCTAAAGTGACCACCTCCCCCGGATCTCGGAGCACGGAAGGACGGCAGGAGTAGGAGGCACCAGCCGCATCAGATAACAGAACATATGGCTGGGAGGCTCGAGATCAACGGACGGTACGGGGCGCTGCACTGGGGGCAGGAGGGCTTCCCAGCGATCCGGTAAGAGCATGAATATTGGCTTGCGACTGAAGGGGACAGGTCTGCGGCGTAGCTAGAGGTCGCCATTAGCAGCTCCAAACCACAGCTGGGACGCGGGGGTGTCGCCGGACGTCAGCCTACCAGACCCGTGGACATTATATGGGCAATGCAGGTAGCAATCAGAAGGTGAAAGTGGCAGAGGGCAGAAAACGGCATTGCGCCACAAGGGCACAGGAAGAGGAGACCGGGATTGAATCCGCCATTTTGATAGGAGCGGCCGTAGATGTCCAGAGCGACCGGCGCCGAACCCCAGAACCTGCACAGCACTCAGCGGAGGGCGCTGTAGGCCAAGACCTGCCCATACCACGCAGGTGACCACGGCTGCGAAATTATATATGCTGGGAAGAGAAGGGGAAACATAGGAAGAAGGAGACGCGCAGTTTGCTACATCAAAGGGGCAAGACCCAGGATTGCACAGGTCTCCCTGACACAGCATTGGAAGCAGCAATAGCAGGTGAAGAGATCTAGCTGTGTGAACCTGTCACCTTGTGGAGTGGGGGCAGCCACACTAATAGGGGACGGCGCACACTGGGATCCAAGTCGGTGGAAGAAACAGTACGACAAACACGGAGGGCGCGCAAGGTCTACTTGAAAAGTGCAGAACGGGCATCACGGCGCTGAACCTACCAGAGGCGCACATAACCGGAGACTTGCAGCCTTAACCTGCACAAGCTGGAGACAGGTGGGAATAGACTGCCCTGACCCAAGGAATACGGAAAGGCTGCCGGGAGGCGGACAAGCCTTTTTGCTCGCCATAGCTAGTACAAGTCGCGCTAGTCGGACCAACAACCAGGCCACACGAAGATCGTAAAGGAGTCCGACCTGCACCACAGTACCCACACCGGATGTAAAGAAGTGCAAGAAGGGGGAAAGAGCGCATTGGGGAGCGTCAGTCGCATAACAGGAGGTGACGAATGGGGATATGACCCAACTCTAGAGTGAGGCCCTATCAAATGCAGATCACTGACGGTGGGAAGTGCTGCTGGCAGTGAACAATCCGCAGGTAGCAGCAAGACAGGAAGAGACAGACCCAATAAGTAGTTTGACCCACCAGCTGCAAGCGTAAGGCACGGCCGGCTGACGGGCTGACTACGCTACCGTCAACACCGTAAGCAATAATGGGGAAACCGGACACAAGACAACCCATGTTGAATTTTGATAAAAAGAACACTAAAGCGGCTGAAGGTGACACCGGCCATCAGGAACAAGCAGAGGATCACGCCGCGAACCAACCGCCGGACGAAGACATCCGGACAATGTTTAGAGAGTTGAAAACGAGTCTCCAAGGTATAGACTCAAAAATGGACACGCTTGTGGAGCGAATGGACAGAATAACACAGCGAGTGGAGAAGCAGGGGGGTCACATAACTGTAGTGGAGACAAGAGTGTCGGAAACGGAAGACGTGCAAACAGAACTGGACAAGAAAATGCGAGAGATGGACGGTGTGCTGAATGTCGTCAAACAGAAGAACGAAGATTTGGAAGCAAGGTCGAGGAGAAATAACATCCGGGTCACGGGAATTTCCGAAACGACAGACATTCACAATATGGAGCACTATATCGAAACTATGATGAATGACCTGTTCGGCCCTGAACTATCCAAAATGTTTCTTATCGAAAGAGCGCACCGCACCCTGGGTCCTCGGCCACGACCGGGCGCGCCGGCAAGACCGATCCTGGCAAGAGTGCTCAACTACAGAGATCGGGATACAATCCTGAGGCTGGCCAGGGAGAAAGGATCTCTCCAGTATCAAGGAAATAACATTGCACTGTACCCAGACTTTACAATGCAGGTCCAAGCAGCTCGTAGGGAATTTCTCCCAGCAAAGAAAATTTTTCAACAGCTTGGAACAAGGTATGCTCTGATATACCCCGCCAAACTTCGCATCCAAGGGCATGGCAAGCCCACCTTTTTTACGGACGCAAAAGCAGCTTTGACATATGCGAAGCAAATGGTGAAGGAGCAAAAACAACAGAAGACGGCAAGTGAAATACAAACTGAAAACAATCTCAGCGACAACGATTGAAATGAAGGAACAAGAGCGCCGGATGGTCAGATAAGTGACTTAATAGACGCATTGAAGTACCGTGAGAAGTTAGGTTAATATAAGAAACGGAGATTTAGACTAGCAAGAGCAATTACACCATGCCCGCAAGTACTGGTAGCCATACCGGACATCAAATGTAGACACTGCATATAGGCGGGTACCAGGGGTTCCGGGGTTGTGTGAAGGGCTCGGCCACCCTGCCTTACTAGCAGGGGAGTAAGCTGGCGGCCCCACGTGCCCCCATGGGATGATTCCCGTAAGTTTATTATTAGGGGTAGTTAGGTTACAGTTCAGGGGCAGGGGGGTGGGTGCAACACAACCTGATTGGGTGGTTGGTGTGGGTGGGGGGGGGACAGGGTACTGATTTGTTTTAGAGGGCTGCCACGTTCTGTACAACTGCACAAATATCATGTGAGACTGACACGCACCAGCTTACTAACACAAATACACCAGGAGATGAGCCTTGGACTATTACATTATACTGGCACAGTTCAGAGATTCATATCCAGGACACGAAAATGTAGCGGACCCAATTACCACATATCTCTTTGTTACAACACACTAGCATGGCGTCCCTGACTTGCCTTACATGGAATATTAGAGGCCTAAATGATCGTAGAAAGACCAGGCTGATCCACTCTTATCTCACGAGGCATGCGGTAGACATATGCCTATTACAGGAAACTCATTTGACGAACGCATCAACGGGAATGCTTAGAAATAATAGATGGGGGGAGGTGATAGAGGCCGGGTACTCGAACTACTCCAGGGGGGTTGCAATACTCATACATAGAGGACTTCAATGGAAGACACACCACACGATAATAGATAGGGAGGGAAGATACATCATACTGCAAGGTGAGCTATACAATACCCCTTTGGTGATAGTCAACACATACGGTCCAAACACAGATAGTCCAATATTTTTTCAACAAATTTGGCACAAGGTACAAACGTTGGGACACGTGGCGGTTCTGTGGGGAGGTGATTTTAATGTGGTGCTCTCGCAGTTGGCAGATAGACAGGGAGCGACCCGTGAGCATCACCCGAAAGCAGCAGCAATGCTGTCCGACATCATAGAGGATCTCCAATTGGTGGATTCTTGGAGACCACTACATCCCGCGATCAGAGAAGGCACTTGTGTAACACACCATCGGAATGCGTGGTCGAGACTGGATTATTGGTTAGTATCCAAGGAACTGCACACTTGGATAACAGATGCCACACATCATCCCCGCACCTTTTCAGATCATGCACCCACTCAAATAAAACTCAGCGTACCTAAACCTTATATCCAACCATTTACCTGGAGATTTCCGTCAAGAGCGCTGCTTGATCTGGTTTTCCGGGAAGAACTGCGAGATAAAATCGTAGAATACTTTACGCTAAATGAGGGCACAGTCGACTCGCCGGGAACACTATAGGAAGCATTTAAAGTGGTCACAAGAGGGAATTGCATAGCACTCAAAACGGGAGTCCTCAAAGACATACGTAATACTATACTCAGACTAGAGCGCGAAATCAGAGGGCTCGAACAATTGCAATTAACTAACCCATCCCCTGATACCATGGCACAAATTAGGACCAAACTGACGGAATTCCAAAAGGAAGCGGAGAGGGAAACGACCTATGTGCAAAAATACGTCCAGGCACGGCGATATGGAGAGGGAGAGCGACCAGGGAAAACACTAGCGGGATTGCTTCGGACACCAAGGGGGTCGGCTTACATAACTGAACTGAAAACAGACAGCGGGGAGATAGCTAGAACGCCATCAGACATACTCCACACAATGTCCCAATTTTACCAACAATTATACACCTCCCACACTAACCCATCAGAGGCTGACATAATCGACTATTTAGACACTATTGCACTGGCCTGGTTCAACAGAACCGCCCGCGAATACATGGAATTGCCGATTATGGTGGAAGACATTAGGCACGTAATCAATAGCATGCAGGCAGATAAGGCCCCAGGAGCTGACGGCCTAACCGCAGCATTCTACAAAGAATACGCAGAAATACTTGCCCCCAGGCTCTTGCAGGTCTATTTGGAGGCAATGGAAACAGGAGTACTTCCCCAGACACTGCGTGAGGCCACCATAATCACCCTACTGAAGCCAGACAAAGATCCGACTCAACCGGAGTCATACCGTCCACTATCACTCATCAACTTGGACGCAAAAATATATGTCAAATTAATAGCCAATAGGTTAAAGCCGATGCTGCCAATGATAGCACTGCCCGATCAATCGGGGTTTATACCAGGCCGCTCGACTGCACACAATTTAAGAACGTTATTTGGTCTTCTACACTACTTGGCCCCCCAGGTGCACGCAGTGGCGGCCTTACTAGATGCCACTAACGCGTTTGATTCATTAGAATGGAAGTTTCTTTTCACTTTACTGACCCGTATGGGACTTAGCCCCATATTTATCAAGCAAATTCAAATAATATATACAAACCCGACGGCGAGAGTCAGGGTAAACGGGCAGATATCAGAATCATTTGACATCACAAGAGGGACAAGACAGGGCTGCCCTCTGTCGCCATTATTATTTGCGATAGCCACTGAACCATTGGCAGCAAGACTCCGACAATATCACACGCAAAGGAGTGTTGGGTTTACGTCCAGAGGACTATTGATATCAATGTATGCAGACGACATGACAATTTACTTAACAAACCCTAAAGACAATTTTGATACAGTAATGAGGGAATTGTTAAGGTATGGCGGGCTAACGGGGATACAGATAAATTGGGCGAAATCCATGATGTTGCCACTGACAGATTCCACTACACCATTCGATAGCGAATTCCCAATACAGTGGGCCATAGGAGAAATAAAATATCTGGGGATTTGGATCAGCAGATCTACGCAGGACATATAGTTAGCCAACTACGGCAGAGTGATGGACTGGTTAGAAAGTAAAGTGCAGAGGTGGAAACAATTGCCGCTGTCCCTGGCAGGGCGCATAGCCATCACAAAAATGGTAATCTTACCTAAATTATTATACTTATTTGTGAACATACCAATGCCGCTAAACACCCATTTCTTCAGGAGACTCCGTTCGAACATCCTAGAATTAGTCTGGGTGGGAAAACAACCTAGAGTTTCATGGAAATTACTGACATTGCCATTTGCACAGGGAGGTCTGGGAGCTCCGGACTTCGAACTGTATGCGTACAGTGCGCAGGCGCAATACATGCACTTTTGGCAGCACCCTACACCATATCAGCCTTATGTGGCAATAGAAATAGACAAAGTTGCACCTCTCCCACTTAACACGGCGGTATACCAACAGTATAAGCGGCCACACTTGGAAATTGACACAGTGGAGACAGTGAGATGGGCATGGCAGGGGATTGCCAAGAGAGCACGCCAGAAGGTTCTATATGCACCATCTATGCCAATCGGTGGGAATCCCCTGATAGCTCCACTACTAGATAAGGCAATTACAAAGAGAGCGTTGTCGCATGAACTAGAAAAAGGGGGCGATCTATTCCCAGATGGCACATTCATTACCCTTCCGCAGATGTGCAAATTGAATTCACCTACAGCGTCAGATATGTTACTATACTATCAGATTAGGGCGGCTTGCAGGGCTCGTTATGAAGAATTCCCTCAGTCGCCCCCTATATTGCCTGCGCTGGAGAACATTCTCTCCAATGCATCTCCCCGTAAACTGATAACACGCATATATAGCACTACGCAGAGAGAATCACCAATAGTCACCGCCACATCTAAGGCGGCCTGGGAGAGGGACACTGATCTAACCATTACAGATAAACAATGGCAGTTCTGCTGTTCTCAACTGGAAAACCTCTCACCTAATTATAGACTGAGGCTTATTCATTTTAACTTCCTTCACAGGGTGTACCGCACACCACTCCAGCTACATCGTATGGGACTGCATCCAGATACAAGATGCTGGAGATGTGGAGCTCCGGACGCCACGTTCACACATCTGGCGTGGGACTGCAGACCTATCGCACAGTACTGGGTAGAGGTCATTAGACACATTGGCCGTATAATAAACAATCAGTTGTCAGTTACACCATTAATAGCAATGCTGGGATATGTCCTGGAGGTGCCAAAGGGTCATCGCAAACTTACGGCCATGTTGCTGTTGCTGGCGAAGCGACAGGTAGCAATATATTGGAAGAAGCAAAATCCGCCTACAATAGCTCAGTGGCTGGGCTCCGCCACTTATTGTAAGGACCAGCTGTCCCGCTACTGGGAGCTGATGCCTAGCAGGTCTAGACCACCAGACATTTGGGAACCCTTAGTTGGCTGGCTGGGTTCGGGTGGAACGGACCTCAGACATGACCACACCACGTAAAACAACCATGTATGTGCATAGGTTAGACACGTACTGTATTCGAAACGGATTAAGGGGGTCACACACACTATTCTAGATCGCTCAGTGTGATGGTATGTATAGGTTGAAACTGATATGGATCGAGAACTGGCAAGGCGACAGATTAGTGGTCCTATGGGATATGGCGGTGCAAGTCTCTTGTTTTGTAAAGGTGGCAGGGGGGGGGGGTGGGAGAGTTATGGACAGTTTTATGAGGATGTTACACTTGGGTATACATTGATCTTTATTTGAATAAAAGAAGTACATGCGCACTGTCTTACGGTCGCTGCCGGCCCAATGGGATGTTGGCGAGATAGCTGTGTTTAAATGATGATGTGGACATGCTGCGGGCCCCAGGGTTGTAGGCAAATAGCTGTGTAACTGAGACATATGCAATAAAACTTTATAAAAAATAAATAAAAAAAAGCCTTGAGGAACCCCTTGATATACATTTACTGGTCTTGAGAACCCATTGCCCATTTTTACAATTTGGGAGCGGTTGGTTAGGTAAGAGGAGACACAATTGAGGACTGTGCCTCCACAGGCCATGCGTTGTTCAAGAGTGCGAAGGAGGTCCAGATGGTTGACAGTGTCGAATGCAGTGGACAGGTCCAGGAAGACCAAGAGGCAGGAGTTTCCGGAGTCGTGGGTTCTAAGGGAGTCGTCGACTATTTGTAGGGTTACATGTTTCTGCACAGTGGCCCTGGCAGAAACCAAATTGGAGACAGTCTAGGAGGTTGTTTGTTCAAATGTGTGAAGTGAGCTGGGAAGCAACACAATTTTCAATCACTTTGCCTAAAACTGGTAGTGTGGAGACTGGGCAGTAGTTGTTCATATTCTATGGGTTGAGAGATTGTTTTTTCAAGAGAGGAAAGACTTGACCCACTTTTAGTCGTTCTAGAAATAGGCCCTGTTGAGGAGAGGACTTGACCATGTTGGTCCATGGGGGCGGGGAGTAGGTGTGTGGCAAGAGATTTGCTAATAGACACTGGAAAGGCATCCTGAAGGTGGTTTGAGGGTTTCACTTTTCAGACTGTTCGCTGTAGGTCTCGATCGGAAATGGGGGAGAAAGAGGACCACGAGTTGATTGCCTGGCATGGTTAAGTCTCAGTTTCTGGAGGTTCACTGGTGTGTAACGAGGTATGAATGTCTCTGACTTTTCTGTCAAAGAAATCCACAAAGTTGTTGCAGCAGACCCTTGATGGCTCAAGAGCTGAAGTGGTGGAGGGGTTTGTAGCTTGTGCTAGAACCTCGAACAGGCACTTTGGTCTGTTCTTTGCAGAATTCACAAGTGCTCTGAAGTGAGAGGATTGGGCTCTAAAGTTTCGGTCTTTGTCCTGTTTTCGTGCTAAGCGAAGCTTATTCATACTAGAGGGCGCTGATCTAGTTCTTTCTCGCTCTTTCTGATAAGCTTTTTTTCTCCGTAGAGTTCTAATGAGAACAAGGGGTTGGAGGGTTTTGGTCTAGATAATTTGCACTTCAGAGGTGCAGAATTGTCGATCAGGGATTCCATGCAGGAGTTTTATTTGTCAGTGGCTTCATTAATATCAAGATGGAGTGTAATCGAGATTAGGGTAGGAAGCCCCATGGTGGCCATGGCTTCAGTGTCAAGGTTGGATGTGTCCCTGAATCATATTTTCTCTTTTTCGAGGATTGCCCGGCATTTTCGGTGTAAGAGCCGGAGAGGGAGAATGGGATCTGCATGTGGTCAGACCAGTCGACTGGAATGGGGTCATATGACTGTAGATTGGAGGAATTGGAGATTATCAGGTCAGGGATAGCACCTTTGAGGTGTGTGGATTTAAGGCAGTGTTGTTGGAGATCGTTGTCTTTGAGAAAGGTGTCCACCAGGCTGTTACCCTCGATTCCCTAGTGGATGTTGAAGTCTCCAAGGAAGATCGTAGTAGTGGGAAATGTATTGGGGCTGAGGAGTTGCATCTTTGTATGGGAGCCACTCCCCCATTCCATATCCAAAGTATTTAATTGGCTTTCCCTAGGAGAGGGGAAGTCTTGGGCATGCTGGAGGCCTGGGGGTTGGAGCCCTGAGCTAAAGTCCCAGTGTCCCAAATAATTAGTTAATTATCTGTGTCAACCTAGTGGGCTGTCACCTCGTTTGGATACCTCCGTGTGAATTGACTCTCACCAAGAGCATGGATATGTGTTTTGCCCGGGAGGAGAGGATGGCAGAGAAAGTAGGATAATGCCTAAAGCGTGCCCTCCACTTCCTCAGCACTAGGGAGTAACATCAAATGCACATAAAAAAGAGGGCCACCTTGGTGCACGGAGAGCTCATTTAAATCTAGCACTCTGACACGTCTACAGAGAGCAAAAGGAGTCTGTTGTCTTGATGATGCAAAGGTATAATATACAGAAAAGATATATGTCCCGTCATTTTGTGTTCTACAGCTAGCACACAGAACAAATAGCTAAACTCCTAAGTACTTCTAAAATAAAATGATTCAACTTGACAAGCCAGGCGCTTCTATTTGGTTTTCATTCCTCACCTGCTCTCCAGGTTCTGACTGCAATTTGTAATGGATTAAAATGCTTCTAAAAATGGCGCTTTTGGTGTCGTAAACATTTACTAGATAACATTCGAGAGCATTATTCACGGCATTATCACAGGCCTGTCTGTAGTATCTATCCGACGCGCGTGCCAGCCATTGCACCTTCAGGGAAGTCGAACATCGCCTCAATGTCAAACATTCATCCCCCGTGGATAACAGCAAGTCAGGAGAATGACACGGCAGACAATTAAGGACCTATCCAATGCATATAGTAATATCTCAGAGGAGGCGATATCCACCGAAGAGCATGACAGCTGCGACGAGTCACCGCACAGAATACCTCTGTGACCAAAAACCCTCTGTCTGGAGACTTTTGTGTTATTCTGTTATATAAATTTCTCCAGAGGAGCAAGGAATTCTGATTCATAGAATGAAAACAATAATGTATTTTAACTCGATTCACGGGCAGCTGCTTCAAAGCCTTATAAGTGATGTTCATTCTAGGCCAGAAAATAGCTGCCCTAACTTTTCATGGGGAATGGGTTCATTTTCCAGCACAATTAGACGTACAGAACCTCGGCGCAGTAGGTTATACAACAATTTAAGGAGAGAATTAGACCCGCATCTGCTTCCAATATGGTTTTCGGTGCCAGTAAAATGCTCAGACATGGAGACCAGCGCGTTTTGTTAGAAAGTCATTCAGGCAGTGGGGCATGGCAGGAGGGTAAGGTTACCATCTGGTAATCACACCGCTCACCGCGCCATGTGAGCTGCGCGCCTCCGGGGCCGAGATTAGCTAAAGATAACAACGTATCATAGAAACATTTGACAGTTTAAAAGCTTGTTTTCACTCGCAAGTGCGCTTTTAAATGGGTTGAAGTATAAACATAATGATTGAGGTCAGCAGTACCTCAGCCAATGGGAATGCCGAAGCATACCTCACAATGGCCGAGCTGTGGTCTACAAATAAGCAATGGACTTCCGGTTAGTTAGTGACAGCACGTGCGCTAATTGGACGAGTGCTGCCCGGAATGTAAGGTCGTTGATTTCTTATACCGTGCCTAGAGCTCAACGCTTTCGAATAAGACTATATAGGGACTGCAGTCTCCTTCCAAACTTTTCTATAACGGATTCAACAGTCTTTCAGGCAATGGAAATTATGAAGTGAAATTCTCGATTCCAGAAGGGAACGTGCCCAGTGTCTTAAACAAATGGGCGCGATTCTAAGCACTATCTAAAAAACAGAATTGCCAGCAAAACTGAAATCTACATATTTTAAAAGGGTTGGAATACCGACACAATAATTCAAGCGAAAAGTCGATTGATGTAAACACTCAATTGAAGTAAGTAAGGCAGGACCCAAGCACTAGGCATAAAAAATGCAGTTATTCCTATATAAGAGGCAGGTTTAAAATTAGTTAACGTTTTGATTTTTGAAGTCAGCTGTCACTAATAAATGGATGTGATTTGTTTTGTGCTGGCCTCACCTAATTTCTCTTGACACTACATTCCCTGACAAGAACTGGTGGTCCTCCAGTCAGTGAGGGGCATGTTCTACTGTCTACTTTCTAAAGATAACTAAACCCATGTGCGGAACCAACATTTTGATGAACTGAAGACTGTAGAAAAAGATGTACATGAAAAAATGTGGCGTAATCCCATTAGAGGTGAACAAGATGATTAAGAAAGAGCGACGAGCCAGGGGTTGGCTCTGGCTCTAAGAGCCTTAACATGAGCCGAGAATATAATACGCATGCAAATATTGCAACAAACGTTAAGTAGTATGATAAAAACTATTCAAAGTTCAAAAAAGTGCATTTCTTTCACATAGAGACATTTCATTTTAGAGAATTAGATTGTGTCACTGCACTGAAGTAAACATGAACTTAGAAACATTGATATTCTGGCCCCACCACCTTACTCCGGTGCCATTGGTGAACCATGTGGTTTATCAGTTCTCATGTGCATCCTATAGGTGGCGTAGGTTAGTATTATAAATGGACAAACATTAATGTCTATTTAACCATAAGCTTTAGTCGGCGCACATCCAGAACTGATTAATTTCAAGGTGTCTTCAAATGTGATGATTAGGGAAAAGGAAGCACAGTATGGTAAAGTATGGTAATTCCCTAGGATCACACATTTTGGTCAAGCAGGGAAGATGACATTGATCCACATTTCCTGCTGGTGCAGTTCAGTCACTAGATGGGCATCTCTTTCCTATTTTTTACATCAAATCTTGTTTGCTTTGTCTAGAATTGTTTTAAGAGCTACACCGGTACACTGTTAAATAAATACACCTTGCATGCTAAATCAAGCTGAAAGCAGATGCCTTTCTATAATATGTTGAGTGAGGTAAGAGGGTAGGTGGCAGAAAATACAGATCGTCTCAGCTTCCTCTTAGGCCGAGGTTTCCAAGAGGACCTTGAGCTGAATCAGAGCAAGGCATCTGGCTTGAGCTTGACTCGAGCCTTCAGTGGCTCGCCCACCTCTAAATCCCACAAGGTGCACTTGTGGGCTAATGCCAGCAATTGGCATAGTTTTCACTCTTTTTAATTCTCAAAGTCCTCAAAAGTAATTCACAAAGAACTTGTTTCCTTTTAACCCAGCGCCTTGCTATTGTCTGCATAGCACACAATCCACAGAAGTAGGGCATGCGTTGCACTGTATTGTAGCATTTGTATAGCACTTACCACCAACATGTGAGACGCTGAAGTGCTGGGCCACATACACAGCATGCTACACCATGTGGGTGTGTGGTTGTGCACATTTTATCTTTCTCCAGAGAGAGTAGACTTTCATAAGCCATTCTGATTGCATTAACAAGCGAGAGCTTGTTTTTTATAATTGCTTAAAGCACACTAAAGCCTTAGCATTATTCATATTTACATATATTTTAATGAACCGCCATTCTCTTATTCTGTGTTGCACATCATACATCTTATCCTAACTCTTCTAGTAAGTGTAGTATCATTCTGAAGTTTGAACAATGCAGCAAGCACTGCAGGAATTAGTGGTCAGCTATTTTACCCATGCTTACTGCATCTAGTCTTCAAGGCCTTCTTGGACTCTTCCAACAAGAAGAGCCAGGTACCTGCTAATGAGAAACTGCAGTTCCTAATTTACCAAGTTCTTCCCTCCATTTGTTTGCATAGAGAAAAATGGTACAAATATATGGTTTTTAGCGTTACAATGCGCCAACTGACCAGGGTCTAAAGTTCTGGCCTGTTGATCTGGCGATCCGCCCTTAGCTTTATTTTTGATGCTATCTGCCTGTTCTGCATAAGCATGTGTTAGCTATCCTGAGTGTCTGTTTTCTTTTAAGCTCCTATGGAATTTTTTTTTTCCTTGTGGTAAAAATTCATCATCCTAACTCCTTGAAAAAAATGAGATGTTTGGGGGGTCCCTATTCTTTGGACCAGGATCTGTCACTTGTGTTCACAGATGAAACTCTGCAAACATAAACTTTATATAGAGCTGCAAGACACTTTAGGACTCGACATCTCAGAGACATAATGACATTACTGTGCTTACTGGGACGCCATAATTAGTATGTACTGAATACATATATTAAAAAAAGATAAAAATATATGGAACGGGAATATTTTGTCAATACTTTATGTTGCATAAGGTTAAATGCAATGTAATGGAGCAAAAAAGTATATAAAAAAGCAGAAAAAGGCAACGGATGCTGCAAGCAGTGTTCTAAAAATAAGTAAGGATAAGGAAACGCAGGCGGTTGAGGAATTCGGTCTCTGGAATCCAGTGTCAAATACTGCATTGGCATTTAAAAGTTAAGAGAGACATGCTCCAACCCTCCCTAATTGTTTCAAGTGCATCATCCCCGAAAGTGAGTAGCACTGTTTCATTTTGAGGCAAATGGTGAAGGCCAGACTGTGGGCCAAAGGACCTGTGGATGTTGAGGTGAGCACAGATCTTGGAAACATCACTTTCTCGAGGGTGCTGGACTTAGGCGAAGTTTAAAAACACCTGGAGTTGCTGGTGATGGTAGGCTGAGAAAGGCCATTATGTTAGGGGTCTGCTGATAACCTGCCTAGAGGTGACTTTAATTGTATCTTCCTTTTGGGATAGGTTCATATGTTTCGTTATGGGCAAGGATTTGATGTCTAAAAATGTTTTAAGGATTTGAGAACTTATAATGTTGCTGGGTTTTGAGCAGTAACATTGGGGTCTGCAAATGTCACCAGAAATAATTTGCCAGGCTCAGCATACGTGAGAAGGCAGGCATCAGTGGCAGATCTGTTCTACTCATGTCAGTGTGGGGGTTACTTTCAGAATATGCCGTGATTTTGTTGACTGTTGCTACATATCTTTATGATTTTGAGGATAAAGACATTTGACGAAAGCACGGCTGTGTCAGGATTAATTCATGCAGGCTAAATTTACAGACTAGGCAATTATTTTGAATATATTTACAAACAAGAGGAGTGAGAAGAAGTTTGCCGTTTCATCACGGTCTCTCACTTGCCCACCCCATCTAGCAAAAAAACACACAAAAATAAAGCTCGGCCGAAGGTGGTGAAAAGATACAGAAACTTCTCGATTGACCTGAAAAGATCCCATCTGATCCCCAGTCTTTCTCAAAGAAACTTTTTGAGTGGAAGGATGTAGGTGCCAGTGGCAGCTGGCATGAAAGGAGGGTGGTGGGGATAAAAATAAAAGTAAAGAAATAAAGAAAGAAAAAATAATCCCACCTACCTTCTTAGCGTGACGTCCTCCTCCTCGCTTCTCAAAGCAGGCTCCAGGAAACTGCTGAACCAATCCTGGCGCTGCTCTCATGCTGCATGAGAGCAGTGCAAGGATTGGAAAGAGCGGCCTCTCTCGGCGCTCCCAAGGGCACTGGAGCCCTATGCTGTCTCCAACCCAGCTAATTACAACAGCTGGGATAGAGAGGTTTAAACTTCGCATGTCTGGCTAGCTGTTGCAAGGCGGCCGGCCAAATAGACATGCGCTCTTTAAACCTAAGTGCTCTGCCTATCACTGATTTCTGCTGCTGCCTGACTGGCAGCAGCAGAAAGCTCCACCCCCATCCTGATGCTCGGCTCGGGATGGGGTTTAGAAAAATAAAATGGTAATAAATTAACTTTATTACCATTTTAATTTTATATCTCTGGGTGCATTTCTTTAGTGGGACGACGCTCCTCCACCTTAACGGAGGAGCCGTCCCTGGATAGGTCCCTTGCCCACGTGGAGTGGCATTCTTCTGCATCGGGCCAGCTTCACGCCCCAAGATAATAATTTTTTGGGGTGTCCTCCTAGTAGAGCTATTGGGTGGAGGGAAGGCTTATTTTGCTGTCTGACGTGCCACAACCTACTAGTTTGGTGTATCATTCGTTAGGAATTTTGTACACTATCAGTGCAGCTGATTGCAATTCACTGCAAAACGCCCCATACATTACATTTGCAGATGGTAGATTAAAGCTGTATTTCATTTTTGTCTGCCTGTGGCAGGCGTAATAACAAACGGCAGGTCACCACCCTTAATGTCTGTTCGTATTTTGATTAGGCAGAATAATCCTATTTTGTATTGATGGACATCTGAAAGTAGTCATTGTTGAACACAGACAGTACATGAGGTGTCAGTCATTGGGTAACTCTTGACAAACCATGTTCATTGTGATGTTGTTGGTGAGTGCTGTTGTTATAAGGTGTGGTTGAGTTGTGTTGTGATCGGTTGAGTATACGGTGTAGTGAATGGTTGAAAGTGAGTTCATCAGATACATGTCTACTCTAAGCCCTCCTTAGAGAATCAAAACAGAGCGCCATTTAAACTCTCTTAGTCGACATTTAAAAATAGATCTTTAAATCAAAATATAAAATATTGAAAGTCCACACCAAGGACTGCTACTACTAGAACACAAAAAAGTTTAACATAACATATATCATGTCACAAATCAACTTTGTTGTATCATAGGACTCAAAATACGTCATTTTGTGTGAAAAAGAAACACCAAGATGGCCGCCTGATTTGGAGCTCCGTGCCGCGACGGGAAATGCTGCGGTGATTTACGCGGCTCCAGCTCTTCTTCAAACTTGAAACAGTGTTCTACATGTGTCGGAAGACCCACTGAGTGGGTGTAGATATCGGTATGGCCTTTTTTCTCCTCCTGCTGTGAGATATTTACAAAAAAACATATCTACTCATATTCGGCCGCCATTTTGTTTTTTACCGCGATGGAGTTTTTCTCCTCAAAAAACATTTGTTTGAAGAGACTTTCAGCATAATTTTGCAAACCTTGTTTTTTTTACTGCATATGTAGTGGTTTCCTTTCATTTTAGACCAGTTGAATGCAGAGGTTGTTTAATTTTGTGGATTTTGCGCAAACACAATTACTTCTTAACTCCTTTACTCCTGCGGATTTTCTTCTGCTTTTAACCTATGGGTAGGAGTAAGAAACTGCTTTTCATTCACAAGAAGTCGTCAGTCCACACTCCTGAATCCTGCTCATCTCATACTACTTCTTCTCTACATTGTGCTCGCAAGATGGCACAATCTAGCTCTTCACGACCTGTGGCTTCGCCAAATTCTTCAATTAAACTGCAAACTCCATCCTCTGCCAACAAGCATCTTGAACAGGACCCTCCTTCTCCACCGAAGTCCGTCTCTCCTGTATCTTTGGATTCTGTTCTTGAGGAAATACTTGCTTTGCGTCCATTTATTGAGGAAACAAATTCTCGTCTGCAAGTCTTGGATACTAAATTGTTGTCTATGGAATCTCGAATATCTGTGGTGGAACAGCATGTTGGAGAGTTACAGGACATGTCTGTCAAGGTCGTTACCTTAGAGAAGGAGGTCCTCCTGTTAAAGAAATCTGCTGAAGATCTTGAGAACAGAAATAGATGCAATAATCTTCGCTTATATGGTTTTCATGAAGGCTTGGAAGGTGATGACCCCGTTCATTTCTTCACTACCTTTCTTCCAAAGCTTCTTGACCTTCCTGCTACTACAAACCTAAGTATTCAACATACTCATAAACTGGGCCCTCGTTTGTCCTCTACATCTGCTCCTTCGAAGCAACGGGTTGTGATTCTTTTGTTTTTGAAATTTACTGATCTTCTACAAGCTTTGAATGCAGCTAAACTAAAAAAAAAACAACTTGCATGGGCTGGCTCCAAATTATTTATCTCACAGGACGTTTCTTAAGCAACAGCAAAACGTCGGAAGGAATTTCTTGACCTCAGTCCTGCTCTACGCTCACTGGGTGCAAGATATGGGTTATTTCACCAAAGCTTGTTTAAGGTTACTTTTCAAAACAGAACCTCTACTTTTGAAGATCCAATAGACCTGAGGAAATTTAGCCACTCACACTCCACAATGTCGATGGAAACTGCTGGTCCTTCATCAGTGACTTCTATACCTTGACTTGTCTCTTATTGTAACCATGTTTGGCCCTAAACAGATTTATTTGCTATTTTTCTCTTGCAGGTTGTTTTTTTTTTTTTTTTAATATTTGTCTCTTAACATGTTAACTGTATTCTTTTTATCTCTCTCTTCCGCTTCATATTCTTACAGATTTTCTCTTTTTGAATTTCTTAGTTATCCGTTTCCTGCTCGTCGTATATGGTTCCCCGTTGTGGTACGTTCTCCCTGTTTGGATGTGTCGTCTTCACTTGTGTGTCCCCACTCCTTGTATTTTTCTTCTTGTTCTCTCCTGAAGGTACGTATTACAGTCGTCACTCCTTTTTTATCTTCATTTACAGGTGTATATTTTTTCTTTTTCAATGGTTGGCATGTACTATCTTCTCTTAACGTTTTACCTATCACCCTTTCCTTTTTCCTCTTCTATTTCTATACTATCCTTCTTTTTTCTGTTCTTTTCCCCTTTCCCAGTATTCTACTTCTCCTCACTTACTACTGTTGATCGCATTGCTTTATTTATTGTTCAATTTATTTACATTCAGAGTTATATCCTGGAATGTGAAAGCTTTTATTAACCCCATAAAAGGGCAGAGAATACTTTCTCATTTAGCCTCCTAAAATCCAGATTTAGTTTTAGTACAGGAAACTCATTTGACAGAATTGGAGGCTTTGAAGCTCAAGCAGAGTTGGGTCGGTTTAGTCCTTGTCTCCCCTACCTCCAATAAGAAAAATGGTGTAATTATCCTTTGTCACAAAAGGTTAAATTGTTCTGTTGTTTCTCAAGATACAGGCTCAGATGGTAGATGGTTATTAGCTAAGTTACTTATCAATAATATTTCTTTAACTGTGTTTAATGTTTATGGTCCGACCCAACCGGGCTACTCCTTTTGGCCTAATATTACAAAAAAATGTATCCAATGTAAGGATGAATTTTTTATTCTAGGAGGTGACTGCAACCAGATTATAGATCCATTTATAGATCGCAAATCCCAAGTTCATTTTATCCCTCATAAAGCTCATAAGCTATTTCATAACACAATTTCTACGACACACCTTGTAGATGCTTGGCATCTATGTAATCCAGATGTAACAGAATTTTCTTTTTTCTCCCCTCTTCATGGCTCACTTACACGGTTAGATTACATTTTCCTCTCCAAACATTTATCTCAGAATCTTATCTCTTCTTCAATAGAACCTATTATAATTTCTGACCATGCTCCAGTGATTACAGATTTTGATTTACTCCGACCACAACCCAGATCTTCTAGGTGGAGGTTTAATAATTTTCTCTTACAGGATCCACATTTTTCCTCTTCCTTCATCTCTTTTGCTGATGAATTTTTTCTCTTAAATGGTAATCCAAATTCCTCTTCTTCATTGATATGGGATACATTTAAGGCTGCTGCCCCCGGTTTCATTATAAATTCTGTTCCTAACAAAAAGAAGAAATCCCATGCTCAACATAATACCCTATTAGCTAATATTAAGCGTCTAGAACATCAATTTTATTCCTCCTCCTCTGGCTCCAATTTACAGGAGCTTGTTCGTGCAAAGCTGGACTTCAACAAATTAACCACTGATAATGCTTCATCTATCCTTTTACGTAGCAGTGCCCGTTATTATGGCGGACAGAATAAAGCTGGCAAGCTTTTGGCCAATTACCTCAAAGCTCATAAAGAGTGTGTATTAATAGATTCCATTCAAACTCCAGAGGGAAAACATCTTTTTAAAGAACAGGATATTTTAGAAGAATTTGTGAAATTTTATAAATCCTTGTATACACCGGAATCCCCTGCATCTGCTTCTTTGATTGATACTTATCTTGCCCAAATTACCCCTTCTGTTCGTGGACATCTTGATTTCGACGCTCTTGAATCAGATCTTTCAAGTATAGAAATATCCAAATCTCTAAATTCACTTAAAAAAGAGAAAACTCCTGGTCCAGATGGATTTACGGTAGAATTTTATCTACACTTTTCAAACTTGTTACTTCCTAAACTTTTACATCTCTTCCAGCACTTTTGTAATACTGGTAAGGCGGATAGTACTTTTTTAGAAGCTACAATTTGTTTAATTCATAAGGAAGGTCGTGATCCAAAGTTTTGTAAGAACTATCGTCCCATCTCCCTCGTAAACGTTGATTATAAAATTTTTGCTAAATTACTAGCCCTGCGCCTCGAACCTCTTTTGCCTGCTCTAATTGAACCAGAACCATGCGGCTTCATTAAAGGCAGATTAACTTCTGATAATTCTCGAATGTTTTTCAATGTCCTGAATAAAGCTTCCACTCTCTCGTACTCTCTAGCTGCAGTTTCTATTGATGCGGAGAAGGCTTTTGATAGAGTCGGCTGGTCATTTTTGTTTAAAACCCTAAGATGGCATGGCTTTGGCCCCAAATTTATCTTTCTTATTTCTTTACTTTATTCATCCCCTACTGCCTCTGTTTTAATTAACGGTTTTATTTCTCAATTTTTTCCATTGCAACGGGGGGTTTGTCAGGGATCCACTCTTTTATTTATTCTTTCTATTGAACCCTTTTTGTCTCGTATTCGTCAAAATTCTTCTATCTCTGGATTGTCTTACGGAGAGTCTCATTTGAAATTGTCAGCTTATGCAGATGATATTTTGCTCTTTATTTACAATCCTGAAACCTCTATTCCTTCTCTATTGCAAAAATGTTCTGATTTCTCTTTGGTGTCTGGGTACAAAATTAATAATGACAAGACAGAAATCTTACCCATTACCAAATTCTGTCTCAAACATCATTTTGACCTGACTGGTTTCCGATGGAATAACTCTAAAATCAAATACTTAGGAATCTGGTTTAATAATTCCATTTTAAACTCGGTTAAACTCAATATGAAAGAGGCCCTTGATCGTATTTCTAAACTTCTTTCTTCCTGGAACCATCTTTTCCTTTCATGGTGGGGCCATCTTGATTCTATCAAGATGATGATTACTCCTATTTTATTATATATTCTTTCAATGATACCCATTCGTATTCCTTCCATATATTTGAAAAGAATTGACTCTCTTCTCTCTAAATTCTTATGGCACGATAAGAAACCTAGAATTTCCTTGAAACTTCTCAGAAAACCAAAAGCTATTGGAGGAGTAAAATTTCCTGACTTTCGACTTTATCATATGGCTTTTTGCCTGAAGCAAGCTTCCAAATGGCTTCTTACAGACATCACACCTTACACATCTTTATGGGTTAAAATAGAACAATCTTTGCTTGCTCCTTTCTCTACAAAGGAGATTCTTATCTTTACTGCAAAGGTATACATTACGTGTCTTCCACTATTTCATCACTCCTATTCTTTGCTAAGACCTCATTATCAACCAAAGATTTCTACTAGAGAATCTTTCTTACAATCTCTTCTTTGGTACAATCGTCTTATTACTATTAATAATAGACCCCTATATTGAAAATCTTGGAGACTTCAGGGTATTGTTTGGGTCCGAGATGTGTTTGACGGTATGATTCCCTGTTCTTTCCCTCAGTTTCAAACTACTTTCAATTGTCCACGTTCTTTTTGGCAGAACTTCTCAACTCTTATGGAGATTATTCTGGATGTCTTCTAATCCTTTCCTTCTGATGCTCCCCCACCTTTAGCTGATCCATTTGTAAAAATATTACTGCTGTTCCCAAAGGCTTCTTTGATCTATAAACATCTTTCCATTCCTGATCCCACTCGTTCTAAAACAAATTTGGAACTTGCTTGGGAAGCGGATTTGGGTTGTGTATGGAGCGTTTACTTCAGGAATAAGATCTGGGCAAGATCATTGAAAATTTCAAGATCTGCTTCTACTACTCAATCTATGTTTTTTCTATATCATAGACTATATTTCACTCCTCTAGCAATAGCTACATTTTCACACACGAACAATGATTCTTGCTGGTCCTGTAAATCCCCTTCAGCTGATTTGTTACATCTTTTATGTTCCTGTCCCAATGTATCCTCCTTCTGGGTAGATATTGTCTCTTATATCCAAAATCTTTAACTTACATATACCCCTCGCTAATGATATGCTTTTTGCAGGCAGTTTAATAGAGTCTTTGGATTTATCTTCACATGAAAAAGGGTTATTTGATCTTATGCTGGCTTTAGCCTTTCAGCAAATTACATTAAACTGGAAATGTTCTACTAAACTCTCAGTTAAGTCATGGTGGAATAATGTTTGTCATTATAATAGATTGGATATTGCTTTTGCCTCCTCTTACAATCCACTTGCCAATAGAGACTTATATTGGTTACCATTAACTTATTATTTAAACAAAGTTGCAAAAAAGAAGTTATAACTTTTAAATGTTCTGAAAAATTTAAACCTCCATAAGATGTTACTTCTCTACCTTTTATTTTGAATTATTTCTAATATTATATTGTTTTTTGGTATGTTAATTACTTCTTCATTTATTCTTAATATGCATTATTACTTGATCTTCAGTTGTTGAATTATATTATATCCTTTATCCCATCCCTCCCCTTGATAATGTAAAACTGCAAACAGCTTTCTACTTTGTTTAGTTTTGCCTTTCACATATGTTATTACTTTTTTAAGATAGTCTATATGCTCACTTTGTGTAATTGATTTTGTTTTTAATAAAGCTTTTTAAACTTACAAAAAAAAATCCATAATATGCAACGTTTTTGTTTTTTTTTAAACTTTATTTTTTCATTGATTATCAAATTTCACATATCCATCTCAGTTATTTTTGGTCACTGTAAATCACATATGTTTACAATATGGAAGTATCACGTTAATATTGCATAAGAAACAAACATTAGTTTCCAGGTTCACAATAAAGATTATGTACCGTCTATATTAAACAACTGAAACATAATAATCATACATCGGATGAGTCCCTCCATGTCTATTCAGAGAACAAGCTGTATCCAAATGTCTAAAGTGGCCCCAGCCCCAAAAACGCAGGACTATAGTGTGGTGGCGTATGAGCGGAAGTTATAACACCTGCAGTGCCGGGAGATGTCCAATGTGACTAGTTCATGCATAAGGCCCTTGAGCTAACCCACCCCCGTGGGTACTATACCCGAGCTGGGCTGGGACGTGGTGGAGTTTTGTAGGATGGCTATGTAGATTTTATATGGACCCCAGATATCCTTGGGACGCGCTGTGCTCGGTAACATGTTGGAGTATATCTCGCTATTAGTGCTGCAGTGGGCTAAACTATGTAACCAGCCTTGTAGTGTGGGGGAAGTCTTGCTGCCCCAGCGCAACGCAATTTCACGCTTTGCCAGCAGCAAGCTAAGGGACGCCAGTTTCCGCATTGCTTTAGGAAAGTTCGCCGTGTAGCCCAGGAGCGCCACCTCCGGAAGAGGAACAATAGAGAGACCGAGGATCTCACCTAGCGTTGAATGTACCAGGTCCCAGAAGGGGCGTATACAGGGGCAGGTCCAGGAGAGGTGGGCAAAATCGGCGTGCGGAGTGCCGCATTTCCGGCACGTGTGCGGTCTACTTGGATCGATTTTATGCAGCTTGACCGGTGTCATGTATATTCGTCGTAAAAACTTGTAGTGTAATAATTTATGGCGACTATTTAGTGAGATATCTTTTGTGGCCCTACAGCAGACTGTCTATTGATCGTCTGTGATCTGATGCCCCAAATCTGTCTCCCATTCTGCACGCAGTTTGTCGTCCGTGATAGGGAGTTGCGTGATGCAAAGTTTGTAAAGTTTTGAGACAATGTGCACTCCACTATCACTCTCAATAATGAGGGACAGAGGGGCGAATGAGTCAGGTTCTAATGGAAATTCAGTAAGCGTAGCTCGTAATGCCGAGTACAATCGTTTGAGCACGAATTGATCCATGAACGTGGCCTCTTGGAAGCGGGCTTCCTCAGTGGCCGAAAAAATGTGGCCATTCGGATAAAAGTCGCCTATTTTTAAAATATTAAACTTAGTCAATGTGCGTTGCACAAGCTTTTCCCCTGAAATAGGGAGCCATCGAGCATAGGGAAGCGGAAGTGCTGACGAATATAAAACTGACGAACCTACGTAACGATGGAACCTATGCCATGCCCAACTAGTGGTCGAGACCGTTTGAATATCTACTGGGTCCCTAGGTTCGCCCCTGGGCAAGACGGCAGCCAGTCGCTCAGGGAGGACCAAGTCTGCCTCCGGGCGCAGAAACGGAATCCTGGCATCCGGGTGGTACCAAGCGAAGGCAAAACTACACTGCGCCACTAAGTAATATAAATAAAAATCCGGAACCCCAAAGCCACCCCTAACGTATGGTAAAGTGAGTACGCTCCATCGAACACGTGGCTGTTTACCGCCCCAGACCAAGCGAATCAGATGGGATCGTAATGAGGAAAAGAAACTGCGCGTGAGGGGAATGGGAATGTTGCAAAAAAAATACAGAAATTTGGGGAGTATCATCATTTTAATTACGGCAATTCTACCCGCCATGGACAGAGGGAGCCGTAGCCATCGATCCACCTGAGTCTCTAATTTGACTATTGCTTGTCCATAATTTAGTCGGATAATCTGGGCCGGGTCAAGATGTATATGGACACCCAGATATTTGACTGAGTCTGGGCACCATTCCAAAGGGAACTCACAATCCCACGATGATGTACTGGTGGTCAGAGGGAAAATAATGGATTTGTGCCAATTAATGCCTAACCCTGAATGCTGCCCAAAGCGAATAATCTCCCTGAGGAGCGGGTCTAGATTCAAGTGCGGCTCCCGAACATAGAGGATAGTGTCGTCGGCATATAAAGAAACCAAAAGGGGGCCTGTTTTAAACTGCAATCCCCTGTGTAGGTGTCTTTCTTGAAAGTGCCGTATTAGGGGGTCCATGGCGAGAATGAACAGCAGAGGCGATAAAGGACAGCCCTGTCTCGTGCCACGTGTCAATGAAAAGGAGTCTGAGAGAGTCCCGTTTATACGAAGTCTGGCCGTTGGTCGACTATATAGTAGGCCCACTGTGGCGATGAATCCAGCGGGCATGCCCATGCGACGCATAATGGACATAAAGAAGGGCCACTCCAGTGTATCAAAGGCTTTTTCGGTATCAAGCAAAATTGCCGCTGCCGGAACCTCAGGGTTTATTCTATGGATCACTGCAAACAGAGTTCTCAAATTTAAGGAGGTCGAACGGTGGGGAACGAAACCTGACTGCGCTGGGGAAATGATGAATTCCATTAATTGCGAGTCTATTTGCGACAATTTTGGCGAGGATCTTGTAATCAACATTCAATAGCGACAGTGGTCTATAGGATCCGCAGAGTGATGAGTCTTTACCGGGCATAGGAAGGAGAATGATAACCGCTTCACTTAATGTAGGCGGCAGGACCTGTCTCTCCAGGGCCTCAGCATATACTTCAATCAGCTTTGGAGCCAGTAGGTCTGAAAAGGCTTTATAAAATTCCCCAGTAAAGCCGTCTAGGCCCGGGGCAGAGGAGCCACGCAGCACTTTGATTGCTCCCCGAACCTCAGCCTCAGTAATGGGTTCAGCCATGAAGTTTTGCATATCGTTTTCCAAGTACACAAGGGCCGCCTCGGAGAGATATGCCTCCTGTGCTGTAGGGTCGCGGCCCAGCCTAGACATGTATAACTTGGTGTAATATGACCGGAATTCCTCCTGAATATCAGAAGGAGATGTAAGTAGGGTCCCGTTCTCAGAGTGAATCTCGGTAATGCAGGCCTTGCTATAGGGCGGCCTCAGATTTTGCGCTAATGTGCTACCTGGGCGGTCCCCCTCTCCGTAACGACGAGCGGCACGGTATTTGCCTAAGTAGAGGATCTCGCGATCCGCTGCGCCTCTGTATTCTGTAAGGAGGGATAATCTCCGTCCCTGTGAAATAGTTGCTGGGGCGCGTTGTGATTCGTTGTCCAGAGCTGCTAGGTCACCCTCCAGCCTGGTCAACGTTGTGCGTAGAGATTTGAGCACGCCCGCATGTTTGGAGATGCAGACGCCGCGTATGTAGGCTTTGAATCCCTCCCACAGCATTGCCCAGGTATCCACCGATCCCGTGTTAATATTAAAATAATCCTCTATGGCCTCTCTGATCTCGTGACAAAAAAGGTCGTCGAGGAGGGCCCGACCAGGGAAGCGCCACTGCCTCTCGTACCCCTCCGGCCTCGGGACCCGAAGACAGAGTTGGATCGGCGAATGATCAGAATATGTTCTAGGTAGTGTAAGCAACGTCTGATACCAAGATGATACATCGGGCGAGAGGAGCCAAAGATCAATCCTGGTCCATGTGTCGTGTTGGCCTGAATAATGTGTGTGATTTGTGAGAGTCGGATTACGCCTACGCCATATGTCTATCAATGAAAACCGGTCACATAAGTCCAACAGGGCACGTCGCGCTCGCGGCTTCGTATCTGGAGAGGTTGCAGTACTGTCCAAGGCTGGATTAAGCAGGAGGTTAAGATCCCCACCCATAATAATTAGACTAGGCTCTAGCTTGGAGAGTTGTGCGTGCAATGTATGGAAAAATTCTGGGGAATCAGTGTTAGGCGCATAAACGCATATCAATATGACCTTATGTCCCATCAGGGACCCCGTGACAATAGTATACCTGCCCTCCCTGTCATTGACAACCAGCCGACAGCTAAAGGGGATCCTTTTGTGTATAAGAATTGCGGTTCCTCTTGCATAATTACTAAAATTAGCAAAATATCTGTGTGCCCCCAGCTTGAAGCAAATCGCGCATTGTCTGAAACCGGTAAATGTGTTTCTTGTAGAAAGACAATGTCTATATTATGTCTAATCAGATAATGCACCACCTGCCGTCTTTTACGATTGTTATTTAAGCCACGGACATTCCAGGACAGCATAGACAAATTGGAAGGACCTTTAACCAAACCTGGCTGTGCCATCAGTGAATGTCAAGAAATCTAACGCGATCACATTCAAAACTAGGACCAAAGACCAAAACAAAAAGCAACCATAACGACAATCAATAATGAAAACAGTGTACCCCTCCCACGTCCCCCTCCCACCACCCAACCCTACAGCAATAAAGGTAAGGCATACCCCAATCTGCAACCAAAGGACAAAGTACCAAATCGTTGTACAATGGAACAGCGCTATGTCAAAAAGGTACATCAAAACCAACAATGATAAACCCAGGGTATCTACCAGGGGGGGCGGCAACGCCCCGTCAGTCAACGAACTATGAAGGTCATCTTGAACTGCGGCATAATATAACCCCAACTAAATCTAAGGGTAATAAAGAATAGCAATCGATCCACGTCACCCAACACCGGAGCCAGAGAACAGTTCCAAGCTTGCAACGGAGCCACTGTGTGGAGGGAATGGGCCGCTCTTGTCGTCTTGCAACTGGCCATTGTCACGTTTATAGGTGCGACAGAATTCCTGGACCTCAGTAGGATTCTCAAAAAAACGTGTCCGGCCCCCCCACCTCAACCCTCAGTCGTGCGGGATACAGCATGCCGTACTTGAGGCCAAGATTACGAAGCGTAGCTTTCACACCGGTGAACCTGCGCCTGGCCTCCTGCACCATAACAGTGAAGTCTGGATAAAGAGCAATTTTAGAACCTTGCCAGGTGGTATCGCCGCGCTCTCTCGCCAATCGTAGGGCAGTATCACGATCCCGGAAGTTCATGTTGCGTGCAATAAGCGGACGAGGGGGCATGCCTGGGTTAGGTCTCGGACCCAAAGTACGATGGGCCCGTCCCACCACAAACCCAGGCGTGAAGGAGTCTCTCCCAAACAGATCCGACAGCAGTGTCTCTATGAAGGTGTCCAGTCGACCCGTGGCGGTGGATTCCGGAACCCCAAGGATACGGACATTATTGCGCCGACTGCGCGCTTCAAGGTCCTCATTCTTTATGGCGAAGTCTTTCAGCAAGCGTTCCATTCTGTCCAGCCTCTTCGTCGATTGCGCAGTCCCATCTTCTATGTCGGATATCCGCGCCTCCGCCACGTCTAGACGCCTATCATGCGCCTGAATCTTAGTGCCCATCGACTCTAGAGATTTAGCCAGAGAGTCGAAACGGCCGTCCAACGCCTTAAAGCCAGCTCTCATCTCCTGATGCCACTCCGCTGGAGGCGCCGCAGAGGCCGCGCCGAGTACGGGTTCAGGGTCCGGGCCACGTTCCGCCATGTCTGGACCTTCTTCCGTGCTTCGCTCCGCCATCTTTTCAAACGGGAGTGTTCTTTGTTTCGGGTCCTTCCTGCCCATGCCTCTGGAAAATGTATGGAGTTCAGGCGGCCCGCCGAAGACGCTCACTGAATGCTGCAAGAAGCGCCACTCCGGACCCGGCAGAAGCACTCAGTCCAGTCGCCACAACCACACCGGGTCCACGACTCGCTCCCTTCGTAGGATCAGCACTCTCAGTACCCCAGACCAACCAGCCGCAGCACTGGGCCCTCAGTATGGAACCGCAATATGGCCGTGCGGCAAAGGCGAAGGGGCTGGAGAGCAATAGGTAGTGTGTCCAATGTATTTATGGTTGGAGGTGTAGGTAACTTCACCCAGAGATCAGGGTCTGCTGCCCCAAGAACGCCGTGGATCCGGGACCAAGCGCACACCGGGGCCGGAGACCGCCCCACGCAGACGAATCTCGTCGTGTGGATGACTGTCAAGGGCAGTGCAACTCCGCTGTTCCAGGCGTGAGGACCGAACCCCAATTGGCGCGTGCTGTGCAGTGCTGAGCATCTATAGCCGGGCCACGCATTACAAGGGGCTGCGCGGGAGACGTACCGGGCACTGGGGGCAACAGGTGGTCTCAGGCTCTGCCCTCTCAACTATATTTGGGCCGCCGTCACGTACTCTGCCGCCGCCCCCCAAGCGTGGATCTTGGCCACAGGAGTTAGGCGGCAGCGCGGCCTCAAATCAGAGTCGGGCCAGCTCCGCGCCCGCGTCGGCGTCCAGCTGATTATCGGAGCGCCGGGGGAAAGGGAAGGGGAGAGCAGAGACACACCCAACCGGCACCCAGGACACTCACCGGCAATGCAGGGCCCCAAGTTGTACCAGTTGCTGCGCCACGGCCCTCAGCTGCCGCGTCCCGGCCCGGGAATCCCACAAGCCGCCATTTTCTTCACTGCCTGATCTCGGGCGCCGGTCCTCACAGCACACTCCCTCAGGCTCTGCGCCGTCCCGGGGGCATCTGCGACTATGCAGCACTCCTCCCGAGGGACATCAGTATCAGTAACACCCGGATCGCTGCATGGGAGGTGGGAGTTATCGCTGTTGTCGTTGGTCGGCTGGCGGAGCTTCAACGCCAGGCGGCCATTCCTGTCCGCGGCTTGGCCACGCCCCCCCCATAATATGCAACTTCATTGCAGCTACTCTAGTGCAACAGCCAAATAAGGGAAAAGGAGTACTTGAAACAGCCATTAAGAAGAAACTCACAGATAGGCTCAAATAACTCACAGGAACTCATAACTTTACTAGCTTCCATTCGAGTCACAATATGTAATATACATAATGGAAAACTGGTATCAACCTATACATTTGTACAAGAGGACGTTTAATCAGTGCCTTGCCACATTTCTTTCAACTTCTGTCTGCAGAGGGTGAAAATAATTATAGCATGCATTACAAATATGCAGAACTAGCCTGCTACAAATAATAGATGTATGAGTGTTTGTATAGGTCTGTGAATAGGTATGTCCGTGGTTGTGTGGGA
Source organism: Calotriton arnoldi (assembly GCA_963921515.1). Lineage (NCBI taxonomy): Eukaryota > Metazoa > Chordata > Amphibia > Caudata > Salamandridae > Calotriton > Calotriton arnoldi. The sequence goes on from CAWUFW010000954.1 coordinate 907,941, forward strand.
ATGGGTGTATGAGATATTCTATTGGGTGTAAATGGGTGTGTCAGTGGGTCTGTGGATGATGTCATCAGTGATGTCATTTCAGATGTCATCAGTGATGTCACTGACACTGTCATGCGTGATGTAATATGGGAGGTTGTAAGCAGTGCATTGCGGGGGCGTAAGTTATAGTTAGCTCTGGTAACTATAACTGCTGAATTTCTCTAGTTTTGTACGAGTGAAATGTCAGCCTAACTATAACATTCCTTTAACCTTTGTTTTTTTCAGTGAATTTCTAAGGCTTTTTTAATTCTATTTCGTAACTATAATGTCCTTGTAACCTTTGTTTTTTTCAGTGACTATATATGTATATATATTTACTGGAAAAAACAAAGGTTACATGGACGTTATAGTTAGACAGGAGCAGCAGCTTGCTAGAGGGGGTGGGGCCTCCCTTCCTCTCGGTATACAGCACTCTGCAATCCCGCAGCCCGGGTGACTCTGACTGTAATCTTGGGGGTCCACCATCTCGTTGGCACCCAAGGACCACAGGGGACCCATTCCCCAAACGTCCATGCATCCGGAGGCTCAGGAGCAGCAGCTTGCAAGAGGGGGTGGAGCTTCCCTACCTCCCATATACAGCACTCTGCAATCCCACGGAGGGGGTGCCTTTGGATGCATTCTTGGGGGTCCACTATCTCTTTGGCCCCCAAGGACCTCAGGGGACTCACTCCCCCAATGTTCATCCACCAGGAGGTGCAGGATCAGCAGCTTGCTAGAGGGGGCGGGGCCTCCTTTCCTCCCCATATTCAGCGCTCTGCAATTCCGCAGCGCAGGTGACTTTGGCTGCATTCTTGGGGGCCTACCATCTCTTTGGCTCCCAAGGACCTCAGGGGGCTCACGCCCCCAACGTTCATCTTGCCAGGAGGCGCAGGAGCACCAGCTTTCTGAGGGGGCGGGGCCTCCCGATATACAGCACTCTGCGATACCATGCTTGTTTCCGGTCCAAGGAGGACCCGGCTTGGCAGTTTGGGCTCGACTGTACCCATGCAGAGCAGGGTCAAGACTGATTTGCATATGGCTGGGTCCAAACTGGGGTGGTGTATTGAGCAAAAGAAAGATGGATTTAACCCAGATGTCTTGACTGGGGTGAATGTTTGATTAATTCAGCATTCTGTTCATAATTTGTTGCCGCAGCACTCCTGTTATACAGCACTCTGCAATACCACAGAGTGGGTGACTTTGGCTGCATTCTTGGGGGTCCACCATCTCTGGGTATGCACAGACGAGGGTCCCTTGCTCACTGTGACACTGGATTCAAGCTGGCCTGGCTGATGAGGGGTGTTACCCCGGAACCAGTCCCAGGATGCTTCTTTCCAGTCCAGAGAGAACCCGGCTTGGCAGTTTGGGCTGGACTGTTCCCATGCGAAGCAAGGTCAAGACTGATTTGCAAATGGCCGGGTCCAAACTTGGGTTGTGTAGTGAGCAAAAGAACAATGGATTTAACCCAGATCTTTTGACTGGGCTGAATGTTTGATTCATTCAGCATTCCGTCCATCATTTGATGCTGCAGCACTCCCGATATACAGCACTCTGCAATACCACAGGGTGAGTGACTTTGGCTACATTCTTGGGGGTCCACCATCTCTTTGGCGCCCAAGGACCTCAGGGGACTCACTCCCCCAATGTTCATCGTGCCAGGAGGCGCAGGAGCAGCAGCTTGCTGGAGGGGGCGGGGCCTCCCGATATACAGCACTCTGCAATACCATGTTTGTTTCTGGTCCAGGGAGGACCTGGCTTGGCAGTACGGGCTGGACTGTTCCCATGAGGATCAGGGTCAAGGCTGATTTGCATATGGCTGGGTCCAAACTGGGGTGGTGTAGTGAGCAAAAGAACAATGGATTTAACCCAGATCTCTTGACTGGGGTGAATGTTTGATTCTTTCAGCATTCCGTCCATCATTTGTTGCCGCAGCACTTTTCGGCCTAAGTGGGATGGGTAAGCCAAGACGTGGGTCCCTTGCTCACTGTGCCACTGGATTCAAGCTAGCATGGCTAAAGAGGGGTGTTACCCCGAAACCGGTCCCAGGATGCTTGTTTCTGGTCCAGGGAGGACCCAGCTTGGAAGTTCGGGCTGGACTGTTACCACGAGGAGCAGGGTCAAGACTGATTTGCATATAGCTGGGTCCAAACTGGGGTGGTGTAGTGAGCAAAAGAACAATGGATTTAACCCAGATCTCTTGACTGGGGTGAATGTTTGATTCATTCAGCATTCCGTCCATCATTTGTTGCCGCAGCACTCCTGATACACAGCACTCTGCAATACCACAGCGTGGGTGACTTTGGCTGCATTCTTGGGGGTCCACCATCTCTTTGGCCCCCAAGGACCTCAGGGGACTCACTCCCGCAACGTTCACCGTGCCAGGAGGTGCAGGAGCAGCAGCTTGCTGCAGGGGGCAGGCCTCCCTTCCTCCCATATACAGCACTCTGCAATACCACAGTGTGGGTGACTTTGGCTGCATTCTTGGGAGTCCCCCTTCTCTTTGGCCCCCAAGGACCTCAAGGTCTCACTCCCCTAATGTTCATCGCGCCAGGAGGTGCAGAAGCTGCTGATTGCTAGAGGGGACGGGGCCTCCTTTTCTTCCGATATACAGTATTTTGCACTCCTTGACATGCTGGGGAAGCCGGGACCAAGGGCAGGCCGTACATTTTTAAATTAATACCCACATGCCCCTGGGACCTGGCACCCGGGGCTAAATTGTTGAAAAGAGGGGGAGCCAGTGCTGCAGCTTCTTTTTTTTTTTTTTGGGGCGGGAGCCGCGTATGCAACACGCTCTCGCTGAAAATTAAACAAAAGAACCGCTTTTTGGCCCTGCGGTGTCCCTGTCCCCTTCTCTTTTTTTGAAATTTTTTTGCAGTACTCGGCTCAAGCCGAGTCCCAAGATGGCTGCCAACACTTCTTGGTTTGAAGTGTTGGCAGCCAATCAGATCTCAGCACGAGATCGGGAGGATTCAAGGATACTCTGCCCCCCTATTAATACAATTGAAAATGTCTTTTAATAACTCCGCAACTACTAAACAGATTTAAACCAAATCACAAAAAGGCACTTCCCTTGGCCAACATCTACCTTTCTGCCAAATCTGGTGTAATTCCGTTCAGCAGTTCGGGCTGAAACGAGTCTGAAGTTCCTATGGGATTTAACAAGGGAAACACGTTTTTTTGACCCTCCCCCCGCCCCCCTTTTATCAGCCCCTGCTTGACAGATCACCCCGAAACTTTCCTGGAGCATCGCCCACTGCTTTTCAGCAGTGTAAAAAAAGAAAAAAGAAAATGACAATAACTCAGTGTTATTATTATTTTATTTTTTCCTGCTGCAGCAGCTTTGCGGAGCGGGGCAGCTCTGCTCTCAGAGCAGGGGGAGGAGTGGTGGGCACTATGTAAGTGCGCATGAATGTTTGGCCAGCCGTCTTGAGCCAGCCAAACAGTCATGCGCACTTTGCATGTTCTCCACCCAGGCGTCATCACAGCCTGGGTGAAGCACATGCCCAGGCTGCCAGTCCCTGGCTGAGCGCCAAACCATGGCACTCAGGCCAATCACAACGCTGCATTGCAGGGTTGTGATTGGCTTAGGGGAGCCTGTGGGCTTCCTGTGTGCTCTGTTCCTGTTACTGTGCCAGGAGGGATGTGGAGAGACGACCGTGGAGAGACACAGCGAGAAGCAGCGAGGAGGTAAGTTTATTGTTTTTTTCTTTACCCCCTCTCTCCCCCCTGCCCTCCCACCCCCGATCTGTGTCAGCCACCACTGGATATAGGCAAGTCAAAAACGCTTTTCTTATGGAAACTAGGTCCTAACTATAGCTACCACCAGAAGGTTATATTTTCACTTCCACGTTTATTTTTGCTTTATTAATTTATTTTTAATTTATTTACTTAATGTCTAATCTTTTTGGCCGCCTTTCACTGGATCGTTTGCGTCTACACATAATCGCTATAAAAAGAGTGCTCAAAGTTCATTGTGAGTCAATAATCCGTGTAAGTTAAAACAAACTACATCGTCCAATGCATTTTTAAGAGTTACATCACTTTCTCCAGTTTGTTTATAGTCAAAGGCCTTTCAACTATTTTAATTTAAATACATTATCATCCAATAAAATATGTTATCCCATAGGTATCTATTTCCTCATTTGTACGAGTCATAGTCTATTATCTGATTATCTTCTAATTGTTGATTTGTGTCAAACTGAAGCTTTTTCTTACTATCCCATGCAATTTATGTTGTAGATGGCATCCTCCTTCCATCTCGTACAATCTTTTTCAGTGTATAATATGTTATAATAAATGATATTACCTTTTATATGTTCTCATGTATGTGATAAGTGTTTCCTCTCTTTATAAGTACATGCATTATTATTTACATACAATTTCCTATTTGCTATTATTAGCATATTCCAGCAATACTTTTTATTCCTACCCATATAAGTCACATCATCTTCGTTTTTTTCAATATCAATCTTAGTATAACGTGATCAGTCTAAGCTCCTTTATAGATAATAACTACTAAGTATGCCAATTAGCATGCGATCTTCGAATTTTGAGGCTATTATTTTAAATTCTTGTGTCAATATCTTTGAATCACTCGTGTTTCCTAAATTATAATTTCACATTCATTTAGTACTCAGGCCATTGTCAGTTGTAACTCCCCACCTCCTCCTCCTTCCTGAACATGTTTGATACCATTACATTTTATCTCTTTGCTGTAGGTAGGTCGTGCCCTAATTTCTTGTTGCCCTGAGACACTGTGTTCTCAGTTTGACTTTATTTATTGTGCTACCCACATTCCTTTGTTGACACATGGCTCTAATTGTAGAGCCCTTGTTGTAATGAACGTACACCCCATCTCCCTTGCAAGTCTAACAAGCATTTACAATGCAATAGGTCTCGCATTATTAAAATGTGAGCTATTGGCATTGCTAAATAATGCAACACCAATAGCTCAAACTTTATTAATGCTAGTGGCATTGTAAATAACAATACCTTCAATATGCATTACTGCAATTTATTTGTAAGCCTGTGACCTCTGTACCACAGCCAAGCCAGAAGCACTGTGCCCTACAATGCATCTCTACAGAAAAACCTCCCAAACTCCCCACAGCCTGTGCAATAAATATGTGGTGTGTTGACTAAGCACATTGTTGCGGGCTCACCTACAGACAGTCAGAGCAGATGACGGAATACGGCAGGCTGCAGCGCCCCCGGTCACTCCTTCCTTACTGGCACCTGTGTGTTGTGGGGTGGCTGACTGTGCATCTACACAGCAGCACCAAAGCATGCTGGGAATTGTAGTCCTGTACGTCTAATGGCAAAGGTTAAACTTTAAGCTTCAGCATGCTTGAACCTTCCGTCCCCCCCTTCCCACCCTCTCATGTGCCTCTAAAACTGTTGAGCTAGCTATTGAGTCACCCGTACGACCAAAGGGACTTACATTTCTGGCACCACACCTGACAACGAAGTGCTACGTACATAACAAGAGTAATTCTGACAAAAAAAAAATGGTTTTTACTATAGTATTTTCCTATAAAAGTTTTGTTGTTTCTAGACACTGTATAACAAGTGTTATCCAAATGAATGATACACAATTTACCGAGCCGAGAAGGATTTGAGGCGGAGGTGGCCTTGCAAGGATTTACATCAATCACCTGCAGGTCAGAGCGTATGTCAGCAGCGAGCGTTTAACTCTTCGAGATACTTTGCAGGCTGCATCTCCACCTGAAGAAATGACCCACTAGAGACCTTTCTCAAGCATAATTTGAATGTTCTCTGGTAGTCTGTTGGATATATTCTGCTTCTAAACAGAACATCATCACAAGGGCACCAGAATAAGACAATGAACCAGGGAACATTATCTACTATGCAACAATGGTTCCTTTTAGAAATCGTACACATTTTTTACTTTTTAAATGTAAGTACCAGCTAATGGTCCGGAAGTACTTAGAGTATTAAATAAAAGGATTTTGAAGAAGTCACACAAGATACGGCCGAATACGGGTTTGAGCAAAATGTCTCTCAAAGCGATACCTTTTCTGCGAGAACCAGCCTCCCACGGCCGAAATTTGGGCAACATTTTTACATAAGAGGACATTTCCTAACTTTTGAGTAACGCCCAAGGCTACTCAGTGGAGCTGGCTCAGGAGAGAGGAAGGTATCGTCCCTTCAACTTACTCAAACTGAAGACACCAACCCGGTAACAGTGAGTGGGACACTTACTGAGTGCGCTCAGGGTAGGTCCCTGCGAGAACAATAAGTAATATGAAAGACAAGAAAGTGACAAGTCTTCTATCGTTCAAAATAAACATTACTCTGTCACACGAGAATAAAAACCGCAAAGAAAGGAATGCACAACCACAGAAAAATTAACAGCCTGCCAAAGCTAACGATGCATTAAGACAGACACGAAAGAATCGGCCAGGTTGAAGGAGGGTGCAGGCTGTATTCATTCACCCCAGGGGTGCTGGTAGGCAGGTCCTGCCCTGGTGTTGAGCGGGGGAGGCTGAGCAGGAGCGCCGACAGCAGAGGGATAGCCAGCCCGGGGGCTATCACCCCTGACAGGGTGGCACCGGGGAAGCTAGGAGAGGCAGCGCGCACAGGAGCCAACAGGGCTGGGTCCGCTGCAGCGGTCTGCTCGAGTAGCGAGCACAAGAGCTGGCGGGGCTGGGTCCTCTGCTGTAGTCTGTCCGGGCAGGCAGGCACAGGAGCTGGCGGGGCTGGGTCCACTGCAGCGGTCTATCTGAGAGGCGGGTCCTCTCATGCCTGTTGGCGAGGGCTGGGTCCTCTCTTGTTGTTTGCTCACGGCTGCAGGGTACTGCTGATGGCTGAGGGCAGGGCTCAGACTGAGGTGCGGGGGTGTCGTGGAGAGCACACCGGCTGCCCTGGGAGTGGCACAGCAGACATTGGCGCTCCTCCGGGGCCAGGAGCTGTGTAGGGGCTGCCTACGCTCTGTGATCTGGCCAGAGGTGCTGGATGGGCAGAACAGTTGGACCTTAGCAATGAGGTAGTAGCGTATAGCTGCCAAGGTTTCAGAATGGACACCGGAAGCAGAGCACACGCGCCCAAGAAAACGGGTGTATGAAGCACTTACCCTGGAGACGGTGAGAGGCTGGTCAAAGTCCTTCCCACCGATGAGCCTGAAGCCCCAGGGTCCGGGCCCCTCGATAACGATACGGATCATGCCGGACATGCTCCTTTCACTTTACAATAGATGCCGCCCACGGAAGATATGCGGCATCTCCTTTCTGGTCTTTTTTCAGCCTGAATATGAAACTTCCTGGAGAAAGAGTAGTTGAAATTCAGCCCCCCCCCTCCCCGGATGTCCACTTTCCTCCTTGTCCATGCTGTGATGAACCAGCCCCAATCCGTTCTTGGCGCTGCATGTAAATGTAAGAGCGGAGCAAGGGTTTCCTGTGCATCTTAAACAAGCACGGAATAGAAACGGTGCGCGCGCAACACAGAGGAGCCGAACGTGAAACCAGTGGTGCGCGCGCACCACAGAGGAGCGGGGGGAGGGAGCGCGGCAGCGAGGCGAACGTGCGCTGCTGCGCGTTCTGGCCACCGTCGGGAATGGGCGCGGCAAAGGCGGGACATGCGCCCGCCTTTGACCAATCGCGTGCCGTCCCCGTAAAAAAATCGCACGCTCCAGCCAATGTGGGCTTCCAAAAGCAAAACCACACGCACGAGCGTGTGGGTAGCTTTCAGAAGCCCTTTCTAGAGGTCTCGCGCTGCGCGAGCAGTGCTGCGCACTGTAACGCTAGGCGCGAGACCTAAAAAGAACTGAAAAGTCTGTTACAGACCATCACCAGAGAAACGAAGCGTGCAAAGGAACATAACCTTGCAATGTCACTAGATGGAAAACTTGCCAATAGACTTGCAGAGTCCTTGATCACATCCACATAACACTAAATAATATGGCTTTAAGGGACAAACAACTGCAGATCAATCAATTATGTTTATTTTGTGTTACTAAGGTACACAAGGGGTGAGTTTGCAGAAGAGATCCACCACGAATTATACCTAAGAATTGATGTGCACATACCAAAACCCATGAAATACAACACACACCTACCATTGGTTTAACATTTCACTGAAAATGGCACCCAATACAGTACCAATTGCCATTGCATTGATGAGGAGTTTTGGGAACATACATCGAAGATCATGGGGACTAATTAAATGCTGATCAGAGAAGGGCATGCCTTAACAGGAAGGTAGATTATATGATCGATATGCTGTACTTTGAATCAGACACTGTTGTAAGACTCACATCAACAGCAATATTGCCAATGAACCAACATGGTATTTAGGAACTCACAGTGAAACTCCTTCAACATCTTCCCACCTTAAAACCAGACCAAGGTTAATATGCTTGCACCAGTTGGAGTCACAATGATATTCTTTTCTGGCTACGGTATGGCGATTGGATTCATTTTGAGCTGGAAGCACCCCAATTGATGGAAGAGGCAGTAGGGGACCAGGCACTACCAGTCAAATCAGTTGCAAAGCCCAACAACCTGCGAAGAGTTGCAGCTCTTCAGTCCAGAGACAAGGGCATATGCTGTTGGGTACAAGTTGCAGTACAAGGTTGCCTACTGGTGATGACAGAGTTGCCACAAACTAGGTAGTTCCTTTGGAGGTTAGAGCTCCGTATGGAGCTATGACGTTATGCAGTGAGGGATCCTGGGAGGAAGGTAAGTTGTCTAGACGTGGGGAAAGGAGAAGAAAGTGTAAGGAGAGGGCTACGGAAATCTGTGGTGGAAATGCTGGTCTCCAGCATACATCACAGCCGATTAAGGTTATATACAAAACAATTTGTATTATTAAAAACATTTAATGCCCAGGATGACTAGTATGAGACTCAGTTTAGCTTTTATCTACTTTTATTGGTTGCAAACCGTGCTCCTTCTGCGGCATCTACACATACTACAGTTACAATCCCTGCTTCCTTGACTCTTTGTCATGAACCCTTGCTGAAATCCCATCTCTATACTACCAATTCCCAGGAAACATTCTACTGATATCGAAGAAGTACTTGTACAGACACCTTGGGGAAAGTGGTTTCTAAGCTATGCTTAGTAGAGCTTTTATAAAATCTCAAACATTTGCCACGAACAGAACCTACAAGGTCCACAGAATATGACAGAAATCGAGAATATTGGACAACCAGGAAAAATAATACATGATGCACCAAGCCCAGAGCTGCCCGAGTCTAGAGTGCTGTCCAAATGCAGTCTATGAAGAAAATGTATATAGACCTTTGCATGCTCTAAGGCTTTATGAGCCCAGACAAAGCCAAAGGATCTACAAAAATATCAATTTTTAATCACAAGAAAAGAACCCCATTTCTTGAGACAATTTCTTGAGACAAGTACTTAAAGTAGTGGGGAGTTGACCTTAGTTTTGAGAAACAGCCTGGAGTTGCCAGGGTTAAAGAGATCATTAAAGTAGTAAGCATGTTAAATGAAGATGAAACAGTGAGGATATTTGCATGTCAAAATATAATGCTTTTTGTATTATCCCCAAAAATATGGAATCCAGTAACAAAGTTCAACATCAAATGCACCACTTAACACAACCTATTAACATATTTGTGTGTCTGTGCGGTGCATACAAACGACCTATAAGGTGATGAGCAGATAGAGGTCCCTGAATGCTACTGATTAGGAAAAGATTTTAAAAAAAGAATCGCCCAAGGAAGTGGCGCTCGATGCTTCATGCCAGTGTTTAGTTATTTATTATAGCGATTGGATTGTTAACCACTCTTTCCTGCTCCTATGGTCCAGCGTTCTTATATTTCTTTGGAAGTTTTTGCTCCCACAATTTTGCATCTACATTATGATGTGCAACAGGTTTTCTTTCAAGTGCCCCACGGGAGCCAAAGGCCCCAGTGATAGCAATGAAAATCGGCCCTTCTTCCTTGGGCGATGGACTGTAAACTATAGCCATAATTCCTTGGCAGTGAATCCTTCACATCCCTGGGCCCTTCTGTCACTGCCAGTGGAAGCTCAATCACGTGGGCTTTGGGACAGAATTCGACCTTCGGTGAGCCACCACACATATGTGAAGCGCTTATCATTGCATTTTAAATGTGATCCTTTACCTGATCGGCATGAAGGGATCAGTATGGTATGGAAGGTGGAGGAACCAGACATGATGCTGAACATGAGTGGCAGCTCCCCTCCACTACAAAGTATGACCAGCCAGCTAGATATGCACATTTTAATACCTCTTTGCTGCAAGCCAACGAGCGCTGCATCAGAGATTATGGGGGCAGACATCATATCCCACATATCTCTCATGGAGCCCTCATTGCCTCACCCAGGAACAGCCACCCAGACCCAATGCTGCACTTGACTGTAAAGTGCAGCATCGGGATTTGCTGACTTCGACAGGCTGCATCAACTGCTGTGCTCCCACAGAAGCTCTGTAAGATTGTGGGGCAGTGGAATTAGCAAAAAACAGGCTAGTGATCTGCAGCATCATTATGATGCTGTAGAATTGTTGACCATGTTCTACCATCTGTATTGTCTAATCATAGGTCTTAATCGGCCCTTCTGTTCCCCACTAAAACTTTGGAAAAAGATATCAAATGCCTACTATCCAGTTTTTTGGAAGATCACCATGATTTAGATGACTTGCAATTATGCTTCAGACAATATGACAGTACAGATTTCGTGCCGCTTGCTGCCTCTGAACATGTGTATTCTACTTTAGATAATGGTGGTCCAACTGTGCTAGCCCTGTTGGAGCACTCTACGGCATTCAACACAGTTTTCTGCACCATTTTGCGGGTATCACCTATTTTCTATGGCAATTCGTGGAACTGCACTACAATGGCTGCACTCATTATATAACCGGTCTCAAAATGTGAGAATGGGCCCTTTCAAATCAGATATCTCTAGTTTTAAACAAGAAGTACTGCAAGTATCATTTGTTACCCAGCCGCGGCCCATGCAGGTAAGAGCAGTAGGGCCGGGTGGTGGTGGTGGGGCGGGGTTTGACAGTCGACGACAAAGGAAAATTAATTATTTAGTTAATTTTCCCTCGTGGTTGTATGTCGAATCCCCCCCACCCAGCCCTACTGCCCCAACGATCCTACCTGCATGGGCCGCAGCTGCTGTTACCCTAGGCTTTTTAATGTTTATCTAGTGACCTTAGCACAAATCATACAGCCTTTTGGCTTTTCAACAGTATCATGTGCAGATGTCACACAGTTATCTCTGAGCAGATTTCCCATTCTCAAGAACTCTTCAAGGACTGTTTCCTGCCCACAGCCAAATGGATGCACAACAGTTGCCTCCAACTCAATGTAGAAAAAAACTAAATTCAGGTCTTTGGCCATCACAATACCATCTGGTCTCCTCCTTAGTGGCTTCCTGAATTGGGCCAGATCCCTGTTACATCTATGCAAGTCAGAAATCTTGGAATCCAAATTGATTATGATCTACCATTTAAATACCAGATCTCAGCAGTATTGGCTTCTTGTTTCTCTTTACAGAAATCACCTAGTAAGATTCTGGACTTTCTACCTTTAACCATTCCGATAAAAGGTGGTTTATGCTATGATCACTTTGATGCTAGATCATGGCAAATCTCTTTACCCACACTTGCTTAAATATTCTATTCATCTGCTTCGGATAGTCCAGAAAGTGTCTGTCCACCTTGTTTTGAACATACTTCGGCATCACTCCACACGATCGACAGTGGCTGACTATTTATAAAATGGTGCTCAAGACTCTGACTATAACTTATAGAGCGCAAAGGAATGAAGGCCCATTCTTTCTGCAGAAGTTATTCCGAAATGTATTCTCCAGGCAGAATCTTAATTCTATGGGGACTAGGCTTTTCGAAGTTGTCAGAGTTCCCTGAATCAGAATCAGAAGATGCTCCTTTGCTTTCCAAGCTGCTAAACAATGGAACTCACTTTTTGCTGAGTCACACTTATCTACCTCTATGGCTGTTTTTCTTAAAAAACTGAAAACCTGGCTCTTTAATCGAGATTAACTCTCCAGATATCTAGACTTTGCACCATATCTAGGGCCTGGATGCCCTAGTCAGGATGGCTGTTTGCGCTCTATAAACTCTTATTTATTCATTTATCCACCTAAAGCTTGCCCTTCTCTGAATTTCCCACACAGTGTGCGATGCACAAAACCAGACATGAAGTCCCATCTGAGCTGCATGTACAGTTTTCAATGCAGTCATAATCTAAAACAGACAGCCTGGGGTTAATTTGTAAAGAAGGCAACTGTGGCTCATATCATCCACTGCCCCTGCTGGGTCTGCTAAACAGCAGTTCTAGCTCTCCCTCCTTACCATTACACTGATGGTAAGGAGGGAAGTGTGACATATTGGACAATTGCAAGCCACCTAAAGCTATAAGGATGGATTAGACATGTTAGTTTAATTATGGTTTTTAAATTATATGAAATTGTTAATCACTATGCTGGTTTAAAAAAGACACACAGTGCCACCATGTGGTGGACTGTCATAAATAAGTGCCAGAGTTTAGAAAAAGTGCCAGTGCTGAGCATCACCAAAACACAGGCACAAATTTAGCACTGCAGACAGCACGTGTGTGGTGGTCACTAGCACATCCATCACCATTCATGGAAGGTAAATCTAATTAATGTATATATTGGTTCAGCCACTCCGCACAGTGGTTGTACTGTCCAGTCCCACTTGTAAACATTCACAAACTTGCCTCGTTGTCTTATGTGGGTGTTCAACAGACTAATTGCTTCATCGTGTTGTTTTTGCAGTTTTTGTTGCCAGTCATATTCCTGTGCGTGCTAGAAATCTTACTGGAGGTTTACTTGAAAATATATGTATCGCATTAAGGAAACATACATGTCTGCTAATGAAGAGGAAGTCAGGGCATGGAGCAAAGGCGCTTGCAGGAAAATGCATGCTGCAGTCCTTGCAAGGAGCGAGCTGTTATAGTGCATCAAATTACATTCATGTCTGCGCATGTATTCCCAGTGATGACAGGAACAGAGACAGCAGGGAAAAGATGGTGGGGAATAGTGTCTTGGTAGAGATGGCATTGAATTGTAGCAGAGGAGGAACTGTGACAGGAGATGGTATTTTATTGATTTACTTTTAATCGCCATTTTTTATAGCACTTGGCAATCCAAAAGGTTGCTTTAAGGTGCTAGAGGTCATTACAAAGAAGAGGAGGTGGTCGGAAAGAAACAATGGCAGATGAAAAGACGATAGTGAATCGTGGCATAAACAGACTGAACAGTGACAGAGGCAGCTGAGAGCGTTGGCAGAAGGAAGGCAAGGAACAACAACAAAGTAAGAGATTGCAGAGAGTTGAGGTGGTAGAGAATGACGATTCTCAGATTAACATGACAAGAGAATCAGGATTTCATTAAAGACGCGGAGGCTAACATTATGCATTATCTTTTATTTGCCACTCCTGACACCAGCCCCTTTAAAGAATATCAATCACGTAAAAATCCAGAACTGGAATTAAACAAACAATAAATGTCCCATGCACGGAACTCTCATCCTCTTTTAAATGTGAAACTGAAACGACTCATTTTCATCCTTCTTCGTTCTCGACATCCACTTGTTCACCACTGTTTCATGTCCGAGATTCTGTAACCACAAAACACCAGATTTAGAAAGAAACTCACTCTCATTTTTCATTTTGTTTTTTCTTTTTTTTCACGTTATATTCTGAATAATCTTAATTATTTCTTAAACTTCTCATCATCTTCCCTTCACACTCCTCAAAACAACATCCTTTAATACCAGGGAGAGGCGGGAGGGATAATGTTAGCCTCCGCGTCTTTAATGAAATCCGGATTCTCTTGTCATGTTAATCTGAGAATCGCCATTTCATTACAAGACTGGAGGCTACTATTATTATGCATGTTGAAAGCCCTTCAATAGCACCTCTGACATATGCTCAATTGGTCTAAAGTAGTGTTTTGCAAATGTACCCACATTTGTCCAAACTGCTGCTTTTAAAATGTTCTCCAGTTGTCCTTCATACCAACAAGACGTGCTAGCCATTGCTCCCCTAACAGAATGTTCTTTAAACCTCTCCATGTTCACTCCTGCTTGTTCCATGGTACACCTCACCCATCTCGAAATTGTTGCTTACTTACCGCTTTAAAAGGTTTCACAAATGAAATTAATAGCTGATACTCACCATCACTTTTGTTCTCGGAGACCCTACATTCATACTCCTTTAAACATTCCACTACACACAGTTTCTTACATTCATCATACTTAGGATAGAATATTAAACTAGACATTGTTTTAGTCCTTTTTCGTATCTCAAAATATACTCGCTCAGGACTGAAGTTTCTGTTATTCACCTCTAAACATTTTACATTTGACACCCTTCTACAAGATATCAGACACAATAGAGTCACCAACTTTACAGAAAGGTTCTTATTACTTAAAAACTTGTTAACAGGCCAATCTTGAAAAAATCTCAATACCATATTAACGTCTCAAAGCACCCCATACCGTGCTTTAGGAGGTCTCTTTAGCCTCATAATCTTCATAACCCTACAAACCAAAGCATTGCTTCCCACAGTCTTTTCTCCAACTAAAACATGTCCTATCGAAATTGCTGATCTATAGTAGTTTAAAGTTCTGTAACTCAAACTTCTCTACCAAAAAAATTACTACCTCCACTACAGAAGCCTCCACGTGATCCAAACTCCTTTCCAAGCACCAACATACCCAAAACTTCCAAATTCCCTTACATCTTTTCCTTGGAGCCCAGGATTCCTCAAGCAACTCCGAAGCCCTTTGCAAAAGTCCCTTGAATGCACCAGATCTCCTGACACCTGCCAAACAAGAAGGTTCAACCTGCCATTCTGAACCAAAGGATGATCCTCTCCTTCTTCGTTTTTTAACAGACCTCTCTCTGCAGGAATCAAAAAAGGTCTCTCGCATGCCAACTCCAATGCCGCTGGGAACCATGCCTGAGACACCCAAAAAGGTGTTATCAACACTAATTGACATCCTTCCTTTCGTACCTTCAGAAGTACCCGCTGAATCATTGCGAACGGTGGGAACGCATAACCCATTATCTCTGTCCAATCCTGTTGAAATGCATCTATCGCTGCAGTTCCCGGATCTGGCATCCAACTGTAATACTTCGCCATCTGACAGGTTAACCTGCTCACAAACAGATCTACCTCCAATGGCCCCAAATTTTGATATATCTTCCTGAAATATTCCTGCTCCAGCATCCAATCGCTGTAATCCTTCATATTACTTGAATTCCAATCTGCTATAACATTCTTTACACATGGTAGATACTCTGCTCTTAAAGCAATCTTGTTCTTTAAACACAACATCCACAATTCCTTTGCCACATCTGACAGCATCTTTGACCTGCATCCACCTAATCTATTTATGTAAGTCACCGCTGAAATGTTGTCCATCTTCAACAAGACTGTCTTTTCTTGTAATTTCTCCCTGAAACTTCTCAAAGCTAACAAGCCTGCTGTCAACTCCAACCAGTTTATGTGACAACTCTTTTCTATTCCTGACCAGGCTCCACCTGTCTCCTCTTCTCCCAAATTTGCACCCCATCCTAGCAGACTGGCATCTGTCTCCAGTATAAAGTCTGGTACACATCCACAAATCCTTCTCCCGTTCCATGCCTCCAGTGTGCGTAACCACCAATCTAACTCCTCTCTCGCTTCCTGATTCAACCTCACTTTGTCTCAGTACCACAAACCTTTCCTAAACGCTTCCACTTTCATTCGCTGTACATCCCGATAATGCATTAGACCGGGAAATATAGCCTGTATAGATGACGAAAACAACCCCAGTATTCTTGCCAATTTTCTTAACGTCATATCCTCCTTCCTCAAAGCCCTTTTTATCTCTTTCTTTATCATTTTCACTTTTTTCTCTGGTAACCTCAAAACTTCCTCTATCGTGTCTATATTGAAACCTAAGAATTCCATATTCTGTGAGGGCACCAGAATTGATTTATTCTGATTTATTAAGAAACCCAAACTTTCCAATTTTTCCATAGTTATCTTGAGCTGTGAAACTTATTCCACAGCATCCTGTGACATGATTAAAATGTCGTCCAAATATACAATAATACGTAACCCCCTCTCTCGCAAGTAAGCTACCACAACACGCATTATCTTTGTAAAGCACCACGGTGCTGATGACAGACCGAAACGGAGACATAAAAACTGATACAACTGGTTCTTCCATCTGAATTGAAGACATTTCTGACTCTCTTCCTTCACTGGTACTGTGAAGTAAACATCCTTCAAATCTAACCTCACTAACCAATCCTTTGATAGCAACATGTCCCGTAAAAGATGATTACCTTCCATCTTGAAGTGTCTGTACATTATTGATCGATTTAAAATCCTCAAATTTATTACGGGCCTCCATCCTTTGTCCTTTTTTCCACTAAAAACAAAGTGCTTATGAAACCTTTCAAATGTTCTTCTACCATGCATATTGCTCCTTTCTCTAACATTTCTATCACCTCTTTCTCTGCTACCCTTTCTTGTTCTTTTGTTAAAACTAACTCCTTTGGTTCCCTTACTTGACATGGTCTCTCTAAAAATTCTATTTCGAATCCTTGTATTACTTTCAAAATCCAAGGATCTTTTGTCATCTTTTCCCATTCCTTCTGTATAGTTTCATTTAATTTTTTTATTATTTTATTGTTGTTAACAAAGAAAAAAAAGAGAAAAAAAAAACACTAAGGAAAAAAAAAATGAAAACAGAGCAAAATGAACATTCATACTGACACATCATGATTATAAGTATTTACACAGACATTACATATTAATCATCTTTAGAAATTTTTTAGCCATTTGAAGACTCCGAGCTAAAGATGATGACATATTACATATTTACATATTTACATATTGACAAGTGGATAGATACCAACAGATTGATATTTAGTTGCTGCATATATTACTATAGCCAATCGGTAATAGGGGCCCACATCTTTTCTCCCTTTTCCTGTCTCCTTTGCCCTTTCAATCGATAAGCCGAAATTTCAAGATTATATACAGCAAGAAGCCGAGATCGCCAATTACAGAAAGTGGGAGGGTCAGGACTGATCCAGAGGGAAGTAATACACAGTCTAACTATGGCCATTGATATAAAGACAAACCCAGTAGTAGGTTGCGACCAGCTCAAATTACTAGCTACTCCCATAATAACCAAATCAGATGTGATAGAGATTGGAAATCCTATGACTTTTACAAGAAAACGTTCAACATTCTAAAGGAACGTCGCTAACTTAGGGCAAGAAAAAAACATATGGACAGAATCTGCTGATAGCAAACCACACCTATTGCATGACCCGTCTGTATTCCCTCTCCATTTAGCAATTTTTGACGGTGTATAATAAAGATCGTAAATAGACATATAATGTTGGCTCCGATGGCTTCCAGCTAAAAGAGTCTGATTGGCTATTACAAGTGAGTCCTCAATATTAGTGCCCTCCTTCCCAAATTTACGATCCCATTTATCATTTTGGCTTAACAGATCGTCAGGTAGAGTCTCCAGCAAAATCTGATAGATTCCACCTACCCGGGATTTCTTTTGAATTGATTCGATTATTGGCACCTTCCCATATTTTAAAACCAGACCTGATGTTCTACTTTCTAAAAAGCTACGTATCTGTAAGAATTTAAAGAAATCTCGTCTATCCAAACTATATTTTCGTTGGAGAAAGGAAAAGGAGGCTAATTGGTCTTCCTGGCTCAAATCCCCGACCGTACTAATCCCGACACTACCCCATCTATATGTGACTTGATCTTGAAAGATTGCCGGTAAGATCCCTATAGCCAAAAATGGCGTATAGCTATTAATGTTGGAAATTTGAAATCTACGGCGTATCTTTCTCCAGATCAAATAGGCGGCCTCAATTATCTTAAATCTAGTCTTTTTATAATAACTAGGTTCTAAAACCTTGACCAGGCATTGTTTAGCATTATCCCCCATAGCGATTTCATAGATAGTTGGTCTGGCTGCCTCTGGACATTGGGACCTGTCTCCAACTAGAAGTACCCCCATATGTTGCAATATACATGCCCAATGATAGAACAGAAAGTTTGGAATGGCCCAACCGCCACGCAATCTTGGGAGAGTCAACCATTTGGCCGCCCTCCTGGATCTACGATAACTCCACAAAAACCTGCAGCACATCCTTTCGATCTTGTTAAACCATAAAGCAGAAAATACTAAGGGAATAGTCCTGAATAAATACAGGAATTTTGGAAATACCATCATTTTAATAACATTGCTTCGCCCATACATGGACAGATGAAGATGGTCTAACCTTTCCAGTGTCTGATTGACTGTACCAATCATGGGGCCAATATTTATACCAGGGATTTGATCAACCTCTACAGTAAGCTTTACCCCAAGATATGTAACTACTGTCACAATTGGCAAGTCTGGAAAAGACTCCGTTCCAGAATAAAGAATCTGAGTCTTATCAGTGTTTAGTTTGTACCCTGAATAAATGCCGAAACGCTCAGCCTGATCCTTAACTGCCGGATATGCCAGCGCGATACTAGATGTTAATATCGCGATATCATCGCCATAAGCCAGTGTCTTGTATTCGATGTCATTAACCTTTACTGGTCGGATGTTGCTGCATTGCTCTAGTTTCTGCAAAAAAGGATCTATATACAAAGAAAACAAAAGAGGGGAGCAGGGGCACCCTTGCCTAGTACCCCTGCTTATATTAAACAAGTTAGACTCCTGCCCAGAAATACGAATCCAGGCCACCGGTGACTGCTACAGAGCCTGGATTGCCAGAATAAATCCATTAGCTACCCCCTTCCATCGAAGGACGGACCGCAGGAACCGCCAGGAGACCCTGTCGAACGCTTTCTCAGCGTCCAGCAGGATCATTCCAAGCGGAGACCCCGTGGCCCGTGCCCAATCAAGAAGGGAGATAGCCCTCCTGACGTGATCGGTCGTGTCCCGCCCAGGAATGAACCCATGCTGCCGTAGGGAAACCAGGGGACTAATGATATCAGCTAATCTAGATGCTAAAATTTTTTAATAAATCTTGCTATCAGTATTAATGAGTGATATAGGTCTATACGATGATGGATTTAATTCTGATTTGCCTTTTTGAATACTACGATAGTGGTCCTCCTCCAAGATTCAGGAATACGACCCCGCTGTGCTGTCTGGAATAGAGTTATTAAATCTGGTTTTAACAAGTTCCGAAATGTTCTGTAAAATTCAAGAGGGATCCCATCCGGGCCAGTCGTCTTACCGGAGGCTAGAGAAGTTATAGCTGCATCTATCTCTTCCCAAGTAATTGGCGCCGCTAGAATTGAGTTTTGATCTGATGTGACCTTAGTGGTTTGAAGATCTTCAAAAAAATTTCCCTCCAGGGGATCGACACCACGTCCATCAGCCCCTGCATTTTCACTCTCAGTATAGAGCTGTTGGAAAAAGTTCTGAAATACCTTCAGAACCCCTGTCGGAGAGTCCTGAATTTGGCCGACCTGATCTTGAATTCTATTAATTCTATTTAAGACCTCCCTCTGTTGTAGTCGCTTGGCCAGGACCCTACCCGTATTTTTACAGAGTTCATACACTTCATTTTTATATTGCGCATGTTTGATAGCGAGTTCTTCACTAAAATGCTGATGTATCTTAGCCTTAATAATAGCAATTGACTGCTGACATTCTTCAATATCTTTAGTATTTTGGCCACCAGAAATTTTCTGCATCATCTGCACCTCTGCCAGCCTAAGTTGTCCCACCCACTCCCTCAGTTTTTCCTGAAGCACCTTTCGGCGGTAACAAGAATAATTAAGAGTCTCTCCCCGGGTGGCTGCCTTAAAGGTGTCCCAAACTATTGTGTCTGAGGCCGAGTTTCTATTAAAGTCAAAAAATTCTCCCAGCCACTTGGCCATGTGTTCACAGTACATCTGATCCAACAGTAATTTGCGTTCAAAAGTCCATGATCTCGGCACCGGAACAAATCCATTTAAGGGAAGTTCCGCCACTATAGGGTTGTGATCTGAAATAACCCTGGGGGCTATATTAATATTGGTTCCTTCTGCCATCTGGCATGACACGAAGATATAATCAAGTCGGACCAACTTATTGTGTGGGGCGGAATAAAAGGTATATCCCAAGTCCATCCGTTTATGTCTATACCATAAATCGGCCAGCTCGTACTCCCTAACTAGTTCACGTAGAGCCTTAAAAGTCCTGATTTTCCGCCCATGATATATAGGATCACTAATCAAATCGAAATTACTCTCCAAATGAATATTGAAATCTCCGCAGAGAATTAGCGGATGTGGCCATGTGGCTAGCTCAATACTTAAGTGATTCATGATGCCCGGATCATCCATGTTTGATCCATAAATGGAACATATTGTGAGGGGGGCACCATTGATTCTAAATTCGATAATCGCCCAGCGCCCATATTGATCCTCCTTGACTCTTTGACATACTCCCAAACCCCGTCGTGCATAAATGGCCACCCCCCTAATAGTGGTGCTTTGTCGTGTGTATGCCAGCAGATCCAGACCTATTTCCTTCAACCAGCCACTTTTACTGCTAGGGATATGAGTCTCCTGTAGGCATAGTATATCGATTCTCATAAAATGTACACACTTGGCCAATAGCCCCCTTTTTTTCCTGTCATTTAAGCCACAAATGTTCCATGAACATACAGAAATTCCGGCCCTTCTACCAGTCATCTTTAGATGAGCCATTTTCTTCAATAACAAGCTTAAACAAATAAAGCTGAGAACTATTCTCATCGGTGCCAGTATTTACATGTTTCCTTAAACATCGTGAATCATGAAAAATTTTTAACAACAACATTATACCCCAGTCCACACATCCCCCAGACCAAGACCCTGCCCTCCCCTCCAACTGCCCTCCCAACCCGAATATCCCCCTCCCCCAAAACCACCCCCTCCACCTCCCCCACCACACGAGGCATGGGGACCTACTGTCCCTGGTGATGCTGAGCAACACACCCACCCCTCCCACTGCTAGACCTTTAAGCTCAGTTCATACATACTACATAAGAAAGAAAAAAAGAAAAAAAAAGCGATTATGGGCAAGCGGAAAAAAGAATCTGAGGAGCACAAGGCAAAAATAAATCAAAGAAGCCAGCCCCACCTCTCATAAACAAGCCCTGGCAGAGAAGGTCCATGAAGACATTAAGATCAAAATTTAACAAAGACGATTACCATCTGTGTACAAAACTAAGTATAGACATCCAAGAAATCTAAGAGGTATTTAGTGACATTAGAAGTTCTTTAGCCTGGATCTGACTGAAAATACTGCGTGCGCCCTTGAGAGACCACCTTCAGTTTCGCAGGATTGATGAGGAAGGCCTGCGCCCCTTTTGCCTGGAATTCCGGAATTAGTTGCCGCAAAAGCCAGCGCTTTTCGACAGTCTTTTGGCAAAAGTCAGGGCGGACAAAAAAGTCACAGCCTTCCCAGCTCTTTTCCAGTCCGGTCTGGCGAGATCATATAAGGACTCCCTGGCCAGAAAATTGTTCAAGGAAATCAAAATAACGCGTGGATAGATACCAGATTGTCCTCCTGCTCTACGTTGATTGAAAGGAAAGCAGTGGGCCCTTTGGATTTGAACCTTTCAGTCTCATTGCGGTAAGTCAGGAAAGGCCTCTTCAAAGAGATCGATGACAAACTGACGGACATCCGATCCCTCCTTTCCCTCGGGGATACCTAAAACTCGCAGGTTGTTCCGTCTGGTGCGGTTTTCCAAATCGATCAGTTTCAGCAATGTTTCGTCTCTTAAAAATTGCAGGGATTCAGTCTTTTCCTTCTGTGAGTTTAGCTCATCTTCCAATTGGGAGATCCTGGTTTCTGCCTCTCCGATTCTGGTAGCAAAGTCTGCGCAGGTCTTAGCCACTCTCCGGATGGAATTTTGCAGTTTTCTACATGCCCCTTGTGTTCGAGAACTCTCAGCCCTAGTTTCTTCCAGATGGGCCATAATCACCTGGTATATCGTAGAGAGCGTGATTTCCTCAGTACCTTTGAGTATATTACCAGTCTCTGCGGCTACTGTGTCTCCCAGATTCGACGAATAGGAGTAATCCCAGACCATGCCACCAGTGGCTGCCTCGGCCCCATTAGTTAGTGCTGTAAGGGCGGGAAGTTTCTTAACCGTTCCAGGATTAAGGAAAGATCTAGCACCCTCTTCCTCCCAGTGTAAACTACTAGTGTCACTCCCTTCCACTTCTCCTGCCCAGTCTTTATCCTGTCCATCCTCTTCCGAGGAGCTGGAATGATCTGACAACGAAAAAAATGTATCCGTACCATCCTCCTCTCTACAAATGGATTCATTGCCTTCTTTCTGGATAGCCGGGTTACCACCTATATGAACTCCATTTCCCAGAATACATTGGGATTGCTGTATTTGTTGTGTTAAAGTGTGGCAGTCTGTTATTGCCGACGGGAGAGGCCTCTTACTGTTCCCAGTCTCAACACTATTCCCCGTCTCGCCAAGATTAGGATCAGTTGAGCCCGAGATCTCAACAGGGAAATCTGCTATCCCCTGTTCTGTCCCGCTGAGGTTCAAGGTGGTACCCTCGGTCAAAGCAACCTGTGCCGCTGTTCCCCCTTGTGATAAAACATTCGAGCTTCTGTTTTTCCCGGTAGGAGGTAACTCGACACCGACAGCAGGACTGCCCGTCACTTTACTTTTTGCTGACTGAGCCTTAAACAACGCGGGTACTGTTTGCTTACCACGTGTAACAGCTCCCTCCTTGGCCGGTTTCTGTTGCTCGCCTAAGCCCAGCATCTCAGCTCCATATCGGCGGCTGATGGTAGCAGAGCTTCCTCCATCAGCAGGGCCGGCAGGAGCTGACTTCGTAGAGTTGTCAAAGCCTGTAGTCGTGCCGCGCCCCCTAATAGCTTTGCTGGTGGTGTTTGGTGGCATCGTTGCGGCTCTCTCCACGAACACCGACAAAGGAGATAGAACAGCTGAGCGGAGAAGAGTGCGGGACGCCAATCGACAGAGGAACGGGATCCCCCACAGGCATAATCTCCAAAGCATCCGCTCAGTCCACTAAATCCTTAAAGCAAGTCTTGTCGAAAAGGTGTCTTTTTCGCCGATGGCTTCTCTGTTACGGTGTCCAGAATCGCTTTCAGAAACAGGTCTAAGCAGGAGAGGGTAGGTGATCAGCTCACACAGCCGACTGACCGGCCGCCATCTTGCCTTCCTTCTGGTATAGTTTCAAACGTCCTCCTACCTTTTTTAGGGTAGAACCAAAGTTTATCTGCATACTCACCCCTTGATCCTGACGTTGTCTGACTTCTTTCTCGTCCTCCTCTTCCTCTTGCAAATCTACCCCTTTGGGGAAGAAATCCTGAGGGACCCAGATATCCTTTTTTTTTTCCCTCTAAACACGTAATTGTATTGGAACCTTTGAACTCCCCGGCCAGCATACAGTCCCAGTCTGCTGGCCCTTCCAAAAACACTTCCAAATACCTTTCTCATATTACTTTGAGCTTTCTCTAAAGCAGTAAAGGTAGACACATGCTTCCCTATGCTTTTGACAAGCCCTTCACAAAACAGCAACCCTTTTGCCTCCTCACTCGGCTCTTTGTTAGCCACATCTCCCAATGTTGGGTTAATTTTCATCAAAACTGTTTTCCTCCTTTCTGCCAACAAACCTGAATTGGCATTGCCCAGAAAAACCATTGCTCTCTGACTCCATCCTCTTAAACGTTGAACATCTACCTGTTCACCATTCACATATGCCTCCTCTGCCATGTCCATTATTTTTGCTAGGGGGCCAAAACATCCAACAGTTTGTCTTAACACTGTTTTAACGATCTCTCCAGACCCTTACGAGGATCTCTTCCCAACTTAAACAAATATGAAATCAAGTCTGGATCTAAATTAGGAGTGATACACACCTTGTTATCGAATTGTGGTCTTGCACATTCTGTCTTTAAAAAATTCTATCCTCTCTTTCAAGATGCTTACGTATCCACTGTTTTATAAATCTCCCTACATGATCTAGCGGCCACCTATCCGCACTGCTGGGATGTCTCAGATCATAAGGGCTAAACATCTCCTCCCCTAAAGGATCTCTAATGACGCACCTTGAAGTTGTTGCTTGATCTTGCTTTAGATTATCATTCAGATCATCGTCCTGATCCACATCAAATATATATTCATCATATATCTTTTCTCCAATCTGTCCTACTCTCTCTCAGTGTCCATTTCAAACTCCTCATCTGAGATCTCTTGTGTGCCGCTAAGGACACCTTTTCCTTGCGTGCTGCTAAGGACAGCCAGCTTTTTCATGGAGTTAAATCCATCCTTTCCTCTTGTATTTAGATGTTTCATCTTTTTGCCTTCTTTGCCGGTCTATTATCTTTTCTTATCTCCTCTTCTGAACATGACCAAAAATACTCCTCTGATCTCACTTCCTTCCTCTTTCTATCCATAACTATCTCTACTAGCTCTCTAATTGAACACTTCATTTCACATTGTATCAACTTCCTTAGGCTCTCTTCACTCACTCTGCCCTAAACTGCCAGTTGATTCACACTGCCCTCTTCTGAAGTCATTCTTTTGCTCCTAAATTCGTATACATCTGACCACCTCAAAATACTTCCTAAATCCTAAATCACCTTTCCTTATCAGTATATAATTTCTATTACTCCCCTTCGTGTTAAACCAAATCTCCTTATCTCGTATCGTCCTGCCAGTAAAATGTTACCATGGAAATCGGCTTGTTCTCTCTATTTCGTTATTACTCTAATTTACAATGTATTTATGCCCAATTCAAAATAGCCGCCGTGATCTCGCGAGATCACGGTCAGCCAATCCTAAACCAAGAATCCTCACTACGGAGACATGACAGTATTCACTTAACAGTCACGTCCATCGGACTTCTCCTCCTTTGCTCGTGCTGGACGTGAGCCTCTTCTAATCCTCCTGCGGCTACACAACATGTGCTCAGCATGCGCGAGCTACCCCACTTACTAATCGGTGGCTCGCGCTATACGCGCATTTCTTAAAACTCTGAACTACGCTCCTAACATGCATAATTAGGTAAGCCTGTGACTACCACGCTTCATTAAAACACGTTTGAAAGTGAAAATATTCTCTAACGCGACCAGTTTGTTTTCTTAACTAAACCACCAGCCTCTTTCCCATATAAATCATTATTTGTACCTTTTTTAGGTCGAGCCCTGAGCCAGCGCATGAGCGCTGCTCTGGGGTTGATCTGTGGTAGTTGAGTATGGAAGAGAAGCCACGCCCACTCCCCCACCTATCTTTTTCATTGGCTTGTGTATTTGTCCTTTCTAAATGCTGCTCTCCGATTGGTTTATAGGCTTGTTAGTCCCTCCTTATGAGGGCCATGTCGTCATTTGTATCCTTCCATGGCTACTGGCCCCTTTACTTCGAGTGTTGTACAGTATGTTGTGAGCACTATTTTCTTCCCCACTCCTGCAGTCCGTGCCTTCTCCCCTCCTCTCCCCCCCCACTGTTCATGCCTTCTCGCCACCCTGTCCCCCCTCCCGCCTGCACTCCTGTTTGCAATGCACTAGGTCTCGCGTAAATGCGAGTCCTATTGCATTACAAATGCTTGTTTCCCAATGCCATTTCTGTGTATTTGACAGCCAGCACCGAGCTGATGCAATCTGCTCAAGATCACATCGTTAGTCAGGTGGATTGCGATTTAGAACGCAGTTTCCTGCTTGCATGAACATTCCTCGTTGAGCTCCGCTCATTTCCGCTGCTCTGCAAACCGGCCCGAGTGACCCACAAAGGCTGCGCGCAGCCATCCAATAAGTATGTTCTATCACAGTGCCGCAGATTTTATTCCCACACAATCGGAGGCCCTCTCCATATGAAGACACTACAACATGAGTGATTGTGGGAAGTTTACCCATAGCTGAGGATTCCATTCTAAGCAAAAGGATACATTTTAATTGGGTAATCATAACGCTTGTTTGACAGCGCTTAGAAATGGCGGAAGTGAGTTATGTGGAGCTGTTTAAAATATCTTATTGTGAAGGTCGGACATTTTTTATTGTCTGAAGTTGTCTTTAGGAGACATCTAGGTATCAGGGCTTAAATAGCAACAAGCACTGTATGTACATCACATGAAGGGCGAGGGGGTGATTGGTGACTCATATAGTGGGGTTTAGCTATTTGCAATACATTTTACATATATTTATATAATTACAAAAAAATGTGTCCTGGAGCACACGGTTCGGACTTTTATCGCATGTTAGAGCTGAGATTATTTCAGAGCCAGCACCCTCGCAGCTAGACAACATATCCTGCGACAAGTCCATACATAGCTGCTGCGCCCTCTGTTGGTGGGGTCGGGTGACGGCTTTACAGATGATAAAACGAGACTGAATAATCAGGCCATTAATCTAGCATGTTGGACTGGCAAGATAAACGTTTACAGTTTATAAACGGCCTGTTATGAGTACTGGTATATACGAAATTTCCTGGGTCCACAGCTAGAGCCAAGCGTGCGCTGGGGGAAACATCCTTTACATCGCGGTGATTACACCGCGATGCATTTAGAACGCTGCCATTACAACGCAAGCGTTACATCGACTTGCACTGGAGGGCGCTATAACCTAAGGTATAGTAAGATTTACTATTCCAACACCTTCCCTACTGTACGTAGACTGGTGTTGGAATAGTAAATCTTACTACTCCTAAGTCCAGCGCTCTCCAGCGCGAGTCGTTGTAACGACTTGCGTTGTAAAAACTGCGATGTTACATACCGCGATCATTTTGATCGCGTTGTAACATCACATATTCGTGCGCTGGAGTAGCTAAATCTTATCCAGTAAATATGCATTGTACATTTGACATTCATCAAATTCTGTGTTGTTTTTTTTTTTACATCTGTCAGTATTTTTATTATTACGCAGTTTGGCCAGACGGCACTCTCAATGAATAACTCGCTGCTACTACTCATTGCACCAGCACTTTGTGAGATAGTTTCCCCACCCTGAAGTTCGGCTTTACTTCCCTACCCCAGTGTGTTTTTAAATCGTGTTAAATGGCCCACGTGGCAGATATATCGCCCGGACTGTACCCATTATCCAATGAATAGATGCTCTTAACCGATTTTGCATCAGCAGCTAGGCGTAGGCCAGGTGCCCTCCTGCTATGATTACCCTCTAACTGATGACTGTCCTTTTTAGCAGTATTTGTGCTCGAACTCGTCCACCTCACTGTGTCACTGATGCTCATCTGTTTTTTTGTTTTTTTTACACTAGCACTTTTTTCTAATATGTTAATATGAAACAATACCAACATGACTGTTTTTAGATTACTATGATGTTCTAATTTGTGTGTGTTTTCTTTATGATTTAAGGTATTTCGTTTTCCCTGTGTTTTTTAAAAAATTGTAAGGGTTTTAATTTACTGCCTAATATAATATTCAAATGTAAAAAACAAAACAGAAAAAACTTGAGGTCAGCGATTGCATGGTCATAGGGCCACCTATCTGCAGTGATCTTAAAGTAACGCGTTCGCATCCTGGCAAAGCCATCCTGGCATACCATCATTCCAAGCTCGGTAAATTGAGCGACATGGGCCTAGATTTGGCGTGCCTGGGTAAAAACTTTTGAAAACTGTAGAGTCTGATAATGGTATATGAGAAATTTCCTGGGGCCGCATCTAAAGTCAATCGTGCTTGGAGTAGGTAAATCTCTTATGTAAATTATCCAGTAAATACATATTGTACATTTGGACAAGGGGCCAAGGCACAAGCTCTCAGGCTTGGGCGACAGGCCCTGGCCGGATCGTACCTGTCAGGGGTAGTGGCCAACTGTGCCCGAGTTTTGAATTTTTGGCGGTCTCTCATAGTCAGCAGCGACTGGGCTCTCAGGTACTCGGGGAAATAAACTCTGGGCCCTCAATCCTGCAGCATCAACTGCCACTGCACCTCCCCAAGCAACACAGCCGGTTCTTTCACCTGCTGCTTCTGCCCGCTCCACTGCAACATAAACGCTACTGCAACTAAACTCCCCACCCTTCTCTGGAAACAACTACACTGTCTATTCATCAACACCAGCTCTCTCAACAAGCATGCCAGCAAAGTCTGGGACACCATAAGCTCCCTCACCCCAGACCTAATCTTTCTCACGGAGCCCTGGTTGAACCCGGCAGCTGCACCCATCATTGCCACCGCCGTTACCAGTGGCTACAAAAGAATCCAGAGAGACCGCACCAACAAACATGGTGGCAGAATAGCGATTATTCACAAAGAAACAATCAACTGCACATCCACCATAGACGTCCCCACAACCATCAAGGAACACATGAACTTTTAGGCCAACAACAAATCCACGCTAAGAGGCACCCTGGCCTATCGGCCTCCCAGACCCGCCCCCCCTTTCTGCAAAGATATAGCTGACTTCATCACCCCCCTGGCCATACACTCAGAAAACTTCCTACTCCTGGGGGACATTACCTTCCTCCTAGAAGACCCCACAAACCTTGGACTCTCCTAGCTCGTAACCGACCCCAAGCACACAACAGGACGCACACTTGACCCACTTTTCTCCACAAGCAGAAAGATCTCCTACAGCCACGTCAGCGAAATAACATGGTCTGACCACTCCATAGTGCATTTTTTTCATCTCCACTGCCACCAACCCCCGACTAACCTCCAAGCACCCCCCACATGAACTGGAGTAAGGTGTCGGAAGACCTCTGGTCAGACACCCTCAACACATCGCCCCCCCATAAACCCCAACAACGTAGTCAGGAACTTCAGTACCTGGATCTCCCACTGCACTGACACAGTTGCCCCACTCGAAACCTCTGGCCAATGCAACCCCCTCCCACCCCACCCCCCACAGGGCTACCTGGTTCACAGATGAACTCAGCATCACCAAACGCAACTGCAAGAAACTAGAAAGGACCTAGTGCACCAACAAGACCACTCCCAACAGGGAGAACTTTAAAAAAGCACTAAACGAATACCACTCCCAACTGAAAAACGCCAAGAAAGAAGCCCTCAATAACTGCCTAATCACAGCAAAGAACTTTTCGGCATCGTCAGAGTGCTCACAAACCCTACGGCCACAGAAAACACCATCGCCCCCTACCAGGACCTATGCAACGCACTCAAAGACTTCTTTCATGACAAAATTACAGCAATATACAGACACTTCGAACCCCAACCCCCGCTCGACACCCTCAGCACACTATACTCCAGCAACAACAATCCTCACACAATCACCACCTGGGAACCTGTCACCACCCAGACCACCGCCACCCTCATGAGATCTATTTACTTCAGAGCCCCAAGGGGCCCCTGCCCCCACCATATGTTTAACAAGGAACCCAACACCATCAGCAGGGAACTCTCCCTCAACCTCAAAGCCTCCATCACCGATGCCCACTTTCCCACTGCCTGGAAACAGGCAGAAGTCAAACTTCTCATTAAAAAAAAACCCTCCTGACCCAATGGACCTCAAAAACTACTGTCCCATCTCCTGCCTACCCTTCCCAGCCAAAGGCATGGAAAAAGACTTCAACGTCCAACTCACCAACTATCTCTAATCCAACAAACTCCTGGACCCCTCGCAATCGGGGTTCCGCACTAACCACAGCACGGAAACCGTCCTCTTAGCAGCTGCGGACTAGATAAGAGCCCTCATGGGCAAGGGCAAAACTGCTGCCCTCATCCTCCTCGACCTTTCCGCAACTTTAGACACTGTTTCTCACCACACGCTCCTCGTCAGCCTGCACCAGATGGGCATTCAAGGAATCGCACTCAAGTGGGTTGCCTCCTTTCTCACAGGCAGAACCCAAAGCATCCACCTCCCACCTCACACATCTGCCCCTAAAGACATAATCTGCAGAGTCCCCCAGGGCTCCTCCCTCATCCCCAACCTCTTTCACATCTACATGGCCACCCTGGTCAAATCACACAACATGAACATTATATCATATGCTGATGACACCCAACTCATCCTGTCTCTCTTTTCAGATCTGGCCAATACGAAGCCTAGTTTCACAGGTGCATGACAGACATAACCAGCAGGATACAGAGCAAGTGCCTCAAACTGAACACCGACAAAACCAAGGTACTCCTCTTCACTAGCTCTGCCTCCCCCTGGTACCACATCTGGTAGCCCACCAAACTACCCCCCACCCCCAAACCCGCAGAACACGCCAGAAACCTTGGCATCATTCTCGACAGCACTCTATCCATGAAGAAACAAGTATACGCCATCGCCTCTGCATGCTTCCACATCATCCACATGCTGAAGAAAATCTTCAAATGGCTACCTACAGACACCAGAAGTAGCTTAAAGACATTGGCAAAGTCGATTGCTCTAGCTAAACACTTATAAGGGCCCAAAGGCGAGACCTATTGGCTATGCCAAAGCTCGTTTTACATATACTAATAAAAAAACACTCTTTTAAAAGTTTCCTTCATACACACGCTTCTGAAAATTAGAAGCTATATACCACAATCATACTAATCTCATTTCAATCTCTCTCTTATTTATCAATTCAATTATCAAATATGTGAAATAATAATAGTACTTATCTCATCAGGAGCAGCATTTAAAAGAGAATGAGAGTTCCGTGCATGGGACATTTACTGTTTGTTCAAATTCCAGTTCTGGATTTTTACGTAATTGATATTCTTTAAAGGGGCTGCTGTCAGGAGTGGCAAATAAAAGATAATGCATAATGGTAGTCTCCGGTCTTGTAATGAAATCATGGGCGAAGAAGACATTTCAGGGTATATTAATGATGGAGCAAGGTTTCATAAACGAAACTTGCTTGTATACAATCCTCCTCATAGTATTAATTTATTAAACTTGTATTGTTTTACTAACCTTTGCATACACGACACGAATAGAAAGGATGCTTGCCTATGTGTTTTACTAATGAATAACGCTTGTCTGTAATCTAAAATGGCCACTAAAGCGCGGGAATATCACTGCGCATGTCACAACCATATCACATGGTGTGACTTCTCTCTTTGCTTGGTGGGAAATTTCTGCTTCTGCGCAGTGTGCTTTAAAATGGCTGCTTGATGTTTTCACATGCTTCAGCTTGCACTCATGTCATTATTAAATTGTCGTTTTCTTAACGCTACTAATGCGGGACAGTATTATAATTAAATGGGAATAGAGTAGAAAAGGTGGGCATACAGTGAAACATTTTATTTGTGATTTTAATATTTTCTTCTTTGACTTTTTTAGTTCGCAAACTTGGGCCTGGGTTTGGTACAATGAAAGCTCGTGTGACAAAGATTCCGCACATGCGCCCTGCAGTGGCAGACCAGATAGAAAAAGATGAAGTCAACTTGGACATCACTCAAGGCCTTGACCTGCTGGCCGACACCACTACATACCAAGATGTTCTTGCCGAAGAGAAACATATTATATGAATAAATTGTCAATTTTGTCGTGAGACGGGTGGGAAATAAAGCAAATGTATTAAATTGAATGGGTGGGAATTTAGAGACAATAGGCTTTACAATTTAAGCCAAATCATTAGGGTACGAGAATCCACCCCCTGTCCCTGTCCAATCAGAAGTAGTGGCCCCATATTTTGGCAACATTAAGGGGAGGTACATGGGTGTAGAAGGGTATAATAGAATATAGCATTAGTTAATTAGTTAGAAGGAGATGCTGCAGGGAACAGGCGTTCATGCTGACAGACAGATGAGCTCCAGATCGCCAAGCTGACCGATTGCAGACGAATCCCTGTCCAGAAGAGGTCCTGAGGAGGGGGCGGCGGAGTCCATTAGAAGGGAGACACGGGAGAATCGAGGAGAAGCCGAGTATCAGAGAGGGGAACGGCGCAGGCGTCGTTGTAGAGAAGTCACCGGTCCTGTCCTGATCCTGGAGGAGGTCTTTTGCTCTTCATCCTTCCTGGGTCCTATTCTTTCCAATTCCTTGGCCAAGGGGTTTGGTTCTCGCACTTAGGTAAATATAATGCAACCTTTAGTTGCGCTGCTGTCTCTATCCTCTCCTTTCCTGAGGAACCGTCATTAATTAGCAATAATTATTCTATGCTTCATCTTGGGTATTGCGATTAAGTACCGTGTGGTTCTGTATTTTACTCTGCTAAATCTTTAGATAAACATTTTAAAACTTCCTGACTCAGTGGTTATTTCAGGATTATGTACTATAATGAATGTCACTCATTTTAAACTTCCCAATTAGCAAAGGATTCATTGGTAAGTCATTACTCTTCAATCGGAAGGTAATTGGTAGCAGGGATTTTGATAAAGAGTAACAACTGATAAAACCCAGCGTAAGTATTAGCGTAGTATGAATGTATGGGCCCAAGTGAGTGTTTTGTGTATGAATGCTGTTTGCTAATATCGCGCTGGATCAGTTTTCTGGTAATCAGAGGATGGTTACTCTTTGTTAGTTGGGTAATGAGAATTTTATTTTTATGAACTAACATCCGTATATTCGAAGTTTGTTTTATGTTGTCTAGGATCCCCGGGGTAAAAGGAATAGCGGATGGTAAGTGGAAGCCATACTGCAGTGAGGTTATCTGCCAGGCAGAAATAGTACTGAAAAGTTAAGCAGGACTTTCAGTTCTCGTTAGGGACTCTATGCGTGTGAGCAATAGCAAAAGAGTACGCTGGTGAAAATTTGATGTTATATCACCTAGAAAGGGTAACATTGAAGAAGTAACAGGTACTTCTGGATCTTGTGTGAAGAGTAAACGGAAGGGTTTTACTCGTAGTATATGTTAGTAAACGGAAAGGTTTTACTAAGTGTGAGAGAAAACTATCTTTTCGAATTTAGAAGAAACTGGCACGATAGCGAATGTTTTATGTTGTTACTGAAATTAAGAATTGTAGAGAAAATAAGTTTGCGTAAATTTTTGTAAAGGGAGGGTCAGTTGCCAGAGAGGGAGCTGACGTCACAAAACGCCGCGCTGGGATTGGTTGAATCAGCGGGTGTGGAAAGACCCTTGTAAAGGAGGGGTCAGTAGTCAGGAGTAGTACTGACGTCACAGGTGCCGCGCTGGGATTGGTTGAACCAGCAAAGACAGGAAAGAGCAGATTGTAAAGGAGGGGTTCACAGACAAACGTCACCAAAAGGCCGCGCAAGGATTGGCTCGGAAATAAAAGATAGCAGACATTTGATTGGTCAAAATTATAGAAGCGAAATTCTTAGTGGATAAGGATTGCATGTTAAAACGCGATCCGACTTTAACAGGAATTCGTCAGGATAGGAGATATTTAGGCTTTGCAGAATATAATTTTATACATCGGTACTTACCCAAGATGTACGGAGAAAGGAGAAAAATGTCATTTTTACAAAAGATCAAGAATTATTTTAAAAAGGACAAACCAATCAAAACTAGAGAAGGAATTATTATTCCACCAGCTAAAACGCCCGCTTCATTCATGATGATGGAGAGAGGTTATCATACTTGTGTATGGATGGAGAATTGGATAGAATATACCAAAAATGATGGAATACTAGCATTTCCGGAGAATGGCACGTTCAATGGGCGAATTCTGCAAAACTTGAGATTGAGGATGAATGACTTAGAACCCAGACCTAGATTAACTCAGTACGAAGCTCTAGAGGAATGGGAAACCGAGGCATTTGAGCGGGACCGATCTAGGAGTAATAGGGGTTATCCAGGATTTTTCCCCAGATACCTACATGAGTCTAGAGAAGGTCAGATGAAACAATGGAGAAGGGCAATGATTACAGAAGGATTATATCCATTGTTAACAGCAGAGGAGAAATTAGGAAGTAAATGCACAGAAAAGACAAAACATTTAATGAGAAATTATGACTCTGAAGATGAATTTATGGAGGAAATGTTAAGAAACCCTCCACCATATCAGGAAGGAACAAGTGGATGCACCCCAAGTGCACCACCGATAAAAACTCCATTAGTGCCACAGGTAATGCATGAATTTACCCCTAGTAGAATACTTCATGACAAAGAAAGGGAAGCCCTAGAGAAGACCAGAGCAGAATTAATACAGAAAATAACACAGATAAAAGTACATCCTGATTCATTGACCATACCTGTAACAATTGGTCCAGTAGTTCCATTATATGGTACTCAGGGAAGCTGTCCTCCACCGATACTTGCACCTACTCCTGTGAATAATCCCAAACCTGAAGCTCCAGTTATAATTGAGGATCAATTTAGTGACTGTGAATCCACAATATCACTCATGGACTTGCCTATTCGAGGTACTGTAAATAGCACTCCCAGAAAAGATGTACCTGGATGTTCAAAAGATGTAAGTTTAATAACTTCATCGGGAGCAAAAAGTGCCACCATAGTAACACCTGAAGATTTAGAAAAATGGGTACAAGGGTCAGTTAAACAGTGCACACCTCCGAAAATAATAGACATTCATAAATTGAAAGTCGAATTAGAAGAAATAATAGCAGGAAATGTAGGACTAGAACGCTTAAATACCTACGATGATGAAGAATTATTGTTCCTGTGCAGGAGTATCACCAGAAATGTAAGGTTATTTCATGAAAAATTATCCAATTTAGCACTACAGATGGGAATAGAAATAGGGAGATCAAAAGTACTACAGAAACCCTATAGAGCAGAATTTTCAGACAAAGATTTAGAAAATATGAATGCCTCTGGAAGAAGATTGCAAATAAGAGAATTAATGTTAGTTTTGCAAAAATGGGGAGACCTAGATAAATGGAGAACTAGGTGGGCCACGAAAAAGGAAGAAGCACGAACAAGTAGAACAGCATCTGAATATGTGATGAAGGAAACAGGGAAAGCAGATCAAATGTATCCAATGCGAGAAGTTGCGGGAGGAGGATATGTACATGTCCCATGGAGCAGACAGGATATTTTGTCATTTACGAATGATTTTCCAAAGTTGAGAGAAAAACCAATTGAATGGTACAAGCAGGTTGACAGGTTTGTGAAGGTGTCGAAGGTATTGTTGAAGGATTTGGATGGTTTGTTTGACATAGTGGTACCTGCCGATTTATGGACAGATTGCAAAATCACAGTAGATTGGCCAAGTGACAAATATCCTAGAGATCCGAAAACAGGTGCCCCGTCAAATGAAGTGATGAAAAAGTATCAGCAGGTGATAACTTACCTGAAAGGGAAAATACCCCGAAAGAAACAGATTGGGTAAAAATAGATCGAACTACCCAAGAAGCTAATGAATCGGTGCATTCCTACTATGAGCGTTTATTGCAGGTATTTAAACAGTATAGTGGATTTGAGGACATTGGAGACAAGAACATGAGTCAGTTTGTGTATCGATTTGTTTACGGTTTGAAGCCAGAGATTTGTCAGATGATTAAACAACACATGCTGTGTTGGCAGGGAAAGCCCATTGATGAGATTTTGAAGTATGCAAAATATTGTGGAGACGATATTGAGGATAGACACAAGAAATTGCAGGAAAAAGTGATGTGGGCTCAGGTGAAATGGCTGAGAAACAGGGAATTAATTTGGAAAATCCAAGTGAAAATCCAGGAAAAGATTCTGGAACGAATGGTGATACTGGGAATGGTGGAAAATTTAGAGGACGAATGAGTAGAGAAGAAGCTAAAAAGAAATTTCCTTGTCATGGATGCGGAAAATTGGGGCATTGGAAGGATGAATGTAAAAAGATTCGGAATAATAATGGTCCAAATCAAAATTTAAATCCACAGACGCAGAATGACTCACAGCAGGGTGTAAATCCTCAGAGTCAGTTGCCACCTGCACCTATTCAGGGTAATGTAAGCAGAGCAAAGCATGGTACAGACATTGGATATCAAGGAGGAAGTGGTAAGAATGATTATATAACATCACAGTTTCTTTTTCAGGACGATTTCTGTCAAAACAGTTCATGACGTTGCCTAGGAGAGGGGAGAAGGAGTGCGTACTTGGCGCATCCCTACCGGTAGACCAGTCAGGTCCATATGTTGAAGGAAATGTGAAAGGTAATGATATTACTTTTCTTTTGGACACTGGTGCTACCAGGTCTACTGTAAGAACAGCAGACATTCCCGACCTTCCTCTCTCTGGTGAAAATATCAAAGTAGTGGGGGTAGCTAATCAGCGGATTAGAACACCTCTTACCGAACCCATGGAAGTTAAAATCGGAAATTTCAGAGAAATGCATCAATTTGTAGTGTGTGATTCTAGTCCAGTAAACTTATTAGGTAGGGATTTGTTGTGCAAGATGAATTGTACAATTTTCTGCACACCGGATGGTGTGGCAGTTCAGACACCAGATGAAGACCATGTATATAAAATTATGATTGCAAAACAGGGTACAGAAGTAGATGAGATGTTTTCATTAATAACAAAAGACGAGTTGCCAGAAGAATTAAAAGGCACAGTAAACCCCATAGTTTGGGATTTCACAGGAAAAGAAGTAGGACTTATGGCTAAAATAGACCCAGTTAAAATTACTGTAAAGGAAGGTGCAATATTCCCAAATACCAGACATTACAGAATGAGTGCAGAAGTAAAAGCAGGAGTCATTGTAGAAATCGATCGAATGGTTGAACAAAACATACTAAAAGAAGTAATGAGTAGCCCATGTAATTCACCAATAATGGGATTAAAGAAACCTAGTGGAAAATATAGGATTGTTCAGGACCTGAGGAAAATAAATAAGATTGTAGAACCATGTTGTCCCATAGTACCAAATCCTGCAGTAATCCTATACCAGATTCCGTGGAGTGCAGGATGGTTCACAGTAATTGATTTGTGTCAAGCGTTCTTTTCAATACCATTGCATCCAGACAGCCAATATGTTTTCTCATTTAAATTTGAGAACAAGGTCTATATATGGAATCGTGTTCCTCAGGGGTACACAGAAAGTCCTTTGATTTTCAATCAAATATTGAAAAAGTGCCTTGAGAAACTAGTGATGCCAGGAAGTTCAGTCCTAGTGCAATATATCGACGACTTATTGGTGGCATCGAACACCAGAGAGGACTGTGTTGTTGATTCCATAGCATTATTAAAATTTTTGGCAGAAGAAGGGAATAAAGTCTCACCTGAAAAGTTGCAGTTTTGTACAACAGCTGTTAAGTATCTTGGACACCAAATTGAGAGGGGAAAAAGAAGAGTAACCTCTGAAAGAGTAAAATTAATTAAGAAAATGCAAATGCCTGTAACCCAAAGACAAGTAAGAATGTTCCTAGGAATAGTAGGTTACTGTAGGCAATGGATACCAGGATTTTCCCTACTAGCGAAATCTTTAATTAACATGACGAAAAAGAAAGCAAAGGATCCTGTTGAATGGGATGATGAAAGTGTAGGAGCTTTTGTAAAATTGAGAAATGCTCTGTGCTCAGCACCAGCCCTAGGTATGCCAGATTATAAAAGAGAATTCACATTATTCTGTCATGAAAGAGAAAATTGTGCACTTTCTGTCCTAACTCAAAGGCACGGATTAGACAGACGTCCTATAGCATATTTTGCTGCTACATTGGACCCAGTAGCAGCCGCGTTGCCAGGATGCTTAAAAGCAGTGGCGGCTACTTGTTTGAGCATTGAACAAGGTGAGTCAATTGTGATGGGACATCCTGTAAAGGTGTATGTTCCACATGCGGTTGTGATTCTGTTGACAAGAACACGAACTCAGCATCTTACTCCTAGTCGGCTGACTAAATACGAAAGAATCATAATGGGTGCTGAAAATGTGACCATGGTAAGGTGTACTATAATAAATCCACCAACCTTACTACCAGACCCATATCATGAGAGAATTAAAGATGACGAAGAAGATGAACATGATTGTTTACAGATTACAGAATTATGCACAAAACCACGCCCAGATATTGAGGAACAGCCTCTTAAAAAGCCAGACAGGCAGCTATTTGTTGATGGTTCATGTCAAAGACATGAAGACGGTAAACTAACGGCTGCCTATGCGGTATGTGAATTAACTGGAATAGTTGAAGCATCTTATTTACCAGGAGTCAAATCTGCACAAGTAGCTGAATTGATCGCGTTGATAAAAGCCTGCAAAATTGGGAGGAATCAAAAAGTAACTATATTTACAGACAGCCAATATGGTTACGGGGTTGTGCATGATTTTGGCCAACTATGGATGCAGAGGGATTTCCTGACTTCTTCAGGTTCCCCATTAAAAATGGACAGTTTGTAAAGGAATTGCTGGAAGCAATACAATCACCAAAAGAATTGGCTGTGGTGAAATGTGCCGCACATCAGTCAGGAGATGACTGGGTGGTAGTCGGCAACAGATACGCAGATCTGGTGGCTCAACATTGTGCCAAAAATAGATTGTCAGTCAATAAGAGGGTGGAAAGAATGGGAATCAGCTGCCAAATTATGCTGCACATGCCGCCTGAAACATGGAATGATGTTAAAAGACTGCAAGATGAAGTGGATGAAAGTGAAAAGAATTTGTGGATCAAAGTAGGTTGTTCCCAGAGACGAGATGATGAAGTGTGGATCAGTGCTGATGGCAGACCAGTCACGCCAGATTGTCTACTCTCACAAATGGCTAGAATGCATCATGGAGACACACACATAGGGAGAGATGCAATGATTAGGCTCTTCAGACAAAACTGGTATAATCCTAAGTTCAGGGCGGTTGCAGAGAGTCTTTGCCAAAGGTGTTTAACTTGCCAGATGCACAATCCCGGGAGGAAAACAATAATTGGGTTTGGAAAAATTGGAAAGGCAGAGGGTCCTTTTATAAGACTCCAGTTCGACTTTATACAGTTACCACCATGCAGAGGGCTGAAATATGTACTAGTCATAGTATGTCTGTTTTCAAAGTGGGTGGAGGCTTACCCTACCAGAAGAAATGATAGCATTACAGTCGCAAAACTGTTGCTACGAGAGCTTATTCCTAGGTTTGGTTTCCCAGTAACTTTGGAATCAGATAGAGGAAAACATTTTAACAGTGAAGTGATCCAAATAATCTGTGAAGCATTCCAAATCCAACAGAAACTGCACTGTGCTTATCGTCCAGAAGCTTCTGGAGTGGTTGAACAATTGAATGGCACTATAAAGTCAAGATTGGGAAAGATTTGTGCCTCAACATCATTAGAATGGCCAGATGCATTGCCACTTGTTTTAATGGGACTCAGAAGCATACCTGACAGAAACACAGGATTGAGCCCCACGAAATAATGATGGGAAGAGCAATGAGACAAACACATGTTCCCACAAACAAACTACTGAATATATCTGATGATATGGTTCTGGACTATTGTAAAGGACTGGCTGACCTAGTGCGTTCTGTCTCTCACCAGGTTGGAGAAGACGCAGTTTCCAGGCAGCCCGAACAAGAACATGATCTGAATCCTGGTGACTGGGTGGTAGTGAAGAATCACACCAGAGAAACGTGTCTATCACCCAGATGGAGCAGTCCTTGTCAAGTCATACTAACCACCAACACAGCAGTGAAGTGTGCAAGATTTCCTAACTGGATTCACGTAAGCCACACCAAAAGAGTACCAGATCCTGAAGAAGAAAATCCACAGACAGCATCAATCACTGAGGAAGCTGAAGGTTGCCCAGCCGAGGAATCTCAGGCTCGAGATTCAAGAGAAGCTGAAGAAGAACAACCGAGCACAAGTCAGGACTGGATACCGGTGGTAGAAGTTTCCAAAGTTTACCACAGAACAAGAAGTCAAACAAATTTGGAAGAAATTGAAGAAGATCAGATAGGTGAAGAAGAAGCAGTTCAGGGACAAGAAGAAGAGACAATAAGAGAACCTGAACAAGAGCAGATAGGGAAAGGAAACTGGGCTCAAAGCAACGAAGATCTGATAGATTTTGAGCAGGGACAGAGAGGTTTAGAAGAATCCGGTCAGGCTGCAGAAGTTCACAGTGCAATAAGCCCTGATCAGAACAAGTTAGATCAAGAAGAGTGTACAGAAGAAGAAAACCTTGAAAAACATGAACTTGAAGAATTAATTAAAGAACAAGGTCAGTTATTGGAAACTCACAGTGGAGCTGTTACGGAGAAACCAATCAGACCTGAAAAAGAGCAAATAAGAAACACAGTAATTGCAGAACACGAAACAGTACTAAGCAGTGAAATTAAAAAGATTTCTGAAGGCAAAGATAAAGAAACAGTGCAAAAAGAGAAAACAAGAAAAGGAGATCATTGGCCGAGTGTCATTAAAAGAGTAAAATACCACATAACAACCAGAAGTGAAGATCCAGATCAAGTGAATGAAGTAATAAGTCAAACTGAACAAGAAAATAAAACTGAGAAAAGAAGAAGTAAAAGACTGAAACTTGTGAATAACAAATTCAAGGGTCCTGACTGGACTTACATCATTCTTGAAGATTTCGAAAGTTCAGAGTCAAGTGAAAGTGGTGACGAAGGAACAAGTACAGAACTGACGTACGAAAAGAAACAAGACCACCTTGACTAAGCAAAAGAATCATATAAAGAAAAAGAAGAAATAGATAAGAAGAGCGATCTTCCTTGTCGAAAATGCCTGACGATAGAGTTGCTGGGAGACCAAAACAGAGATGTTGTAGAAGATGCTGTGCAATATGCATATGTAGTCTAGTAATGGTGCTTATAGTATGGTTAGTCCTGATTGTAGCAGTTCCTTACCTTATGATAATAGATAAAAAGATTAATAATGAAACTAAGGAGAGGACAGCAAACATGAAGGGCAATAGAGTAGAACTAATGGCAGAGAATGAACCAGAAATTCATCATGAAGTAGCTGATAACGACACTAGTTTAAACGTTTTCACAAAGTTATTGTTTCAATATGTAGATACTATGGAAGTTAGTAATTGTTATGTCTGTATGAAGTTACATGAATCAGGAGCAGAAGGATTAACATACCATCACTTACCACTGACATATGGCATATCATGTAGTGTTTTGTCTAGTTTATTTTATAGAACAGGGAGACTTCAGTATTATTATTCAAACTTAGATGTGATATTTTCTGAGGTTCCGATTCGCAAGAGTATGAACCCAGTGCTTAGTAGTCAAGACGCACAGTTTATGGGAGAATTTTTCTTAACAATGAAATCAATAGACATAACACAAGCACATAGACACAATCTAACATGTTCTTTACTTGAAGAAGAAAAGATATTTTTGAATTTACTAGAAGATAGAAGACAAGATTTCCAAAGAAAGCTTCTGAGCATAAGGCTCATTTGCCACCTTGGGCGGAGAAAGAAGGGAGTTACACACCTGGCAAGGCTCAAGCTGCTATGGCTCTGGATTTTGTAAAGACAGGAAAAATTTGTCTTCATAGGCTAAAGACTGAATATAACAATGTTTTCATCGGTACCAGTGAATGTGAACACAATTTTTAATTCTTGGAGGTTGGGGACTCAAAGGAGGAACAGATTCAGTTTTTCCTGGAATCTATTATGTGTGTGGGAATAAGGCTTACTTTAGGCTTCCTGCACGGTGGTATGGTAGTTGTTATTTTGGAATAGTATTTCCAAAGATATACCACATAAAAAGAAACACTGGGAACAATGAAAACAATAGCGAATTAATACGTAGTAAAAAAGCTAGTTTTTCAGAAATTGTAGGTGATATATTTGGTGCATTGATACCTTCAGTGGAATAATTCTGAACTCAAGGAAAATATGTAAATTGTCTACAGTGGTTGATCGTTTATCAGCGGATTATGCTGGAGGTTTTCTAATGATTAATGCGGAAATGGTTGCGATTAGATCTATGGTTATGCAAAATCGACTTGCTCTTGATATATTGGCAAAAGAGGGCGGAGTCTGTAAATTATTGAAGACAAAACATTGTTGCACTTATATTCCTGATAAGAGTGCAGAAATTGGAACGTATATACAGAATATAACTAAACTTGAGAAGGAACTTAAACCACTGGAACTTGATAGTGTATAGGAAAGATTGACAAATAGTATTGCGTCAATTGGTACCTGGTTTTCTAATGTAGGAAAAGGACTTATAGGTCAAATATTAGTACCCTTAGCAGGGATAGCAATAATAATCTTGGCAATAACAATATGGTGCAAATGTTGTAGAAAGAGTGGAACATATAAAGTAACAGGTAGAGGAAAGAAGCGAAAATTTGAAGAAATAGAACTTGAAGAATGGAGAAGTGAATTATACAAGAAATTGAAAGGGGATGGCAAAAATGGAAAGTGTAAGAATGAGAATGAAGTAATTTGCTAGAAGTTGGCATCTGATTGTGGGTAGTATTTTGATGGCTCAGAAACGCCATCAGAGAGGGGATTGATGGAGCAAGGTTTCATAAACGAAACTTGCTTGCATACAATCCTCCTCATAGTATTAATTTATTAAACTTGTATTGTTTTACTAACCTTTGCATACACGACACGAATAGAAAGGATGCTTGCCTATGTGTTTTACTAATGAATAACGCTTGTCTGTAATCTAAAAATGGCCGGTAAAGCGCGGGAATATCACTGCGCATGTCACAACCATATCACATGGTGTGACTTCTCTCTTTGCTTGGTGGGAAATTTCTGCTTCTGCGCAGTGTGCTTTAAAATGGCTGCTTGATGTTTTCACATGCTTCAGCTTGCTCTCATGTCATTATTAAATTGTCGTTTTCTTAACGCTACTAATGCGGGACAGTATTATAATTAAATGGGAATAGAGTAGAAAAGGTGGGCATACAGTGAAACATTTTATTTGTGATTTTAATATTTTCTTCTTTGACTTTTATTAGTTCGCAAACTTGGGCCTGGGTTTGGTACAATGAAAGCTCGTGTGACAAAGATTCCGCACATGCGCCCTGCAGTGGCAGACCAGATAGAAAAAGATGAAGTCAACTTGGACATCACCCAAGGCCATGACCTGCTGGCCGACACCACTACATACCAAGATGTTCTTGCCGAAGAGAAACATATTATATGAATAAATTGTCAATTTTGTCGTGAGACGGGTGGGAAATAAAGCAAATGTATTAAATTGAATGGGTGGGAATTTAGAGACAATAGGCTTTACAATTTAAGCCAAATCAATATGGTACGAGAATCCACCCCCTGTCCCTGTCCAATCAGAAGTAGTGGCCCCATATTTTGGCAACATTAAGGGGAGGTACATGGGTGTAGAAGGGTATAATAGAATATAGCATTAGTTAATTAGTTAGAAGGAGATGCTGCAGGGAACAGGCGTTCATGCTGACAGACAGAAGAGCTCCAGATCGCCAAGCTGACCGATTGCAGACCGAATCCCTGTCCA
Organism: Calotriton arnoldi; assembly: GCA_963921515.1. Classification (NCBI taxonomy): domain Eukaryota; kingdom Metazoa; phylum Chordata; class Amphibia; order Caudata; family Salamandridae; genus Calotriton; species Calotriton arnoldi. Next base: position 951,119 of record CAWUFW010000954.1, read on the forward strand.
GAAGAGGTCCTGAGGAGGGGCGGCGGAGTCCATTAGAAGGGAGACACGGGAGAATCGAGGAGAAGCCGAGTATCAGAGAGGGAACGGCGCAGGCGTCGTTGTAGAGAAGTCACCGGTCCTGTCCTGATCCTGGAGGAGGTCTTTTGCTCTTCATCCTTCCTGGGTCCTATTCTTTCCAATTCCTTGGCCAAGGGGTTTGGTTCTCGCACTTAGGTAAATATAATGCAACCTTTAGTTGCGCTGCTGTCTCTATCCTCTCCTTTCCTGAGGAACCGTCATTAATTAGCAATAATTATTCTATGCTTCATCTTGGGTATTGCGATTAAGTACCATGTGGTTCTGTATTTTACTCTGCTAAATCTTTAGATAAACATTTTAAAACTTCCTGACTCAGTGGTTATTTCAGGATTATGTACTATAATGAATGTCACTCATTTTAAACTTCCCAATTAGCAAAGGATTCATTGGTAAGTCATTACTCTTCATTCAGAAGGTAATTGGTAGCAGGGATTTTGATAAAGAGTAACAACTGATAAAACCCAGCGTAAGTATTAGCGTAGTATGAATGTATGGGCCCAAGTGAGTGTTTTGTGTATGAATGCTGTTTGCTAATATCGCGCTGGATCATTAGGAGAGGCAGAAAAGGCATGGTGCAAGGGAGAATGACAGACAGATAGAGACAGGTAGTGTGAGCTGGAGAGGAAGTGACAGTAGTAATTAATAGAATAATGGAAGAGGAACAGAGGGGGAAATTTACTACGTTTTCACACAATGCACCACAGCAACAGAGGTTGCATGCTCCTCCCAAAATCCCTCCCATGTAGTGGTAGTCCCCATTTTCTAGCCACTCCTCCTTCCCTCCTATATTTACTACTAGAATGTAGGTGCACATGTGCAGAGATCTCTGCAGTTAGGGGCAGATAACTTTGCACAGAAAAGATAGGGGAGACAGAGGTGTAGACCTCCACATGTAGGTTAGGGAATAGCATTTTGTAGTATGTGAGTAGTATTATTGTAGTACCATTAAATATACTACAAAATGTAGTTCGTGAATAGGTCCCATGGTTTTTGGCTAATATGTTTGGAAAATATGTTGAAAATGAACCATTTTGCCCTTGATTCTTCAAAATTGTCACAGAGGAGAGTCCCCTCAAAACCAACGGTTCCAGTAGGGCTCGATCTCTTCGCTTATTTAAATGAGATGGCCTGTGGCTCAAACCTCTGCTTAAAATTTTGGCTTCCTTTGGGCTAGCAAGAATAGGTACAATCTAGACCTTTTAAAGATTGTATACTTTCTGCTCCAATTGCTGGCATTGATTGCTCTTCCACGTATGTATACAGCAGAAGGCTGCATCCCTTCCTTTAAAAGGTGCCAGACTGCTGCTCATGTCACCAACTTCCATTCTTGTCCATTTGTCATGTTTCAGATTAGAGGACCTCCTGTGATTACCCCCTTTTTTTGAATCTACATGCAGACAGCTGACTACTATCCTTTTCAATGCAAATAACAGACTAACATGTCCACCACTCAAATTAATTTCATATTTCCCTATACTAATTCACCACTAGTCCTTTTTGGGTTCCGGAGTAGCGTGCTACTCGCCGAAAAAGCGCTTCAACACCTCATCAGGGGTAGTAAGCGCTATATAAATGCAATTACAATTACATGTATTAGTCTCCCTGCCTCCTACACTAACATGACAACATATAACAAAGACCATACAGGTAGATCCCTGCATCTAGTGTAATAGAAAGCATGAAATATTACACTATACATGCAGAATAAATTACATGTGCCAGTTAAATACAATTATAGTTTGTGTGTCTGTCTCTCACATCTACTCCTCCATCACACTTCTAGGCGCTGGGCCAAGAGTTAAGAAAGGAGCATGTCTCTGGTCGCTCACTCACAACACCAAAATGCTTCCCGGCTAGAATCAAAACAAATATACCACTCAAGCAATCATGCACTCCCTCATGGTTTGGTGTGCTACCCGTCCACAGACGTGCTTCAGTACCCCACAACAGGACACGAAGTGCTACATAAACACTATAGTACAGTACAAAACAGTCAAATGCGCCTTTGACCGGATGATTTCACAAATGGTACATACACTCTCCTCTTATTTCTGCTCTATATCTGCGAAGAATAAGGAATTACATCTGGGTTAAAGACATTTATGAGTTCCTCTTTTAGGTTCTCTATGAAGAAACGTTATTGAAATTACTAATGTTACTCAGTACTATAAAGATGCATTTTTAAGTGATATATCATCTTGACATAACCAGGTGTGGTGCAAATATGTCGTCTTCCACCCTACATACAAATTGATTTTTCGGACCATATTAGTCAGTATCTGAAATACTCCCCTGCTGCTACTTCAAATTCCACTCCTCATAGGAGTGTCTCGCCCTCAATCATTAAACTGCTTCTTTGTTGGATTGTAAAATGAAATCAATTCACCATATCGGATTAGCAATACTTTTTATAGAAAACAACATTTATAAAAAATTGCTATATCTGACAGGCTCGAAAGTAATGACCATCAGGAAATATGAGCAATAATGGCCATAGGGTTAAACGAACAATAATGACTATGAGGAGTGTCTTCAACAGTCACGCACAAGCTTAAGCAAGAACAAGGGCAGAAACAGGCATGGACAGGTGCACGCACAGTGGCAAATCCACATATATCTGAGATGCACAAGAAAGCAACCTTACATTCCCACTACCACGCCACTAAAATAGTTTTGAGAATTCCAGGCACACAACTTCAGAATGGCTGAGGAAGAATAGAGGTATAAGCCTGCCTCCAACTTGAAATTGAGAAGTTTCAAATGTGTTAAATGTGTTAAAAAAAAAAACCATAATGAGATAGTGAGAGGTCTATCATAAACCTGATGAACTGCTTCATATTTCAAGTGCTTCTTATTGTTGCCCTACCAGTGTTTTGTTAACATACTCCGAGTGCCTAGAGCCTACGAGTGGCTGAGACCTAATGCTTGCTTATGCAGAATGTCCTGGGGGTGCTATGGAGTTGGAGTGTGGAGAGTTGACAGAGGAAACACTTGAAAGTAACTGCCATAGACATATTTTGCTCATGTTACTGGAGTTAGGGAACCAAGCAAACCTAATGAGTATGCATGTCCTTTACTGCCATAAACATTTATGTATATGACAAATTTTCATTATAATTACCCACCAGTCTTTGAGTACCTTCACCTGGTGCTGGTTAGGGCAGATTGGGAAATTAAAAGCAGTCTTGGCATAGATGTTCAAACCAGACCCACACTGCAGAATGCAACTTTTACATATTAAGCAGGTGCATAGCCCTATTCCCCTAGAAATTATCTTTGCCCCGTCCGCCGACCAAGCAAAGACCATTTGGACCCCGTTTTGATGCGTTGAGTCTCTCTGCCTTGTCTGTTTTACCATATCTTAGCCTCATCACTTGTCTGTTATGCCATTTATTTTTCTGGTTTAGCTTTGCCTTTTTCATTGTCGTTTCCTTTGTTTACCCTTTGTTTTGTGCCGTCCTGTCTGCTTGTGTCTGCTATTTTCACGGACTTTCCCGCCCATTATTCGTGCATTTTGACTCTGTTCTGGCCAGATTTGTCTCCTGCTTGCCACTGTCTTTCTGCTTTGCCTCTGCACCTTTTATCTCAATTTCTTAGCTCCACCTCTGCCCTAAGTACTGCCACTTTTGTATCTTTCTGCTTTGCTCCTGAATGTCCCCGTTTCCAGCTAAATTATGCTTCCTAACCTCCGCACGCTCCTTACCAAGGACTCTTCCCATTCCCACTGCTCGCTTCCCAGCTCCGCCCACCACCCCCTGCTCTCCGCCCCTCCCTTCCCTCCCAGGACCTACTTAATAGTAGCTGCAGCATGCATGGACATGTCTCTAGTGCGCCACAGGTGCACCAAAGACAAGCCCGCCTCTGTCCGTTAGAGCAGTGCTAGGAACCCTGGCCCTACCCCCTTCCACTGCTACCCTACCACGCTCACCCACACACTCGACATGGGCTGCCCCTCGCCACACTGCTGCCACACCGCACCACACAACATAAAAGGAGACTACAACTGTGCCTTGTGCAAATTCTCATGCACTCTCTGACACACCATACTCACCACGCCCGCACCACCCACACCCAAAGCCCCAAGCACCCTCACACAAACCAACCAACCACCTACTCACACTCACATCACTCTTGCTTGCGGGACAGAAAAGTCCTGCCCATGATAGTAGATGGGCACCCGTGCCCTGAGTGCCCCAACTGTACTGATGTTTGGATCCCTAATGCTGATTTTTGTTGTCATAGGCAAACATGGATCATGTGTGTCCGCCATGACGTAGGTCTGTCTCACATATTGTGTTCTTGTTGGACCCAGAGGGGCGCCCAAAGAGTAACCCTCATAGCGGTGAAGGGCTGCTCCTTTTACCAGGATTTAAGCAGCAAGAGCGCAGTGGTGGCAGCATAGCGTGCAGTCATCAATAGGAGTGAATAGGTCCATTTACCAGTGCCACTGCAGGAAGGCCTACAGACTCACTCATTTTAAGTTCCACTGCTTTGTGCTTAACTCACCCTTGACCTACATCAGTTTGGTGTGTAGTTTTTTTTTTTTGCTGAGTTTTATATAGCACGAACTTGACCCGCAACCGGGTATCAGAGCGCTTTACATAGCACCAGTTACGTTACATGAGGACACACATTCATTTTTGTTAGGCACGGGGAGATTAAGTGATTTGCCCAGAATCACAGGATGTTCTGCGTCATTACCGAGACTCGAACCCAGTTCCCCACGTCAGAGGTCGAACGCCCTAGCCGTTAGGCCAACTCCTCTCCCCAAGTAGTGCTGCACAGTGCATGTGTTGTGCACATGTGCTGGGTGTATGGGTACCTGGGAATGGTACAATACAGGGAAAAGGCAGTACTGTGCAGTGCATGCATGTTACATGCATGCGCTGGTGTATGTGTGCCAGTGAGTGGTGCAATACATGAAGGATGTAATGCTGTGCAGTGCGTGTATGGGAAATGCATGAGATGGATGGATGTTTGCCTGTGAGTGGTACAAAACAGTGCTGACTCTGGTTTCCATTTTGGGAAACCCAGGGCGCATAGTGAAACATGAGGAGGTAGAGGAATCCCCCAGACAGATGTGTGTATTGCTGCATTATTGTAAGCTGGGTGGGATACTCTGGAGAAGGGAGAGCCAGGCTCCCCTGGTACACTTCAAAGGAGGCTCTTTGATTCAGGCAGAGGTCACAAGGAAGGGGCCAGGGCACCTCTTAGGAAGGAAATGGGGCTTGTAAGAGAATCACAACGAGTAGGGCTAAGGCCCTGTCCTAACCATTTGATATACATATCACTGTGGCTGACATCCAGGTGTAAAGTCTAGTAACTCCCATGGCCTGTGATGTAGGGCTTTGGAGCCGCTCCTGCTGTGACAGCCTGCTTAATGGAGGAAAAGTGGACTCCCCTAGTGAGGGGTGAGGAGACAGCTGCAGCACCAATTGGGTTGTTGCCTATCTGTAGGAAAAAGTTGACAAACCTCGTATGTTAGAGGAGGGCTGCTGTAAAGTGATCCGTAATTGTAGCTGTGCCGAAAAGGTCATCGTTCGTGTGCCGTGAGTGACCAGTGAACTCGTATGCCCGAAGGGGCAGCCGTGGACAGAATGCTGTGCTGTGTTGGCCGTAGCCTATGTGCAGTGGTGAGCTGGTGACCCCTTATGCCAGGAGGAGCAGCAGTGAAAGAATCGACTGTGTTGATCCAGTCAGAGCCTGTGCGCAGTGGAAAAACGGTGATCCTACATGCCAGAGGGGGTCACCCGGACCAAGCAAGAATTGTGACCTGGTCAGGATCATCACAGAAGGAGAAAGGCTCATATGGGAACGCCTGCGGATCTGCCCAGTGACATAGGATCAGCAGAGGACCTTTGCACTAACCTCCCCCCCCCACACACCGTGGGACAGACCAAAGAATTTATCCAGCTTGGAGGAGCCAAGAAGAACCTCTGGTTGCTACGGCTGCACGACTACATGTGAGGAACTTGAGGACTGAGGAGCACAGTCTGCCTGGGCCGCGTGCATTGAACTCACTTGAAGCAGCTGCTGCAGCTCCAGCGCCCACGGAGGGGGCGCACTGAGGAACTCCAGTTGCACCGATCCTGCAGGTGCGGGTAAGACTGATTTCCAGTCAGTCGACCCCAGGGAAACGTATTTGCTAGATAGCGCTTCAGCCCTGGAACACTTTTGACTTTATGACAGACTCAGAGTGTAACTCTTAAGACTCCGACTACTGGTGGGGCTTACCATGGATATTGCCTATAATGAATGGGTAAGCCCAGAGGTCGAGTCGTCATCATACTCAAGGACACCATCAGCTGCTCCACCACCACGGACCCCACTGCAAGCTACATGGATCAGCCAACTTCAGCCTATGAGGAACTCTCACCTACAGACCTCAGGGAACCCACATCAACTTCAACAGCGACTTTAAAGACTTCATCACACCTCTCATCAATGATGCCAGCACGTTCATCCTCCTCAGAGATCTCAGCTTTTAATTAGAAGAACACACTGGCCCACACTCACTGCATGACAATATTGATAGGGAAATAAAAGTACACTAGACATAATCCTCTACTCAACAATTTCAAATGTGACTGATAATAATAATTGTTAGATTATGGTAATAATATATATTTAAGGTTTGGGATCCTTTACAAGTAATTTCTTTATACATATATGAGTTTGTATAATGACTAGATTTTGAATAATGTTTCGGATATTACATGTAGCCTGGTAAATGACGACCTTCTTAATTCTGGATATTAAAGGTTAGATATAAATGAAACTAATGTAAAAATGTTAGGAAATGAAATATACAGGAATGAAATAATGTTGGTGGGTATGGTATTGCTTTATTTTAAGATATGAACGATTGTACAGGAAGGTGGATATTGGAAGATTTGTATGGATGATAGTATGCTAACTATATTCTTCTGAAATATTTTATATGTGGTTTTGTAAATATTTCACAACGCTTATCATTTGTAATCATGGAGTTTAAACACTATTGAGTTTTGTTTCTAGGTCTTTATTTTACTTGTTATTGATAATATGTAAGGATGAAAAATGTTTGGTCCTCCATTATATCATGTATTACTCTGTAGGAATGTTTATAGTCCAGTGGTGAACCTATATTTGCACTTGAAATGGGTGATATGTATGACATTTAGAATATGAATTTTGATGTACTTTATGGTTCTGTGTTACCCTCGATTATGAGTTACCATGAAGATTTGAGTCTGTATATTGGGATTATGATGGTTTTAACTGAAAAAATTATTTTTGTATGTATTTTTTACAGTCATGGTGAAGTCCTAATAATGAACGAAATGTATTGTTTGAGCTGACTCAATCTTTCTTAGATGGTTTTAATTAAGAAAACAAGAAAATTACAGAATACAATGTGTCAATTTATACAAGCAACTGTGATTCTTCTGGATGAATGGATAGAAGAATGTGAAGGTTTCTTCAAACACCAAAGACAGTTGAAATTGATTTTGAACTCATGCTTCTAAGAGTGCTTCCCTCAATGTCGTATGTTTTATCACAATTGAAGCCTTGTATCTAGATTACTGTGACCCCACCAAAACCATTTCTCACATTCCCACATAAATTGCAATGGAGGTGTATTCTTCTTCCCTAATGCCTGAGAATAAATCAGCCTTGCCGCTGTACATATCACCAGCACCTCCTGCTGTGGCACCGCAAGCACCAACAGCAGCAGTGTCAACACCCACTCAAAAAAACAGAAACAGATGCCCCCTCATGTTGTTTCTGCCAGTAGGACCAATTTTACTCAGCATTATGTGCAAGGGATTGCATGCTCTTAAGATGGCAGTCAAATCCAAGCATAATGACATGGTAACCCATGGAGTGGGCTGATAGGCAGTGCATCTTGTGATAAACATAGTGTGTGCTCCCTGCTCTACCCTGGTGGGTATTACATTATACATTGTTCAACTGCATTGATCCCATTGGTTTGTTTGGTGACAACGCTAAACACAACCAGCTGTGCTCATGATTGGTCAGTGATTTATATGGGATGTTTGTGTGGGAAGGTTTGGAAGGGGAGTGAGAACCTACCATTGGGCGAGAGTTCTCAAAATAAATAATAGCGCCGCCTAGGCCAATAATGTCATATCAAAACATTGGGTATTCTCATTAGAGAACGCACACCATCAGTGCTCACAATCATAGGAAGAGGTTGCCAATTAAATTGGAAACAATATCTGCAGTGTCTGATTCATACGTAAGACTAATGCATTGGTAAAAAAGTACAGAACTATCTATAGTTATGGCCTCAATGAAAATAGAATGGGATCTGGTAAAGAAATTAAGGTGGAAAAGCAAAACACATTAATGCCAAAGCATCCTCACTCTCCTCAGAGACTAGCATTATCAAGTAGATGCAGCACTCTCACACTCCTTCATATTGATAATAACACATTAAGTGATGTATTCTTATACCCTTCATATACTGTGAGTTTCACATTAGTGACAGCACTCCCACACCAATGAGAGAGACGGTCGCACACTACCAGAAACACTCTCACTTTCACAGACTATATAGTTACATGCTATCAACAGACTCTTCACAAAGTAGTAGCCTCATTCTATTGACACTAGTCTCAGACTTCTCACACATTAGCAGTCTCACACAACCAACCCTGGCAATCAACCATTCCTGACAGCACTTCCACACCCATCATGGTGTTGCCATCCCACACTACTGGATGCACCCGATGCTAATACACAGAAAACTAACACCACTTTCACACATTGCGTAGACTAAAAATGATGCAACAGGAATTTATCTCACTACTAACACACTGGAATTTATCTCACTACTAACACACACTATCAGCAAACACAATGCGCCTGTCTGGTAATTGAAAGTAGATCTTCATGGATGGGTAAGTAACATAAACTAGCAGCAAATAGAACATGCATGTCTGGTAACTGAAAGTCAATTAATTTCTATGGATATGTGAGTTTGGTGTGGATTATGGGTGGGAGGGTGAATGCAGTAATAACTCAATGAGTGGATGAATAAATGCATGAGTGACTGAGTGCATGGATGATGAATAACAGAGTGTATGGATAGATAGATGACCGACTACATGAATTAAATCATACAGGTGTTTTCACTTGTAATCCAGACCTATTGGCTTTATCAATTCTTGTCTTTTTTTTTTGCATCATCATCATAATTAACCTCCTAGCTCCTACAGCTTTTCCCAGCTCAGTGTGAAGCCCTTTTTTCTGCTTGAGACACTTGACGATCTAGTCTTTCTTCAGCACTTTTATTTCACACAGGTTTTCCAGGCTAAAATTGTATACTTTTCCCCCGACATGTTGGGCTTCTAAAGATACCCAGTGTTTCTGGAAAAAGCACCATCTTCCCAACTTTCAGTTAATAAAAAATAGTTTTTACCATAGTTTTTGAACGTTTTTAAGTGGTAATCGATTTTGTCCTATTTTTGTGGTTTCTACCTACTTGCAGTGTGTGGTGAAACAAGGGTTAAATACATTGGTGAACTACGAAACCTATACATTTCGGAAAAGACACAATTCTGAATTCAGCAAGGGATTAATTGTGTAGACTGTTCCTGGTTTTCCAATGAAACAAAATATTGAAATAAAAGAATAATGAAAAAGAGTAGAAGAAAATCAAAATCGGTGACAACGATTTCAGCTGTACTTTTTTGCCCGAGTGGCTGATTTACAAAAGTAATATATCATTAAGTCCATCAGACCAATCTGGTCTCAGGGATATACAGTGTATCTTGGTTGCCCAAAAACATGTGACCTCCTAAGCCAACAACAGAGTTGCAGGTTATTATGGTATGTCATTTTATACCGGCCATTTGTTAATTCATATGGTAACATCTAATGAATGAAAAATGGGTAAAATCGAAACCTCTGCATTTTTTTTATTTGCCTACTATACTAAGTTTAGGAATAGTGGCTATTTGTACAACTCTGAATTTGGGGTTACCCGTACTATCATGAGATTCATAGGACATTTTGCAAAATGTGGTCTTCCTTGCACACAGGTTTACATTTAGAAGCCAAAAATGAAGAGGATTTTGATATATAATAACAAATGTTCTATTCTGTATTTGCACACTTCCCCCACTAAAAATGTGCTCCACCCCCGACCCCCTGACGTGGCTGGGTCTATCACCCTTGGCAGGAAAGCTTCCAAAATGAAATGTTGACACATCAAATGTTTTTCCGGCAAATTGAACTAGTTTGGCGATGTGGGCACCTGCGGCATTTGGGTCTAAGGAAAATCTATTAAATCCAGGTATTTTTGAAAACTAGTCCAAGGTTGTGTGGGTTGCATAGATTCCACTATGTTTTCTTACCAGGAGTGCCCTGCAAACCTCAAACATTGGCTAAAATCACTCATTGTCTCATATTTCTGTGTTAGAAAGTTCAGAATCTGCAGATAACCTCAAAAATACTATCACCCAACATTCCCAAATTCTCCCAATAGTATGCCTATTAACATGGCAGGCCCAAAAGCACAATAGCCTAAATTTACTAAGATTTTGCTTCAGGTTTGCGCCACTTTTGGGTGCAGCTGAATGCAAAATCTATGTTGGGATTTGCCAAGTCACACAAATCAATATTTGCATGGCTTTGCATGAGATTGATTCTCAAAAGTAACGCAACAAAGCGTGCAACGCCGCCTTGCGTTATCTTGCATCGGGGAGGAGTTACATGGGTGGAGCATAGGTATTCCCATGCATCTACACGTATATATTTTTTTTCACAACAGATTTTATTATTTTTATAGGTACAGAATGGGCCACGCCCAACAGGTATATTATAATTAACCAGCAATATTGAAAGTACCATGCTTTTTTATTCCAATACAAGTTGGCCTGTGAAACATCAGGCCAATCAACTGATACGTCGCACCGAAATTCACTGGTAACTCCTGGCCGCGTGCAATGAGCTGTATACTGATCAATACTCTTGGTTGTCAGTTTATGGCATAGTAATGTGTCGTATGCGTTACTAGAGACTTTATGGGGGGTCAGGGTGTGGCAAGGGGGGGAGTTCAATACCACGATATGTCGCCCAGTTAGACCAGATCTTTTGGTGCTTCTGCGGGCAACCCTGGGCTTGGAAGACTACAATCTCGGCACTCATACATTTGTCCATGGCTTTTTTCCATGCCCCAGGCTCGGCGAATCAGTTGCTTTCCATTTTTGGGCTATGTGCCTTTTGGCCAGCGTGAGGCCCAGAAACAGCAGGTGCTGTTTGTATCGGCTTCCACCAATCTACTCTGTGCTATGAAGTAACATCAGTCTGGGGTCATTGGGAATGGTCCATCGCAGGACTTGCCCAAGACAGGACGCAACTCTCCGCCAAAATGGCTAGATCGCCTCACAGCTCCACACCGTATGTAGGAAAGTGCCCTCAGCCTCCGCACAGCGGAGGCATTGGGGAAATTAGATAACCCCCATTCTCCATAGACGGTCTACCCATATATTTTGACAGAAATTCATATTCACTAAAGTCATTAAATATGGGTTTGCCCGAAAATGGTGCACCTACCCGAGGATGGCATAATGAGGAGAAATATCTTTATTTCATCTTGTTACTTCCTCTTTGCATGAGTGATGCATTCTGCAGCACACATAAAAAGTGGAAGCGTCTAAAAATACTTTTTGTGCAGGAACGTATTCTTTTCCTGCACAGAAACTATTCTTACCAAAGCACAGGCATCCTTGTGTCACTGGTGGTAGGCAGACAGATGTGCATCAGTGCTACAAGAGAGCAGAAATGTGCCATATCTGTGATATTTCTCTCCTTTAGATGCAACTTCCCTTGCTGCTTTGTGTTGCATCAAAGTTTAGCAAATCTGGCCCAACATGCAAACATCAAGTTGCTGCAATGAAAATTTACCCTGTTTGGTAATGTGGATAGCTGCAAGATTTGGGCCTTTGCTGTGCCGCCACCCAGGAAACCCTACTAAACCTAGACATTTCCAAGCATTAGACCTACAAGTCCAGGGTGGTGTGGCTTGAGTGGATCCCACAACATTTTCTCACCCAGATTGCCCTGAAACCTCAAATTGTGGCTAAAATCAAGCATTTTCCTCATATTTCTTTGAGTTAAAGTTTTAAAATCTGTGGATTCAACAAAATTCCTATCACCCAGTGTTATCACCAAATTAAGTCAATGGCCTTCACATGCTCCTTTGCTTGGCCAGTTCTGGTCTCAGGTATTTGGTCCAGTCACACAGTGGCTTACTGTTTTTTTCAAGAGAGGTATTGGAACTCTAGGTGGTAGGAGTTTTATGGCTCCCTGCAGATTCTGGAGCTTCTTTCATAGAAACGTGAGGAAAAAGTGTTATTTTAGCCGAAGTTTGAAGTTTGCCAGGCATTCTGAGTGAGGAAGCATAGAGGGAGTCATGCCAGTTACTTCACCTTGGATTCATCTTGGTCTCTAGGGTTCACAAATGTCCAGGTTTTGTAGGGTTTCCCTGGTTTCTGACTGACCCAGAGTCCAAATAGTGCAGGCATTCACTATTGCATATGAGAGGAAATTGAGATTTAACCCCTCTCTGCCAGCCCATATGTCAAAACGACATCCCAAAAATACACATTTCCACTGGCTTGCCATCGGGAGGGGGACACAGGGGGCAGAAATACTGTTGGGCTTTAGGAGTGAGGTGCAGCTTGATATCAGGATGGGCCGGGCACCATCCTCTTTGCTTTTAAAAATCCATGGCATCCAGTGGGTTTAACCCCCAATCTTCCTTCTTGGAGGGGCACACAGGCTGTTGGGTGTGTTATGTAGTGGATACACAGCCCAATGCATGGGGCAGGCTGTCCCCACCTCCCCCTTTTACCTTTTTTTATGGTGTCTAGTGTGTGTTCAGCCCACACTAGGGCATATTGGGGTTACATCCCAATTCTGCAGCCTTAGGTGGGTAGAAAGACTGTTGTTCCCATTAAGGGTTAGGGACATGGCCCAAGGTCTGGCTGGGTCACCCTAACCCTTTCTCTTAAAAATAAAAATAAAAATTATATAGCTTGTGTTAGTGCGCATTATGACCCCACCTGGGGCAGATTGGGGTAAACCCCCAAATATGCCGCACTTGCGGTGGCAGGAAATCTCCTGAGATGGCAGGTCACCCCCATCCTTTTTTTGGACCTTTTTCCCCTGGTGTCTAGATGGCTTTATGCCCCCCCACCTTTGACCCAGACTAGGGTTAAACCCCCAATCTGTCCCACCCATGTGAGTAGAAAGACTGTAGGACCCATCATGGGGTGGGGGCATGGACCGATGCCTGGGTCAGCCACCCCAAACCCTTCCATTTTTTCAATTGTTATTCTTGGTGTCTGCTGGGACCATTATGGGATGGAGACAGTAACAGATCCCTGGGTGAGCCGTCCCCAAGCCTTCTTTTTATTGAACATGTTTCCCTAGTGTCTAGTGGGCTTTGGGCCCCATGGGTGGGGGCACATTGGGGGTAAAGCCTGCTGGGACCATTTTGGTGTGGAGGCATGGCCTGATGATAGGGCTGGACAGCCCTTCAACTTTTTATGTCTATTCTCTAGCATCTAGTGGGCTGTCTGCCTCTTGGAGGGGTAACTGGGTGTAAACCCCCAAATTGCCTTCACTGGGGGGCAGAAATATTGTCATTTTTGTTTTTTAATTAGTGCCACCCCTCCAAGTGTCAAGTAGGTGGATCCCTATTTATATCATGGCCCTGAGCAGAGCCCCAAGCATGGATCCACTCAGTCGAGGTACCATTGAAAAGGGGGCTTTATCCCCTTTCCAGTAGTACCTCTCTTACTTGAATTTGGGCTCAGGGGCCTGAAAACTGCACCCAAGGTGCAATCAAAATGGTGTTAATGGCGCCAACTGGTTTCAATTTCAGTCAGTGTAACTTCAGCTTCTGCGTATCGCACTGATTTAAAAAAATAATCTTGGGCGCAGGGAAAGCTTTCCCCTGATGTCCCAACACTATTTTTATTTAAAGAAAAAAAAAATCTTCTTGTGGGAATATCAGGAGAATTTTCTCCTTTAGACTGCTGAATGAATTGTTCATACAGAGGTAATGCATTGAATGTGAATGGTTCATCCACTGCATTAAAGCAGTTAGACGTTTTCTGAAATCTGGGTTCCTGTGCATCCATAGTTCTAATGGGCCCTGAATGAAACCTATTATCATGTAATTGGTTATGGGTCTTTAGTCAGTCGCTACATTCTTTCAGGTTTGGTTAACATTGGCGTTTTCATGTCTAGGTTGTCTGGTGGGCTTTTACAAGCAAGTGCAGGATGCACATAATGCACTACTTCACAGGTATGCTTCCTGCTTCTAACAGACACCCTCATTGCCTATCTTTGTATGAGTTTGTGTCTTTATGTAGTGTGAATGTGGTCATGGGTCAGCATCATTATTTGTCTTGGTAAGATGTTGAAAGTGCCACTACAATTATAAAGTCGGTGCATATGTGGTTTTAAAATTCATGATTTAATGATTATTTTTTATTGCATTAAATTACTTTGATCTGTTACTGAGCATATCCGTGAATCAGAATGAAGGGCTTTATTAATTCTTCTATTGTCATGAGTATTAAAACACAAACCTATTTTAACATTAACTGCAGTAATGAGGGTGTCATACTCATTAGTCTTTAACCTGATTAAATAAAGAAGAAAGAATATAAAACACCATAAAGTTGGTTGAGTGGAATTTGACATGGTGAAGGCAGCATGCTGCTAACCTGGGGTTGCAATTAAGCAGTGTCAATAATCCTAACAGGAGCTTGCAATTACGCCAGTGTCAATAAGACTGAAAAGGGAGTTTATAATTAGGAAAATGTAGTTAGTATTGACCTGTATTTATAGCAGAGTTCCTGTCACAGTTTTAATTTGGAAGAAAAATTGATCTTTGTGCACTACAAAGGTAGGACATACCATCATTTTACATTGCGGGAAAAAATACTTATATAAAGTAGGTTTCAAATATTCAAGGAAAAGGTTTGCCTCCATCATATTCAACCATGGAGTCACATGCTTGCTTCTTCATTAATTCATAGCATCCATGCTGTGATGTTAATGCATAATAAACCATATAGTTGGCCCAAGGCAGCAGATAGTGAAAGAGTCTGACATCTCAAGATCCGCAGGGCTAGAAACTGTGCACTGGGCAAAGGAAGATTACAAGCATCTGATGGTGTGCTACCTGCAGTGCCAGTCACTGTGCTAACATGCCCGAACACTGGAATGAATTACAGTCCATTATTGGAAAGTCTGAAATAGTCCATGAGCATCCCACACTGCATTGGTTGTATTCCTTCCTCAGTAAGCAAAAGCAATCACATATGACATAGACCTGCCCCGTTATTGCAGCATATTGGACAGCTGCCTTGAGACCCTATCGCATATGACTTCACTAGAACTCAATCCCACCCCCTTTATGGCTCTCCTGGGCAACGTCTCCACTATCTCCAAAAGTATTTGCCGTTTCTCTGCCATTGCTTTACTATTGGCTAAAAGAGAGATTGCCCTCCGTTGGGGCAGTTCACTTCGCTCCCCTGTGGCATCATGGCTCAAGAGTATGACATATTGCGATTTGACCAGCGAAGTCTATGCCACACTGCAACCCCCCTTCCTCCAGACCCAAAGACATTTGGCAACCCCTCCGCACTTATCTACTGACTCTAGTTTTGGATTCTCCCAATGCATCTTCTCAAGCACCTGCTGACAGCACATCCCTCTGCCCCACTAGTCAAGACACTATTGACTGAGGTATCCTCTTCCACCCCTTCCACCCCTCATCCCCTTCGCTTTCTTTTTCCTTTTTCTGGTGTCCTGCTCGAATTGGTACTGTTTACCAATGATTATCATGTTGTCCTTCATGTTGTCCTTGCTGCATTGAATGTGATATACTCAATGGCCCTTTTTCTTACCTTCTTCTTTTCAATCTTTTTTGTGACACTTACTGTTATTGGTGAATTGCTGAGTCCTGAAAGAATCCCAAATAATGATGTATAGGCATATGTAACAACCGGCCTACCTTGTTCTCTTTGAACCTTTATGAGAATAATAAATAAAGTTAAAAAAAAAAGTAAGCAAAAGCAATAGCTCTTAATTGCCGAGTGGAATATTAATCTGGGAAGGAGCTGCCCTTTCCAACTTAATAAACACATCAGTGCTATGTTTCAACACAGTTCTCAGTGAAACTGAGCCCCTAGTAGCTGCAATACAATCAGCAGGCGATTTCCAAGAGAAATGAGTGTTACATTCAAGGAATACGAATGATTTTAAAGTCAAGAGAACAACATAAGATAATTCGCAAACCAATTTGGGAAAACAGAGACCAATTTAACAAGCATAAACACATTAAAATTATTAAAATCAGATGACAATTTTTTAAAGCTCCAAAGCAAAACACACGTACAAAAATTAAAGGACTAATACAAAATATCAGTTTGTGGTTGACCGAGACGTAGGCATGAACTCAAGCTGACCATGATGGAGCTGGGTCGGATGCACATAGTTTTTATCTTGGGACTCAGTCAAATTTTTAGAGGTCATAATCTTTCAATGGACCACGGTCCAAGGCTGAAACCAGCAAGAGTGTCTCTAGGTTAGATACATTGTCTCCGTGCTCCCACTGAAGCCATTGTTTTGCTGCCAAAAGATCAGAGCTGGACAAACCTGGATATTTAACTTTGAGGTCGCTTCATCACTGGGATAGATTTTCTGCCTTGCCCTAATTCCTCATTTTACCTTTGGACTGTTTTGCATCTAACAATCTACCAGTGGGGCAACGTTGGAAGGCATAGTGAGGCTGTGTTCCGAGAGGGTAGATGCTTTTACAGAGAGGTCCTTCTGAACCTGTTTTCAGCACAACAAAAAACCCAGAGCGGGATTAACTTGGTTTTCTTTCCCACCTAGAGTATGTCTTCTCTGAGAAAGCCTTAGCAACTTGCCCCAGTTGTTAAGAAGTGGACAAATTGACTAAGCCCCACTTTTCTCCAGCTGCTAGGAAAATTCCTCCAGGTCACTTCTGCAGCCCTAAGGTTTCTCTCTAGCCAAGGCTCCTACAGGGTCCATTTCTCAGAGATACCTGTAGCAGGCAAACAGAAGGCCAACCATTTAACCCTTGGAGGGCAATTCTAGTTCCTGGGTATTAACTGCAGTTGGGAGTCAGAAGTCTGTCTTCATCCAGCAGTCAGGTACAGTCCTCTTCTTTAAAGATGCTTTCTTCCCAAGTCTAGAAGTGTTCTAAGAAGGTGGTGCATTGCCACTCTTATTCGGTGCACTAGTCGGTGACTGGAGAATTCCCACCACCTAATCCTAACTATTTTCTTACCAGGTCCCCATGTCCTTTTTCAGAACTTCCTCTTTGGTGTAGAGCAACATTTTTCAGAGAAGCCTTAATCCAAGATGGCAATCCCCTTCCTCCGTTTGGACGGACTCTGGCCCTTCCCTTGCCACTACCTATACCAGGACCAAATCTAGTTTTCCCACTTGAAGATATTCTTCTTGAAAAGTTCCTGCAAACCCCACATGGCACTAAATCAAAAGAAGTTTTATGGTTGTTCTTTGTTCTGCCAGTTGTTTCTATTCCCCTACCATATGGCTAATCCCTGTTAGGTGACCAGTTGTTGACAACACCGTTCCCTTCTTGGGTCCATAGGCCAAGCCATTGTCCTATGTGAGCACAGTTGGTAACTCCCAGCTGAGAAAGTGTATTGGGCTGTGGAGCCGGGCAAGGCTGAGAAGCAAAGAGGCTCTAAACCATTTTTCTTTCAAGCTGCACAAATTACACATTTCTGAAGTTACTTTCCCACTAAAGTTATCAATTGTCTACTTTCACCATTGAATACGATTTTTGAAACTAAGTGAGAAATAACTTTTAATCACACTTCTAGCACTTTCCCCAGAGTAGATAGGAAGTAAGGATTGGAATGCAAATTAGACCTCCTTTTGAAAACTGTAGATTTACATACACAGTGAAAGCAACTTTTGGACATTTTTTCACCGCAAGGGTATAATAGTCCCAATATGTATTTGTACATATTTTTATGAATTAAGCTCCCAGCCCAGTGAGGTTGCGAGTTACACATAAGTGTGATTTATCTAATGTGTAATAATGGGTTTCTTACATGGCAAGGGCACTTTCCTTGCCACGCGTCACTGCAGTGCTTTTAAAGAGCTGCCAACCAAAGTTCAATGGTGGGATCTGGTAAAATGGGGCCCGATTCACAAAGGGACTTACGTGTATAAAGTTGTGAGTGTGGAGTCTTCGCCCTCATGGTGGAGTCACTGCAGTCGGGGGCGAAACCTCCACACACCACACTGCAGAAAGTGCAATGTGCAGAGATTCTAGCACAAGTGTGGAGACTCTGCACTCGTAACTTTACTACACGTAATCTCTTGGTGAATCGGGCCCATACATTTTTGTCATCTCTGTGAGTGGTTTAAATACACATTGCAGGACACATATGACATTGAAATTTCACACCACTAGTGTTATTTGTGTGCCAACTTACAGTGGTCTTACTGGAAAGTTAAATAAAACAACTGGGTTAAGCTCATTATACTATACAGTTTTACAGGCAGAGCACATTCACCATAACAGTGACTGGCAGTGTCACAGTGCACAGAGCCCTAATGCCAGCAAAAATATGGGTCAGAAAAAGGCAACGTCTCTGTATTAATCGCACATTAAAGACAACTTTGCTAAAATACTATGTTTAAAATGTGATTAAACTTTAAAATAGAAGGGTTTATCTTCATTAGTACACAAGTAGAGTTCTACACACTCATTAGAAAGTAGATATGGAATCAAACTGTCATATGGATGCATGTTTACAAGTATCCTGCTAAACAAATGTACACACAATCTCATTACCAGCACTTCTGCAAATCCAACAGAACAATAAGATTTGGGTGACAGGCTTGAGTCTCAGTTTAATATTTGTAACACTAGCAAAAAGCTGCAGATAGACAAGCTCTTGTGGATAGAATCACTGAAATCAATGCTTGGTAACCAGTCATTAAATAGGGGGCCTTCAAGCTAGCTTGTCAAGTAGAAAATCATAGAGAGTGCTTCACTAAGTTTCAACAAGTACTAATGTCCCGAAAAATCCAGAAATAAATCTGGAGGCGAACATAGTCAGTCCCATTTTTTTAGCCATAGCAATACGTATCTGTATGCAACTTGTTTCTAGGCATTTTGAGTATTTCTCCAGACATTTACATATGCACACACAATTAAGCCAGAATTTAGTTTATTTCTCAGTAGAACATTCTCTAAAAGAAAAAAGACAAACTGACAGATATTCTACGTGCATCTCTGCAGTTGATTATGTACGGGAGATATTTCTGTCCTCTTTAAGATGACTCAGCAAGAAGCTTTGAAAACAACATTGTAACAATTACTCAGGGCCTTTTCAGCATTTTGAAAGCATAATTGACATTATCCATTAGTGAAAATACTCTAGGTGTCACAGATCTTTCTTATAGTATATAGTGGCCAGTGATCACAATTCATTAAAAAGTAATGGGTAAATCTCGTTTCAAGTTCTTCCAAAAATATTTCTGACATCTTTCATATCATTCAAGTTTAAAAATGTAAATTATTTACAAGTGTAAGTTGTATAGATTTTGATTGTTCATTTCTTGCATACATCTAATCAATTCAGTTAATCTTTTGCTCCCATATTCCCACCCCACTCCACCATCCCTCCCAACTTAGCTGGCTTAGGAGCAAACATGATTGGACACCTCATCATTCTTCTGCGTTATTAAAGCACATGTGCGTAGCAGTCAAGACAGGTTGTGTGTCTTTTCTTAAGGAAGTATTTGGCAGTGTAATTTCTTTCATAACTAGTTCTTGAGGGAAAATTAAACCAAGAATTAAACCAATAATCAAGCATGTGAACTGAAGCCTGGGCCTGTGTCTAGTAATGAAAAGGTCCAGAAATGTGACTTTTGTGTGAAGGGGTGCACAAATTGTGCCCCGTTCCTTAATGACATGGGACTACGACTTGTGTCCTGGGTGTTTGAGATGAAGCGGTGTTGTGAATAAATAATCCTAACCAGAATTTATTTTCTGTGACCAGCCATACTTAAATAAATATTCTTCACCGTGTAGTACCCAAACCCTTGCACTGACATTCAGTGTGCATGTCGAGAGTGTGTGTGTGTGTACTTATTGTATATGTGTGGCACATACACCTCTGTGAGACTGTCTGCAATGTGGATATGTTTGCTGAGACCAGTAGGATTCATTATGGATGGCCCCTGTTTTAGCATGTCAGATGATGGAGGTCACAGATACAGCTTCCTCAAGACAGTGGAAGTGTATTGCTTGCATTCCTTAAGCCAAAGTGGGAAGATCCAGGCACTGCAGTAAGAGGGAATGGAGAAAGGGCTCCCCTTAGAAATCCTTTGAGGACCTTTCAGCAAGGGATTGCTGATTAGATTTTCACGAGCACTGCCATTTGATAGATGGTGGGCGGGAGAGGAGGTGAGTTAGGAGATTCTGTTGTTAAATATAGGGAAGTACTGAGGCATGACCTACCCTTCTGTCTCTCCCAGATTGCTACTTCAGGAAGCCTGATGACATCCAGGTGCAAAGCCTTCACATTTCATTGTATCAATGTTTTGGATCCTGCTGTAAGAGCCATCACCTTGTCCAAAGCCTGCATCTTTACTTCAGCCAGAAAACAACATTTGAAAGGGAACAACCTCAAACCTGCTCCAGAACCTTAGACAGTGAATCCACATAATTTGGAACATGAGCATGTAAGTGGGACCACAACCAACCCAAAGAAGAAGGCTAATAACTATATGAGCTGACCTTTTAGCTGCCCAGGAGCAACCACTTAGTGAAACTTGCACTGGTGCCTAATTTTGTATAAACCTGACTAACAGGAAGGCTCCAGCCAAGACATGGGTGGAAGACAATGTACAGTGGGGAGCAGTGCTCCTGGTAGGGTGCAGTATTACAGTATAAGCCTAGGGGTGAGACCTTAAATCTAATACTGATCTAATTTTGTAATATTTCATACCATGGTGATATTATTTATACTTTATTTTCTAAAAAGACAGGCACTGGGCTGGAAGGTGATTCATTGGGTCTGTTGATTGACTGTGAGCTCAGAGTCTATTTCCTCTACTCTACCACACTGAGAATGCTTTGAGAGCTCGCCCACCCACTACCCTGAGAGTCAAGTGTAGAAAGGGTATACTTGTCCCAGTTTGGAGAGCTAGCAATAGGACAGACTCCAAGACACCAGTGGCAAACAACCTCAACCATTACAGTTGGAGCCCTGTAGCCTGTGTCTGCCCTGTTTCTCCTCGAATTGATTCTGACAATACCGGCAACAATAAAAACAATTTTTTAAGGGACGCTTGCCAACAGAGTTATGCTGCTTTGGAGTACTGTAAATGAAAGAGATTTTGATTGCCTGACTTCACAATCTTTAGTTAATTGTGTTTAACAGGATTACAATCTGAGTTGAACTGTCTGGGCATTAGCCTATGAACAACAGGTTCAATATCTTTACAGCAACCACATCACTGCACTGAGCTAAGTCATACGATAGTATTTCTTATTGACCAGTAGGGTTAAGTATACACAAATGAGTGCCCAAACAAATCACAATGTTCCAAATAGCCCTGAATTACTTAAAATACAGGCATAATTGTTGACAAAAAGCACATTGCCATAATCAATCAGCAAAAATATACAATTCCTCAAATCAGTGTCCACCGCACTGCGTCACTATAAATATTGTAAAAATCATTGTGCTCGATTTAGCGCAATTAAAGATCAATGGATGCAAGCACTCAAAAAGTTGTGCAGCATTTGTTCCTTATACTAATCGCTCACCAGAAAAACGTACACATTACCCACTCTCTGGGCATTTCCATTAGCCAAATAAATGCAAATTAAGTAAGTGTGGAAGACAGTCCACTAAGCATAAAATAAGCAAGGGCCACCATTCATTGCAACCATATTTCTAAAGTACAAGCTCACCAAAACCCCAACTCAGAACTACAAAATAGATCCAGTGTTTGAGCCTGTATGGTCCTAGCTTCAAAACTTGAAAGCTTACTCCTTTTAGAGATTTAGGACATCACCAACCAACCAGCCTCACATAAGCCCATACATACCAGGCTTCTTCCACTGCATTGACCCCCGCCAACCTTCTTTGAGCTCTGTGACAGGAGAGCATTGTTATCTTATCATGAACACAATGATCCATTAGTGTAGAAAACCTAATTGACCATCAAGCTGCCAATGTGATGAACATCTTGCATAGAATGAAATCAATGGTTTTCTTTAAATGCATTAACCTTCGTCATCTCTACTACATTACCGAACTGTCCCTACCTTCCACATCCACAAAACTACATTAGTCTCCTTTTGTCTGGCTAGTGTTTCTTCAGCAGACCCAATGAAGTCAGAAAAAAAACCTTTAGCAATCGCTGCTGAATGGTAAAGACCAACTACACCTGAGTAACAATACAGGTTTCAATCAGTTGGTTTCCAGACTGGAACTAGTCAGTGATCTGCGTTACTGTAGAGAATATATTTGTAGTCTTAACAAAAGTATTGTGCCTTATAACATATATAACTTATATACATGAAAGCATTTCTTTTCAGAGGCATTTTCCAATCCAGTAGTTGAGATGCTTTTACATCAACCAATTATTTCAGAGCCAAATGGTTTTCAGTGACAATACCAGCATACAGAAAACAATCATCCCATTTCCCTATTATCATAAATACATGTGCAGTACAAGGGAATACTTGTATTGACTTCTTGTTAAGGAGTAATGACTGAGGTCACATTCTTCGATAACTTATTAACATCATTGCTTCATTCCACACTTTCATTGGGCCCTTCGTGTATTCCACTACTACTGACACTGAGTAACAGGCTGCTGAGAACTATAAGCCCGCATTATCTTCTAAAACCTTCTACTTGTGTACCATATAACTCATTATGTCTTGCTTTATGTAAATGATTTCAGTCATGCACGATGTAGGGGGTAATACCTACAAGGGCAAAAATATATTGAATCCATCTGCATACTTTTGGAAATGTGGCTACCAGAACTGGAAGCTAAACTGCAAATTTATTGACCGCTACTGCTGTTCCATCCATAAGTGAACCTCTATTTGGTTCCACCACACCAGATTTTCTCTCCGTGGAATGAGCCCTTGAATTATAAGCAATACTGTTGGTCCTAATTAGAACCCAGCACTGGAATGCTCTGCAAAAGAAGTAAGTTATCAACTCCTGTCTTTAAAAACTTGCCTTCTCCTGGTCCCACTGCTCACAGAAAGAGAACCTGGAAACCTGCTGTGGAACTCACACTGCATCTTCAAGTGGGCCCCTGCCATCTCAGAGTATGCTTCTCCTTCAGAGGATGAAGCCATTTTGCAGATCCAGGTTTCAAATATGGGATGCCACCTAATGCTCACAAAAACGTAGTCAGCAAAGCCTTAAACTAAGTATATAGAGTTGTTACAAAACGCAGGCCATAAAGACAAATGCTTATATAGTAAGGCTTGTTCAAACTATAGCTCTGCAAGATCTCATTAGAATATATGTCTCATAATCGCCTACACTGCACCACAGAGTACTACTGAGTGCTCACTAACAGGCCGAGGCTAAGCATTTCAAAAATAGCCCAAAAATCTTTGTGATTAGAGATTCAGGTGATCTTGTCAAAATTGGAGTTACATGGAGAGCAATTTAAAAAAATTCAAAACATAACCATAAAGTGAACAGTGGCAGTAAGGAGTAGACAGACTGTGGAAGACGGAGAATGAGATTGGAGAGGGAATGAAAAAGTTCAAGGTAGGTGCAGGCAAGACAGCAGAGCAGAAATTATGTTGCAATAGGGCAACTAAGTGGTTTAATGTTCCTCCTTCAGACCTCTGTGTGTGCCTTGCATTTACAGGGTTTGAAGGCAACAGCTGCCAAGATCTCAGTGTACTCTGAGCTTTCACGTGTACTGTGTGAAAAATAAGTAGCTCCTCGAGGCCCGTTTTTAGGTCGAGCCTGGGCAGCGCAAGCGCTGCTCTGCGAGGCATGCTGTATTGAGGTACGGACTTGAAGCTCCACCCACTCTCCGCCCACATTTTTCATTGGCTTGAGTAATTGTCTACTGTCAACTGTGGCTGTTCATTGGTCAAAAGACTTAGTAGTCCCTCCTTAGTATTGCCTTGTCTCATTTTGTAACCTCCCATGGCTGCACCCCGTAACATGTGTTGTTGTTCGGTAGGTTTTAATTACAGCCTCCGAGCACTATTTTCTCAAACAGCTTTGTCCTGCCTGCTGCTACAGGCAGGACACGCTCTCTCCTAACGCTTTTTTTTATTTTTATAGCACGAATTTGTAATGCAATAATGCCTTTAATTATCTGTTTAAAAACAACACATAAATAAAAGGCATTGTCATTTACAATGCCAACAGCTCAAACTCTCATTAATGCGAGACCTATTGCATTGCAAATGCTTGTTTTCTTTGAATTCATCAGGCGCTCGAAGTGCTGGGGGTGCTGTATCACCCTTAAAATAACCATGCTGGAGTTGAGAAGATGAATGAGCAATAAATATGCCTTCACATTTTGTTTTTATCTTGAAACAGGTGATGTGCTTTAAAGACAGAGGTCCAATGTCAGGCAATATCTTCGGGAAAATGTCTGTTTATTCTTTAAACATGGAAACTGCTGTTTATTTTATTTCTCTGCAAAGTGAAATGTAATTTTTTCTGCCACATAATAAAATGTACCTGTAAATGAACTGTGAAAAGGTTTCAAAATATATCAGTAGTTTGGAAAGCACAAATGAAGCACAATTTCTTTGTAATTCTGAAGTGCGATGAAACATACATTTTAACAGAATCAAAATAAATCAAGACATACTTATTTCCTGAAACTCGATTTACGCACATTATCGTTTGTGCGCCTTCAATCAGTAAAACCTATGTTTGAGCAAATATAGTGGCCGTTTCAATGGAAAAAAGTACTGTATGTAATTACCACTGTGCTACCATACCAGGCTTTAATAATTTATTTGAAATAGTGTTGTCAAAAAAGCACCACCAGCTACATACTACACCCTTGTCACTCTCCTGCTGAATATATTTGCTACACTTGTTCTTTGTGTGACACTTGAATTTCTCACAATCCCTAGAACTTCAGGTCTGTAACATTAATGACAGCACCATCACTCTGAAAATTGTTCCAGCACTACTGTTGCATTCTGTTATTAGTTAAGTTATTCAAAGTTTTAAATTAAGTGCTAGAAAAAAATCAACAGTGCAAAGACAAAATATGCATCGAAAACGCCAATAACCGTGACTTTTCAAAAGGGAAATGTTTTTTCCAAGCTTTGCTAACAACCAGAACATGAAAAGCAAGGGCAGCACCAGTGCATGACTCCCTCACACATACAGAAGAGGTACTTCAAGATGCAAGACTCCCATCGAACGAGCCAGATGTAATAACATTAGGAATACTGATTTCCTAACTGCGATTCTCTCCGAATCGTAATCAGGAAATCGGTATTCCTAATGTATGAAACTCTTTTGAGTTTCATTAGCAATTCCTGGTGAATCGCAAATAGACCTACCTCATGCATATTAAGGAGGTAGGTCGCAATTTGCAACCCATTAGAAATCGCAGCCATCACAGGGATGGTGGCCTGCTGAGGTCAGCAGACCACCATGTCTGTGATTGCTTTTTGATAAAGAAATCTTTTTTTTTTTTTTTAATGCATCCCGTTTTCCTTAAAGGAAAACGGGATGCATTTAAAAAGAACAAATGAAACTTTTCAGTTTAATTTTTTAAGAGTAGACAGTGGTCCGTGGGACTACGGCCTGCCCTTAAAAAAAAATTTTTTTACATTCTCAAAGGGGAATTGCGAATGGGTTACCATCAGCTTTAAACTGGTGGTAAAGTATTACTGTTTTGCGACCGATATTTGGTTGCAAAACAGTAATACATACCATACTGATTCGGCATTTGGAGAGGACGCCCTAAACATGCCCCTTTTACATACCGAACCGCAAATGTAAAATGTGATTCAGTAGCAAGTTACCGAATCGCATTTAAAAAAACATTTTTCAGGTTGCAAACCTCTCGAGTCTGGGAATCGGGCCATTTGCGACCAGAAAAATGCTTTGTACATCTGACCCAAGATTCCTCACACAGAGGTTTAACACAGAAGTAAGATTTTCATGTTAGACACTGAGAAACACAACAGGGCTTTACCCATTTGTGAAGTAGCAGTTATAATCCAGAAAAAGACAGCAGTACAGTAGACGATATCTCAAAACAAACAAAAATAGTTCAGACACGTAAACAAATTAAGAGGAGTTATAGACCCAGAGGTGTAGAATATTCAACTTCCAGAAGACCTCATTAGAGGACGTTTAATGAGATAATTCACTTTAATTGGATTGGTTTATATAGGGAGCCTCCAAACTGAATGGCATTGGCAAATGTTCCTCCCTTTTTAATGGAAGCCTCCATCTAGGTTTGCAGGTAGCACCTTGGATTGGAGCCACCATCTGGGATTCGAGTCACCATCTGCATCTTAGATGTGGGCCAGGGATACAACACTGACATTCAGCAAGTTCCACCCCTTCCTGCTTAACCTGCTGCCCTGGGCTACTGTCAACAGTGCCTTTGTCCCTTACATCCCCAGGAAAACCATAGCTATCAATCAGGGTGCCATCCCTCCCTCCAAACCACCAAGAGCTGCATACACTTTCATCAAACAAAGTACAGGCACCACCATTATGATAAACCTTCACACCCAAAGCACAGCTCAAGCTTCAGCCCCCCCCCCATATAGATATGCCGACGCCAGACAATATCAGCTGTAGTCTAGGATGACCTCAGAAGAGTCCTATAAATGGCCTGCACCAATAGCCCTACACTAAAAACCAAAAGACAGCCCTATATACTGTCTTCACACACTGTACTTCTACCCCTTTTGTACTGCTTGGGGTATCTGTTTATCACCTTGCATACTTGGACGTGTTTGCTTTGGGTACTAGCTTATATCCCTAATTCTTGCACTCATTTATATGTATCCCTAAACCTCGTTTTGAGCTGCTACCCTCTGAGGAAGGCAGCCATCATCCAGTAAAAAGAGCAGTGCTGGTGCTCGTTATGGAACTCTCACACAAAACAGTGTCCCTCCAGCTCCTGCTGCTATAAATGGCATTTACATCTTTCCACTGTCTCTAGTCTAGTTGGAATCTTCCCTAACACAAGGGAAGGTTAAGCAGGAGCTGTGCACTTCCAACTACAGTGGGAGGCCTACTCCTGTTACTGCCATCTTCACCTTCTGCATCTCATGTCACTGTAAAACTATCTAGGTGCTTTCCATGAGGAAAGGTCATAGGAGCTGAAATCATGAGTGCATGTCTAACTGCTGGCAAGACAACATCTCAACAATTATAAATTATGTTGTCCCAGAAAATGACATGAGTTTGACTCAACAGAAAATGTTGGGAGGTCCAGTACGTAGGACACTGATACACACTGGGTAGGAAAGGATTGGCTAGCGAGACAAAAAGTAGCTAAGGCAGAGGAACAGTAAGTTAATATGAGGGACCCGGCAAAGAAGATAAGGTAGGAAACAACATTGACATGAGGGACTTGGAAGTGTCTGCCAGGGAATACAGCTAGGGGAGCACATGAACCAACATTAATAGTCACAAAGACTTGACAGTGAGATTAAAAGGGAATACAATTAGGAGAAAAGATTTTGCGTGTAACAAGTGGCTCCTGTTGCAACATGTCATCCATGCTGCTACAGTGAGTTGCATTAAAGCAAAATAGGATACAATGCTTACAGACGATTTTATTCACAAACAAGGACATGTGATGTGGTCTGGAGAGAGACTAGGAGGAGACTCTCCTTCTATATATAAGGATGCTATTTCATTATCATTACTCATTGATTAATTACACATGGTGCTGTATCATGAACACATTATTTACCGGTAAACTTCATTACCCCAAGTTGGTCCCCCTCCTCCCAGTCCTCACTAAATGAGACCCACCCCACCCATCACAGGAAGTACCTATCCAAGTCCCTTTTCTTTTTACTTGAGTACATGGAATAAAGACTCTTCCCCACCATCCACACAGCCTGCGAGCTTCCAATGTAAGAATAAAGGTACAGAGTGAATACTTACAGGGAGGGAGGGAAGGGCTATGACTGTGATGAGGGGGACCAACTTGGGGTAATGAAGTAAGTTTACCGATAAGTAATGTGTTCTTTACCCCCTCATTAGTCCCCCTCATCCCAGTCCTCACTATATGAGGTCATCTTACCCATCACAAGAAGTACCTATCTAACTTCCTTTTCTTTTTTCATGAGTACATGGAATAAAGACTCTTCCTTCCCCATCCACACAGCCTTTGAGTTTCCAATGTAAGAACAAAGATGCAGAATGGATACTCACAGGGAGGGAGGGGCTCTGACTGGGACGAGGAGGACCAACTCGGGGTAATGAAGTTTATCGGTAAGTGGTGTGCTCATTACCCCCTCATTGGTCCCCCTCGTCCCAGTCCTCAATAAATGAGGAACACGCAAGCACACAGAATTCTGCAATAAAAACACAGTATTTATATTAGTCAACAATTAGGTCATTGCTGCTTTAAGTACCTGAACACCAAAATGTCAGAAGCATCATATAGCACATCAAGACAATAATGATAAATGAATGTGTGGTGAGAGGCCCATGTTGCCGCTCTGCAGATTTCTGGAATGGAAACCTCACCGACCTCCGTCACAGATATAGAAATAGACCGAGTAGAGCGGCCTTGAATATGTGTAGGAGGTTGTTCCCCAACAGAACCATAAGCCTGAAAAATGGCTGGGCGAATAAATCTACTTGTTGCTTGTTAGCATTACCAAAAGAAACAAAGAGGGACTGTGAAAGCAGAAAATCCTGAGTACAGGCCAGATAGCATACCAATGCCCTCTGAACATCCAGAGAGGAAAAATAATGCCTCTGATCATTTGTTCCTAATACTGTTAGCACAACCTCCTGATCTAAATGGAACTTAGAAGAGACTTTGGTAACGAGGCCGCACGTAGAGCTCCCACCATGCTCCGTGGCTGAGCTCTCGCTTCCGGAGGAGGGACAAGCAGTCGCCTCGCAGCCGACTCATGGACAGAAGCACGGACATCTGCAAACGTTGGGGAGAAATGATGGTCTGTGGCAACCGCTGAAGGTGAAGGTGTCGCCGGGAGTAATTGCTCCTCGGGACGAGTGTTGCTACGGGGATACGCGCAGCGTAAGGACAACGGGTGCACTGGGCGTGTCTCTCCCCTTGCTGAGGACATGCGCCGTGACCAGGGAGGAGACACAGCTCTAGGCCTCGCGAGGGAGCAGGTCTGCGGCAAAAGAAAGGACCTAACCGTGCGGGTAATCCGGGCAGTCAACAATCTTTCGGCCTGCAGCCCAGCAGTAGCCTAGCAACCCTTACAAAAAAATGACCAAACGCTGGCAGCTTTCTGACAGCAGTCTCCAGAGGCTGGGACATACAGCAGACCGAGAATCTCTGGTAGGGGGCCGTATTGACTATCTCTTTTTTCTCCCTCGAAGCTCCTATGCTCAATGCCCTGTGTCTGTGCCCTGGCATAATACCAAGCAGTATTTGCCCAAAGAGGGCCACAAATAATGGGGGGTGTAGCAGAACCTCTTTACGGCCAAGACTAAGAAGAAAAAAAAGAAGTAAGACTCGGGAGCGGAAAAAAAAGCTAACTGAGACAGACACAGGGAATAGGCACCACAGGTGGGCCGGAGAGCGATACAAGGCTATTTCAACTGGTTCCAACTGGTTTAACTATAGCCAGCATAGAAGTTGAGGAGCAGAAAATCAGAAGTAGAGGGGCTAGACAGCTCAGAGGGTGAGCTCTAGGGCTCCCCTTTGAGAGGAGGAAGTGAAGTTGGTTGCGGAAGTGGTCCGCCTACTGCGGATGCGGCTTGCGGCCGGCTCATGCTAACTCCCATGGTCCCCTTTACTAAATTATTAAATAGTTACTATAAGCAGCAACGTGCACTCAATGAAGCGCATATGAAGAGATCCTACAGCAGCAAAAAAGCACACCACAAGGAGGAAGAAATCTCATTCAAAACAAAACATCGAAGGAACTGAATCACGCTCCTCCAATCACTCAACTCCTTCTTCATCTCCAGATAGAACTGGGCACAGAGCCTTGCAGACCAGAAGAACTAAAATTAATCTTGTAAAGAAGATAAACAAGGACAGCTCGCCTTCTCTGGATGTGACACTCAAAGTAGGAGCTGATCTCAGTAGTGTGTGTACAGATCAGCTGACTCTCGGCCACCAGGACAAGCTACAGGATATGCCTCAGGAGACAGAAAAATCAACATACCCTCTCTTCTCTGTGGGAGGGCCGAAGGGGGTGCCTAAACCCAATCTACTAGTGTCTGCCACCACACAATCAACAGCTATTGGAGAAGTTTCCTATGTCATGGCGATAGAATCAGATTTACCTCACAACAATACATCGGCAGTCGCAATAGAATCGACTGCGCCAGAAGCGACAGAGGCACCTGCCCATTTTTTACCATCCGCTACTATTGAAACCACGCTAAATCAGATACTACGCGAGCTACGTGAAATTAAGCTTTCTCAAGAATTGGCGCACCAGAAAACCATTGGGCCAGCTCAATGAAAACTTTAATCAGCTTTCGACTCGTCTGACACAGGCCGAACAGAAGGTATCCTCATTAGAAATAAAACATAACTATGATGGAAGCAATCTGATCAAACTGCAAACAGAACTTGAAGATCTTCAGTTAAAATTGGACAATATTTAAAACCGTACTCAACGTACTAACTTAAGGTTCATCGGCATGCCCAAAGATCGGGAAGCATGCAAATCGCCGGTCCAATTCATAAATGAACTGACACGTAAAGTACTTCTTCCAGAAAGAGCAAACGAAATAGGGGATCTGACCATCAACAGAGCACATCGAGTACCAGCAACTCGTTCAGCAAATTCCAAATTTCCAAGAACAATTTTGGTCAATTTTGGGGATTGCAGAATTAAACAGCAAATTTTGTCGCAAGCATTCCAAAAGAAATCATTCACTTCTCCAGAGAATTTTACTTTCAGAATCTACTCGGACATGTCTATTTTAGCAGCGTGAAGACGCAAAGAATTTGTTGGAATGATTGATTAATTAAAACGCTATAATGCACCGGCTGGGATAATACAGCAATCTAAGCTAAAAGTTCTTTATAAAGGGAGATCATATATATTTCAGTCTGTAGAGCGGGCCAAAGACCTCCTTCTCTCAATTAAGGAGGGTGGTAAATAGCAAATAGCATCTAGGCCAACAAGAGATAAATCTAGCATGCTGAAGATAAGGAACTACAATAACATTCCATGTATGTTCATTCATTGTAGTAGCTTAGCGATGATAGGCTATCTTCCATTTTTGTTTTTGCTGCCATCTCCTTCGGGGGGGGAAAGCTCTCAGTACCATGTCAAGGTACAATTGTCGGGGTAAGGGGAGACACTGGGGGTATGGATCAGGGGCACAGGGGGGGCAAAGATCCATGGCGGGCAAAGGCCTGACTCGAAGGGAGGGCGAAGAGAGGGGAGCACTTCAGGGTGGGGAGAAAAAAAAAATTATCACAGACCTAGGCAAGGGTATTTACCAGAACTTTAGCATTGGATGCAATGAAACCAACGATGAGGATAGAATAAGACACATAACTGATAAAAGTCAAAAAATAATAACTGGCTTGAATGGCTGAGCAACAGGTGCTACGTATCGTCTCCTGTATTCTAAACGGTGGTAATAACTCAACTAAACTAAGAGCCATACTTCAATGGTTAATGATAAATCAACCTCATGTGATTTTACTTCAGGAGACACACTTTAAAAAGAATATGCCTTCACCCAAATGGCCCAAGTTTATAAAGCAGGTCTTCTTGGCCTCAGCCGATGCTGCTGTTAGGGAGGGTCGCAATCTTAATCACCTGTTACTATCAAGGGAAAGCCATTCAGGTCATGAGCGATCCCCTAGCTAGATGGGTGATGGGAAATCTGAAATTAGGGGATCACATTTTCCATTTAATTAGCTATTACGGCACTATACATGATGAGACTCTAGCTCTAGAAAAAAATGGCTGATCTATTAATCCCATCAGAAGGAGCTATAATCATCGGAGGGGGTTTCAATTTTATTCAAAATTTGGGATTAGATTCCTCTCGAAGAAATAAATCCCAAAATAAACCACTAACTGCCAGATACCTGAACATCATGATTCGAGACTTTGCACTAGTAGATCCGTGGAGGGCCAAGCACCCTGCTAGCAAGGAATTCACTTGCTTTTCAAAAAGGCATAGCACAGCATCTAGAATAGACTTCTCTTTAATTTCCCACCAGTGCGAAAGAAGGGAAGTTGTGTATTATTCCCAATCCCTTCTCCTACCATTCAGTCCCAGCAATAGAGATTAAAACAAATGTCGGAGTAAGGGAGTGACCCCGGTGGACGCTGGACAAGACTTTACTAACTGAAGAGGGTTGGATCAAAAAAATGCAGACGTTACTAGCTGAGTTTGCCCTTAGAAATGTGGGATCAACTACACCTTTTGCAGTATGGGATTCCTGTAAGGCTTTTATCAGAGGGGAGGCAATCTCACGCAAAGCAAGAATAATTAAAGAGAAAAAAGAGCTAGCTAGGCATTTACAGCAAGATCTCGACCAGGCAAGCCAAATTAATTTTGCATCCCATTCGGAAATAACAGCATCTAACTTAAAGAAGGCCCGACAAAATATTAGAAAATTGTATGAACACCAGGAAATAATAAACCAAAAAATGTGCTTTCAAAAATGGTACGAGGAAAGCGAGCATGCAGGCAAACTGTTGGCATGGTCCGTAAAAAAAAATCTCAATAATGCCATGATCAAGTCTATCTTTGATGGCGAGAAAGCCCAAGACGTCCATCAGGCAATCAAGATTAATAAGGTCTTTTTTATCGCACTATAAAAAACTATATTTGGCTCCGGCACCCACACCACTAGAAGAAATCGATAAATTCCTTACTACAATCACATTACCAAATTTAACTTCTTCTTAAAAAGCCCAGCTCATAGCACCAATTTCCGAGATGGAGATTCATGCGGCCGTAAAAAATACACCTAGCGGCAAAGCATGTGGCATTGATGGAATACCCTTGGAATTATATAAAATTTTGTTGCCACAGTTAAACAATTTATTGTTGTCTTTATTTAATGCAATTTTGGAAGGTTGCCATATTCCAAGAACATTTGCCGAAGCAGTTGAAGTTAGTTTTTTTAAAAAGGGGAAGACACCTGACATACCCGGATCCTACCACCCCATCAGTCTACTAAATAATGATTATAAACTCTTTACTAAAATTTTGCCAACAAGAATTACTTTAGTCACTTAAAGTTTGGTTCATGAGGATCAATGTGGCGGGGGGCGTGGCTTGGCGCCGATGTAGACGGCGGCGGACCTTAGAGCTCCTCAGCAGCCCCTCACCGCCGCAAACTGTAGCACCGCAAACTGTAGCGGAATACCGGGTGCTCTCCAGGACGCACTTTCAAGCCGCCTGAGGGACGAAACGAGGAGTAAACGGCGCTTTGTTTCCCGGCCCGCATCCCGCTCGATCGCTGGGCAAAATGGCGGCCGCGACTTGCGGAGAGCGCGCTGGCCGGTGAAGCGAATTGCAGAGCTTGGGGAGCCTCCTGATCAGCGGAACAGCACCCAGGGCCAAAGCGACGGCTGCAGTGCACGGTACGGCAGGGTGACACAGCTTAATTGAGGCGAGGGAGATAGTGCGATCCGCAACCGATTGGCGGTGGTTGCCTGACCTTAAGATGGCGGCGCGGAAGGTCCGAGCTGCGAGGTGATAGGGCCCTGTATTAATGGATTGGGCTCCCTACGTGGGAAATTTTCAAGCTCTTCTGCCCGGCTGAGCTGCTTATAACAGCCTGAACTGTCTGAGGGCAAATTGCCGACGAGGTGTTGAGGCGAGCTGGGAGGCCCCCCTGATAGAGACTGCCGGAGAAGGAGAGCAGTGAGCCTGTGGCCGAGCAGACGGTGGATGGTGCGTGGTGGTGTGGGCCTGACCGCGCTGATCTGGGCCTGTAATGGGACTGTGACGCTCCTGAGCAGGGCGCTGCTGGGCGGAGGTACGATCGAACCTCGGTGAGTGCCCACAAGGGCTAAAGCCTTGACAATTCTGCGCACATTGGTCTCCGGGGGTTGGAGCATACGGAACTCTCACTTCAGACTCCTGCCTCAACGGACCACACGATGGGACGAGTATCCAGGAAAAAGGGGTTCGAGGTTCTGCGGACAGACGACCCGGGGCACCGCACTGACGACGAGGAGGGTGAGCCTGGAGGGGGAGTGGAGAAAACGTCTGGAGACCCTACCCTGGCGGATATCATGACTGCTATCACCTCCTCGAGGGAAGCGCTGGAGAAGAAGATGGACACCATAGGGGCGGATCTCACCCTGCTAAAAGATGACCACCGCAAGCTTAAGGAAAGGGTGACGTCCAACGAGAACGCCATGAAAGAAATCCCGGACACGGTCGCCTCCCTGCAGGCCGCTCTGACGGCAGTTGAAACCAGGATCAAAGTACTGGAAGTGAGGGCCGAAGATAGCGAAGGGCGATCACGCAGAAACAACCTGCGTATAGTTGGGATACCAGAACGCGAAGAGGGGTCAGACGCGGTCCAGTACTTGGAAACTTGGCTAAAAACAGAAGTGGCCCCGGAGGGTCTTTCTCCTTTCTATACCATAGAACGTGCCCACCAGGTTCCAGGCAGACCACCTAAACCTGGTGCCCCACACCGCCCAATGGTGGTGCGCTTACTACATTATAGGGATCGAGACTTTCTACTGCAGCGAGCCCGTGAGAGACAGAACCTACAGATTGGGAACAGCAGGGTGATGATCTTTCCGGACTACACTAGGGAGGTGCAACGGCAGAGATCTACATTCCTGGCTGTTAAGCGAAAACTGCGACAACTTCACCTCCCCTACGCCATGCTGTTCCCAGCTCGCCTGAGAGTAACTGCTGACGCGGAAACACACTTTTTTCTCACCCCGAATGAAGCTTGGGACTGGCTAGAGACTCACCGCAGGGACGGAGCGCGCTCTCCGCACCTGGACTCACCCCGACAGCGATCGAACACATCTTCGCCACCACAGAGGGCCCCTTCACCTGCAGGGCGACGACAGGAATGAGATAGAGCAGTGCAAGCAGTAGCGGACATTAGTCAGGGCAATACAAGCCCGAACAGTAATACCTCGGGCCCCGACCGAGCCGGATCTGAGAGCTCGGGATCAAGTAGTGCCCAGGGGCTCTCTGACACTGACCTCCCGGATGTTACCCCACAGACTGCGGATGGAATGATCGGCTGATCGGCCCTCAGGTCGTATATAAGGAGGTTTACTTGTAGACTAATGGTGCCGGGTGGCCCTAGAAGCCCGGTTGTGCACAACAGGAGGGCACACTGGCACTGAGGGGATTTACTGGACATGTCCTACACGGGGGGCTGGGGGGGTTCTGGGTCCACGGGCAGCGGAGCACGCTCTACCACCTACATGTTTCATCGTTTGAATGCTTTTGTTTGGATGGGGATCTGTTTTCGAGCGCCTGTCCTGGGGAATGGGAGTTGGGTTGGTTTTATTGTTGGGGAAAATTGGGTGGGGGTCAGGCATGTCGCTATGAGGGAATCACACCGACAGGAACGGAAGATTGAGCTATGGGTTCCTCCGTAGGCATCAAGTGTATGACCTGGAATGTTAGGGGGATGCACACTATGAGTCGTCGACACAAAATTCATGCTTATTTGGTACGAAGAGGAGTGCAAATTGCACTGCTACAAGAAACCCAACTAACACAGAAAGAAGGGGTGGTGCTGCAACGCTGCTGGAGAGGGCAGGTCTATCACACTAAGTACTCAGCATATGCGCGGGGGACTCTAATATGGATACGAGCGGGAGTCCCCTTTCAGTGTGTCTGACAAATCATAGACCCTGACGGCAAGTATGTGGTAGTACAGGGGCGCCTTGACGGCCGCGATATAACTTTAGGGAGTCTGTATGCCCCTAACGTTGACCAGCCTGCTTTCTTTGCTCAGTTATCGCAGACATTGGCGCAGGTCTTGACCGGGCCCGTGCTCCTGGGGGGGGACTTCAATAGCATTACTGATGTACACCTAGACCGCTCACATCCGCCGCTCCCTGATGCTCCCACACATAGGGTGGCAGAGGCCCGACGAGACTGGCAAAGACATAGGGGGCTGACGGACACCTGGAGAGCCCATCATCCAGTGGACAGGGACTACTCTTATTTTTCGGCTCTACACGAGCTGCATGTTAGGCTGGACTCCATTCTTTGCTCCCCAGATGTCCATGTAGAGATTACGTTGAGTGAGTACTTGGCCAGGATGATGTCCGATCACAACCCCCTTCTGGTAGCCTTGAACTGGGTGCGAATTAGGCCCTCAATTCCTAGCTGGCGTCTTCGCCCAGAGGTCCTAGAAGATCAGGTTTTTAGAGTCACAATCGGCACTGCTATAGAGGAGTACTTTCAGAATAATGCCAATACGGCTACCAGCCCTCACATTGATGACAAAGACCTGGTTGTTTAATCAGTAAGTTCCTCCGGTATATGGTATTTGCCTGCTGTCTTCAGCGCCGAGACACCCATGGGTAATTGAGCGCTTTATAAATCTCATAAACATAAACATAAAGTAGTCCTTAGAGGTCGCTGTATTGGGGAGGCAGTGGGCGTCTGGAAGACCCTTCTCAGAGACATACAACGAGCGAAACGACAGCTCCGAGAAGTGGAGAGAGATAGACCAGAGAGGATAGATAGGCAAGTAGATCTTCTGGGGGCCAGGGAAGAGTTAGCGGTCCAGATAGAGCGGCTGAGATGCTTTGATCATAGGGCATATGTGGCGCGGGCGCATGCAGAGCGGGACAAATCTGGAGCGTTGCTGGCTTGGCTGGCCAATCCAGCATGCAGAGGGACGCCAATCTTAGAATTATGGGGAGGAGACGGAATAACCCACTATGGGCAGCAAGCTATTAATGCGCAGTTTCTGGACTACTATACTACCTTATATCAGAGCCAGCTTGACCCAATGGTGTTGGAGGGAGAGGGATTCCTGGATATAGAACTCCCCCAAATTGCAGAGGATGAAGCAGAGTCCCTATGGCGGGACATAGAGCTAGGCGAGGTCAGGGAGGCCATCAAGCACATGGCCAGAAACAAAACCCCTGGCACGGATGGACTCCCGATTGAGTTCTACTCTACATTTGTGGATGCATTGGCTCCCCGCTTGGTGGCCCTCTATAACAGGTCGAGGCAGGAGGGGTTTCTCCCTGTATCAACAAGAGAAGCAATAATTATACCGCTTCTGAAACCGGATAAACCGGCCTGGGACCGCACCGCCTACCGCCCCCTTGCTATGCTCAACCTAGATTACAAGATTTTAAGCTGCATCTTAGCTAGCCGGCTGATGGCACACATGACGACACTTGTGCACTTAGACCAGGCGGGTTTAATTCCGTCCCGGAACACGGCCATGAATATCTGCCGACTGCTAAGGCTACTGGTCGGCCCAACGCGGAATAGGGAGGAGGCGTGTATACTGTCGATCGACATCGAAAAAGCCTTCGATAGCCTAGAATGGCCATATCTTTTTAGAGTTCTACGAGCTTTTGGACTGGGCGAGGGGTTTGTGGCCTGGACGGCAGTATTATATAAGAACTCCACTGCCAGGGTGCGCACGGGGGGCGTGATATCGGAGGCCAGCGCTGTAGGCAGGGGAACGAGACAGGGATGACCGCTGTCTCCCCTCCTGTTTGCGCTGGCGGTGGAACCCCTGGCTGTTCATGCGAGATCGGGACGATACTATCGGGGGCTGGACGGGATGGGCCAATCCCAATTTATTGCATTATATGCAGACGATCTCCTAATGTTCCTCGCCAATGCAGCGGATGAGTTGCGGGGGGCCAGAGACCTACTGACCAGACTGGGAAGGGTGGCAGGCCTCAAGGTCAATTGGAACAAGACATGCCTTTTCCCTGTTTTGAGTGATTGAAGTGAGCCACCGGTTGAGCTGGATGTAGCGTGGGAAAGTAGATGCCTGACTTACCTGGGGGTCCGCGTTTACCACGCAGCCACCGACCTACTGGAAGGTAATGTTGGAAGAGCGCTACGCACTACCAGGAGCAATTTCGAATTTTGGATAACCCTCCCACTATCGGTAGCGGGGCCGGTGGCGCTGCTAAAGATGGTCACCCTGCCACGACTACTTTATTATTTTGGCACATTACCACTCTGGATACCGAAAAAATTCTTTACCCAACTCAACACCATGGTTACGGGATTTTTATGGGGCTCTGGGAGACGTAGGGTATCACTTACCACCATGATGAGACCTCAACGGGAGGGG
Source organism: Calotriton arnoldi (assembly GCA_963921515.1). NCBI lineage: Eukaryota > Metazoa > Chordata > Amphibia > Caudata > Salamandridae > Calotriton > Calotriton arnoldi. Next base: position 989,723 of record CAWUFW010000954.1, read on the forward strand.
GGATTTGCAGTACCGGACTTCGAGGCGTACTACCACGCGGCTCAATTGCAGTGGTTTACAAAATGGATGGCAGGGAGACTTCGCGGGGGGGACGACCATGGGGGCATGGACCCAGACCTCCAGCAGCTTTCGCGGGTACTGTTGCGGCTCCCCTTAAGGGAAAGAGAAACCCAGAGGGACCTGTGGGTAGTGCGACAAGGGTGGAACCAAGCTAGTAAAAGAGCCGAGCAGGGCCCTCCATATGCGCCTGAGATCCCGTTATTAGTCTGCGAGGCATTGCCGCATGGAGGAGACTGGCAGGGTCTACGGGGCTGGGAAGAGGCGGGGATATCAACTTTTGGGGACCTTTATGAGGACAATACCCTCCTACCCTTTAATGACTTATCGGAGAGATTCGAGCTTCCTCAACGGGACTTCCTCTTACATGCCGCGCTGACGGCAGCCATCCGTAAACATTGGAAGACGGGGATGGTGGAACCACTGACCTCTTTACCATGCCAATATGTGGTGACAGTGGCCGGAACGATCAAGGCGGTCACCTGCCTATACAGGCGCCTCACCCAGGAGATCAGACATCCCCTGGAGCGGCTGCGCACCAAGTGGGAGGTAGATCTTGGGACACCCCTAGCAGAGAAGGCGTGGGAAGAACTGGTTGAGAGAGCCTGGAAATGCTCCAGAAATGCACGATTCCAACAAATCCAATTTTATGTCCTCCACAGGGCGTATCTCACGCCGCACAAACTCAATGAGTACTTTGGGGCCCACACGGCCTGCCCGAGGTGTAAATTAGCAAATGCTGCATTTCTGCATATCTTCTGGGAATGCCCATTGCTGACGGGCTTCTGGGAAGCAATTTTGGCCATCCTGGGTGAGATAACGGATAGGGAGAGCACACTGACCCCAGGGTATTGCTTACTGCACTGGTTTTCTCACACTGCCCGTAATAAAGTTACCAGCAAATTTATAGACCTGGGTCTCGTCCTGGCTAAGCGGGAAATTACCAGTCACTGGAAGGCGACCAATGCTCCTAACATCTCGAGGTGGCGGCGTGAGTTCACGAAGTGGGCTGACTGTGAGGGGATTTTTAGATTACAAATGGCCCAGAGAACGAACAATGAAAAAATGCTAGACATGGCAAGAGCATGGACAGCACTAGTGGACTTACTCAAGCACCAACCTGACGACAGCGAACAGCCTCCTAACTGAGGAAAACGACTGGTGGGGTTGAAGTAATTGCCCTACCTAAGCAGATAGATCAGGAGCATACAGATCTGTACTATATAGGGGTGTCCCCTCTTTAGATGCCTACCTACTGGATGGGTGGAATCCGACACCAAGCACGACTAGATGCTACCTACCAATGTGATCCAGATGATAGAGCGACATGCCTGAGGGAGGGGGGAGGGTACGGGGCGAAGGGGGAGGGGGAAGGGCAAGTTTTGTTATTATAGTGTTCACTGAGGCTGTTATGCATCAGGGCTGAGACGGTCAATCGGAATGCCGAGTAGTGGCCCAAGACCTGGAGCATGGCTCCCCTGGGGACACAGGTGTGACTGAAGGCTATAGATCCACTTGAGGGGAAGATACGCGTGGTATGAAGGTGTGAATGGATCTATATGACTGACAAGTATGAGTGCAGAGCAATATTGCCGGCAATGAGGAGCCTAACATGCCATCCCACTGTATTAAAGATGTCTTAATTGATGTAAATGAATAAAATATGTTTTAAAAAAATAAATAAATGAGGATCAATGTGGCTTTTTACCAGAGAGATTTCTCACTAGCAATACAAATTTTTTAACTCAGGCGATCGACTTTTTCTCAAACAAAAATACCAAAGTGGCAATCATTATGATTGACGCAGAAAAAGCCTTTGATCTGGTGAACTGGAATATTCTTTCTATACTTTCTTCCTATAATAAAGAAATTCGATTTCCCCTTAGATTTAGTGGACATGTTAAAGAAACTATATGACAAAGTTGAGGCGAAAATAGTAATCCTTTCACAAACTGCTGGTGTAGTCGAGATCCAGAGAGATACCCGGCAGGGCTGCCCAATGTCCCCGGTTTTAGTTGCCCTGTACATCGAGCCATTAGCGAATCTGATACGTCAAAACCCCTTAATTAAACCACCAGTAAAAGGGGCACCCAAATTGAAGCTATTTGCGGATGATTTAATCCCTTACCTAGAAGCCGACATCTCAAATATTAAGCAAATATTTGATACGATTGAAACATTCTCCAATTTGGGGGGATATAAAATCAATGATAGCAAATCGGATATATTATTATTCAATTGCCATGATCAGATTTTACCCCAGGCCCTTCGGACTCAGGCGGCAAAAGGCAATCCTATTCGGTACTTAGGTATCTGGGTCTCACACGACTATACACAGCTCTTTGCACTCAATTACACCACAACTCTTAATAAAGTCAACAAGATTTTAAACAGCTGCATAATCTACTTCTGTCTATAATTGGAAGAGCTGCACTGATAAAAATGATGGTACTTCCATTATTTCTCTTTATCCTTTCAAATGTTCTTATTAAGATTCCACATAATTATTTTTTAGAAATAGACCAATTAATACGGAAATGTATCTGGGCAGGGAAGAAACCACGGACTAAACTAACAACACTGCAGCTGAGCTCAGAAGAAGGTGGTTTAGGGCTTCCTCACATCCAAAAATATTTCTAAGCCGCCTTCTTGGATTGGTGTGGATGTGCAATTTCAATACACGACTACGGGCTCAATTTTTATCTTCATCACAATGCTTGATAGAGTTAATTAACTGAAGAAAGAGTATCAATTTACACCCTTACATCCAGAAACGAAATTAAGACATTGCAGGGACTTGGGAGTTTCTATGGAGTCACAGACATTAAAAAGTTGGGAAAGGCTAGGAATGTATCAAATAAAAGATCTAGTAATACAAGAAGAGATTAAGTCTTGGGATCAAATTAAAAAAGATAGAACAGAAGAAGTCTTGGGCTTAGTATTCTCTCATCTTCAGATCTCGAGTCTAGTAAAAAAAACTATGGCTTCCCGATGGTCCACTTTCTGAAGACATAACTTATGCATTATATGTTAAGCAGAAGCGGGAATTGGGAACAAATCTATGATCAAATCGTCCCGAGAGCTCTTCTAAAAATACAGGAGTCCACGGGGTGTCATATAGAGGCAGCTAAATGGAAGGATTATAATAGATGGTCCAATACGGCTATTCGTGGGGCAAATTTTAAACGAATGGCATTTTTTTCCAAGTGGTAACTATATTACACCCCCGATGAATTGAAGAAAAATGTTCCCAGAAATGTCATTAGGTTGTTTTAGATGTAATCATGTAAGAGGGGACTGGCTTCATATTTGCTTCTCCTGCCCCAAAGTGGCAGATTATTGGACTAGGATCTTTCAGTCTGTCAGTAGGCAACTTAATCATAGCCTAGATCCCCATCCTATGGCTATTTTATTCGGAATCTCTAATCCAACTTTAACTGTGCGACAAAAACAATTTGTTTTTAATGCTTCTTTAATAGCCATGTCCCTTATTTTACAAAATTGGAAATCACCGGATCCACCAAATTTCGCACAATGGGTAGCCAAAATGAGAAGCACGAAAGAAGAGAAGAACTCTATTCCCTTAGGATAGGGGCTATTCAGAAATGTGTACAAATCTGGGGAGAAGAATAAAAATCAAAATCTGTAAGTACTATAGCAAAGAGGGGAAGAAATAGACTTAGATAATTAGCGGTAGATACAAGAACTTTAATTTATTACATATGTCATTACAATCCGTCTATTTTATGTATTTTTATTTAGATATAGATGTCCTTCCTAAACATCCAAGCACCATATTGCACATTACTATTTATTGTACTGGAATTATGAATTTTCGAGATATTGCTTCTTTGTATTATGGGTCTGTGATTAATTGAATAAATAATTTTTTTTTTTTTAAAAGAGACTTTGGTAAGGAATTTAGGATAAGGGCGCGGAATTTAGGATAAGGGCACAGAATCACTCTAACAGGAAGGATGCAAAGGTATTGGAAAGCGAGCACCAGAGACCCCAGTTCCCCAACCCTTCTAGCAGGCGCAACGGGTAACAAAAAAACTAACTTAACCATCAACCAATGCAACGGGGCCATGTCCAAGGGGTTCAAAAGAAAATAACTGTAAATCCATCCTAGCAGTTAACTGGAAGGGATGGTTTCTGCAAACTGAAACTTTTAGCAACCTATAGACTAAGGGAGTCACCTGCAGAAGCCCACCACCAACTCCTCGAAAAGCGCAAATAGCAACCCACTGGGCTGCCAAAGTAGATGGAGCCAGTTCCTTCAGTAAACCCTCCCGTAGAAAATCTAAATTCTGAAGAGAGTCAACCACTTCTGGATCCAAGGCCTTTTTCACACACCAATCAGAAAAAGACTTCCAATGTTTTTTTGTAATAAGACCTGGTGAGCAAATATTCTAGATTTCTGAAGCTCCTCGGCTACTGGAGCTAAACATCCCAAAGATATCAAACTCAATCTTTCAAACTCCAGTCCGTCAGACTTAAGCGCTTCAGCTGGAGGGGAGAAAGGAGAGGAGAAGGTACAACTGGGAGCCAAAAAAACCTCCCCTTGGACAGGGACATCAGAAACAAGAACCAAGGGCAATGGAGCCAGAAAAGAGCCACCAGAATCACCAACATCCTCTCCTCCCAGATCTTCTGAAGAACCCTTGGATCTCTGAACAAAAGTGTGGAAGTAAGGCAGTCTGCGAGAAAGCAAAAAGATCAGTTCAAAGGGATCCAAACAAATAACAAATTTGTTGGAACTGAGGAACTTCCAGATGGAATGTCAACGAGGAAGATAGATTCCAACTCAGACTGTTGGCATGAAAATTCAGGGATCCCCGCAACTACACTGCCTTCAGAGAGAGCACATGAAACTCTGCCCATGAACAAATCTGTGTTGCAAGCAAATGTAAGCTGGATGACTTAGTCCCCATTGCCGATTGAGGTAGCAGCGAATCCCCTGATTATCCATCCAGACGACCACATCCTGACCCCTCAACTGAGATTGAAAGGATTAGACTGCTTTCCACACTGCAGCCGATTCCCGCCAGTTGGAGGAGTGGCAGCGTTACAGGGCAGAACACTGACTGCTGACCTCCTGATCCACCAAGGTTGAACCCAAACTCTAGAGACTGGCATCTGTTGCCAACTGAAGAGGGATAGACAGGTGGAATGGAGACCTGTTCTCGAGATTGTGAGAGTGAAGCCACCAACTGATCTCCTGAGCTATTGCTTGAGTGACCTGTACTGGAGTCTCGTACTGCTGGCTGGACAGGTCCCAATGTCCCAAGAAATGATTCACTACTGGCTTTAGATGTAGACGGGCCCAAGGAACCACCCCCTTTGCTAAGCCAAAAGACCCTGGACTTTTAACCAGAATCTCGCCAGAGCTGAAGACACCTGAAGGAGCTTGCAAATAGTCAACTGAAGAGACTGAATTCTCTCCTGAGGCAGGAACACATAACCTGTTTGTGCGTCGAAGATCACCCAGATAAAGCGCTGGATCTGGGCTTGTTCCAGCTGGGACTTTGGAAGATTTAGCTTGAAGCCCAGGTGCTGTAGAAGAGTTGTTGTTGCTACCACTGCTTCCTGAGCCTTAAAAAGAGATGGAGCAGTCATCAAGATACAGATAAATCGACAACCCATTAAGTACTAAGGAAGCCACCACAGGGGCCAGTACTTTGGTAAACGTTCGAGGAGATGTTGACAACCCAAAGGGTAGAACTTTGAAATGGGAATGACTGTGATTCACAAAAAAACTCAGGATGGATTGGAATATGAAAATAAGCATTCTCCTGATCCAAGGTGGCTAAACGCCCTGGCAGAGCAAAGGGAGTAGTTGCTGAAGAGTGAACATCTTGAGTGTCTCAAGACTGGCCTATCGGTTCAAGAACTCGAGGTTTAGGATGGGACGGAAGGACACATCTGGTTTCCTAATGAGAAAAAGGGTTGAATGCCCTGTGCTTCTTGAGAGCAAGGAACAGATATGATCGCCTTCTTTAAAAGCAGTTTTTACATGCCTGACAACATAGTTTGCCTCTTTACGGTGTTCTTTGATAAGGGTGTAGACCTGAACACAGGGACCTGAAGAGTCACCTTGAAAGGAAATTTGTATCCATCTTGAATGATTGAAAATACCCATTAATCTTCCACAACAGCTTGCCACTGAGGTAGAAAATTGCAAAGCCTGGCTCCTACAACCCCATAGTAATTTTCCTGACTCTTTATAAGTATTGTGGGCAAAGGCATCCCACTGACCTCGAGACTGGCCTTGAAAGGGAAAATAACGTTTCATCTTCTTCCATTGAGGATCTCGTTAATGGACAAAGGATTTTCTTCTACAAACAAGCTTAAAAAGTTTCACAATGTTCTTCTCCTAAGCAGAATGTTGTAGCATTTCATTAAGTTAATCTCTGAACAATTTTTAGCCTGTAAATGGAAGTTTGTACACCAAAGATCATTGAGTGGAGTCAAGTTTCCAAGACTTCATCCAAAGGGTACGCCGTCCTGCTACTGTTTCCCCAGCAGCAGAGGCAGAAGCCCATACGTTAAAAAAGTCACATCTGAGAGAAACTGTGACAAAACTTATATCTACACCAAAATTGCTGTAAGGTCAGCTTTCTCTTGGAGACAATCAAACAATCTGTGAAAGTCTTTTAACAGCACCTGAGAAGCGTATGCAGCACATGAATTTGCCTGCACCCAAAAAAAGGGCAGCCGCATAAGCCCTCTTAAGGGATGATTAAACCTTTCTGTGCATAGGGTCCGACAAAGTAGCTTCCTCAGAGGAAAGGGAAGAAGACAAAGCCATTGACGACAGAATTGACCTGGAAAAACTGCTCTTCAAATTTTTCCACCAGATACCGCTTATGGAGAAAGCAGGGAATATTATGTTTGTCCACATCCTTCGATTCTTTGAAGACAATGTCCTCAGAAGAACATCATGGAAAGTATGATCATTTGAAGCAGTTTCAGAGTATGGGGAATAAAACCCTCTTCCTCTACAGTTTTTGAGGTAACACCAGAACTTTCCTAATATGCACCAGCATATCACTTAATGCCTTTCCTTGAATATATTTCCCCCTAGTGGAAGTATCAGGTTAATCATCTTGCTCCACATGCTGCTTTTTTAAATGGGGTATTTAACAGCTTTTTCCACAGACTTCTGAACTAGGCGCTGTTGATCTGCCCTAGAAATCTGGAGCGTGTCCTCATCTTCCAGGACATCAATATTTTTACACTTCTCAGAACTTTTCCCATGCCCTCTGACTCGCCAGCAGCCTCCATCCTTTAGGGAAAGTAAATGAATTGAGCCCAGCTACAATACTCAAATTTATATTGGTTGTCCTGCAGTCGAGCTTCATGAGAAACAAGTCTTACTTTCATAAAACAACCAACCTGCAGACTTCTTCCAGGTCATACGTGCATCTTCGCCTGATGCTACCACTCGAAACAGCCCCAGGATCAGGAGACCAGACGGGGCACCTGAACGGCCCGCGTGCGACTCACAGCCACTGCTCCTTATCCCAGCCTAGCCCATGAGCAAGGAGTGTGGTTGCAAGCGGTGTAGTACATTTTGCCAACCTATCAACAATCAAGACGCAACCGGGAGCGGGAACAACATCATTTAAAATGGATACCTACTTGCGGTACACTGACTGTGAGCTGAAACATAGAAAACAAGAAAGTATGCTTGCGGTATGATAAAAAAACGAGCAGAGAAGGAACAAAAATAAAAGGCACTTGCCTATCGACAGACAGGAAAAGACACATGCTGTGTGGATGGGAGGAGGAGTCTTGATTCCATGTACTCATGATAAAAGAAAATGGACTTGGATAGGTACTTCCTGCGATGAGCAGGGCGACCTCACTTAGTGAGGCTTGGACGAAGGGGACCAATGAGGGGTAATGAAAAGCTGTGCTGACTCGGCGCAGAGCTGAGCACCTGTTTTTTTTGCTTTAGATATCTGAAGTTCATACTTAAACTTCTATGAGTTAATGCAAGAAATGCAGACAACACACGTCAGAAACGGAAAGAGCCAATTCTAATTCACTGTTTCCGACCTGTACTGTCTGTATGTCGTGCATTAGTTCGTAGAAATTCAGAGGTATATGTATGAACTTCAGACACCATAAATGCATTAAAAAAAACAGGCTCTTGACTCTGCATGGAGACAGAGCAGCTTTCCATGATATTCACCCTGCTGTATTCATCTTCAGGTTACAGATTGAAATCCGTGCTTTGACAACTGTCTGAAGATCAATAAATGAGTACAATAGAATTAGGCAATATGAACAGCATTAATAAGCATCAACAGGCAACTCGTAGTCCAGAATGCAAATATTTTGTAGTTGATGATTATCCCGCTAAGCTCTTTAAAGGATATCTTTGCTTGATGAAATTAAAGAGATGCATTCATTAGATTTGGCCCATTGGAAGATACATAAACTCTTCCTATGGGGATAATGCAGATTGTTACATCCAGTAAACTAGCATAAATTATGTGTTCTTCATGACTCATCTTGCAATAGATAGTACATATGCAAATAATAAGAGAAGTCAAAGTTTCATATGAGACCAGAGACCTAAAATGTCCAACTTTTTTAACAACTACATTGTAAAAGAGCTTTAAGTACATAAGATTGGGTTGGGGCATGTCACACATGACAATCGTTTTCTGACAATTGGTGCTGAGGTCATGGAGGGTCCTGATGTAGACATTTTGGGACAGTGATCTAACTCACCTCATCATTGACAAAATCAACACATTCCCACAATAGTAATATACGCAATGAGAATAAACAAATCAGGTGGAAAGCTTGGTCAGGAAAAGAAATCATCTTCTTGGAAGACATCATATTGCAACCTGTGCCATATCCAGTGAACGGCGCCGGTCCATCTTACTCAAACTCGACCAGAAACTCACCAAGCTAGCGTCATTGGAGGCAGGTCCTGTAGCACGAGGGCTGTTGTTTGGTAACCCCTTTTTGAAGGAGTTGTTGAAAGTCGTGGCAACTTACAGCAACTTAGATAAGGCGCAGGGGTCTCTTAAAAAGGTCTTTCGGCCCCTTTTTGGCGGGGACAGCGTTTGGCCGTGGCTACCACCAAGGCCTGCAAAGAGGATTGTATCAGCAGGACAGAGGGGGAAATCAGGATTCCTATTACAATTCCACCTTCTACCCTTCCCACACCGAGCCAACAGGAGCTGTTTCAGGAAAGGAAGACACAGGGGACAGATGGTTCCTTCCAGGAGTCTGGTTACACAGGTGAGAAAAATTCAATTTTCAGAAGTGTTACTGGGGGACAGGACCAGATTATTTCTCCACAACTGGCAGGGTATGACATAAGATCCTTGGGGTCTCAAAGCCGAGCAGAGTTACAATCTAGAGTTTTACAACTCCCCGGTGCAGACCACTCCCACACTCGCAATGTATTTTCCCCAACAAGAGCAAGACTTAATCTCCTCAGAGATTCGAAGCCCTACTACAGAAGGGGGCTATAGAGGTGTCGTACCCTCACCCAGACGGGTACCTCAGTTGCATTTTCATAGTAGAAAAGAAGGGAGGCGGGTCTTGCTTGATTCTGAATCTGAGTGATTTCAATGGGTGGATCATTTTCCTCCGTTTCAAGATGGAAGGCATCCATTTATTCATGGATATTCTTCAGGAAGTGTTTTGGATGGTGCAGTTGGATTTAAAAGACGTCTACCTCACTGTGCCTTCTTTCCAGCCTCATCGGCACTTCCTTCATTTCCTCTGGCAAGGATGTTGTTATGAGTACAAAGTCCTCTACTTCGGTCTCTCATCCGCCCCATGGTGCTTTACAAAGATCATGCAGCCTGTAGTGGAATCGCAGAGAGCCCGGGAGTTCGTTTGATTATATACCTAGACAACATCATTATCATGTCTCAGTGTCCTCAATTAGCCCTAGCCCATTTGGAGTGGACGATTCTCCTTCTTCAGGATCTGGGTTTCATCATATATGCACAGAAGCGGGTCCTGACTCCTTCCCAACAGTTGGAGTTCTTGGGTTTCCAGATAGATTCCCTTCAGTCCCAGCTGGTCCTTCTTCCCCAGAAGGTCCGAAACATCAAGAAAGAATTGAGGTCATCATTGAACAAGCAGTCTGTATCCTTGAGGTCGATATCCCGCATCGTGGGTCTGTTGGTCTCATCGATCCAGGCCATATTTCCCGGTCTCCTCCACTATCGGATCCTACAAAGACTCAAAATTCAGCATCTCCAAAGGGGTCTCAGATACTCAAAGCAGATTCCCCTCTCAGAGGAGGGGTGAAATGTCTTGATCTTAGGACCACATGGAGGCCGAGCTATTTTTGGGGCGACCCCGGAGATAATAATCGAGTCCGATGCCAGCCCATGGGGTTGGGGAGCCCGTTGTGGTCCGATATCCAAATATCCACAGGGGGTCGTTGGTCCAAGGCAGCACTGGATCTGCACATCAACTGTTTTAAGCTCTTAGTGGATTCGTTTGCGGTTCCTCTACCCCCCGGAGAAGTCCGATTGTTGCATAATGCTTCATATGGACAACATTTCAGCGGTGCGCTATGTGTACAAGTTAGGCAGGATGAAATCCCGTCTTCTTGTGGGGATAGCCAAGGATTCTTGGCACTTTTGTGTCCAACATCAAATATCTGTGGTGGTGGAGTACCTCCCAGACCAGAGCACTACTATGGCGGACTGGTAGTCCCTGTGAATGCACACCAATTTTAATCCACATGAACCATGATTTTTTGAAAGCTCAAAGGCAAGGTTTTGGCGAGTGGATTGGCATGTGCTCTGTCCCAACAGCACAATTATTAATCCTGAACATAGTTGGTGCGCCGTTGCGCACCAAACACAAGGCGCACAGCCATGCAGGCGATAGCCAAACAGTCAAATGCAAGAATCCAATGTAATCCATTGTAATCAACTATATTCCACTTTCTTCAGTAATTTCAGAGTTTAAACAGAAACAACATGGTTCCAATCTTTTAAACCAGAAGAAAAGGCCATCCAGGCTTATCTCTTCGGGACGTCAGCGACTGGAGACTGCATCCGAAGGTATTCCATGAGCTTTACCTTCTTTGGGGTCCTTGCTTTTTGCATCCCGCCTCAGTAGGCAAATCCCGACTTTCTTCAGTTGGTGTCCAGATCTGGAAGCCCCAGCCACTGATGCATTTCCCCAAGACTGGTCTCACTTCCTGGTTTATGCCTTTCCCCCATTCATGATGATTCCCAGGGTTTTGGCGCAATTGAGACGACAGGAGGTGGAGCTGATCTTAGTGACTCCGCTTTGGAGAGCAAAAGTGTGGTTTCCAGTAATTCTGTGAATGGTATGTGCCGGTCTTATTCTGATCCTACCCCGGTGGAACATCCTTCTGGATCCAGTGGGCCTTCCACATCCACTGGTAATATCGGATCACCTCTCTCTGGGGGCTTGGAGACTTTCTGTGAAAGATGGAGTCTCCCGGGCCTTTCGCGAGAGGCTAATGTTTTCATCTGTCAGGCCTGATCCTCGGACACACACAAGTGCTATGTTTCCGAATGGAGACGCTGGTGTAATTGGTGCCATGAACGAAGTGCAGATCCCAATGGAGCAGACTGTAGTTTGGTCATAAATTGTTTTCATCCTCCCTGCCTTCCGCGGGAATGGCCTACCCCTCGGTGAATCATTTTAGGTTCGCTATTTCGGCGGATCATTTACCGGTGTATGGTAAGTCAGTTGGCAAACACCCCATAGTATGTAAACTGTTAAGAGGTACTCACATGGCTAAGCTTCCTAAGTCTAAATATTGTCTTTTATGCGACGTTAACATAATACTGCAGTTTTTGGATTCCTGGCCTGAGAATAAATATCGCTCCCAGAAACAACTATCAGCCAAATTGACCATGCTCTTGTGTCTGATTTCATGTAAGCGTGTGTCTGACATAAGAGCTCTAGATCTGCCAGGGAGAGTTTTCTCTCCTGAAGGTGTTATCTTTTCTATTTTGCAACGGACCAAATCTAATTCCAGGTCAATATCTTATCTAGCTTTTCCGGATAATTCCGAACTTTGCATGCTACAATGCTTCAAAGAGTACGAGGTGAGTACTGCTGAATTCTGTACAGATATGAGAGGTCAATTGTTAATTGCTTTACAAAAGCCTTTTCGGCCTGCGTCATCTGCCACTCTGGCCAGATGGATATGATGGCTTCTTGGTGAGGCCAGTATTGATACCTCTGTGTTTGGCGCCCACTCTTCTAGAGGGGCGATGGCTTCCAAGTAATTTGCTTTGGGTTCTCACTTGGATGACATTACAAGGGGAGCAGATTGGTTGTCAGAATCCACATTTAAATCATTTTATTACAAACCTATTGTGCATGTTGCTTCTGCGATGGTGGCTCAACTTTAAACAAGCAGAATTGGAGCCCCCGGTCCTGACATAGAATGAAAAACATTCTAGCATTCGCGACAAGAATTTTCAATTCTATTAAGGACGGAGGCAAGGAGTATCCCACAAATGCATTTGCATACAGCTATGTGCTAACATATGCATTTGATTTTTTCATATGTATTGATGTTCCCTCCCTGATGATATGTACTTCTTGTATATGACCTCTCTGGACCAGTATTTATTGCTTTGGTGTTTAACTTCGTCTTTAGGTACTGAGGACAAGTGATTTGTCTTTCGACAGCTTTCCGGATATTTGAAAATGGGCCTCGCTGTTCTTCAAATTCGTCCTGGGATGATCGCTTTACTGCTGTTGAAGTTGGAGATCTTTTGGTTCCTGGGATCGAGATCGTAGAGTTGGGCTCCCGTTGGGGCTGCTGGTGAATTTTTTTCCAGTTTATTCAGGTTCCTGTCGTTGCAGAGTCTCGGACTGTTAAACTGTTGCATTGGACTTGCGCGACGAAAGATGGCTAGGAGAAGGGTATATAGGGCTGTGGCTCTAAGGTTAATTACATGACAATGGTGTGATAATGGAAAATGTAGTGTTTATTAAAGTTTTACTTGATTGGCTGCTGAGAAGTACACAGTAGTGAAAGTGAAGCATAATCTTCGCCTCCATGTCCTTAACAGAATTTCAAAATTGTTGTTGTGAATGCTAGAAATGTTTTCATAGTACTTCCAACAGATAATGCCCTCTCTCCATCTTGTAACAATCACCAGCTATGATAGAGGCACGCGATCTATTACAAACCCTTTAAGCGATAAGGCAACATCACTAAGACTGGAAACGACAACAAACCGCAGTGTTTAGATATTAGGATCACTTAACTATCTTTTTAGGCTAGGAAGGAGGGCCTGTTGCTCCAAAATCCACCCTATTTAAAAAATGAGTCTAGAAAACTTAAGTGATGCTTTTTACAGTGACCTAGACCTTTTATAAGGGAAAATGGTCAACAACTTTCTGAGCCATAAGCTTCTTTATAAGGTCATCCTGCTAGCTTCAGCTGTAGCTTGCCAGCAGTCACTGCTACATGCATGTCTCTCTTAAATAATACTCTGAATTATGTACAACAGGAGGAGTGATGAGACATCCGGGGATTTCTTAGAGTAACAGTTTTCAGCAGTCTAGATGAATGTCCACAGTGAAACATCTGTCATTAACGCATCTAAGATTAATCACAGAAGACGGCTCTGATAGCTAAGTGGATGCAGGGATCTTTGGTTGCCTCCATGGTCACAAGTTCAAATTTTAGAGCAGACATTCAGCCTGTTATCCTTACTAAGTTAAAAAATTGCCCATCATTGGGTTGGGTAACAATGAACATCCATTATCTGTCAACAGTGCCATTGGTGAACATGTGTGGTAAAAATATGCCTCCTCGGCTGTGATAACAGTGAAATTAACTAGATTTTATGTTGAGAAATCTTACCGTCCCCTTCCTTTCCATTAGTCAGTGACACATTCCCATTCTCTGCCTCATCTCCATGATTGGACGGAATATCTGAATGCAAACAGAGAAAACAAATGACTCGGTGAAACATGATGCTTACTAATATCTCTGTTTTTCTGCCTGCGGGTCTTCTTTAGAGTTATAGGCTGTTGACTTGGATACAATTTTGTAGCTTCTTGAGCTCAATAAAAGAAACCATTTTAGATGTTGGAGTGCGCTGATGTTGAGAAGCCTGCACAAGCTGTACTCTCTGGTAGTGGCTTTGACTCTGTTAGGTAGGTAGTGATACAGATTTGGGTATGGTAGGGACCCCTGTGATTCTACATGTGATACCCATGCCAAACAAAAGTGTTACAGAATAATAGCCTGTTTGTTCCTACCACAAGATCTTCTTTGGTGTTGGATGTGTCAGAATAGAGTAGAGAATAAGAAAATCTCAGAAACAGGTAATAATCACCAGGTAGCCCTGCACATAATCATTTTTTTAATGCTGACCCCCACTGAGTCAGCTGTAGAGTAGTTATCCAGATAATATTATGTGCAGGTGTATAACTACTGCCACAAATCTGGACAGCAGGTTTCAGAAATGGTAATATTTCCTGAAACGGTTCAGATGGCAGTCTGTGATGGTATGCGTCCTTAGAAGACTCAGAAGGGAGACAGTGGACAGTTAATAGCAATATTTTTTATTTCAGTTAGTCTTTACCAAACATTTTAGTGAAATAAAACAATAAACACAAATTAAAGAATAGACAAAAAAATCATCAAATAGTTGTACAAACAACGATTCATAAGCAATGAGCACAACCATGTTTGGGAGTATACAGGAACATCACGTCTGATCATACACATACTTTGATTAAGGTTGGTCAGGAGAGCAGAATAGTATGTAGTGTAATAATTTACAGCACCTGACAGAAATATGTATCCACTATGAGAGGTAGATGAGTGACTGTAAGAATAATCTGATTTTTGGGTAGCCATGTGAGAAATTTAATATCAGGGTGTCCCTATAAGAGAGAGGAATCATCAAGTGCTCACTCAAACCAAATAATAACTGCGGAGGATGAGGGGCAGGGGGAATCCAAGAAGGTGTGTGATGCGTAGGATAGTGCTATTCAGTAGAAGTGCAGAAACTGTTCCTTAAGCTCGTTGATAAAACAGGGCATTAAGCTAGGGACTTGCACTGCATAAATCTGCCTCATTTGTGCCATACCGATTAGGAGCTTTCAGTGTGTTCAGTAGGGCCTCTTGAGAGGGATGTGTGAAGTATTTGATGCAACCTGCCAGCCTCATTGATACATAACTGAAAGTAAGATATATTGTCTGCTCTACCTTCACATTTTGTCCTATCCAAATTGTATTGTAGTTCTTTTGGCATTGAGAGTATGCAACAGTGTTCAACCTACTGAAAGGAGATTACACTGAAGACTGGAAATGAATTGAGTCAGTAAACATTAAAAACCAAAACAACCTTAGGACGAAATCAAAGATGGGTTCTAAGAATAACCACATGATCAAATCTACATTTTAGTTTAGTGTTTTGCAATGACGAACGTTGAGCAGTCAAGCGTACACTTGTGTTCAAAGTGAAGAAAGAGACTTTTCAAGGTCTCAAAGAAAATTATAGCGTATTGCCAAATTGAAAAAGAAGACATGTTTTTTCCATTTACTGCAGTCTATGCACCCTAAAGAGGGCTATGCTTTCCAGCATTCTGCTTAAATATTTCCCATGTTAGATGGGAATATTTCGCGTTTCTGTCAGTCCAAGATGTCAACTTCAGAAAGGCTGGGTTAGGATGATGGAAAAGGAAGTTTGAGGAAAGCAAAAGCAGAAGTCCCATGTTGTGAACTTAACCAAATTGTGAGATCCTGGGAAACCTGTCTGAATTCCATGTACTCATTCATATATCATGTAGAGGGAGATAGAAGCTTGGATCCATTCAGCTTCTGTGAGTAATGACAACAATTAAGAGAGAACGGATCACATGTCTGGTAATGCCAGGGTCTGTAAGTTGTAAAAAACACTCAATCACTCTAACTATATCTTGCTTATCCGCCTTTTTGGTTAGGTGAATAGTGTCATCATTGGGTCTTTACCGCCCGAGTTTCCAGTTCTCAAGGCGGTCTCCTATCCGCCACCTGGAGGAAGACCATCTGGTTTTTGACAGTCGTGAAAAGGTGAAAGAGAGAGTGATGTTTAAAAATACCTCCTTGCTTATATGCTAAGTTTAATAGTGCAGGCAGGGGTAAGTCTTAAAAACGAAGTCAGTGCTGAGGTGGATGGGTTAATGATCCACCGCACCTGATGTCTTACTCGTGAGAGGTCAACATGTTTTGTCCCATTATTGCCTCTAAGGGTCTATGGGCCTTCTTCAGGACCAGAGGAGGAGCGATATTTCTTCTTTATCGCTCATACAAGGTAAGCCAATTCACTTACTCGTCTTCTTAATTGAGTATATTGGCTCAATACTTGTCGGAGTTACGGGTGTACATTGTACCTATAACTTGTGTGGAGTCCGTAGTGGCTCCTTCGGGTACGGGCAAGTGCTCACTGGCCATGACCCGGTTTCCGGATCCTGGCCAGTAGCGGCATCAGAAACGCACTGTGAGCAGCACGAAGTGAGCGCTTGCCTATACCCGAAGGAGCCACTACGGACTCTACACAAGTTCACGACTGTCAAAAACCTGATGGTCTTCCTCTGGGTGGAGGATAGGAGACCGCCTGGAGAACTGGAAACTCAGGCGGTAAAGATCCAATGATGACACTATTCACCTAACCAAAATAGCACCATGATATAGGCCTGTCTCACGGATTGCGGTCTTGTTGGACCAGGAGAGGCACCCAAAGCGCTACCTTCATAGTAGTGAAAGGCTACTGGCCTTACCAGGAGTTAAGCAGCACAAGCGTGGCGGTGGCAGCATACCATGGAGTGATCAATAGGATTGAACAAGTCCTTTTTACCTGTGCCACTGGAGGGAGACATATAGGCTCACTCATTTAAAGTTCCACTGCTGTATGCTTAACTCACTATTGGTCTACATCGGTTTGCAGTGTAGTGTTGCGCAGTGCATGTGTGGTGTACATGTGCTGGATGTATGTGTGCCTGTGAATGGTACAATAGAGGGACAAGGCAGTCATGTGCAGTGTGTGTATGTTATATGCATGTGCTGGGTATATGAGTGTCTATGTGTGGTACAATACATTAAGGATGCAGTGCTGTGCTATGCATGCATGGTAAATGCATGTGCTGGGTGTATGTGTGCCTGGTACAATATATGAAGAATGTAGTGTGCAGTGTGTGTATGCTGGGTGTGTGTGTATGTGCCTGTGAATGGTACAATACATGGCTAACTCTGGGTCCCATTTTGGGAGATCCAGGGTTGCCTGGTAAAATATGAGGAGAGGGTGTAGAAGAATTCCTCGAGACAGATTTGTGTATTGCTGAATTCCTGTAAGCTAGGTGGAACAAACTGGAGCGAGGGAGAGCCAGGCTGCGCCGGTACACTTCCAAGGATACTACTTGATTCAGAGAAAGGTCACAAGGATGGGGTCTGGGCACATCTCAGGAAGAAGGTGGGGCTGATAACAGAATCATAAAGGGTAGGACTGAGGCCCTGGGCTAACCTTTTGATACTGTGGCTGACATTCAGGTGTGAACCCTAGTCACTCCAATGGCCTGTGTTGTGGGGCTATCAGCTTTGAAGTCGCTCAAGCTGTGATAGACTACTTTCTGGGGAAAAAGAGGGCAGAAGAGTGGGCACTTCAAAAGGAAGCAGATAATAGAAACTTCAAAGACTCAGACTCAAAATCACATTTGGTGTTCGGAAATGGACAATATGAATGGGAGCTTGAGAGCCCAAAAATTGTCAACTGTCAAGCAGTCAGTCGGGCTGTGCAAGGAGGAAAAGCTCTGCAAGACTTCTGCCCGTTGCCAGGATTGGGGTCCAAGGTCTACTAGTTTCACCGCTGGTTGTGAGAAGATCACCCAGGGAATCCAAGACCATCTGACCTGGAGCCTGGAGAACTTGTGCCTCCCTGCTTGCTAAGACCAGCGTGCCCTGTGAGGAAAAGGAGAGCGTTGGAGGGAGTGAGATCCAGTAGGGAACCCTGTTGAATGGACTCCCTTAGCGAGATGTGTGGAGATTGCTGCTGCCCCGATCAGGTCATTGCCCGTGTGAAGGAAAAAGTCGGCAACCGTCATATTCCAAAGAAGGGCTGCCGTGAAGTGAGCTTTGACCGTGGCTGTGGCAAACGGGTCATCGCCCGTATGCATTGAGGAACTGGCAACCCTGTATGCCGGGAGGGGCCACCGTGAAGTGATCTGGGATCATCGTTGTGCCAAACGGGTCATTACCCTTGTGCAGCAAGGGACCAGCGACCGCATATGCCAGGAGGGCCCACTGTGGAAAGATTATCTTGCTGAGTAGGCCATAGTCTGTATGCAATGGAGAGTTGACCATATGCCAGGAGGGGCTGTTGTGAGGAAATCTACCATTCCAATAGGTTCAGAGCACATTTATAGTGGAGAAACATTGACCCTGTATGACAGAGAGAATCACCGGGAGCAAGCAAGAAGGGTGACCTGGTCGGAGTCATCAGCGGAGGAGAAAGGCCACCATGGGGATTGGTGTGGACCAGCGTCAGGACCTACACGCACAATGGGACAGACCAAAGAACTTGCCCACCTTGGAGGGTTCACTAAGAACCTCCGGTCGCTACAGCTGCACGACCATGTGTGAGGAACTCAAGCACTGCTGAGCCCCACCTACCTGGCCTGCATGCAAGTGAACTTACCTGAAGTAGCTGCTGCGGATGCTCCAGCGCCCTCAGAGGAGATGCACTTAGGAACTCCAGTCACTTCGATCCTGCAGGTGAGGGTAAGACTGACTTCGGGCCAGTCAGCCCCAGGCGAACTTGCTTGCAAGATAGCATTTCAGCGCCGGAACACTTTTGACTTTAAGAAAGTTAGAGTGGAAGTCTTGAGACTCTGACTGCTAGTGGGGCTTACCCTGGATGTTGCCAATAGTGAATGGGCTACAGTGAAAAAGGAGTCAGACACGGAGAACTGGCTAAGAAACTCTAGAGCCCTGACACTCAGGGGGACTATGCAAGTTATTTGTGATGTTGTATTTCCCTTTGTGTTGGTCGTAGTAAAATAAAATGCTTTTTTTTCATAAAAGTGAGTATTTAGCTTGACAATAATTTATTGTTGCTTCTGCTGGTATTTTGAATTGTGAGCCTGTGTTCACCCCCTGTATCTACCGCCCCACCGAGGAAGTCTTGGACTTCTCAAACCATGCTGTTACTGAGAGTCAAGTGCTGTAGGGGTATTAGGCCCAGCTGCTAGGATCCATTGTAGGTAGGGTCCCAGGACATCAGGAGTGAAAGGCCTCAACCCCCACGGCTGGGCTCAGTAACTCCTGCTCACCCTGTGGCCCTCGAAACGGGGTTCTTACGTGCTCTTACCACAATTCACAGGCAGGGCTGGTAGAATGCACAGATTGAGAAAGTGTGAGGTATTAACACGCATCACTCCTCCCAGTCAAATTAAAAAATAATGCCTAAATAGCTTTTAAGCCAATGGTGGCAAATCTGTAATGGCTAAAGCAGATCAGGCCATCTGTGCATCTTTCCAAGACAGAGCACTGAAATCATCTCGACTTTTGAATGATTCTTAGATCTAATATATATTTCTCTCCTAGGAACTAAAGTTGTTCCCACGATTTTTTGTTGAGGTGTGTAGAGGCTGTCTCTTGGAACAATTTTAATGCATTAACTCTCTGCTTCAAAAATATGTGATAGGGATTTCTGACTGAAATGAAGAAAGGTTTCAGACAATAAAAAGCCTTTGGCAAAAATCCCTCGATATTTATTATTTTTTTCACCAAGATGCTTAGCTACCGTGAACCTGGACATTCTGATATTTGTGACCTACAATTATGTACTTAGTTGGCCATGGTTCGGTAGTATATGATGGAAGATGCTGCCCACATGCTGCTCAATATCGACAAGAAATAGCAACTTCATGTGAAACATCCAAAATACTTTTTTCTTACAAAACCTTTTTAGTGGAAGCAATTTAACCACAAGAAAACAACTCAGCAAAGAGATATAAAACGTTGTAATCGTCTTAAACGTGATTTCTTCGATCAGGCATTTTCCTGCAACTACTCAGACGAGGAATCGAAAATGTAGCCTTAGAACACGCTAATTATGGGACCTATTATACGTTATCAAAACCAGTGCTGTAAAACGAATCCTCTTTAAAGTAACTAGGAGCTAGAAAGGTGATACTGCTCAAACGTATAATAGAATCTTCTGTTTAATGACGCGAGCTATGAGATGACCCTGAAGAACTCTATAACATTGTGGAGAATCGAGCAAAATATGTCAGCAATGCAAGCATGACTCTTAAACAAAAGTCCATGAGGAACAAAAATAGCTTGTCTTTCCCTCTTTGCTTAGAACATGTTTGGAGTGCCAAATACAGAGAAACACAATCAAAAACACAAAAATCTTACTGGTAAAACAATGCACAAGGAAAACAAAGTAGTATTTTTTATTATGTTTTAACAGTACAACATATCTTACCTTCTACGTCCATGAATGAAGTTTGAGAATCTGCCAGATTTGTCACATCAGACTTCATGTGATCTTCCTGGTGCCCTATTGTGAAAAGGATGAGAACAATATTTTATCAGTGTACAGTTAAGCATGCAGCAAACTTCGAAAACGGTTCCATTTTATATGAAAGTGGGGCGATTTTTCAAAGCTCTTTGTGGATGTAAATGTGGCTTGCATACGTAAATAGCTTTTTTATGAATACAAAATCACTTTTGCAATTTCGCAAAATTGATTTTGCTCTCGATTGAAGGATTTACAATGATCTTTCCTAGTGAGTAAATCTACTCTATGTGTAGGTAGGGAGCATTCCAGTTCGGGAATATCCTGGAAGTTTGTGACCTCAATTTGTGCTTTATGAAGAGGACGGATGTCCCCCACATATTTTCGTTTTGAAGACCAGCATAGACATTTATGCTTTGTGGACCGATTACATTCTGGTGACTTGGGCTCAAGTCCCAGACAGAACTTGCATTTCCAATTCTGCTTGACGGTTTTCCAAATTGAAGTTTTGTTTAGAAGATCAGTACAGCCATTTATGCTTTGTGGACCTATCATGTTCTGGTGACTTGGGCTCAAGTCCCAGATAGAACCTACACTATCAACTTTACGATCTGGTAATTATAAGTTCAAGAAATATCATTCGAGTCTTATACCTGGCAGTGTGAAAAAGTGGGCCATTTAGCCCCGAGAGGAGAAATTATTTATTTGATTTTTATATCCTTGACTCTATACATCCATTTGGCCCCATATAATTTTTCTTGGGAATCAATGTGGCTTTCCTGAAGAAGGCGCTCAGCACGCCTAAACGCTCGTAGAGAAAATAAGAAACTTTATTATTCAGCCACTATGTCATCTGAAAAAGTTATTATATGTATGTGTTTATGTATCCAGTCGTGAGAACCATTTTACAAATTATATACCAACTTGGATTCGTTATATGTTTTTTCTCTGTATATTTGAATGTTGTTCTATTGAGTACAGTATATCGTATTGTCTTTTGTATAGTGATGTACATGTTTGATATAATCAACTTTTAATATGAAATTGCACTAATAAAATGATGTTTTTAATTTGAATCTGTTGTACACTGAGTCCATGTTAGCATCCATTCGTTTAGAATAGGTCCATATCATTAACTGGGCCTTGTGTTGCCTAGGGTTGTTATTTTTCAGATTTGTATTTTCCCTGCCCTGGGAACTATTATTAGTAGCAGGGGGTCCTCTATTTTGACATTTGATCACCAATTCCCTTACCTGCACCACTAACTATGTCTAATTCTACCACTTTCCTAAGAAATCTTTTATCTTGAAATCCACTAAATTCATTTTAAAAGATCTGGAGACACTTTTTCAATTTCCTATTTCACGTACTTTAAATATGTCATTATGGTATAATCCACTGTTAAAAATTCATTGAAACATAACATTTTGGAAATCTTGGATAAAAAGCTGATATTTTCTATCTAAAAGATATTTATTGTAATACCACTTTTTTAACTTTTGATGACGTACAACAAAAATTTCATTTGCCTAATTCGGATATTCTAAATATGAAATTCTATGCAATTAAATACTGGATTTATTTCCTAATAATTTTTCTGTAAATGTCACTTCTGATTTGGAAATCTTCATTTCATCGATAAACTCCTCTTCACATGCAGTATCATTGTTTTATAACAAACTGAACAACTTTGATAAGGATAATATAAAATTTCTCTCTAATTTCTGAAATGAAGAACTAGATATATCTATCTCCCAAGCCATATGGGAAAAATATAGATGAATAGCATCGCTGGATGGCTACCTGTATCCTTATACCGAACCAATTCCTTCATACTATTTAATACTCTATCAACTGTTTTGAATCTATGTAATGCAAATCTCTAGTTGCTTGCATTGTAATCAAAACTCAGTTTTGCTAAAACATAGGCTTTATGAATGTAATATTGTTTTTAAGTTTGGATAGAAGTTTGGGATGTCATTACAAAAATATTTACTATTTCAGATACTTCTCTTATTATATGTTGATTTGTAAATCAGTTTCACTCACCACTAACATGTCAGATCTAAATCACAAATTGTTTGATTTTGTTATTACTGCTGCTTTAAAATCAATCCCTTCCAATTGGAAAAATTCTTCATTATGATCAATTCACTAATCAATCAATCAGCGGCTTATAAAGCGTGGCTATTTACCCGTGAGGGTCTCAAGGCGCTGGGAGGAGGGCGGGGGTGGGCTGCTGGTCCCTCTTGGTGGAGGATCATTCGAAGAGCCAGGTCTTGAGGTCCTTCTTGAATTGGGTCAGCGGCGCGGATTGCCGGAGGGGAAGGGTGTTCCAGGTCTTGGCGGCGAGGTTGGAAAAAGAGTTTCTTCCAGTTCTGGTCTTGTGGATCCGAGACAGAGGCTAGGGCGAGCTGGGTGGAACGGAGTTGTCTGGCGTGTACATGGAATGCGAAGCGGTGGTTCAGGCATGGTGGTCTTGGATTATTTTTACTAGAAAAGGAGCTAACTTGACTCTTTTGGGTGTTCTCCATAATATTTCCAATTATCATTTATTTTGGAAACCAATTGAAGATTACATAGCATCTTACTCATAAACATGTTGTTATTATGTTCTATAGTTCTCTAATATATCTGATTTTTGCAGTTAAGGTAAGTAGCTCGTTTATGATAGTTATGTAATGAAATTTTCATTTCCATATGCCCCCTTTATTTTATTTCCTTTGATGATAATATGCATTTTGTAATCATATTTGTACATTTATTCTATTACTATTACTCTATAAACTTGTATGTGCTACTTCTGATGCTCGTTTTTGTATAACCTCTTTATTGTTTCATTATAAATTTCAATAAAATATTTTTAACATAAAAAGGCCACTAAAGTCCACCTCTACAAATCTCTATCCACACACCATCTATAATGTCCAGTCCAAACATTCTGTTCAAAAGCTACTCCTTACACATTCAGCAAAGCCCCATCCAGGCATACTTTCCATAGCCCCATCAAGGGTTAGGTATTACAACATATACAAAGAGATCGGAGAATATGTAGAATAGGAAGCTGGTGGCTCAGCTTATAGGTTGGCGGTATAGTATTTTAACACCTTAGCAGCTACTCTTGTCTCTTTGACTGCTGCTTTCAGGTCAGAGCTGATCCACCTTCACAAAAAGCTGCATAATTATTTGGTAACTGCCTGGTAATTGTCTTCTGTGCTTATCCACTACAGCTTAAAGTTCAACTCCCAGCCTTTTAGTCTACACACTTGTTTTCTTTTTCAGTGTTTGGTTCTCCAGTTCCTTACTCCTTCTGCTTGGTTACATAGCTTTTGTGACTGTGTGCCTCTGCAGGTACTGGTGCTTGTAGCCACTGCTTTGGCCTGGTTGTTGGGGATATCTCCAGCAGCGATCATCACAGGCTTGTTGGCGAAAGTACTGGTAAAAGTATCGCCGATTTGAAAATTGCGTTGCTAAAACTATTTCCTCATAGTGAGGGATATTAGTATGTGCTTGTCATCTGCATTTGAAGGTAGAGGTCTCTATTCAAAACGCATTTACTTTTTGAACACCACCACATGGGAGGCCTCAGAATAACATCATGCCATTAGTCAAGACCCAAAAAGACATTGGAGCAGCTGTGTTTTCTCTCTCTTACTCTCTTTCCCAGTCTTCCCTCGCTGTTCAATGAGTTTGGGCCATTTATTGGTGACATCACAATGAAGAGAAGATTGGGTTCATGTTGGATTTGCCACAACTTGGTCCTTGACAGGTCTCCTCTGCGCAGCAACATCCAGACATCCTCTCCAGAGCCTCAAGAAGATCCTCTCTTCAAAGCCTCGTAAATTATCACCTCTTCGAAGGCTTATCCAGACTCATCTACAAGTCCCCTTCCAGAAAACCTCACTATTACACTCTATAAAGTCCAAATCACACATCCTCTCGCATGCAGGATAAAACCTCCTCAAAAAAACGACGCAGGTGACCTCTAAATTACAGATTCCCTTTCAAATCCTAATCACTCCCTCCTCTACAAGGTCTGCTACAGTCTCCCTTCTTGAAATCTCAATATTCCCTCTACTCTGGAAAGCCTCATTTAGAAAGTCCAAATCTTCTACCATTGTTTAAAAATTCCCAAGCCAGCCATGAAATCCATTTTGCATGCCCTCTGAAATTTACATGGAGCTCCTCTTGGAAAGCCCTATTCAGTCTTCTGCTCTAAAACCATAGGCAGTGCCAAATCACTCAGCAGGACATGCAAGAAAGCCACAGCAGAGGATCACACAGAGGATGCAAAAAATGTCTTTAAATCCTTTCAGCAAAATGGGTGTTTCTTTTCTGCGCCACCAGTTAACCTGCTTCATAATAGATATTTAGAGCCATATTTATTATGAATCACGTTTGCACCCCGCAATGGCGTGCAAAAGTGACGGAGCCATTAAGATGCGATTTATCAAGCCACGCGAGGCCCCCTTGCGTGGCCCTGAGTGGCTTGATACATCCATAGTAACGCAACGCAGCGCAAATTATTGCATTGCATTACTCTGCCCCCGAGAGGCGTTCCATGGGTGGTGCTGGGGCGTTCCCACGCAAAACCCATGGATTTGATGCATTCCCAGATTTACCATAAGTGGTAGACCTGGGAATGCGCCAAAACTGCTACACCTACCCAGGGGAGGCATAACGAGGAGAAATATGTTTATTTCTCCTCATTATTTCCTCTTTCTATGTGGGATTGTTTTTGTGCAGGAAGGTGCACTTTCATACACAAAACCAATCCTGCCTACAACACAGGCACGCTTGCACCATGGTGCAATAGTGCCTGTGCTGGCGCTAGGCAGCCCATTGTGCGTCAACGTTGGAAAAAGGCAGGAATGCACCGTACAATGTTAAGTATGGCGCATTCCTGCTCTTTCTCTATCACGCAGTGCAGCAAAGTGACCTGCTGTGCTGCACTTCATGATATAATGATAAATATGGCCCTAAATCAGTTACTTTTTGTTAATAACAAACACATGTCTAACATTTCCCCAAATCACAACGATTTGGAACTAGCAAAGGAGGCACTGATCATTCTCCTAACAATCTTCCACTGAATCATGCCATCTCAAAAAAGCCAGAGTGTGTTAATATTACACTTTTTACTTCGGTGCTTCCTTTTCCCTTTACAGGATAAGTGAAAGGGCATCCACTTCTTCCATTGAGATGCACACAAATGGAGCCTGCAGTTGTTTGTCTCTAGTATCCTGGTTATATTACACTGCATTCATCTTATGAAAGGGAAGCAATTTTTCGTCCACAAAGGAATGAAAGTAAGCACCAGGCCCAGCAACAGATACAAAGAAGAGGTCAAGGCAGAGCCAATGAAAGCTTCCTCCTATCATATTCATCTCAGCAGGCTGATATTAAAGACTGAGAAATGATGAACTGCCCATGACCATGAGCGATAACGCACCTGAGCTAAGGGTTCTTGGCACGCATCGGAGCACGGGCCTGCAGTTGTTCCAAAGCACCTGCGCCTGACGCTCAAGTACATCGACAAATAACACTGGCAAGCCCTTGCTGGAGGCAACCACAATGCACCGCTTTGTTTACACCCGAGCGGCAGGATGAACATACATTTATGCAGTGCTTTAAATGGGAAAAATTAAGTGCAGGTACTCACTAAATTGAGCTGTGGACAAGGGGTGGGTTTGGAGCGCAGTTAGGGGAGGGGCTAAGAGGCAGGACAAGGGAGAACAATTACGGGATGGAGATTTTAAAGAGGTGTTTCTGGTATCTGGAGTCTTCTTTTTGTCCTTATATCCAGATAAGGGTACATTTAATATTATCTTTCAGATTTTCCATGTGTATGAATTATCTCAATGCATGACATAAAATACATTTTGCAATTCTATACCATGCACCTTAAGGAACAGCATGGGCACTTAAGAAAGAAAACTTGACAAATGATATAACAGGCTCTCACTCTAACATCTGTGGTTTTCTAATGTTTAATAGATCATCAATACGGTGCACAAAAACTTCAAAACATTTTAGAGCGACCACGATGTCTTTACGTAGTTTACTCTACTCCCTGGACTATACATTGGGGATAATAAACCATATGAAAAAGTAGGGTAATACGACTGCCCTTGTCCATGGAATTAAACAAGGCTCTTTGCAATCAGTGGTTAACCCATCACTATACCGCACTTGCACCTCCAAGAATTACCTGGGCCGCTTTTATCATTGAGATGAACCGTAAATACATTTACAAAGCCATCAGCATCGCAGCCTCGAGCTATACGCCAATAGTTGTCTATTTATACAAGCAGTAGGTTCCAATGAGCAGAAGGGTAGGCTTAACAAAATGGGCAGTTTTTAAATGCATGCCTGCAGAGCCGCCTTACATGGGTATCCCACTGTATGACCTTTAAACGTGTTTGGCTTGTACAAACCTTAACATGTTTTTGAAATGTTTAACCACTTTAGATCCTACCAAGAGAAAAAGTCAGGGAATAGCCTCTTAGAGCCAAGGTACATTCGTTTTGAGGCAGTGCGGCCTCCCCACAGAAAAAGGTAGATCCCCACTGGGGAGATCGGGAGGGCCTGAACTGCTACAAGCTAACCCGAACCAATCATGTGGGTGCACCTTGTGCTTTGCTTGGTAAAATATGGGAATTCACACGGGTGTGTGCCCTTGTATAGAGATGATGGATTGCCTTTGCACCTGCGTCCAAGTTGCAATACCGCTGTAGACTGGCAGGAGGTGCTCTGTGTGCCACGTAGTAAGTGGTGCAACATTTAGTGAACTCCTAGGGGGCTCCTGATGGGGGAGGGCAGGGGAGCCCGAGGAACTCGGTAGGCATCCTCCGCATGTGGATACAGTCACTCCTAGGGGGCTCCTGATGGGGGAGGGCAGGGGGCCCGAGGAACTCGGTAGGCATCCTCCGCATGTGGATACAGTCACACACTGCACTCATCTTTTAATTTGGGCCAGTTGTCCTGCAATGAAAGGCAGACCAGTGGTTTGTAAACAGTGGTCTATATTTCACTGCTGCCCCGCCCCCCTATTTGTAGCTGGTGCAGACGACGGCCAGCTACATATCCGTGGTACAGAGCCTTACCTGATAAGCCTCAGGAAACAAACCGTTTTAAAGCTCTGTACCACGGATATGGAACCAATTCCCACCACAGTTTAGGATAATTTCCACTAGTACTCACTTTACAAAAGAGATGAAATGGTTCTCTCAAAGAGACACCCCGTCTACCGGCGAATCCTTAGGGCAAACTAAAAGAGTACCCGTTCAGAACCATCCCATTCTCTGCTGCATCCACAGCTCTGCTGCTCGCCTGCTAGGCTTAAATATGTAAGTCCCAAAACATTCTTGCAGAGGTGTAATGTATGCATTTATGCAGAAGCACCTCTAGGAGCTGCATGGAATGAAATGCGCACACAAGCGCATGCGAGTCACAGAAATAAACATCATTCATAACCCAGAAGCTCTTTCACAAGCCGTGAACAGCAACAGACACATTATTTGCTGAAGGCCCTAGAAAGTGCGTAAGTGCAAAGTTAAAATGTTGATTTTTTCATGAACCTCCAAATGTATAGTAAAAGAGCAGATACTAAATGTAGACGAAACAACTTGATAAAAATTCAGTTTCTTGTCTATATTTGTCCAAGTAAAATTACCACCTTTTTTCAATTCTGGGCCAGGTGTGCTTTTGACAGGGAAAAAGTTACAGATATTATGAAACCTGCAGGGCGATTTGCCCGTTTAGTGGGTGTAGCAGGGGCGGCTCACCCATAAAAGCATTCAGATGATGCTTCCTTAGTATTTTCCCTGTCACTTTGAAATGGTAATTGCACATCATAGCCCCTGGAGTTAAGCTACAGACCCTTGGAGTGACATGGGGAAAATGCAAACTGTACGCGTCAGATGGCCTTGTAGTCCACCCTAGGCTGATCAGACATGTGCAGTTTACCTTGTTTCGAACACTGATGCACAGCACACACTTTAGGGGTGTTACCTGAAAAACAGTCAATCAGACCCTGCATTGTCAATCACAATTTTACTGTTAGTCTGATGCAGGGCCTACCAGGTAGCAGGTACAGCAGCAACTGTAATGAGCCAGACAGGAACCATGGAGCATCGGAGTAGAGTAATCCAGAATGCAGTGTGGCGTGCATGTGTGCTAGTGTCAGCCAGTGTGCCTGTGTGTGCAGGCTTTATTTTGTCTCAGTGATGAGCCCGCTCCAGGTACAGCGATACCCGTTGCATAATGGTGCTACTTCTTAGTACATTATGGGCATCCATGATATAACCACATGCACCCATAGATTAATAATGGTAATCTTGTCCTACATGATGGTGCTACACCTGGGCAGTGCTTGCCCAGGGACAATGCTGATAATTCTTGGCATATTGTGTACCTGAATGTGCTCACACCTACCAGAGTGCTAGCTTAGGCATAATGCTGGTAACCCTTGACATATTGTGGATGGGAAAATATTGTTTACAATGAATGCAATACAACGCATTCCATTAAAACACAGTCATTACAATGACCACGTTGTTACATCGCATACCATTACAACGCAAGTCGTTACAACGACTTGCTGTAGGGAGCAGAAGGTGTTGGATTTAAAATCCAACACCTTCCCTACTGTTGCGCAAACTGGAGTTGGAATAGTAAATTATACTATTCGAAACTCCAGCACCCCCCCACTCCACTCCAAGTCATTGTAACGACTTGCGTTGTAATGTTATGCGATGTAACAATGTGATCGTTGTAATGACCGTGTTGTAATGGCGTGCGTTGTAACATGGCCTATTCATTGTGGACATGATTGCCACGTTAATGCCCACGCCTGGTATTAAGCTAACCCCCTCATCATGGTTGTATTTCTTGGCATTCTGTGAGCATAAGTGGCATGGTGGTGCCACACTTACTACAGTGTTAGCCAAGACATACCTAAGTCATTTCTTGGTATACTCTGGGCAATGTTAGCATAATGGTGCCCACCTGAGATATTGTGCTGGCCCAGTCATAATGTTAGTCATTTTTAGCTATTTGTGGGCATCCACAGTATGATGATGCCCACACCTAGGATAATGGTTGCCCGGACATAATGGTGGCAAAACATTTTATATAGCGGGCTGCACGAGGGGGCATGTCCAAGATGGCAGCAGTGTAGGACACCTGTCTCGGAGCTCCGCCGGTTTTTAGGCCCAGCAGCAACATCGGAGGGGAACTGGGCCCCCTGACCCGGTAGAAACGCCCATCCACCAACGGGAGACTGGCGAGACCACATTGAGGTGCCCGGCAAGTGATGAGAGTTGTGGCGAACCCGTCCGGCTGGTGCGGAGACGTCTGGTGGCGTGCGGAGGCCTCTGGCTCGGGACCGCCCGGGCGCCGAGGGCCACGCCTGCACCTGTGGACCTAGTGCCCAGACACTGCGGACACTGGTTGAGCAGCGTTTGGCTGGCCGCCCCCCCCCCCAGGACTGACACTGAACCGGCTCTGGTGGCAGTGAATGACTCTGCCCGGGGCCGGTGGAGCGGCTGCAGTGCCGGCAGTGTGTGTGGAGGCGGGGGGCGACCCGCTGTGCAGCACGGTGTGGGGGTGAGGGTGTTTGGGCCGGGGGCCGTGGCGGCCGGGTGCAGCAGTCCCGCCTCCCCTCCCCCTACGTTTCTCTCCTGGCTGCGGCTGGATCTCGGCGGCCCTGGCCATAACATGCGTGGTGGACTGGGCACTGTGGCCCCATCGTTACTTGCACACTGGTCTCCTGGGGGGCCTGGACGAGGGCTGATGTCTGCGGCCTATTGCGGTCAGCGTCTAGCGGCCCGGCCCGTCCTACCTCAACAAGTAACAGTGCCCCTCCGTGGGGGTAGCTGCGGGTCTCGGGGGTGCATCTCACCCTCCCCCCCCATACTCAGACCAGGGGGTCTGCACCGGTCCCCTCCTGGATCAAAAGGCCAGACTCGGAGGCGAGGACCCTGGATTGTGGCCTTCTGTGGCCCACTGGTGGTGGACCGCTCGCCCCGATAGACTCTGCTCCTTAATCCTCCTTAACTGGGCCTTTAACCTGGGCGCTGTCCCACCTCCTCGCTGCCGGACGTGGGCCTGGAGACTGTGACCGGTCAGTCGGGGGCCTGTTGCTATGCCGCCCGAGCAAAACTATCTGGTGGTCATTCAGGGGAGACGCACATAGGACTGGTGCACCACTTGAAGTGTGGTGGGCGAACCAGGCCCTAACCGGGAGGTCTACCCACTGGCAATCAAAGAAAGACCCTACAGTAAAGGACATGTTTGCCCGATCAAACACGAAAAGGATGGACAAGCCGCAAGAGGCCGAGGATCACGAGACGCCCATGGATAAGGCTAGAAGCGAGGATGGCGGTAGGGAGGAGTCCCCAATCACTAAAGCATTCATGGAGCCGCTGTTTAGCTCCCTTCGCGATGACTTCGCAGAGCTCAAGCGAGACATTACAGCAAACATCAAGGGGATCAGACAGGATGTCGTCGCCATTGACCAAAGACTGACATCGGTGGAGAAAAACCAGGATGCCCGGGAGGAGGAATTGGAGGGTCACCGCCAGGAGCTACTGGAGCTACGGGACCAGAACTCAGAGTTGCGTTATCAGGTCGAAGATCTGGAAAATAGGTCCCGACGCTCCAACATACGGATTAAGGGCGTGCCGGCTCGGGCCATCTTGAGTGACCTGGAGGGATTCGCGATCCGTCTTTTCAAACATGTGACACCCTCTCTACGAGAGCAGGAAATCGTTTTGGACCGCACAAACTGAGCCGGGAGGCCAGCCAACCTCAGGACATACTCACCTGCCTACATTATTATAGGCAGAAAGAAGCCATAATGATCGCAGCGAGAGAACTGA
Organism: Calotriton arnoldi; assembly: GCA_963921515.1. Taxonomy (NCBI): domain Eukaryota; kingdom Metazoa; phylum Chordata; class Amphibia; order Caudata; family Salamandridae; genus Calotriton; species Calotriton arnoldi. The sequence continues at coordinate 1,021,173 of CAWUFW010000954.1, forward strand.
AAACCATCGAATTTGAAGACTTTAAAGTTTGGCTCTATCAGGACCTCTCCCCAACCACGCTGCAGCGTCATAGGACCCTCAAGCCACTGACTGACTTTCTTCAAGCACGGGAAATCCAATACAAATGGGGCCACCCTTTTCGCTTGCAGTTTGTTTGGAAGGAGGAGGTCCGGATAATTTGCACGTTGGATGACACTCGTGACCTGCCAGACATCCCGGACTTTTGACAATCCACATTCTCTGAGTCACCGGTTTGGGAGCCCACGGGTGAGGGATGGGGGGTGAGGCGTTCTTCTAGGCGGAGACGGAAAACGTTGAATAAACCTTCTGAAGCCGATAGCCGTGAGGAGCGCACGTGCCTACTCCATCACCTGCAGCAAGAAGGGAACCCTGTGCCTTCAACTGAGGTTCATTGACCATCCCAGGGTGTCTGGTCCTCGCGAGTCTCCTGGTCTTCTTGTCAAATGCTTGGATAGCTGCTGCAGGGTTGGTCTGGACCTACACCCAAGTAGGACAGCTCTCGCCGGCGGAGCTTCATCGTGATACTCAGCTCACCTTCAACACCTGCAAGTGATATGGACCCCAAACTAGATGTTTTGATAACTCCCGGGTGGGAGATGTTGTTTGATTTATTGATTCTATTGTGTTATTCTTGGCCCTCTAATTCTCACTCCTTTCTCTTTCTCTCCCCCTATGTTGCTCAGCCCAATTCGTCAAATCGGGGGGTGGGTGGAACAGCGTAGCACCTGGTTGAGTGGATAATGTTGCGCATAGGCGCTGATCATAGTCTCTCTGCTAAGCCTCAATGTCAGAGACCTTAACTCCCCAACAAAGCGGCTGGCAGTTCTCTCCTTCCTCAAGGACGCAAAGTGTGATATTATCATGCTGCAAGAGACCCATCTGCTTCAAAAAGACTGGCGACGGTTACGTTTTTGCTGTTTTGACCGACAGTATTTTTCGTCTGGGCTCACCAAGAAAGCTGGGGTAGCCATCTTGTTAGCCACACACTTTGCGGGGAAGGTGGAAGGGGTTTTTATGGACATCCCAGGCCGACTGTTTGCGCTGCATGTACAAATACAGGGCACCCGGTACACGATTGCCATGGTTTACGCCCCCAATGACAAGCAGGAAACCTTTTTCAGGGACGTTTTGGGCCGCCTGATTTCCACCCCAGATAGGGAGATGGTGGTGGGGGTGACTTTAACGTGGTAATCGACGTGCTGAGAGACATATCTATCCTCCGAACGGGACAAGACGGGGGACTCACCCCAGGCACTAGGGGTTGGCTGGATGAAGCAGGGCTCACCGACATTTGGCGTCGCACACACCCCACGGAAGTAGACTACACATTTTTCTCAGCAGCTCACCAAACATATGTATTCATTGATTACTTCCTCACAACCTCATGGATAACGAGTGACACAGTAACTGCGGACATAGGCGTAGCTGCCCTCTACAACCACTCTCTCATTAGACTGTGCTTCCGCCCTAGTGCGCAGTCGACAATATCCCGTTGCTTGCGCCTTAATATATAACTTCTCTCATATGATAATGTACGAACGGCCACCCTAGGAGCATTGACCTCCTTCCTGGAAATCAACGACTCTCCCGAGACGGATATAGCCACATTGTGGGAGACCTTAAAGGTCCTTTGGGGCCACTTTGTTGGAATAGCGACGAGTTATAACAGGGAGCGGCAGGATAAGCGTCGCCGCCTAGAAGCTCAAATCAAGGAGTTGGAGACAGCACACGCACAGTCAGGAGCTGTGAATGACCGCCGCCAACTGACAGCTATCCGGAAACATCTGCGTGCCATAGACATGGGAAGGGCAGAGTACGCTTTACTACGACTGCGCCAGAAATACTATGCTGGGGGTAATAAGGTGGGATGTATGTTAGCACACTGCCTTCGGGCGCAGGTCATGGAACGGCAGGTATCCGAAATACAAGGAGCGGATGGCTCCATTTGCAATATAAACGAGGACATTGCAAACGCCGTTGGAGCATTTTATAGGGCTCTCTACGCCACCGAACCCTTACAGGGCGAGGACATGGCGACATATCTGGCCCAGGTCTACCCCTCAGATGTAGGGATGCCTGTGTACACTGCCTTGGAAAAGGACATCACAATACAGGAGGTGCTCACTGCGATACATAAGCTGCAACCACACAAAGAGCCAGGCCCCAAAGGCTATGGAGGGGAATTTTACAAAACATTTGTCTCCCATCTAGACCCGATTCTCACGCACTTATTTAACTCCATTGACAAACGAGGAGCACTGCCAGACTCGATGCGACTGGCTACCATCACAGTGCTCCCCAAGCAAGGCAAAGACCCCAAGAGCTGTACCTCTTCCGCCCGATTTCCCTGTTAAACGTGGATGCGAAGATTTTCACTAGCATACTGGCACAAAGGCCGGCACCCTACGTGCAGAGTCTGGTCGGCCCCGACCAGGCCGGGTTAATCCCGTAGCAAGGATGAAGCGACAACACGAAGAGGCTTTGTCACTTATTGGACAAGGCACAAAGCTCCCGGGTCCCAGTGCTTGTTCTGACGATCGACGCAGAAAAAGCCTTCGACTGAGTGCACTGGCCGTATTTATATCGGGTGATGGAACACGTGGGCCTTGGGCCACGCTTCCGCAGCTGGGTGCAATCCTGTTACACAGCCCCCCAGGCTAGTATCTGTGTCAATGGTGTGCAGTCGCCCACCTTTCCAATAGGGCGAGGGACCAGACAGGGTTGCCCCTTGTCCCCTCTCCTCTTTGCGCTCTACATGGAGCCACTGGCAGAACGAATAAGGGTCAATGCAGGGGTGACCGGGATCCAGATGGGAGGGAGGGAGCACAAGATTTTGTTATACGCAGACGATGTGCTCATGACCCTCATGGATCCGTCTAACTCCCTGGAGGCCGCTTTGGCAGAGCTATTGGAGTTTGGGAAGGAGTCAGGCTCAAAATCAATCCACAGAAATCTTTGATCCTGGACCTGACCCTCCAGGAGCCTGAAAAAAACCCTACTTCGCAACCATTTTCCGTTTCAGTGGGCAGAGGAGGCGGTCCCATATCTAGGTCTACAGATATTCCCCACGCTCAAGACCACCACAGAGCATAATTATCGGTACCTGCTCGCCATGACTAGATCGGATCTCACTAAGTGGAAGTCACAGGGCCTTTCATGGTTGGGATGGATGGCAGCCGTCAAAATAACCTTACTCCCTACGCTACTATACGTAATGAAAACTCTCCCACTCCAGCCCCCACCACGGGTACTAGATAAACTGCAGGCTCTGATTTGGGATTTTATCTGGGAGGGGAAACAGGCAAGAATGTCCAGAGCATGGGCCCTTCTCACACTGGCTGCGGGAGGGCTGGGGGTCCCGAACATCAGCAGGTATTACCAGGCAGCCCAGCTGCGATTAGTGGTCCCGCACAGTCACGGAAAAACACTGGTGCTTTATAGACCAAGCTATTGCGGGTACACACATTTGGAAAATGCCTTGGCTACCTAAACTTCACAGCCTAGTGGGTGTATACATCTCCCTAGTCACGAGATTGATGATCGGAGTCTGGGACAGGGTTCAGCAGAAACATGACCTCTCCACCCCGATATCCTCACAGACACCGCTGATAGGAAACCCGTACTTTCCCCCGGCGGCCACGGGATCGGGATTTAGGGTGTGGCAGGAGGCCAATTGCAAGCGGGTGGGTGACCTCTTTGATGCAGACGGACTCATGGATTTCACCACACTACAAACATGTTACCCCCTCCCAGACACGGCAAGATGGCAATATCTGGCAGTGGCGCATTGGGTGACCCGTCCGTGGATGCAACCGCATGTGGGTAGACCCCTACTGCCCTTTGAGAAGTGGATTCTCACAAGGTACACAGATGAGAAATTGCTCTCTGACATTTACACATTTCTAACACAGCCCACGGACCCTCCGCCGTCTCCTGCAAGAGATAGATGGGAGAGAGAGTGAGAGCCCCCTTTTAAGACAAAGAGTGGAACGACATTTTACATTGAGCGCGAACATCAGCCCTCAACACCACCAGTAAGGAAATGCTCCTCAAAATAGCACACTACTGGTACCTCACCCCGGCCAGGGTAGCCACATGGGACCACAGGGGGGATGGGCTGTGCTGGCAGCAATGCGGCCAGCAGGGCGCACACACACACCTTTTTTGGCAGTGCCCCAGGTTAGAATCATTCTGGTCGGGTGTCTTGGATGCCGTCAACACAATGTTCAACAAGGACATACCTAAATTCCCAGGCTACATCCAACTGGGGCTGCCTAATCCACTCACCTACCCACTGATATCGCCCAGAGGCAAACCTATCACTCTTACATTGGGGGCGGCGAAGCAAATTCTTCTAGCTAGGTGGGGGATGGACAAGATACCCACTCACCAAGATTGACTGCATAAAATTTGGGAAATATTGGGACTGGAGAAACGGACTGCCGCAGCCACACAACAACTCCCCTGGTTCGACAAGATGTGGCAACCTTCTTTACAGTATTTATCGGACGAGTTTTGCGAGTTATCTTGTCCCCAATACTTGCAGATCTTGCGACTGACAGCTGCCGAACACGTCTCACAACACTAGACTGCACTCACCAGCGCAGGGCACCTTTGCACTGGAGGGGAGGGCGCCCTCCTTCTCCCCCACACCCCTCCCCCTCTCCTTTCCAACTACATCTGTCCTTAATTTCTGTTCCTCCTAGTTGGCTCGCTACTTACTAAGTAAGCCTCCCTCTGCAATTACCACCGGCCAAGGGTTGTAGGTGGCTTGTGCTGTATTGTTGTTATCCTATATAAAATCAATAAAAAGAGTTAAACCATATAGTGGGCTGCACTGGCAGCTCTTGCAGCCTATCATATGATGTATGAACAGGCATGCAATTAAAAATATGCCCATGTTTAGATCCTATCATGCCCCATCTTATTGGTAAAGAGCAATGTGGTTTTGTTAAGGGTAGACTCACTTCCGATAATTCACGTCTTTTTCTCAATGTTTTAAATAAAGTTTCCTCCCTTTCTATTCCTCTGGCTGCTATCTCTGTTGACGCAGAGAAAGCTTTTGATAGAGTAGATTGGTCCTTTTTGTTTGCATCGTTACGCTGGCACGGTTTTGGTCCTAAATTCATATCACTTATCTCCTTATTATACTCTGCTCCTAAAGCCTCGGTCCTAGTCAATGGTCGCGTTTCGTCTTCTTTTCCTCTCCAGCGTGGCGTTCGTCAAGGCTGTCCCTTATCCCCTCTTCTTTTCATTCTAGCCCTTGAACCCTTTTTGACTTCTCTCCGTAACAATGACTCTATTTCTGGTTTTCCTTATGGTGATCACCAATTGAAACTTTATGCGTATGCAGACGATATTCTTTTATTCATCTCTGCTCCTGAAACATCTATTCCTCCTTTACTACTTGAATTTAATTCCTTTTCGCAGGTTTCCGGTTACAAAATTAATTCAGACAAGACTGAAATTCTCCCTCTCACAAAATTCTGTCTTCCCAATTTCTTCTCTTCCACTGGATTTGCTTGGAATAGTTCCAAAATTAAATACCTAGGCATATGGTTTTCCAATTCTATCACCTCTTCCATCAAACTGAATATGTCTGCAGCTCTATCTCGAATTGAGAAATCATTCTCCTCTTGGAACCCTCTTTTTCTTTCTTGGTGGGGTCGGTTGGATTCGATTAAGATGATCATTGCCCCAATTTTAATTTATATTCTCTCCATGCTCCCCGTTCACATCCCCTCTATATATTTTAAACGTATTGACTCGTGCCTCTCTAGATTCCTCTGGAAGAATAAAAAATCCAGAATTGCCTTATCTTCTCTTCGGAAACCAAAATCTAATGGCGGTGTAAACTTCCCGGATTTTCGCCTTTATCATAAATCCTTCTCCCTGCGTCATGCCTCAAGATGGCTTATATCAGATCCCTCTCCCTCTACTCCTCTTTGGCTCTACATTGAACAAATCTTATTATTGCCCTTTTCCTTCAAAGAAGTTATACGTTTTTCTGCCAAAACTTCTCATACTTCCCTCCCCTTATTTAAACATACTAGTTCCCTCTTGAAACCTTTGGTCCACTCCACTAACATTTCTCGTGATTCTTTCTTAGACTCTCCTATTTGGCACAACTCGCTTATCCTCCTCAACAACAGACCCATTTTTTGGACTGCTTGGAGACTAAAAGGTATTTTATGGGTTAAACAACTTTTTGAAGGAGTTTCACCTTGCTCCTTTCCCCAATTTCAGTCTTTGTTTCATTGTCCTCGCTCTTTTTTGCAGAAGTTTACCACTCTTATGGCGATTATTCTTGACGTATACTATTCTCTTCCCTCTTCATCTTTATCTGATATCCAAAATCCTCTTCTCAAAATACTTCTTATCCTCCCCAAAGGTTCTCTTATATACAAATTCTTTTTAGCCCCCAATCCAGATCGTGCTAAATCTAAATTGGAACTTTCTTGGGAATCGGATTTGGGATGCGAATGATCTATCATCTTTTGGGATAAACTTTGGTCCAGATCTTTAAAAATTTCTCGCTCTGCTTCTCTTACCCAATCTCTGTTCTTCTTTTATCACAAACTTTATCTCTCCCCTGCTTCTTTAGCACGCTTTTCTTCCTCTGCTGACTCTAACTGTTGGACTTGCGGTTCTCCTAATGCTGACCTCCTTCATCTTTTCTTTTTTTGTCCTATAGTCTCCGAATTTTGGGAGAAGGTTTGGTCTTACATCTCTCGTCTGTTTACAATTTCCATTCCTTATTCTATACCTCTCCTCTTTGCTGGAAGCCTTTCTGACTCTTTAGATCTTCCCCCACACGGTCATGGTCTTTTTGACCTCATGCTTGCTCTAGCCTTTCAACACATTTCCTTTAACTAGAAAAATCTCACAAAACTTTCCATACAACATTGGTGGAATACTCTCTGCCATTTCCATAGACTGGATGTTGCTTTGGCCTCTTCCTGCAAACCAATCATTAATAGGGATCTCTTTTGGTTGCCACTTACCACCTATCTAGATCAAATTGTGTTAAAAAATACTTCGCATATAACCTCTGAAAATTTCAAACCCCCTTGAAAGATTTTTTTTTATTTTTTTTTATCTCTTTTCTTCATTATCTACCCTGTTAAGCTAATACATATATTTACTCATTAGACAATTTTATATTTATTCATTTACAGTATATAATCTAGTATGATTTTCTCTGTTTTATTCCTTTATACCACACTATCAGTATTCCCTCACCTCCCCTTCTTACCCCTCTTCTTCCTTTCCTTCCCTCTTTTCCTTACCTCCACCCTATATAAATTCCACAAATTGCTTTTACTCTTTTCTTCCAGATATCAGCCAATTTCTTTGTTATATTGTTATACTTGATTTCTTTCTATATATTGCTGGTCTTTATGTATTAATAAGTTACTAATAAAGCTTTTCAAACAAAACAAAAAATATGCCCATGTGCAGAAAGAGTACATGTGAATTGAATCCTAGATGAAGATGACAACTAGGAGCATGCGAATCTAGTTTTTCCGTAACACAAAAACGTCTGAGTTATGCATAATTATTTGAACTGAAAAAGTGGCTGTTGGGGCTATATTTTAGTGTGAAATGCATAGTCGCATCTATTTTAGATGTGAGGATGCATTTCGATCATAAAAAATAGCAAAAGGAAACCAAGCAGTTTGTCATGTTCTGGTCATTCGCGTTGTTGTCATGTGCTCATGATACATTTTAGCAGCAAACGGCACATAATTATGTGACATGGCGTAATCGTGTAATTTTGGAAAATTCATGTAACAAGTGTAATGCAATATTGCCAAAATTAAGCATGATTACGTTGGCGTAATGAAATTGTGTCCCAGACTAACGACTACTGATGTTATGGTATCAAGATGAAATTCATTATTTGATTGTAACATGTGTTTATTTACATACACGGAAAAGCTGATATTTGGGGGCAAAATTATTGAATTTTAAAACATATAATTAAAGCTAATATTTTTTAGTATGGTTTCAGAGGTAGAACACTTTTGATAGCATCACTGACTCTGAAACATTCAGGTAAAACATGAGAACAACCCATAAGGTTAAAAATCCTGGTGTTCTCCATGTCGATTTCTTTAAACACTCAGGTTGGCTTGGGCATCAATAGCTGCTTCCACAATTTGACTAAATTAAAACCGATCCTGCCCTTGTTCTCAATCCCACACAGAACCTTCCTAGCAGAAGCTGCAGTGAATTTCAGAACAGATTTCTGTAACTCCGGTGTTCTGGTTTTGCCACTAATCAGATAAACCGCCATCTGAAGGCGCAAATGCTGGATGGACTCCTCATCCTGCCAAAGAAGTTAAATTACACATGCAAGACATCTGTCAGCTTGAAAGTAGGCAGCTGAAGGTACCAAGTGCCTGAACAATCAATTATCTTGCTATTAAAACAGCAACATATTTCCAAGAAGCGACCAGAGCAGCTATGGAGCCAATCAAAATATTACTCAGTATTACATGAATATAGGATAGATTGAAGGGAGCGGAGGCTATTTATATCTAGCGTTAGCCACGGTTTTTTGATTTTACTAAACCTATATGTATAATATACTTACTTAAAGGGACTTTCTGCCACCTCTCTCCATCCATTGGTCTGTTGTTGAGTCATTCACATTTTGCTTCCATGTACTACAGCATACAGTATGAGGCATTGGGTCAGCCTACTTCGGTACTGGCTAACCTCACATTGAGTGACTGCATTTTGCTCTCTCACAATTAGCACATCCGTCCACAAATTAGTTCCGTTGAGTGCCAGTGTTTTTACTTTATAATTACTTTGGTTTTGCATTTGTTTTTAGAGTCTGAGGTGAAAGCAGGATGCTTTATGCCAGGTGTGAGCACAGGCCTCATTCCAGGCTGTATCAGTTCCTGTCTCCTGCCAATACTGCTGTAAATTCATTTTGGAGTGTCTGACTACTGCTATTTCTCAAAATCATAGATTTATTCATTTCAAACTGCTCTGTATTAAGTTTTCCTCCTTTTATTCCGAACACAAACCGAAAGATTCTCTATTACACATTTGAATTTCTAAGCGGACAATGCTTCAGAACATGTTTATTCTAAGCTCCATTTCACCAATGTTTCTTTAATAAACTTTGCCCAGGAAGAAAACCAGCCTTTATCGTGTTTAATTTGGAACATTTGTAACTTTTTTTTTCTTTTCTTCTTCTTTTGTTTCTTTCCTCCTTTATTGCTTTCTTTCTTTCTTCCTTTTGTTCTTTCTTCCTTTAGTTTTTCTTTCCTGCTTTCTTCCTTCCTTTCCTTCGTTCTTTCCTTTTAACTTTTTTCCATCTTTCTGTCCTTCTTTCTTCACTTTCTTTTTCCTTTCTATCCATCTATATTTCCTTTTTTTTTCTTCTTTATTTCAGTCCTTCTTTCTTTCTGTCTTTCTATCCAGGCACAAGGCTGGTAGCCAATGGCACAATCATTGGTTATTTTAGGTCTGTGTTAGCCAAGACAATTTGATTTTACTAAAATAATTTGTATGACATAGTTGCTTATAGGGGTTTTCAGCAAACACTTTATCCATTTGTCTGTAGTTGTGTCATTCACATTTTTCTCCCACCCACTCGAGCATGCATCAAGGGGCAGTACGTCACCCTGCTTCAGCCATTGGCTGACTTCACTATGAGTTACGACATGTTGCCCTTTCACAAGGAGCATATCCGCACACAAAGTAGTTCCTTTCAGTGCCAGGAAGTCCTACGGTAGTGGGTGCTTGTTTGACACCAACATACATGTTAGCCTAAGTCAATGTTGTTTTTTTTCTTTTAGATTCACAAACGCCTGGCAGCTTCCCAAACAAGGGTTTGAAAAAAGCCATGACAAAACAAAAGAACTGTGAAAAGGCTGGTGGGCAACACCAGACATATTGGCTCTGCAAGTGCTTGTTCAGTAATAGGGCTGGCTTCCTGGAACTCGCTGTGTGAATCGTTTAGGCAACCTTGTACCTTCTCTAGTTTTAGAAAAAGCATTCATGATTCAACTTTTCTATAGGTAGTTGGGTAGGATTAGGTCCAAAAGTACCCACGGGGTACTGAGTGTAATATAAATGTAATATTGAATAAACTACTGCTGTCTTTGATGTAGCTTATATGATTTGTAGAGACCACCTGCAACCTGAGCCACTATGACTAAGTGACAGCATTTAATTATCAATCTACACAAAATGTAGCTGTGACCTATGAATAAGGATAGTGAAATTCTTTTATTTTTCCTTACCAGCCTTTTCAAGGAGACTCTCATTCATAAAATATGACTGAGAATCTACTTGGAAGTGTCAGGATGAAAGAATGAAATGAAATGCAGCAATGCTGAAAGATGTTTGGAAAATTGATAGGCCATGTGAAATTTAATTTCGCAACTGCCTACACCACCTATACTTTTTTACACACCCTAGGGGAGGTGAAACCTCAACATTCTGGGAGAAGATCAGCCTTTCTTTCTACACCACAAAAGTGTTGTGAAGGAGTGCCCCATAAGTGTTTTTTGTTAAGCAAATTTCATGCTTTCCTAACTCATTCAGTGAATTTTTGGGTGGACATTTAAGACTCACCACTTCCTAAAAACACCCAACCACTGCTAGCAGTTAAAGGGGTGTACACCATAATTTCTATTGCCTGTCTCTGGCCTCTCTCCTTGAATACCCGAATTGTATTTTATATTAATTGTGTATCAGTTACACATTTGTAGCATATAATAGTTGCAAATTTGTAGCATACAATACACCTACAAGCAGCTCTCATTTACACATCACACACACTTTTTGTTTTACACAATAATAAACAGTCCCTGTGAGGTGATAAGTTCTGCCCATCTACTTCAGCCGGATTATTCACTTTATATTCACCTCGTTTTTTACCATTTGACTGTGCATGAGCCTCACAACTGGTGACTTACCCATGGTAAACACACAGTAAATGGACTGCACATGTTTACCACTAGTGTTCACCTTTCAAGATAAGGTTGCTGCAACACAGCAAGGGTAAGTGGCACTTAGCTGGTTACACGTGAAGTGTGAGGGCTGTGCATGTGAGACTCCTGTCATGCGCAGCCAGGTAACTGCACACAGGTAGCCTGGCGCAGAGGGGCCTATGCAGGATTGAATATTGACCTGGGCTAGATCTCATAATGTTAGTGTGCACTCATAGGGAAAGTTAGTGTGGTTTACTGTCTTGTCTGCAGTGACACTACATTATAAACTATGGGGAAGACAACCTTGGAGTGCGGTTTTGCTTCCCTGTGGCCTACAGTGACCAATGACGTATCGAAAGGTAGTGGAACCTCTATGTCAGACCCAAATCTGAGAGTTCCAAGACGATATCTGTACACCTTATGGATCATCTAGAATTGTCAGATTTCGCTATCTCAGCTCAGGATCAGAGCCCAGGCCTTTTGTCACCCTCTTGGTTGACCCGTTAATTACATTACTCTCCAGCAGCTAGAACAAAGGCCTCCCCACACAAAGGGACATATTATAAGTGATTCACTCAGCTCCTGAGGAGGTAAGGAGTGGGGATGAAGGATCTGTTTCAATCAATTAACTGTTGCACTGTGCTTGAGATGGACCATCCCAAGCTCACTGAACGAAGGAGTGATCCCAGACAAAGGTGAAGATTCAGTGGGAAAGGCCCTGGCAGTGATGTCAGTGAGGGGCTGAGAGCTGGGGCCCAAGAGGAGATGTGACCAGTGACTACTGGGTAACACCATTTTGAATTGTCCCCACATGCTGTGCAGGACGGTTGGTACAGGGGCAGAGGATTGTTGTGCCACCCCAGGATAGGGCAGAGGAGTCTAGCTTCTAGAACCTTCCGCCCCCCACTTAAAAGAAGGGGTAGGCGAAATATTTGATTTCGCCTGTGGTATTGGTGGAATGTTGGCGACTTCGTGTTACTCTTGTAATGCAGAGCTCCTGCCAAAAATCACCAATTGCCACATGGTGCGTCTCCAGAACTGCAAGTTGGCGAGCACGAGCGAGATTTTGAGTCCCCTAGTGCAATTTCCAGTCGCTAGGAGGACATCAGGCGAGATTTTTCTAACGCAGGAGGTCACGGCTATTCAAGGTCAGAAGGCTGCCGCCCGAGCAGAAAATCTACTTGACCTGCTGCAAGATCAACTCAAGTAGCTGCGCTCCCTGGTGTGCCCTATGGTGCAATTCACACTGATTTTGAAAAGTAACACGCTCCCGGCACTAAATCATAGCGGAAGCAGCTCAACATGCTTATTTCGGCCTGTTGGCAGAACTCTGCGGAATCTCGCAGAGTTTTTATGTAACTCTGCGGTATTCCACAGAGTCAAATTCCCTGCGTTTCGCCCACCCTTACTTAAAAGGTCTTGCACAAGGAGGAGAGCTCTTTCTGTTGTGCTTTTCGCTGGACACTGGGAATGGAGGCGGCAGCCATGGACAGCTGGAAGGAGGAAACCCCAATATCCATCTGGACTAAGGACTCTGACTACTGTTTCCCCCATGACTAGTGGGGCTCTTCCCAGGGCTAAGTTGGTCCCCATACACCCTAGTTGGGGGAAGAACTGGACTTCTGCGCCAAGGAGGAGGGAAACACCAGAGGAGAACACAGAGAAAGGCTGGCACATACAGCCAGTGGAACCAGCTCCCTGGAAAGTTTGCCACCTTAGAGGCCAGAAAGCCTAAAGAAAGTGCTCCAGGTGGCTATGCTCGCCACCAGGAGCAAAATGAGCCCAAGATGGAATAAAACAACCCAATGATGCCCTAGATATGAGTAGGCAAACAGTTTGAACGCTGCCCCCCACCCCAGCAAGGCCCGGAGCGATTGGGGCTCCGCCATCAGAGTGCTTCATAACCTTGCAGTGGTTCAGACCCAGGGGGTCCCTGCAAGGGGAACCTGAAGTATTTAATCCTGGGAGATGTGCTAGGTGCCCCCTCCCTAGAGTTAGGAGCACCTGGGTATCCCAAACCCGGGCCCCTCATGTCATCTTTGGGGCCCCGGACCACCACCACCAAGAGAAAGGCGGGAGCGCTGTTGCCCTCCCCCGAAGTAAATGGAGGAGCCTGGGATCCCAACTCTGGCCCTAACATCTTCAAGGGCAGGGGAAGCGTTGTCGCGCTCCCCGAGAAGTGGTCCAGAAGTACAGGGAGTGCCGCCGCACTCCCCCCAGCTGTGATGGGTCTGCCCCGCTCCCTGTGCCCATGTCTGGTGGGAGCAGGTGGCCACCACCAACAAGGAGATTCCTGCCCGCAGGCAAGGGAGAAAGAGCTGGTGGCTTCCATGACAGCAGGGGAGAGGCTGCAGTGCAAGAGCCGGCAGGGCAGTCAGGTGTGGGCTCCCTGGGTAGACCCCAATACGTGGGACCGGGCACCCCTGAGCTAAAACAATAAAAAGGGAAAAGGACACAGCGCAAAACTGCGCAGTGCAACAAAGTAAGCGTCCAGAGCAGCTAATAAAGTATTCATGCTCCCAAGGGAGTGCCCTTAACCCTGCAGGGCTTGAAATGGATTAAGCCATATTTCCTGTTGTGATGGCCCTAGGACAGGGGAACAACCACCAACGAATGCCAGAGAGTGCATGGGAGCTGCAGAAGTGCCTTAGCATGAGAGCCCCAGACCTTTCTTACAAGTGCAGACCCTAAGTTTGGAGTGTCCTTCAAGTTCTCAAGCACTCCCCAGCCTGGAGCAGGAGCTCTACAGCTGGGAGTGCAGCGCCCTCTAGGGGCTGAGTTTATGGCTTCAGGTTCTGTGGCTTAAAGATGGTTAATAAGACACAGACAAATGGTACATGTCGGAAAATGCTTTATTTAAAGATGGTTGTCATAATGATTTGAAATGCTTTTTTGAAAAGTGTGCGTTTTTTATTCATCATGTACTTTATTCATCACTGAGGTGTACTATAACGAACTGTGCATTCTTCATCTATTATGTACTTCATTTATCATGGAGATGTTTGCTGTTTTGTACATTTATGGTTCTTTGAACCGAAATAAAGTCGTTTGATGATGAAAAGTGTTCTTCATGACAGTTTGGCACTGCTTTCTTTCAAGGTATTATGCACCATGAAGCTAAGCAATGCTTTATTCAAATGTGTCAACAATTCTTTATTTAAAGGGTTGTTAGTGCTGACAGTAATTCAGATTTCTAAAAAGCTGCAATGTTTTATTAATGATGATGTGAGCACCTTATTGCAATGCATGATTACTCAAAATAAGCGCAGAAGAGGATGTCATGCCTTATTACTGATAATGCAGGGATGTCATGCTTTATTACTGATAATGTGGCACATGATTGCAATTCTTGACTATTCATAACAAGGGCAGAGGGATGATGGTTACTGAAATCAGGGATGGAATGAAGTATTACTATAACCTATGATTCCAATCATGAAATGGGACAACATTGACCCAATGTAAACTGGCATCCCAATGTTTGGTTATGTGTTGCATTGTACATGAAGGGGCTGTATTGTGAGTTTTTGGGTTATGACCCTTTAGTGGTCAAATATAATGTTGCCAATTGTATTTCCACCAGCCTTATGTTTAACCCGTTCCGTGCTTATGACGGAACCACGCCGTCATGAGCCACGGGCTGCGTGTGCTCATGACGGCGAGGTTCCGTCATGCGGCTACCGCTCCGCCCGCGCGGCATTAATTCCCCGCGTGTGCGGGCGAATTAATGAGCGGGCGGGGCCGTGACGGACCCACGCCGTCATGAGCACACGCCGCCCGTGGCTCATGACGGCGTGGTTCCGTCACGAGCATGGCGGCGCCGCGCTCACCCCCACCCCCCCCAGCGCCGCGGCGGAATTACCGCCGCGGCCAAGGGGTTAATTGTAAATTACTATGTAGTATTGAGTAGTTTGTTTGTAATGAATTTACTTTTACTTTTCTAAAGAAGAACAGATTGGACATTTAAGTATTTAGTGTTATTATTGCGTGTCAGCGAATGGTGATTACTAGCGCACACCACCTCCCTTGAGTAGGCCAGTTTCCTCACAGTCCCAAACCGAAATCTCCAAATTACCACTTTACATGTTCATCATGATCACAGTTGAAGTGTCTGCCTCTGCAGATTACTCCACACCATGAAGAAAAGGAGGGTATAGGGAAGCTTCCTAGAAAAGCATATTGATTCTAATTTGAATCCCGCTGCTCCCTGTTCCCTAAATCGTCAGGTGAGCCTATAAGTGAGTACAAATAATTACAATCACAATGTGCAGTGGTCAACACACGAAATAAAAATTGAATAAATATGGGTTTTATCACCCAGATATCATCAACATTACACATATCACTAGGGAACATACATTTAATTTAATGAGGTTGCCATTTTGTTGATGAAGCACACATGTAACAGCAATGATGGAGGATCATGTCCTCTCTCTCTGTGCACACAATGGAGATAGCAGGCCCTCTCCATTGCCTCATCATAGCAATTACTTTTTGAGCTTTTTGCCATTGGAACCTAGTAAAAGGATGCAACAGACTATATTTAGTAAAGGTTTCTATCGATTCACCATATTCGTATTCTTAGTGCAGTGTTCGACCAATTTGCCACACTGCTTCCCCCAGAAGAAAGGTCTCAAATCGGTTCCTACTAGAGGTCTATATTCCAAAAAGTTGTGGTCACACCAGTTTTTTTCACTAGTTTCTCTCCCAGGTTGACTGGTTTCAATGGTTAAGAGACAGCAGTCGAACCTGTTCCCTTCACCGGTTTCAAGGATCAGTTAAGGTGTTTTTCTTCCAGGTCTCAGGGATCTTTTACCAGAGTGCTTTGGCTGGGCCTTCTCGCTGGCTGTTCGCATATATATATATTACCTATAGATATATTTAGCCTACCTAAACATGATTCAAAGGTGTTGCCCTTCAGAGTATCTCTGGACCTCATTAATTTCCATGAAACATGCTTTCTTTTCAAAGTGACAAAACTAGCAGTGTTAAAAACAAACCACTTCAATGGCTACTCTGCAAAGGCAAACTTAAAATCTTGGATAAAAGCGACAATGAACTTCTTAATTCACATCTTGAGAAGTGTGGAGTGGTCCGAGACGAAGAGTATGCCAGTCTCCAAGGTGCTGCAAACTTAGAGGGGAGGGCAAGTAAACAAAGGACCGGTACTTAAAAATATCACAAGTCTACCAGCAGTCAGATGTTAAAGATGTCTCCACAGAGTTGAATTGACATGTTTGGAAACAGGAGACGTGTATTCATGGGATTAGTCTGAAGAGGTCCACGGAATTGCGGATTATCCAGTTAAAATATAATGTAACATCAAACAGCTAGGCACATGAGGATGACAGCTTCTCAACTAGCTCAGGAAGAACGCAACTGTATGAAAATCACAAAAACAATGCTCAGATGATTACTTGTCACTTTCAATGGGTACTACTGCACTGATGACATGTGCCAAAGGCACATATTTGGTTTTTAACTCTCTAGGTGACTGAGCTGAGCTGATGTGCTCCTGCATGTTCAATTTCTTGTTGAGTATTATTCCCAATGATTTTGTGGAGTCAATAACATGTGGAATGCAATTGAGGGCTGTTAAATGTTTCATCCATTCAGTAATGAGGAGTGATTGTTTAGGGGGTGCAATTAAAAGGAATTCTGTTTTGAGAGTATTTAGTTTGAGGTGGTTGCAGGACAACCAATTTTGAGTTTTTGTAGAGTTGTGTTAAGAGACCTAATATCTTCAAGGGAGGAGATTTTCAGGTAAAGTTGGGTGTTATCAGCGTACATGTGATAATTGATGTTTGATGATTTCAGAATTTCAGTTAACGGCTCCATGAACAGGTTAAAGAGAGTGGGTGAGAGTGAGAAAACACAGGAAACTGGCTCACCCATCAGGTGTATCTCCTTGGGGCTGCTGAGCTAGCCTCCATCCTGATTGTCAACCTTCCGGTGCACACTAGGCATCTGGACCGATTGCCTTCTGATATTAGCCAATATCTTTCTTTTCAAGCAAGTCCTCCCATTAAGTCTCCAGCAGAAAGGTCTTAAGTCTTCACTACAAAGTAAGGGGGATTCTGTCCACATGCGGAAATGACTTCCTTTTCCTTCTAGAGTATAGGAGCTGTGGTATTTTTACAGTGTTATGCATAGTCTAGCCTCGGGAGTCATAGCAACATAGAGCCTTGCAAACTGTCCATGCCTTTTTCAATTCAAGTACAATGAGTTTCTTCAAATGTCAAATGGGGTACTACTCCAGGGGTGCCAACATATATTCAAAGTTGTGCACAACACAGGGACAACCGCTGTCCAAACACTTTGACTGCCACCTGCAATTCAAATGTCTCTCAAATTAATTGAAAGGGTATCTACCAGGCTTGCAAAATTGGAAACAAAGAAAAGGAAGAGGGAGAGAATCAAGAAATTTAGGTTGAGTGATGGACCCCCAAATCACAGGCAACTCTTAATACAGGTTTCTGTTGCTAGACATATCTTCCTGGCTTCACTCAAATCCAGAGGAAGTGGGGAAGGCATCACATATTCTCAGTTCATTAATTGTGCTGTTGCTGGACAGCCTTTGAGCTATGTGCAACACAAATTCAGGTAGAGAAGGCACTCTTTGGGTGCTGTCACAGGAAGCATCAGGGAAGAAATTATTTCTAGGGCAATACGTCAGATTAGTGGCAGTGCAACTCTTGAGAGATCAGGTTTGGATCACAATCACACTGTCTTCCTAAAAGGAAGGCAACTATCATGTAATTGCAAAATACATTGCACACTTACAGCACATGACAAACAGAGGAAACGGAAGGGCCACAGTTATGATACACTTACTGAATTTTACCACGGAGCCCATGGGTGTAGCCTAAAAACCATCTACCTTTGCAAAGGAAAATTAGTTGCCAGTAATCATCAATTGCTCCGCAGGCTTGAGCGCAAGGGTACACCATGGATGTACCTCCATCCAGGATAATCTAGCATTCTGCTAGAGGAAGCAGTCACAAAAAGCATGTGGATCATATATAACAGTGAGTGAAGTCCAAACGCAACCCAAAATGTTGGAGGAAGGTTGGAAACTTTGCCTGCTATAAAGTGTGAATAGTTTCTCAAATTTCCCTGCTTTCACCTGAAAGGTTTAACAAGCCCCTCTTCCTTCACTATGATTTTGTGGTGCTGAATGTGCCATAGGCAAGGCATTCTGTAGGAGAAAATTACAGATGCTACCATCACTATGACCACGACAGATGGGGGTGCTGGTGGGAAGGGCTCTATGCAAAGAATGATGTGGCAGGTGGACTGATGGTGAGAGGGTTTGGGCAGGGGGCAGTGTAGGGATCAAATGTTTGAGGCTTCCAAAAGAGAAATTTCTGAGGGGGGTATAGGGTATCAGGCTTTAAGCATGGAATTATGACAGGGGCTAGACCTCTAAGCAGAGAAATAAAAGCCACAATCTGATGGAGCACTGAGACGCACTGAATGGTAGTGGGACCGAGTGAAAAGAACGTAAAGTTATCAGTCAAAGGACTTCGCACACCCCTTATCATCTGCCAATGGGATTGACATTTCATTCCACTGGACTGAAGAGGTACAAATCTTGGAAGCTACACAAAGAGGCTGGATAGAGAGAAGATCAGGAGGAAATTGGAGTGCTGAGTAATTGAAACATCGTGGAATATGCACAACTAAAATACATTCAGACCTCCTTCTATATTGACGTTACCATTTCGAACTGCAGCATTATTACATTATTATAAAACATGAGCCTTTTTGGACCTGGGCCTTTTAGCAGAGTGACACCCAGGATTGTGCCTTCTGTTGCTAAACCCACTTTTGTTGGCATTAGGACTCTTTGCACTTTTTCCCTGCTAACCAGTGGTAAAGTGCTTGTGATCTCGCCTTCAAACATGGTAAAATTAGCCTATACCTAATTGGCACATGTAATGTACTTGTAAGTCTAATAAATGGTACTACATGTATCCAGGGCCTGTTAATTAAATGCTACTAGTGGAATGCAACACTCATTGTACCACCCACTAAAGTAGCCTTCAAAAACATGTATCAGGCCTGCTACGCTAGCCGGTAGTGCAGTTTTAAACTGCTATTTTGACGTGGCAAAATAAACCCTTTTCCAGGCCTAAAACTTCCTTTTCAATAGCTATAAATCACCCCTAAGGCAGTCCCTAAAGGGGCAGGTTGCATTGTATTTACAAAGTTGGACATGTATACTTACATTTTACATGTCATGGTAGTGAAACACTCCTACAGTCATTTTTCACTGTTGTAAGACCTATCTTTCCCATTGACTAACACTGGGTTACCTTATTACATTTAATAAGTGCTAACTTTAGATTGGGAGCAAATAGAGATATGTTGTTTACACTCAAATTAATTATAATTCAATACATTCTTTAATGGTAAAGTAGGATTTTAAGTCACAATTCTGAAAATGGCACTTTTTAGAAAGTTGCCACTTTCATGCACTAACCTATTGTGCCTTGTGACAGTGTCCTGGGTCACATGACTGTGAAAGGCTCTGCTGTTGGGGTTTTTATATTGCTTCCAGGCAGTAACACAAAGGGGGCTTAAGTGTGAACAGGATGGGCCATCTGGGCTGGATGACTAAGGAGGGGCAGTACCCAACCCCACTTACACATCAAAGGGCTTTGCCTCCTGCACACACAAAGAAACCTGACACCAGGCGTGCCATGCCCTTTTTCACTCCGAGACAATTTGAAGCCTTGATAGGGGAAGGGGAAGAACTTTTCAAAACCAGTTATGGGGGTAGGTCAGGGAGTTTACTCACACAAAGGCTGGCAACAGGTATAAATATCAGACCTCCAGAGCCACACATCAGAACACTCCTGGATCTTTGCAGGTTACAGAAGAAGGACTGCACTGCTGCCAGAGAACTGCCCTGCTGCTTGGGCCATCTTGCTAGCTGAGAAGAAAGACTGGACCTGCTTGCCTTCATCCCATGCTACCCAGAGTGACCCCAAGGGTCAGTTGGCTAACCTCTTCTGTGAACTACAGGAACACCTCAAGCTTCAGAGGCCTCCCTGCAACTGCTGCACTGTATCTGTCTGGACCTGCCTGAGCCCCGCTGCTGGCCTCTGCGGGAGTGAGTCCTGATCCCCAAGAGGTGTGCCCAGGTACTGGACCCTTGGCTGGCACCAGAGTGTACTCCTCCCTAATTAACTGTGGCGGCCATCAAATCAAACGCACTTGGACACAGCTTGATTAAGGACCTTGCATCGCAGCCCCTTGCAGCTCCTGAACGGTGGCCTCATCAGAACCGACACAGCACAGCACAATTTGAAGCAGCACCTCTCATCACAGCCCTCACAGCTCCTTATCAGAATTGACGCAGCGCACCACAGGACCTCGCATTGCAGCCCTCGCAGATTCTGTTCAGAACTGACACTGAGTGACATGGAGCCTTACATCAAGGACATAAGTTACAACTCTCATCAGGACTAACCTGGTCCCTGTATCTAGCCCGCGCTCTACTGTGGTTGGCCAGAACTTGTGACTTTCTCCCAGTTCTGCACAAACAGATAACCCCAGTTGGCGCATTGTGCTGTTAAGTGCTATTTTCACCTCAAAAATTTAACAATGAATATCTCCAGTTCTACTGATTGGATTTTTGTAATTCTGGTATCATTTTATTTATTAAAATTGACTTTATTTTTCCATATTGCTTTGGGATCTTTTCTTGTGTTGTGTTTTTGCTTTATTACTGTTTATGTGTTGCATAAATACTTTACACACATTGCCTCTAAGTTAAGCTTGACTGCTTTTGTGCCAAGCTACAAGAGGGTTAAGCACAGGTTAACTTAATGACTTTTGTGTTTCACCCGGACAAGGACTGTTGTTATTGCCTCAGTGGGGTTTCCACCCCCCTCAACCAATAACCTAAATACTTACAAGCCTGGAAGGGTGCATGGGCTTCATTCTACTTTACAGAGAAATATACCAGTAAGACAATGGGGGGCTTGAACTACCCATTTATGCAGTTACGTTTTTTCCAAACAATTTAATGCAAATGTCGTGAAAATGTGATAGATTGTTAGAGTTCTGCGTTTTTTTTTTTATTGAGGTGATTGTTCAAATAGAGTAAAGTAAATATGGAAGTGACTAGATCAGCAAATAATAAGTTAAGGGGAGTGAATAAACAAAATGTACATTGGGATACATGTTGATTTGTATAGCTTAGCAAGGGTGCTTGCCTGTATGTGGAAAAAGACCAGAAAGAGTGCATTGGTGAGGCACTAGTGTCATTATTCTTGGGAATAAGGAATAAAAACATTACTAAATCTGAATTGGCAAGTGTGGCTGATTGTCTCTATGAGACTGGCTATTTAATGTGTAAGACAAAGAAGTTTGAATGAGTTGATAAAGTCAAACATTAGAGTTGTACTCTCCCAGCAATGGGTTTTCCCCAATTCTGGATTCCTACTGTTACTTTATGATGTATGTTTTTGTTGGATTTTTTTACCTTCAGCTTGGTCTTGCTCATCCATCGATTGATCCCTGGTAACTTCTTGTACGTCTTTGGAATCTTTCAAGAGTTCTGAAATTAAATACAAAACAAATAAAGAGGATGAAGCTCTTATTCCTGCCTATTTGAATACATAAGTTATTCTCAATATCAGTCTTGGAAATGCCTGGCTCTGAGCCAGAAGATTCAAAAGAATTAAAAGCTTTTTCAATCCAAGTTCAGCAATGCTGGGACCTGTACCAGAGAACAATAATTTGCTTCAAATTACCATATCTCAAGAAGGATACAAAACACCAATTTTAATTTTAAAAAGTCAATATATGTAAGCATAAATTTTACATCCCTACTGAAATCTTGTTCTTTCAGATTACAGTGTTATGATTACATATTGTTAGCAATCTTATTAGAGTTTTACTATTAATAGTAACTGATATTGTTAGTAGTAGGAGCAAGTAATAGTTGTTCTAACAACAGTAGCAGTGATCATATTTCAATTATTTTTGATTTTATATAAGGTGTAATCAATTACTGAGTACTGTGGATATGTCAAGAAATAAACAATAGAACAAATGTTCATATTTCGGCCTTATTTATAGTTATGTATTTGTGAAAGCTGTGTTTGACCAAGTAAGTATGCTAAAAATCCAAATAATTCTATACTGTACTCCATGAACAGTTCTAGACAACATATTTTGCTTTCTAAAACTTCAGTTATAGAAATTAAACATTGTGTTGTGGTAAAGAAAATATTATCAAAACCTGAAGGTCTGGAGATTGTAGAAAATCCCACAGTGCCAAAAGGGTGGAGAGATCCTTTGACCAAGGATGGAGGGATACATCCTCCCTATGTGACTACTTTTGACCTACAAATTATCCCCTCTAGACTATCTTTGTACGTGCAAGGAAACAATGGGATCACTTGTCAAATCAAAGCACCACTCTAATAGGAGTGGGGAACGGAAAAGATCCTTTTTTTATTTAGCTCTCACCCACTCTAGTAGTGGCATTCGTCATCATCGGGTTCACCCTGGCTCCTAAATGCCAGGGTGGGCTCGACCTCATCCTTATACTTTGTGAGTTTATTTATTCTGCACCAAAGGTTTGCTGAGTGGGTGCTTTAAACATGGCACCTGCTCAGCAACCCTTCCATGCTGCGAAGGGATCCGCATGGCAGTGGGTCTCTTCACATTACAGAAATCCTCCCCAGGCAGGTGGGATCTCTAAATACAGCAGATGGTCCTGTGCCAGTGTGAGAGCGATTATGACTCTGCTACCTTGGCAGACTGGAGGACGAAGCTCAGAGTCTAAATAAGGTCCTTGTTCCATTGCCTTTTCTCAGCTTATCACACAGCAACAGGATAGGGCACTGCCACATTCCTACTATGTATAGGAAAAGAAACTGATTTACAGGGTGGACTACAGTGTTAAAATAACTGATGAAGATTGGCAACCGTTACTGAGACCTCAGATCCTTGAAAAGTTAACCCTGAAAATAGTAAACAATGATGTTAAAATTTGGCTCCCATTCACTATGATGACCCTAGAAAGGCTTCTAAAATGTTTGTTCCGGCCAAGGTTACTTTCTAACATGCAGAAATATTGATGGCAATGTGTGATATGAAGAACTTAGTAGGGTGCCTATGAGCCTTTTCAACCTCTACCTCTGATAGACAGCTTACAGACATGAAATACAAGTGGACTTGGTCAGGCCATTTAAAACGTCACATAAAACATAGAAACATATATTGGTCTTTCTGAACTACGTTACACTGTATCTGGAGGTGGTGGTTCTCGGAGCAGTCACCATTGCTGCTATTTTATCTGCCTTACTAAACATTATTTCGGGAACAGGGAACATCTTTAGGTATAGAAGGTACGCCACAATTTCACCATATGCACCTCTGTGAACCATCCACAAATAATAGTTTTATTGAAAGGTTAAACATCATACCGATACTAACCTTGAAGCAGCTCATCACCAGCAACCAATAACATTGGGAAGACCGGCTGAAATAGTCTTTTGACACAATTTGAGACACCTCTGGCTATTATAAACTTTATTTCTTTCAAATTTTATGGGAAAGAGGCCCTGACTATGCTTGACCTGCTAAAATAATAATTAGAACACGTAAACCACCACTGTATAGAATTGTGCAATTTGCGCGCTTGCAACAAGAGCACCTAAACTAAATTCACCATTTAGTACAACCCAATATGTAACAAGTACAAATCATTAAAAAAAGTGTACTGCAGTGCAGGCTCCCACACAAGAAACCTCGGAGAAGGGGATGTGGCTCCCCTCCATAGCAAGGAAACTAATTACAGGCTCAATTAAAATAACACTGTATAATAAGGAAAAAATGAATACTCTAACATTTAAAGTATGAGTAGAAGATCAACATTCCTCTTAGATCAAGAGCAAACTGAAGCATATAATCTGAGAGATAAGATGTGTTTTAAGGAATGCATCCAGGAGGTAAAAAGATGTAATATTGGTCACTTCAAATACCAAAAATTTAACGTCATGACTGTGTTTGCTGTGTGATGCAATTCCCACTCATGAGGAAAATATTTTAGTTGGGTGAACTAGCCTGCTTCCTTATTCTTAAAACCAACTATAGGTGGTAGGCATTTAATCAGATGCTGTTGTTGTACAAGTCACTTTTATAAATTCACTGCCAGCATGCACAATTGGTGTGGGTGGTGGGGATTTAGTGAATGCCATGTCCTGCAGGGTAGGCCTTACTTGATTCAGTGATCCAAGGCCCTGATCACAATGGTAAGAGTAAATGTTTGAACACAGAAATAAATGTAAATTTGCCATCGATTCATAATTCACACAATTGCAAAGTAGTAACTATGGAAATCTTCAACTCTCATAAAATTCCCGGCATAAGCCTCTTTGCCTACTCTTACTCCAGGCAGACTGATCCACAGGCAGGTAATCTACCAGTGTAAGGTTGGTGTTAAGTGAATTTTGCACTTTGAAACAAAACTGCTATGTTCACCATAGGAAATATGGGTTTTTTCTGAGGCGAAATTCCCTTTCTCTAAAATATAGGGGGTGGGGAGGGGGCTTTACCTTTCCGTTCTCATGAATTTTCTTTTTCAGCATTATCCCTTACCTTAAACACCCTTAACACCCTGCCCTCTGCTTCTCCCACCCCTATTAGCGATTAAATGCTACAAAGTCAGCTGAAGTAGAATTGTGGATGAAAATCCTGATTCTGTGAATCTAGATTTCCAAACTGCGTGCTTAACTCTGGTTTCATACACCTGTAGAAGGTACCATCAGGTAAGTGAGTGAGCCATGAGAACACTCCAGACCACAAGAGGCATGTATGTCTGGGAAGAAATGTGGTCTCTCTCATGAAATGTCCAAAAAGACTTTATACTCACATAGAGGAAAGTGACTCACCTAATAGGAGGCCACTGAATGTGTGGGTGAATTGGTCTGAGTATGAGAGGACTATTTGTGCCTTCAAACTTATAAGATGTTTGCACATTATGTTGTGTAAGTCACCTCCTAAATCTGGAAGGTCTTCCTTATTCAGGAGGAAGGTTCAGGCTTGGGTGCTGTGTGGGCTCAGCAATAATACAGCAGATTGAATGTCTCAGTTTGTGGGGAAATCATGGAGGCCATGGTGATGCATAATTTCCTGCAAGGCTTGCTCCTAAACATGTGGAAACATAACCAGAGATGCTGAAGAGAGCTGACAAATATACAAGACACATTACTTGAAAAACTAAGGCCAATTGTTAATCAATACTTTCACTTTGTTGATATATACTTCCCAAGTATTTCTTCTCTGAAAGGAGAAGGAATGTTAGAGTTTCACTTCAGGCAGACAACAATGCCTTAAAATATTGCAAAAATACAACCAAAATATGGACTATTTGGTCAAATGAGTCCTCCACTTAAGAGATGGGTATTACATTTAGCATTCCCTCTCCACTAACAATTACATGTTTAAAGGACCGACAAGCAAGTCCAACCCAAAAATATTAAGCTACATTGACTAAAGCAAGGATCTCTAAACTTTTCTGTACTAAGAGCTGCTTATGATCAATCAAAATCATTCCAAGATACTAATATTATTAGTGTTGTATTAGTGACCACATCAGACGAGATCGCATTAGTAGCCACCCCAGTCAAGATTTCTATCCATGATCACCTCAGTGCATCAGACAGGCTAGCCAGCAGTAATGTAAAAAAGGTTCTGTCAGTTTGGAATACCTTTACATATGTATTACACATAATAGTTATACCTTGAATGCCCCTAGTACAAAGGTAATACTATTTATCTCCAAACATTAACTTATGAGTTTTGAAATATCATTTTCGGCTTGAATACACACGTTCCAATATTGGTATACATATGTTATTTCGGTAAACAGACATAATATCGAATTTTTAATATCGAATTGCCAAAATATCGAGTTTTTATAGAGAATGGACAGAATATAGAATTGCCAAAATATAGTGGTGCAGAATATCGAAATTCAGGTAAGAAATATCGATTGTCATAATATCGACAGTCATAATATAGTTGTTAAAAATATCGAATTTTTTTATAGTGTTTTAAGTGTTAGTATATGTGTTAAAAGTATGTATTATTTTTGTAATGTATGTTTTAATTTTTTTAAAGTAATGAATTTTATGTTATTTAATTTTTGTGTAATTTAATTCCGTAGCGGGTTGTGGGTTTATAGGGGAATAGGGTGGGAAGTAATTTAATTATAGTAAATTAAATATTAATTTTTAGGAATTATTAATTATTTTTAATTTAATTTTCCGTTTTAGTTCTGTAGCGGGTTGTGGGTTTATAGGGGAATAGGGTGGGAAGTAATTTAATTGTAATTAAGTAATTATTTAATTTTATTTATTGGTATTGATAAATAATTCATTGTTAATTAATTATTAATTGGTAATTAATTTTTATTAATTGGTAATTAATTTTTATTAATTTTTAATTGATAATTATATTAATTGTATTAATTTATTATTAAGAGCGGGTTGTGGGTTTATAGGGAATAGGGTGGGAAGTAATTTAATTGTAATTCAGTAATTATTTATTTTTATTTATTGGTATTGATTATTAATTTATTGTTAATTAATTCTTATTTGGTAATTAATTTGTATTAATTGGTAATTAATTTGTATTAATTGCTAATTAATTTTTATTAATTGATTAATTGATAATTATATTAATTGTATTAATTTATTATTTGGAGCGGGTTGTGGGTTTATAGGGGAATAGGGTGGGAAGTAATTTAATTGTAATTAAATAATTATTGAAAATATTTTTGTGTATTGATAATTAATTTACTGTTAATTAATTATTAATTGGTAAACATTTTGTATTACTTATTAATTTTTGGTATTGAAAAATAATTTGTAATTAATTATTAATATGTAATTAATTTTTAATAATTAATACTTATTGGTATTTATAATTAATTAATTATTAAATAATTTGTCATTGGGAATTAATTTTTAATACATTTGTATTGGTATTGATAATTAATTTATATATATTTAATTATTAAATCATTACTTTCCCTACTGTTGCACTCACTGGAGGGGGAATAGTAATTTTTACTCTCCCGCTATCCAACACTTTCCCTACTGTTGCACTCTCTGGAGTGGGAATAGTAATTTTTACCCCTACTCTATCCAACGCTTTCCCTACTGTTACACTCTCTGGAGTGGGAATAGTAATTTTTACCCCTACGCTATCCAATG
The DNA here is from genome assembly GCA_963921515.1 of Calotriton arnoldi. NCBI lineage: Eukaryota > Metazoa > Chordata > Amphibia > Caudata > Salamandridae > Calotriton > Calotriton arnoldi. The sequence continues at coordinate 1,048,396 of CAWUFW010000954.1, forward strand.
CTTTCCCTACTGTTGCACTCACTGGAGTGGGAATAGTAATTTTTACCCCTACACTATCCAACGCTTTCCCTACTGTTGCACTCACTGGAGTGGGAATAGTAATTTTTACCTACCCGCTATCCACCGCTTTCCCTACTGTTGCAATCACTGGAGTGGGAATAGTAATTTTTACCCTTCCGCTATCCAACGCTTTCCCTACTGTTGCACTCACTGCAGTGGGAATAGTAATTTTTAACTACCCGCTATCCAACGCTTTCCCTACTATTGCACTCACTGGAGTGGGAATAGTAATTTTTACCCTCCCGCTATCCAACGCTATCCTTACTGTTGCACTCACTGGAGTGGGAATAGTAATTTTTACCCTCCCGCTATCCAATACTTTCCCTACTGTTGCACTCACTGGAGTGGGAATACTAAATTTTACCCTCCCGCTATACTACGCTAAAAATATTGAATATTTGTTATTAATATTACGTTAATATATATATGTATTAAAAAATAAAAATGCATGTTTATTTATTTTTTTACTTACATTATTTATTAATATTAAGGTTATTTAAGTATTTTTAAGTATGTTTTAGTTAATTATATTTATTATTTTATTAATTTTACATTACTTTTAAGACATTTAAAAAATTCGATATTTTGACTAACTATATTTTTACAACTATATTTTGGATTCGATATTTTTGTACTTACCTGTTTGTAGATAGGAAGTCGATATTCTGTCACTCGATATTTTTACCTCGATATTGTGGCAGGTCGATATTCTTCTCCTCGATATTCTGTCAGTGATGCGTTATTTCAGCCAAGCAAAAGCTTCTAATTTAGTAGGCTGGGCTGGACACAGGAGAGCTACTTACAGGTACTACCAGTAGCTCTTGAGCTACTCATTGGAGAAGCCTGGACTAAAGGCTATATGGGGAATAAGATATAGAAATGTCAAATAGACTTTTTAAATTTAAAAGGAAAAAATCAACATGGAATCTTGCAGACATTATACATTTAGGGGCCGATTCCGATCTCGGCCGGTAGGGCTCCGAATCGAATTCGGCTTGACCGGATCCGATTCGGAGCCCTATTTCCCGACCGATTCGTACACGCGTCCGTGCGAGCGAGTACGATGCGAAATCGCCGACCGACTCGTCCGGGCGTCCCGACCGCTCCGACCGACTCGATCCCGGGTCTAACCGCACCGACTGACTCGCTCGGACTCGACTCGCACCGCGCAATGGAGACGTTCCCCGGCCGGGTAAGTACGATGCGCGCCGCGAGCAGTCCGACCGAGCCGCGCACTCCGGCTCCAAAGAGCAGTCGGAGCCGTACTTTGGGGGTCCGTGTCGGACCCCCTGTCGCGTAGCCGCGCGAGTCGCACACAGGGGGGACCCATGGGTCCCCCTACCTGTGCGTGTACGGCGCGAGTCGCTTCGCCGCGTACACGCTGTAGGGGGTGCCCCTGTTCGCCTCGCACCCATTGAGTCAATGGGAGCCCGCGTACGCGTTGTACGACAGGCTCCCATTGACTTCAATGGGAGTCCGACCGAATCGAGTCCGATGGCATACGTGCGCATCGTACTCGTTCGGTCGGGCTGCACGGGTCCGATTCGGTCGGAAATCTCTCCGGGTCCGGCTCGGTCGGAGAGATTTCCGGCCCGAATCGGAATCGGCCCCTCAGTGTGCTAATTCATATCTTCAATTGCTGGCTTTCAAGACCAATTAAGTCCCTTCCTTAGGCAACAAGGCTCCAAAGTGCGCTTGAAAGCTACCAACAAAAATATGAGTTAGAGCGTAAAAGCATCATGTCGGCAATGCTGCATGATATATTAATCTTCTATCACACTAATTATTCATTAATATTTCCCAGGGTGCCTCCAACAGAATATCCCTATCACTAACAACTTAATTGCTTTTGCCGGAAATAAATAAATACCAATCAAGTATTGAATGTATTGAATGCTATTGTGGTGCGGTGCCAGGTTGTGGTAGCAAGACATGGATTTGCAGAACAACCTAGAGAGCTTTACCAGTACTCTCAGATCTACGGCATTGTTACGTTTTAAAATGTATTTTCCTTCAATTTGAATTTAGACCCAATACATTTATTTGCATTATAAGTAAATAAATATTCTACGCCAAAATCTCTTACACATGAAAGGAGGAATACTATGAAAGTTACCCAAGTAAACATATAACATGGTGGGTGTATGACTATGTCACTTAATTGAATGTATAAGTGTGTGATAGCGGACTCTGTTGAGCTATGCAATGCAAATGCATAGTGTCTCAACTCCACTGAAAATGCTAGACACTCTGGGCCATTTAAATAAACGGGCCATACCCAACGGTCTCAAAACTCATCTGCTTCAAAATGAGTAAAACATTCGAAGGAATAAGCAAGGATTAACGTTACCTGCAATGTTGCATTATTGACCCCATTACTTCTACAGGCTCAGGCTATCTTGAGTATTCACCTTACCATTAAAAGGCCAAGACAAAGCAACAGATGAGTTTGCATTCTGACCAATTCTCGCCCTGCATCACATAAACTCCCTTGTTGCAGGGTGATTAAAGAGAACTAAACAAGCTGTGCCTTGTTCTGTTCTCACACATCTGGTTGCTATGGCAAGGATGGAGAGGTAGACAACTTTGGTGTGAGCCAACTGATATTGTGTTTTCTCAGGTACCATAATGAAGGAAAGTCTAATTGCTTCTTACTGTCCACTCTATCATCCCTGCTCGTCCCATATGATCACACGGAACATATAATACAGTAGGGACGTGCTGGATTAGAAGCTGGGCCGAAAAGAAAATTAAAGTTCTGAAGGTAAAGATTGGGCAGGAATACCTTGCTAAATGGATTTCAACCACAGCGAGACAATTCACACAGCAAATTAGTTAAGTGTGACGTGATGTCCAGCTAACTGCCTTGCGTAGTTAAATTAAATAACGTTTTGATCAAAAGGCAGTGAAAGCTGCCTTGGATCTATCTCATTTCACGGTTGATTCTAGGTGATAAAGGAACACAATACAATTGTTCAAATCGCCAAAAAGGTGAATGCTTTTTAATAATTTTACTAACTGCATAAGGAACAAAATAAGCAAATCAAGAAAAGTAAGATAAAACGTCAATAATTAAAAGAATCAATCTTTGCAGAGTTATTCCTCTGAAGACTGAGACCCACTGCTTGGTTTAGGGGGCCTGTGAGCTCTTGGGTAAGATGCTAGGGCTGCAACTACGTTCTGCTTTGTCAAAATGGAGCACGCAACAAAAATTAAAGGCAAGTGCCTTCTAAGAACACTTATTTATTTATAAGTTAAAATAGACACTTTGCCAAACCCTTACATGTCAGATTGAAAAACCAGGAAGGAATAAATCAATCTATAAAAACATTAAAAAACTGCTTTCAGTCTTTTATGAACCGTAGAAATAAAGATGAAGAATAGAAAGAAAATTCATAACCTTAACTAGAACAGGCAAAAATAGCAGATAAAGGCACATTGACAAAAAACTTTAGCTTATAAGATAGAGTGCACTCATGACTTAGTACTTCCAAATACTACCCTGACAATCATGTTTTTCAAAATCTAATACTGACGTGAAACCTCCACATTCACTACCTACCACGTGGAAACAACCCTTATCAAATTTCGAAAAGGCCAAAAAACTTTAAGGTTTCAGCTGACCTATGGTCTAGAAAAAATATAGGCACACCTAGTGAAAGAGACCATTTAGAAATAAACAGCCAAGATGCCTGCTTGAGACTTGATGTTAGGGCACATAGCATCTTTACCGGAGGCCCTGGCGATATCGAATTAATCTTATAGTACCAAATCTATAACACTCATTTGGAAGCAACCAAGATAACTTGTATCTGACCTGTCTTGGTCTTATAGAGCGTCCTAGATATGAGATGGTTTGTCTTGCAAACAGAGTTGGACTGGGGTAGAAAATAGGCCTGGGCACCACATTAAAAGTGGCCCCCAATTAGCGAAACAGTTAAAAAAAAAAAAAAAGTGGTCAGCATTTGCAAGCCGGTGCAATTATTTTGTAAGGCATGAGAGTGCATGGATTTTTGCTTGCTTCAGACAATGTTTGTGTTAGAATCAAGCTTGGCACTTTAAAGTCTGGTATATGTGGCTTTTTACTGAGTGCTCTGGGGGGTGCTTTGCAGCCATATTAATATTGTTAACTGCAAGCATGATAACTGCTCAGTGGCGCAGCAAGAGCACTAGAGGCCCTTAGGCAAGCAAACAAAATAAACCCACTACCTCCAATTCCTGGCTGCAAAGTTGCAATTAAAAAAACTGCAATAATCAGAATTTATTGAGCCCCTGAGGCTACTTGGCCCCAGTGTCACTATACATGTGGCACCATTGATAGCTACATCCCTGTAATTGCTCAGAAATTATTTATTTGCTTTCTGGAACTTCTAGTCTTGTTTAGTTCACTATAAAACAAGGACTACAAGTCTGAGAATGTATATTAAAAACCTGGAGTGGAGCCGGCTAGTTGTGCATGGACCTGGGAACCCGAGCAACAATGGCTTGGAAAAGGGGGAGCCGGCCATGGCTTTAGAAGAGGGGACTGGAAAATACTTTCTAACAGGAGCTGAGTGGGAATCTCAAGAAGGCACATGCAGGAAGATTTCAGGACTGGGTGGGTATTTTTAACGGGGTACAGGCATGTAAAGAGGGAAACCGAACTGGTCTTAGGATATGGACGGGATTTCCTAAACGGAGCTGATTGGGGCTTTCCAGAGGGTAGGTAGAGTGGATGGCGATTTCAGTAAGGAAGTACTGGATGTGAGCTTTTTAGAGAAGAGACTGACTAGCAGGGCCCTCCTGTGGCATGGGCACATCAAAGTCAGCTCCTCAAAATCTTGGTAATATGAGAAAGTCCAGGTGCCCCATGATTTTCACAGATTTGAAGAGGGGACGCTTGTCCATTTTTAGCTGCTTTGAGCACCGCCATGACGTCCCACTGCCGTCGTCAACTCATCTTCAAAAGTGCTCTGAAAATATATCTCCTTGCCTGTTCCTGTGGATTCCTCAGTTTGGCTTGGTGTTAATGGAGGGCGTGCTCTCCTTTTAGCACTTAAACGCCAAGCTGCAGACAAAGGGTATACTTAACTTAACACTGTCACTGGTAGGACACGCGGTCCTCCCCTGGGAGCAATGCACAGCGCGGTAAATGGACAGGCCCGACGGACCATAAAACTCTTTTGTTTCTACGTTCGAAATATCTGCAATGCAGATTCTGACATTCAGAATCTTGCTGTCAAAAACACGTCGAACTATGTTTTGAAATGCAAATCTTAAATCAAATATTCAAGCTAAAGGGATAAAATCTGACTCTGAGAAAATATGAAAGGAAAAGAGAAAATGTCTCCTTCTGAAAGGCAAAAGGCAGACCATTTTTTCAGGGTTTATATTGAATTTTATTGTAACTCATCTTTTTACAACTTTTAAAAACATACATTTAAATCATAACGTTGTTAGCAAAAATACAACTATTACTGGTTGCTGACATGTATGTGTCATGTTAAACGATTAACACTGTTTCACAACTTATTTTTATGTTCTTATTAGAAAATCAAGAGATCTAAATGAGATGTGCACAGGGAAAAACATCATTTTCCAGAGGACAGATCCCAATCATGCATTCCATTTAGCTCTCCGTTGTGGACTTCATTATTGCATCAAAGTACTGCTTAAACATAAAATGTCTGAAAGACAGGAAAAGTCAAAAAAGAACTTTGAAGCTGACTAATATATGGTTAATGGAGTTTTCAGGTGTCTAGCGTGTCAAGGCACTGGATTCTTTGGTTAGGGGCGTTGGGCCAGTTTCTGTCAGCCTTTCTTTGTAGGAAACATATCAAACGAATTACACTCAGCAGTTATTTGCATGAAAATTGTATGAAAGCTATGACCCTTTGCAGAAAAGTCATGTGAGAAACCTGCTCAATGTATTCTCCATAGACTTTATAAAGTCACACTGTGAAAGTTAGTCCACACATCCAGTTTCACAGGTGCCCACTGCACATCTTCCTCTTGAACAAGTTTCAGATGAGCCAAAATTATCGGTAAAGAATAAGCAAGTAAAAAACAAAAGGATGAGTATCCCAGTAAACAAGGATTAGGCGAGTTTTTGCTAGTGTAAAAAGAAAATGCTCGTTCCTAGCTACTTCGTGTGTTAATTCGCCTAGTTTATTTTCTTTGCAGTCTTGCTAGCAAGAGGTGCATGGATGTCGAGTCATCAAATGATGGGCGAAAGAGAAGTCATATCACACACCTTTGACCTAAATGACAGATAGGAAGTAACATCATATGACCTTTGGCCCTGAATCTTCCCAAGAATGATCTCTCATGACTTTCACCCTAATAACAACACAATGGTTGACAATAATTGATGTCGCATTGGCATGAGACATAAACATAAAATGCAAGTATTTACAAGTACTACTCAGAGACCCAAATGATGTGTGGCTTGACTCCCAGAAGCGCACTCCTAGGGCCTGATGTATCAAAGGGTTTTACCCATTTTGTGTCTATGGGGAAAAGTGTTATAAGAGCCTTTGTCCCCAGAAATGTAGGATCATTGATGTACCCTTCTTAGGACCCTGTAAGGCAGCTGAGCGGCTGCTGACAAGTTAAACTTTCTGTAGGCAACAAAGATAATGGTGATTCTGAAAATAACATGAGAATTAGGGAATGAACTGATGAATGGAGCGGCTTCTGGCAAGGAAATGTGTCTCTAGCTTTGTACTACGACATTGTGGGTGAAATGTTGTTTCTGACTCTGGCAACAATCCTGACAAACTGCTAGGATATGGGACCCACACTGCCTCGGAGGGGTGCAATGTAATAACTTCATCAGGCTTCCAGAGCACCTTGTAGGTGGGTGAATGTGGCCGGATTGCACAGGAAGCCGTGGCGGGGGAATCTGTTGGTCACTGGATTATCAGTGATGTGGTGGGAAAGGAACCTCAAAATGTGCCACCCCAATAGTCTTCTTGTCCCAATGCCCCCCTCTTCTCGGAAATACAGCTCCGATGTCAGACAGCTGCTTTCTTAGGTCTGACACTCTCCTCTCAGGCTGTTTAGCAGTTAAAGAGAGCCAACCTGGCTTTTTAACAGCTCTACCCTCCAGGTAAAACTTGCAACTATTCATCCACTCCACCAAAGGCCTACCTTCCAGCCATCTATACCTCCTCAAGGTATAGAAGAGTTCTACCTTTGTGGCACTTCTCAACACATCCTTGGAAAGTCTCTGCTGACCTTGTTAGTCAACCTGATCTCACATGCTAATGAGCTGCAAACAGCTAATCCACGTTTCATTGTTTAAGATCAGTCACTTCCGGAGGCCTAGCGGTCCATGAGGCCTCAATGAAGCCAGGTTTACAGGCAGTGCTGTGATTCAACCAACGAGAAACCATTCCAGCGGTGGTGGCCTGGATTCCAGTTAATGATCTGGAATGTTGATGAATAGCATGGCCTATCCTCCAGCTCCAGTGGGCAGACCACCAGACTCCTCCCAGCTCTGACAATGCTGGAAAATGCAATGATCAGGTGCACTGTGTGAGGCAGCAGCCCCTCTTCCCCTGGCATGACCAAAGATAGGCTCACTAACTCAATCCAGGAAAAGAGGGACAGGCAGTCCCATAGTGACTCATCTATGTCCATAAGGGAGCACCCATACCAGTGTCTTCTTTCTGGTGAATTTTTGGAAAATATCATTCGACATGATGCATGTTTTTTATTGTGTCATATGATCTGGCCATGATTTTGGGCAGTGGAAATTGAAACAAGACTTATAACTCAGCAGCAACACAAGCAAGTGGCATGCTTAAAGGTTGTACAAAAAGACAAATGACATTATTTTGGCACAGCAATCATGTTTCCCAGTCATTCTGGTGTATACATCGAATCCATAATATGCTCATAAGGTTTTCTTCAGTGAACGTTTCAAGTTCCCTTGACCCCACTCCATTTTGACCTCTGATCTCGTTGTATTGTGGCAGTATTCTGCAATCACAGGCACTCATTAGCAGATGGCAATTTCGTCATAGTTAAAATCATTGAAGACGAACAGATTAAAAACAGAGTAAAAGAGGCTTTAAAAGAAAGACAACAGACTCTGAAAAGAATTCTCTCATTGGCCAGAAGTAACAAACTTGACAAAGTAAGTAGATGTTTGAGGAATTGAAGTGTACATGGGCCTCATAAATTTACCTCTTCTGTAGCTAACTTCTACCAAGTCTGGGAATTCGAACTTTTACATATTTTTACGAAGATGCTTGAACTTTTAATCCAACATATAGAATACAAATGAAATAATACTAATCAGCAGTGGATCTACTTTGGAAAGAAACAGAGGAGACAGAAGTGGGTGAAGCTACCAACAATGCCTTGGTTATCTCTCATAGGATTTCCTCATTCCTTTACCCTGCTGCCTCAGATTTCCGAGGCGTGGTTACGAGGTAGAGCTTCAACCATCTCAGAAAGTCCCTTCTCCTAAAGTGTGAAAGGTTACAGCCCTAAAATATTGTCATACTCCATAATGCAGACAGTTACATATGGTCTGAATACGTAAAGTACAGCCATTTGGCAACCTACATATATACATGAACTCCCTTGCTACAATGCATACAGGGGACGTTTCATTATGCAAACGTAACACACAAAAGAATAAAACAAAAATGAAAGTGTACACTGGTTTATGCCCTCACTAATCGTGTTCTCTGAGGGTAGTGATGGGTCTGGCATACAATTACTGCCAGGAGGAGCCGGGTCAGGCCTGGCCTGAGGCTTCCTTTGAAAGACCAGATATGAAATGTTAGACCCGACATTCTTGGTGGGGTTTTCCCCAAATGTTTTGCCTTCACTCTGCGTGTTTTGCTGAATTCGTTTTTGTTGGCTCTATACTATGCATGCTTTGTCACTGCTAACCAGTGCTAAAGTGCTTGTGCTCACTCCTGTAAACCTCATAAAATTGGTTTACACCCAATGGCCCAGGTATCCAGGGCCTGTAAATTAAATGCTATTAGTAGGCCAGCAGCACTTTCTGTGGCACCCACTTAAGTAGCCTTTTTAAATATGTCTCTGGTCTGCCATCGCAGCCCGTTTGAGCAGTTTTAAACTGCTGTTTTGACCTAGCAAAAAAACCTTTTTGACAGGCCTAAATCTTCTTTTTTAATACCTATAAGTGACCTCTAGGATAAGCTCTAAACCGCCCATAAGGCAGGGTACATTTGGAATGTACTTTTAACTTTCACATGTACTGGTAGTGAAAAACTCTTAAATACATTTTCACTACTGCAAGGCCTACCTCTCCAATAGGGTAACATTGAGTTACCTTATTACATTTAATAAGTGATAACTTTGAATTAGGAGCAGGGAGGAATGTCAAGTTTGTAATATAAAACCCTCTTTAATAGCAAAGTTAGATTTTAAGTCACAATTCTGAAAATGCCACTTTGGAAAGTTGGCATTTTCTTGTCCTCACCATTTGGTGCCTGCAGCCCGCATCCTTGGTCACATGACTAGGCGTTGCTAGTAGTTGGTTTAGGTGTATTGCTCCCAGACAGTGAGACAAAGGAGAATTGGTGTTGGCAGCATGGGCGTTCCTGGCTTGATGAGGTGGAGAAGCTGTCACCTACCACACTTGCACATCACAAAACCTCTGCCTAAGCACACTCACAAGGGGTTTGACACTAGTCTTTTGTAACCCTACACAAGTTGGGGCCAGGGCAGGGAGGCAGGAAATTCCAAGCACCGCTGGGGATGAAAGCCCCTAGAATGTTTTCCTACTTCTAAGTGGACACAAGGTGTAAATAATGGACCCTCATTTCCAACACTTCAGTACACCTCTGGACCTTTGGAAGACTCTGAAGGACTGCTGTGCTGCTTTGCAAGAAGGACTGCAACTCTGTTGCCCTGCTGCCTGAGTGAAAGGACTAGACTTGCATCTTGAACCCAGGACCACCAGAGTGACTCCAATGGCTAGTTGGCTGGCCTTCTGATGAGAGCCTCAGGAACAGAAAATTCTCATACCATCTTGAACTCAGCACCTGCCTGCTGTGCATCCAACCCACCAAGTGGTGCCACCTGAGTGGTGGACCCTTGGAAGTGGGCCTGAAGGTGCTCTCCCAGCCCAGCTGTGGTCCTGTGGTCAAAACTAAAGCAGCGCAATGCATCTCCTCACAGCCCTGATTTGGAACCGCTGCAGTGCGATGCATCCCAAACGCCAAACCTCACATCACAGCCCGCAGTTTCCTTGGAGACGCCGCTGCGTGACGCATCTTCAACAAAGGCGTTCGCATTGCAAGCCCCTTGTCGATGGAATCTTCAACGAGGGCGCAGGACTACGCATCGTAGCCCTGCAGTTTCTTCGGAACCGCCGGTGTGCGACGCACCTTCATCGCATCGCAAACCCCTCATTAACGGCAACGTTGATGATGATGCAGGACTTTGCATCCCCGACTTAAAGCTCCTCGGAACTGCCGCTGTGTGACACATCTTTAACTCGGGATCTTGCAACGCTCCACAACCAGGATTTAAGGTACTTTGTTCGGGGGTAAACCACAACAATTAGACCTAATCTGTTATGGCAACAATTTTTGTAATTAATTCATGAGTGGGAATTGGAAGTATATTTTCTTCCTTAACAACAACCCTCTACTTTCTTGGGAGTGTCATCCCTACTCATAATCGCCATACATTTTACTATAAAAAGAACCAACCTATGAGTCACCAGACACTGAGTTCAAGAGAAATACCCCATACTCTGACAGGTATATACGACACACAAATGTGTAAGAAAGTGAAAAATTGTGAAAACACGAGGTAGCACCTCACGTGCGCACCACCAAGGGGGGCTTTCTGGTTAAGTATCACCAGTTATGCCCACGTTTATCATCATAGGTTGCTACCTCATGAAAAACAAAACATTTGTTGTCCAGAAAACCAGTGAGACAGGTGAACATATGTGTAGAGATCACGCAATTCCGCCCAGTGAAAGTTAAAATTGAAATAAGCCCCACAGTAACCAACAACCACTTTATTCTAAACTTGTGGGCTTATTCAAAATAAAAATAAAAACATACTGCATGTTTGCAGACCAAATGATGTTGGGCCAACAAGTTCAGAATAAAGTGGTTGTTGGTTACTTGGCCTTGATGGTGATTTTTACACAAGTAGGGTTCCCCAAGGAAGTGGTTGGTGTCTGACAGGAAATCAACTTGACGCCTTCATACATGAAATATATATGAGATAAGTTGGGGTAACCTACCGGTTTTCCACACCTTATCACCCTCAGATAAATGGGATTCATGAGAGATTCAACAAGACCCTCAAAGGCATGATTAAAATTGAAATAAGCCCCACAGTAACCAACAACCACTTTATTCTAAACTTGTGGGCTTATTCAAAATAAAAATAAAAACATACTGCATGTTTGCAGACCAAATGATGTTGGGCCAACAAGTTCAGAATAAAGTGGTTGTTGGTTACTTGGCCTTGATGGTGATTTTTACACAAGTAGGGTTCCCCAAGGAAGTGGTTGGTGTCTGACAGGAAATCAACTTGACGCCTTCATACATGAAATATATATGAGATAATTTGGGGTAACCTACCGGTTTTCCACACCTTATCACCCTCAGATAAATGGGATTCATGAGAGATTCAACAAGACCCTCAAAGGCATGATTATGGGACTGTAAGCCAGAAACCGGTCCCAGGATGCTTGTTTCCGGTCCAGGGAAGACATGGCTTGGCAGTTCGGGCTGGACTGTTCCCATGAGGCACAGGGTCAGACTGATTTGCATATGGCCATGTCTGAACTGGGGTGGCGGAGTGAGCTAAAGAATGATGATGGATTAAACCCAGATCAGTTGACTGGGGGTGAGTGCTTGCAATGTTCAACACTCCGTCCATCATCCCCTTTGGTTTTGCTATGTTCACCCTAAGTTGGCAGGGTATGCCCAGACGTGGGTCCCTTGCTCACTTTGCCACTGGATTCAAGATAGCCTGGCTGATGACGGCTGTAAGCCAGAAACCGGTCCCAGGATGCTTGTTTCCGGTCCAGGGAAGACATGGCTTGGCAGTTCAGGCTGGACTGTTCCCATGAGGCACAGGGTCAGACTGATTTGTATATGGCCATGTCTGAACTGGGGTGGCTGAGTGAGCTAAAGAATGATGATGGATTAAACCCAGATCAGTTGACTGGGGGTGAGTACTTGCAATGTTCAACACTCCGTCCATCATCCCCTTTGGTTTTGCTATGTTCGCCCTAAGTTGGCAGGGTATGCCCAGACGTGGGTCCCTTGCTCACTTTGCCACTGGATTCAAGATAGTCTGGCTGATGACGGCTGTAAGCCAGAAACCGGTCCCAGGATGCTTGTTTCCGGTCCAGGGAAGACATGGCTTGGCAGTTCGGGCTGGACGGTTCCCATGAGGCACAGGGTCAGACTGATTTGCATATGGCCATGTCTGAACTGGGGTGGCGGAGTGAGCTAAAGAATGATGATGGATTAAACCCAGATCAGTTGACTGGGGGTGAGTGCTTGCAATGTTCAACACTCCGTTCATCATCCCCTTTGGTTTTGCTATGATTATGGGACTGCCTGAGCTCATGAGGTGGAAGTGAGACGTCTTCTTACCATCTCTGTTGTTGGCCTACAGGGAGGTGTCACAAAAAGGAGCTGGATTTAGCCCCTTTAAACTCCTCTATGGCCACTCTGTTAGGGGACCTCTAAGTTGGTGAAGGAGGGATGGAAGCAAGCTCCCAAAATGCCCTCCAGGATGTAGACAGCTACATGCTGGCTCTCTGAAACCAGATGCGGTGCTTCTGGAAGAAGGCCAAAGAGAATCTGGAGGCCAGCTTGGATCTAATTAAACTTTTGTATGAGCAGAAGAACACTCTGGTAGAGTTTCAACCTGGACAGAAAGTGTGGGTAATGGAGCCTGCAGAACCCAGGTCACTCCAAAACCGTTGGTCAGGGCTCGGCCTTGTGAGGTGATTGTCGCGGCCCAATGGCTGTGTCCGTCTACGCTGATGACTGGGTACATGTACGCCGCAGTCTGAAAAATAACTCACTTGCCTCCTGACACTGCTGTTATCAAGACCTCCTCCACTTTAGCGGCTGTTTGCCATCTTTTGGAGCAATCATGCCAGGCCAAGCAGGTGGGAGGGCCCCTGCCTTCTCTCCAGAGGAACTGGAGAAACTTGTTGAAGAGGCCCTTCCCCTGTATGGCCAGCTCTATGGCTCACCAGAGGAACTGGTAACTATCTCACATTCATATTTTACTTTGTTCAACTCCATCCTTTCCATTCCCACAGGCTACAATGTGACTCTGAGTCCCAGAGTGAATTCAGATTACTGTTGTAACATTTTGTGGTCCCTACATAGGACAATCATGTAATGGATTGTGGAGCATTTTACTTTGTGTACTTAACCCTAGATCCTACTTGTGTTGCATGCACATATCTATGCATGTATACCTTTCATGGTACCTATGATATATTTGCTAATCAGATCATGGTACATTTACAAAGAAATGTATAGGCTTTACAGCATGAGCAGTGTATGTATACTGTAAGAAGCAGTTGAGGAGGATTTTAGCTATGTGTACAGTCCCACATATCACTCAGCGCACATCAGGGCACACCAAACTGTTGTCCGGGAGGTATCTATACTTCACAGACCCCTTCAAAGTGCCACACAACCTTGAGGTCACATATTGAATGGCCACAAGATGTACTTTTATGCATTAAAGTGGTGGAAATGTGATGTTCATGTGGGATCGGTATGTGCGGCCTGCAGAGAGCAAAGCCTGACAATAAGTTGTGCCCAGTCTGGGCCATGGACCAGGTTGGGGCAGAGTTACTGTGGCAATACAACTGATGCACAGAGTAATCTCCCTGCACACCTGCTGATCCTTGGATATTCCCAAAATTAGTTTTCTGAAGCAATAGTAGCCCTGATTGCTTTTACATGGACTACATTTGGAATGGTGACTGAGGTAATCCCCAGACCTGATACTTCTTTCCATTGACCCACATTGTCAATGTGCGACATTTACTAATAACAGGCCCCTTACTCCCACAGGTCTGTTGTCACTTTTCCATAAGTCATGCTTGCACTGTACAGGCCTATTGCGCATGTGACAGATTAACAGTGCAGATAGTTGGTTACATCTGAAGTGATTTTGATATGTGAATCAACAGCTTTGTTACATTCAACCAATCAAACAAGACACACAACGTTATGTTGAATGTCATCCCTGTAACAGTGTCACATATGGCAAAAGGTGTGTCCTGTGATGGCAATACATACCACACAAACTCAATCAGACATAGTATGATATCCCATAAAGTAGTTGACATATCCACACATCCCCAGAGAGGAAGCTCTCAGTGACACACATACCAGCCCTTTCAATATGAGCTACGTCTTAGGATGTAGTCTATACTATGGTATCATCCTGTATGGACCGTATGCATCAAGTCAATGGTCCTGGCCGCAAAGGTGTCTGTATAGTCATGCACAAATAGTTTACCCTTCAGGAGGTCACAAAGGTGTGTTGTGTTTCATAGAAGCTCACATCACAGTACATGTAGGACGGCCCTGGGCTACATGATGTTAGTGGGCTGGCTTAGTCAGTGTAAATCGTGACCAGGGTTGAAGATAGTCAGCAGATGACTACAAAAGTGTGTATTCATGTCTATGTAGTGCTTAGCAAGTGAGAATTTTACATGTAGTGTGTTAACTATTGATTAATGCTTGTTCTAGGTGTATACAAAATGTGTCTCAACCAAACAGATATCCTAAAACTTGCAGTTACAATCTATTTCTTCGTCTATTGCATCTAATCATGTCAACATCCATCAGAAGTAATCCATTTGGAGAGCCATTGCCTGGAAGGTGCGGACCCTGGGGTCTATCACCGGCGCAGGGTCCACTGCACAAAAAGGTGGGAGGACATGAGGCGCTGGCCTCTGAAGATCACGGAGGTCCAGCTGGGGATGTCCTCCCAACGTGGACGGGGCGCACACCAACCCTGACCCCCCCTAATGGCACGCATACTGGCAGTTGCCTACCCGGAGCCTGATGGGCAGTTGAGGGCCCAACGGAAGCTACAAGGGGGTGAGTCCTGGTCAGAGTCATACATGTTACATTAGCAACTTTGTGTGTTACAAGCAGGCATTTTCCCATCAATATTCAGGGTGGCCCATGTGTGACGCACAAGAAGAGTTATTGGTTGTGTAGGTCTGGTAGTAGGTGCATGCTGTGTTTTACCTATTGTTTTTATGACCAGGAACATAGCAGAGTCCAGTCCACTACCAATTTACTGTCTTGAGCAGATACATGGCTGAGTAAAGTGATTAATTAGCTAGTGTTGTTTGATGTTGTGGGTGACTATTGTACCCAATAGGCCACTAGTCTTCAGTGTGTCGGAAGTGATGCTCCCTCACTACTGTGTCTCATGTGATGATGGCCCTCTTACATGTGACAGCATACAGTGCACTTTGGATGCAGTAACTGAGCAATACTTCCCCTTGGTAAGTACGGGAGAGGATGTAGCCTTGCGGCTAGAGCGGTCGACCTCGGACCTGGGGAACCCGGTTCGAGTCTCGGCAACGATGCTCAACATCCTGTGATTCTGGGAAATCACTTAATCTCCCCGTGCCTAACAAAAAAAAAAAAGAAGAAATTAATGTGTTCATCTGTAACGAAACTGGTGCTCATGTAAAGCGCTCTGATACCCGATGTCTTGGGTCTAGTTCGAGCAATATAAAACTCAAAAAAAAAAAGTGGGGAATGTAAAGTAAAATGAGATAGCAAACATCACTGGTGCCATCAGTATTAGTGCCTACATGTTGGCAGGTGTACCTTTCCCTGGTGTAGTATCATCTGCACTACTGTTTCATACCTGATTTACGTGTCTTCATAGGCTGATGTCTGATTCCATCACAAATGTGTGTGTGGGCCAATCTGTATTTGAAAATAGTTATTTGTGATGGGTATACAGGTAATGTGTTACCAAAGACAGGAGTATGTAGATATTGGTGGGTTCACACATACCCTAAGCCATTACTCAATGTCATTAATCAGGTCTAATTGATGAAGCAATTAAGGACATGACTTGGGAGTATTAAGTTATGCAAATTGCACATGTTGATTTGTCAAGGTTCATATACACACTGGTGACATGCATCAGGGAGTGACATGCAGAAATGTAGGGATCATATGCGAGTGTCTACAATGGAATTGTGTTTGGGAGACAAAAAGGTACTGTGATGTACCTTCCCATTAGGACACAGGTTAAGCCACCTCTTCATGTAATAGAGATTCCCCGAGCCTCAACGACCATCAATGGTCTATTGGCTTTTAGGTATGCAATGTAAGAGTGGTGTTCCCACCAGTACCAAGTTGGTATTGGGGATGTCCCTAGGCCTAGTTGATTCATTATGCTGTGGATATTTGTAGACAAAACTCCCAGATATTTGGGCCAGATTGTCTCCAGTCATTTTTTCGGTGCTGCATGTGATACACAGCGAAGCTACTTAAGTACAGCTTTCATGAGACTATTCTGACACTGGACATATGAGGAAGTTTCTCTTAGGCAGTGTCAACAGTGTTAAATTAACATTTTTGTGTCACCTTCTTCCTGCTACTGTACATATTGCTGCAACATAGCTATATTAGTTGACCCTCCTTTCATCATGATGTGGTATTCGGTATATGACCATTTGCTAATTGCAGGGCCTTGTGTGTAATCTGTACTAACAAGTTTGTCATTGCCATCCTATTTGATGACATCAGGTTACTAAGGTATACTACAGGAGCCAAACTATACAAGGTCTCCTACTAGATACATGAGAATAGAGATCAGACAACTTTACTCATGCAATTGGAGCCGTTTGTGGTTATGACTACACTATGAGCAACTGTTTACAGGTTATGTAGCATGCATGCATGTGCTCATGCTAATGTTGAAGCCACTATAGTGGACCTTGTAGCTGGAGTCTTCTGTACTCTTTATTAATGTTCTATGATAGAAGCTGTTGGTCAAGTGTGTTCTGGCACATGCAATAAACCAATGTTAAATTTCATTTCAGCATCATCACAGGCAAGCGGAGGAGACAGGGCCACATCGTTGTGGAAGCAGCTGGCTGCAGTGGCTCCGGTCGTTACACAACATACACTGAAGGAGCCAGAGGGTGAAGGGAGTGCCAGAGAGTACACAGACTCAACGTCATCATCTTCAGAGTTTACTTCCAGTGGACACTCCCCAGTGGTGGCGGAACACACAGGACCTGTACCCACACCATCCTTGTCCACCACCCCCCATCTCCACCCTCCTTGTTGCTCCCCACCCAGTTGGCTGGGCCCTCTCCCCTAAGAGGGGAGCCATCTCCTTTGCTCTAGGCACCTCAGTCCCTGCCCTCTTACCCCCGCTGCCCTAAGTGAGAGGGCTATTGACCTCCTGAGAAACATTTCTGTGGGTCAGACTGCACTATTGAATGCCATCCAGTGGCAAGGCAGACATCTGCAACAGATGGTGGCTTACCTGGAAGGCATGCACAGTGCTATGTCTGTCCTACAGAGATCTTTGCAGGCTCTGGCCTCCTCCTTCATGGCAGCCTTCCACCCATCCCAAACTTCCAACCCACCTCCTGCCTCTGCCTCATCCATATTCCCTATTCCCATGCCTGTCCCAAGCACACTCACTCACACATACGCACGCACACACTTCAACAGCCCCAAGCAGCACACACAAACAGAAATACCAGAAAACAGGCAAGCACGTAACCACTCACCTGACACTAACCCCCCTCATCACCCCAACATACCCCCAGACACCACACCCGCACCAACAGACTCATCCCCAATACCCAGCATTCCCCCAGACACCACACCCACAGACCCATCCCCAGCATTACCCCAGACACCACACCTGAACCACCAGACCCATCAACCACCCCCAGCATTCCCCCAGAGACCACACCCGCACCACCAGACCTATCCACAACACCCAGCATTCCCCCAGACACCACACCCACAAAACTAGACCCATCAACCGCCCCCAGCATTCCCCCAGGCACCACACCTGCACCACCAGACCCATCAACCGCCCCCAGCATTCCCACAGACACCACACCTGCACCACCAGATCCATCCACAACACACAGCACATCCACATCACGCACCTCTAAAAAACGCAAACACACATACTCACCCACACAACAGACACCTACAAAACACAAACATGGTACATCAGACACAGACACCTGCACCAACAGCACACCCACCCACACCTGACACTTCCACTTCCCCTACCTCCCAACCTCTACTCCCTCCCGAACATGTTGCCCATTTTCCCTGTGAAAGTATGTTATTTGCCATTGCCCTTTCCCCTGCTAAACTGACACCCCAAAGCTAAAAGAGCCTCTTCCACACCCCAACCCATCCCCCTTCCACATCCCAATCCACCCCTGAAAAACCTGATCCCTCACCACTAAACCCAGCCGTACCCTAAGACGACCAAAACCCCTCCCAAAACCAAAGACGCCTCTCCCAAAGTCAGGATCACCCCTCCCAAAACCAAACCCACCCCTCCCAACACCGACCCCACCCCTCCCAAGTGACATCATTGAGGTGCCTGGACTGCCCCCTAGATGTCCCTTCCTGGAGAAGTTCCCCTGGCAGTGTCATGCAAGACAAGTTTAGTGGCACAGCAGTGTGCTGGACCACCCATTGTGTACATGAATTGGCTTTTGCTTTACTTCATGTGTTTATTTTTGACAAATAAAAAACTTTGCTTGTTTTCGTACACATTAGTCCTACCATTATTTTTCAAACTATTTGATGTTGTTGGATACTTTGGGATGTGTGACTACAGTTGTGTTTTTTTCACTCTGATTGCTGATCCATTTGAAGTGGTTAGTATGATATGACCTTGGAAACAGTGCAGGAGTAACACAGGTCAAGGGTAAATATTCAATGGATGGATATGTGGGATGAAATCCAATTGGGGCTGACACTGTATTGGGTGGTGTTTCATATGGTAAGTATTTCAGCTTGGCTTGGCCAATGTCAACATCATTTAGCTTGCAGCTCTCCCTATGATGTAGGCTGGATATGTGTTTGATGTGTGCAAGTTAGATATTTTTTTATCCACACATGGAGGGTGTTCAACTGTCATAACGTTGTAGACATTTTTATGGACATGTATCTATTTTCGTGTGTGTACTTTACACCTACTTTATCTAAATGTGAGACAAATAATGTTACTGCTGTGTTTGCTTTCATGGCTTGTACTTACACATTTCCCACATATACATGGCACTTGGTTATGCTATTGGTTGTCCCTGATATACTTCAATCCACAGGTCCTAAGCACATAGAGGTTTTGAGGCATGAGCAAAGTGGACTGTGGCCCAGGGCCCCAGCCTTTCAGGGGCCCCACTGGTGGAGGCATACCTATTCTGGAGAGAGTCTTTACATTGTGCCATTTGAATGCTTCTCAGGCTGATTATTTGGATTCCCATTTACCTGACATTACCTTTTAATGTGGGTGATGTGTTAGAGTCCTTTACGGAGATTTAGCAGAGAAGGTGTGTTTCAGTTTCATGACACATCCATACAGATGTATCATTAATATCACAAAAGGACCTAGCATGTGACCAATGTGAGGGTGTCACAGAGATTAATAGGTGTGATATTGATGAGGAGGTGCTGTTGTGTGACACATTTTAATGCAAACATCACTATCCATGATTATGAGATGGGAACACATGTAGACTTTTGTAGAGTGTGCCTGTGCATTGTCAGTGACCTGGCCAAAGCGGGCATCATAGAGCTGTAATTGGATCATACGGTGAGAAAAATTCCGAACAGGGGCCCAAAAAATTTGTTTGACCAATGGACCCGAACCCCTTGCCAGGTCCATGGCAGGGTATCTAATTGCTGATGAGTCGATGGATATGGGTATGAGTATAGCTTACCATCGGTTGCATCAACGACGGTGTGGGTTTTGGACGTCATCAAGCAGGAACAGCAGCAGCAGTACGTGTATGATCAGCTCCATGATGGCACAGGATGTGTGAAGCTGAGTCCAGGTGAGTTTCAGCCTTATATCCCTCCCTTTTTGTGAAGTTTAGATGTGGTGGTTAGACCGCCACAGTCACGTTGGCAGGAAGGCACATCGTAATTGGGCCGGCGGTAACACTGGCAGTCTGCCTCCAACAGACGCAATGGCCTATCCCGCCGGAGTCAAAGATTTCCTGGCAGCGTGACCGCGGAGGTCTTTCGTCTATGAAACCGCATGCATCTTAATAAGGCGGTCGGATCGCCAACAGTGCAGCGGTGATTCCGACGCCATTTTGACAGTGGTAACATGACCACCAAACTCGTAATCAAGCCCTTTATCCCTCTTCTTTTAACTTAAGGGGTTGAGGGATCCCTTTGCTCAAGAAAGTACATTTTGACCTTTTCCAACTTACAGAGGATTAGACCTGGGTCTAAATTCCATTTCTTATCAAAAAGATAGATAACACAGTTAGTTTTCAAGTGCAATTCGACCTAGCAAAGGATAATCAACTTAACACATACCAATCAGGCTTCAGAATTACGCAAATTATCAAAAAAGTCATACTCCAGGGGCTGTATAATGAACAGATGTTCTGGCACAGAGCAGAGTCAAGAGCATTGCTTTGTATTTAAGGTGTCTCAAGTTCATATATATAACTCAATGTCACTGTGTTAATGCTTTAAATTCAGACAGCTCAGGTCACAAACAGTGATCAGTAATTGCCTCTCTTTAGTTACGGTGTGTGCTATCTTTTGCTTACACACTAATTTTAGGCATTTCAAACACAAAAAACAGATGGTCGGCTCAACACTGACTCACTGCATTGTTCAAGATATGGTCCCAAGTTTGAACAATGCTTTTCAACTTTTTTGTGATAAGGATGCTAATTAGGTGGCTCTTCTTGACTTCTTAGTGGCCATTAACACAGTTGATTACAGAGCCCTCCATACTTATGTTGATAATCAAAAGGATGGAATGCAGTTAGAAGATTTTGGACTGGCTTGCCTCTTTCCTAGGAAACAGTTCACAATTTGTCTCAAGATCTCCATTTTCTCTGGGGTGGCGCAGGATGCTATTCTCCTTCCCACACATCCATATGAATCAACTAAATGCTTTCATACACCTTGAGGCATGGTACAATATGTGTAAATATAATCCTCCGAAGACCAAATGTATTTTAAACATATTGTAAAGGTAATTGCTAGACCTGTCACCCTCATGGTGGTCTTCCCTCAAATGTTTTGGGTAAAGTACTTACCTTCAATTTTTGCTGTATTTTTGCTTTTGTTGGCCTTAGGACTCTGTGCACTGCTAATCAGTGCTAAAGAGCTTGTGCTCACTTCCCTAAACATGGTTTGATTGGCGTACACCTGGTTGGCATTTTTAATGTACTTATAAGTCCCTTGTAGAGCAGTAAACCATATACCCAGGGCCTTTAAATTAAATGTTACCAGTGGACCTGCAGGATTTATTGTACCACCCACTTAAGTAGCCCTCCAAAACATGTCGCAGGCCTGCCACCGTAGCCTGAATACAGTGTCACACTGCCATGTCAACTTGGCATTTAGACCCCCTGCCATGCCTTAAACTCCCCTTTTATTACATATAAATCACCCCTAAGGTAGGCCCTAGGTAGCCTATAGGGCAGGGTGCTTTCTAATTAAAAAGTAGGACATGCACATTTACATTTTACGTGTCCTAGTAGTGAAAAACTCCCAAATGTGTTCTTCACTACTGTGAGGCCTACCCCTCCCATAGGATAACCTTGGGGATTCCTTATTACATTTAATAAGCTGTAATTCCTAACTGAGAGGAGGAAGATATCTCATCTTTGGTGCCTATGGAATTGGAATGATAAACCCTCTTTAATGATAAAGTCAGATTTTTCATTTCAATTTTGAAAATGCTTTTTTTAGAAAGTTGGCATTTTCCTTCCCTTAGCCCTTTTGTGCATGTAGCCTGGTCTGGGGCACATGACTGGGTGTAATTGACAGACTTTGTGAATTCCTCTCAAACAGTCACACAATAGAGGGATTAGGTGTGCCGGAAGGGGTCATCTGCTGGCAGGATGGGGAAGAGGAGTGAGCACAAACCCACTTACACCTGAATAGCCTGTGCTCTGCCTCCACATAAAGGGCTTAATAACCCTGAATTGTCACTGCAGCCAGCTTGGAGCCAGGGCTGGGGAGTCAGGAAATTCCATGCACTTTAGAGAACCTTGCCAGAAGCTTTTGCCACCTTCCAAAAGAAGGGCACCAGGGTATAAAAATAGGACTTCCAGACCCACTCTTCAGGTCACTACTGGACCTGCAGAAGGAATCTCAGAGGACTGCCTGCTGCTGTGACCTGCTGTGCATGCTGCAAGACTGCTGCTGTACCTGGATGGGCTGTCCTGCTGCCTGGAGCCTGTCTTGAACCCTCACAGGCCAGCCCTGCTGTTGAGCCCTGCATCTACACATGCACCCAGGACTACCAGAAGTGACTCCAAGGACTAGTTTGCCAGCTTCCTGTTCAGAGCGACAGGCTCCCTCCATCTTAAACTCACACCTGGACACAGCCTGAGCGAGTCCTGAAACCCCAAGAGGTGTCCTATCAGTCCTGGACCCTTGGTTGTGGTGCTAAATGTGCCCAGGTGACCATTTTCCAAAGCTGAGGACTTTAAGCCAGAAAGTGATTTAAGAACAAGGAGGAGACCAGAACCCACCTGCTCGACTATCTGTTCAAGGTGCTTCGCCGGTCGGATTGACTTCACCGCTTCTCCCACTATGTTCTTCTCCCCAACAGCAAATCTGTTCCAGCGGTCCTTTGTCAAAGGGGTATCCTACCTTGTGGAACTGTCTTCGGCTACAGGCTTCTGCTTCATCCGCTGGAGTTTTTTTACCTATATTTTGGCGACTAAGTCTGAAAGTAGAAATCTTCAATGCGGCTTCGACCCAAGGCCATCCAATGACGATGCTCCCTCATCGGACACCTCCTGCAGCCTTGCCCCGCTGAACCTTACTGTCTCCGACATTTTTCTTCTGAAATGGATTTAAGTCCGAAGGTAAGCGCTGACTAGACCCAATCCACTTCTTGAATCCAAACCTTGTTTCATCGTGGTCAGCCTGAACTTTCAACTTTGACCCAGTCTTGTGCGACTAGGTGCCCACGATTGTCACTTTGATCTTTCAGGTGCTGTTTTGAACCATGAACTTTAAAAATGCATAACTCTGGGTCTACTGATTGGATTTTTCTCATGCTGTTATCAAATAATTTATTAAATGTACTCTGTTTCCCTAAATTGGTTTGGGATTTTTCTTGTGTTGTATTTTCACTTTATTACTGTTTGTGTGCTGCATAAATACTTTACACATTGCCTTTAAGTTAAGCCTGACTGCTTTTTGTGCCAAGCTACCCAGGGTTAAGTACAGGCTAATTTAGTAACTCTTTGTGGCTCACCCTGCAAGGGATTGTGGCTGTTGCTTGACTAGATCAAAAACCCCAGTCAACCAACAACCCAATTTCTCACAGTAATCATGAATAGAAAAGAAAGGATTATATGTCTCAACTCAACCTCTACTTACCTTGATGATTTGTTGGTAGTCCACATTGTGCAGTAAATCATATACAAAGAATAGCAGGTTTATGCAACAAAAAAAACAAAACAAAAAAAAAAAGGAAATTTGGTAGAATGAACTTTTGTACTCTCTGGCACATCTGACTATTGAATTTAAGTCATGCTTGATTCCACTACGTCTCATTGTATAGCTCCTAAAATTGCGACCTCTGAAAAATCCTTACTTTTATTTTTTTATCAAACTCACCGCACCTTGAAAAAAATGTCTAAGTCTATTTGCCATGGTCTACATCTTTGACAGAAAGCAAAATCACTGACTGTGGGATAAACTCAGAAAATGTGTACAATAAATGCTGGTCACACATTGATGGAGGTAGTGTCGTCTCAGTAGATGTAACCAAATCCACTTTGGCCACAATAAAATTCAACTTTTAATCAACTGCTCATTTGATCTTTAGACCTAAAAAAAATTCACAACATTAATCTTATCCTCATGGACTTTCAGTATCTCTCCAAAAAGACTTGATTACTTCAAGGTGGGCTGTACCACATTCTAAAAAAATGTTCAATTGAAGAAGCTGCCTATCTCTTCAAAAAACGTTTCACCTACTGTGGTTCTCAATGCGGAAGGAACCATGAATGGACTCTGGAGATCTCTCTTCCAAAAAAATAAACAGAAACTGGTGTCACTAATAAAACATGGTACTGTCTACCACAAGACATTGTTAGGCTGCGCCGGACGTGCTCAAAAAAATTGGTGCTAGTTGTTTCCTGCACTCTCCTTTATGAGCCTCGGTAGTACAATAGGAGGTGTTTGTGCTCTGCGGGGAAAGCGCTGCCTTGGCGAGCCTTGTTTCTAACATGTGTGGGGACTGCCCCACGAGGGCAGAGCTGCGTGTTTGTGACGGTTTGCTTGCCCAATCACCACATACCTTTAACCCATGTGGCCTCCTTCCAAGTTGTCTTCATCCTGCACTCAGTCTTAGAGAAGTCTGCCTTATCTGGAGATCAATCAGAGATGGAGGCTCGGGAATTCTTCTCTATGCAGGAGGATCGGGAATTCTTCTCTATGCAGTAATCCCAATCAAAGATGGTCACCAAAAAGGATTGTGGGATAGCTTCCTCTCTGGAGAGTATTTAAGTCTAAGACTGGTGCAGGGCAGTGAGCCGCAACACTTTGGAAGTTTTCATCACATTTCCTGCTCACTGTTTAACTTTCTAATTCTGTACCCTGTTTCTGTTCATGCCTTCTGCGTACAGCCTAGGCTAGCCTAGGCCTCCTGGGTTCTTCAACCTCTGAGCTCAGTCATTCCTGGTTCCTAGTCCTATTCCATGCTGCAATAGTTTTTCCTTTGGCTTTTTACCTTCTATTCTGGGGATAATTCTAGAAGGCACCGTTAGTTCAGTTGGTGTGTGTTCTAGCACTGGACGGCAGTCTGGCTACTGGAAGAGGATGCCCTTAACTCTGGCATTCTCATTGGAAAAGGAGGAATCCGCCTGGTCAGCTCCCAGCCATTTACAGACATTAGGAAAGGGCCTATATCATTCATCTGTTGTCGTATGCACTTCTCACAGCTGTGTCATGAAACCCTGTGGGTGCATCACACTTTATAAATGCATTTTACATTATCATGACCAAAGAGAACATGGGAAGGAAAGGGGAACAAACGTCTGCATCTCAGCAAAGTTCCTTCCACCTTGAAGCTAGACCACCTTATAATGCCCAAACTAATTTTATAATAACTCATGGTTCATCCCTTATGAAAAAAACACTGACTAAAAAAAAAACAATATGCGAGTCAGATAGTCATATTACAGCACAAAGGCAAACATAGATATAGTGCCAATTATGAAACAGGAGAAAGAATACCATCCACTGCAGAGGGGCATCTACACAACAGCCTGTAAAACAAATGCACATCATACAGTGACAAAAAAACTGACTTTCCATACATAAAGAAAATGGTGGGTAAGAATCTGTTGCAGATAGCACCTCATCCTCGGTTATGCGAGTAGGAATGTTTGAACTTTGGTGACAAATTTAATAGATTGTTATTATTTTTACGGGCAAGCAAGGTTTATTGACTAACTCTCATTCAGCAACAAGGACTAGAACAAGGAAGTAATGTTTCCAAATACATGCACACTAAATCATGGCATATTAAAAAAAGGTCAATGGTAAATGACTGGCTGGTAGACCACTAATGCTGCTTCAGAGTTTCCAATTATAAACTACAAGTGGTTCTGTCTTGTGTCACAATGCTGGCAAGAATTGCGAGAGATGCTATTTCTTAAGCATGGATATTAAGGGTCAAACAATGATCCCTATCAGGGAGAGTGCAAGAATTTCTATTCGTAATTCCTTACAAGCCTCTGCACAATGAAATTCTTATTGTCCACAAATCACGGCACAAAGAGCAATTCATCAATAACATGTAATATTCAGCTGTCCATAACACACAGAATACACATAATACAATAGATTCAACTGACATATATCGCATGAAAGATCAAAAAGTTTGCAGTGTTCACATATACAGACATGAAAACATAAAGGACACATGTAGTCAAATGTCCACACTTATGAAGTTCAAGGTATCCTTGTATTGTTTCTTTTTATATTTGTAGGATAGCTGACGCAGGACATAGGATATTCACGTTGACGTTTCAGCCCTCTGATAATGTGTTAATGGTTATACATCTTAGCGGGTCTTCCTCAGGACTAAAAAACCAAAGGGACAGCCTCCAATGGGAGAATCCAGGAACACAACGTTTGCGTCCTGTGGAATATCATCAGTGTATATTCCATGTCGTCATGGTCCAAAGTCGGGGTACACAATGTGTGCAAAATGGGGTAGGTATCACCCAATATTCCTTTTCCTCTCAAATGAGTTATTGGGTATTGTGTCATTTATGGTTTCATGTCTGTATATGTGAACACTGTGAACTTTTGATCTTTCATGTCATATATGTCAGTTGAATCTATTGTATTATATGTATTCTGTGTGTTATGGACAGCTGAATAATACATGCTATGGATGAATTGCTCTTTGTGTCATGGTTTGTGGACAATAAGAAATTCCTTGTGCAGAGTCTTGTAAGGAATTACGAATAGAAGCCGGATAGGGATCATTTTTTGACCCTTAATATCCATGCTTAGAAAATAGCATCCCTCACAATTCTTGCCAGAATTGTGACACCCGACAGAACCAATTGTAGTTTATAATTATATTCCCAGGTTCTGAGGGACACAGGGCAACCCCATTATACTCAATGCTTCAGAGTTTCCAGTCTTTACCCTATGTCTGGGAAATTACAGAAAACACAGAATATCCCGTGCAACGGGAGAGTGACAGGAAACCACTTTCAAATATAATTTCCACCGTCATTTTGTGTCCTCAAAGAGCCTCAGAAATAAGACCTTGCAACGTGGTTGAATGAATCAGTTAAAAGATTTCTGTTACTAAAGTAAATCTCAAGTGTTTGCACATTAATTTCTTGGTGCATTTCTTCAAACAGTTCCAATGCATAAATTCAACTAGCATCAATGGCACGGTCCCCTCATTAATTATAAGGGATAGATTTTGTTTTTTAAATGGGTACATTTTCAAATGAGAACATTGAATACCATGGACATATCTGCTTGAGGAAAACAGACTTACACAGTTTATAAAATCATACTTTAATTTCATCAAAATTAACGATAAATGTACAAACAGAAAAGAAAATCAATAAAAACAGAAAAGGGACCACATTTTCCAATGGAGGAAAAGACTTCAGGGACTTTTAAAGCCTATAAAAAAAGCCTTAGAACATCGCTTCAAAAATGAGAGCATCGGCCCACATGTTGGATTATTCTCTTTAAACAGAATGGTAAACAGGCTTTCTGCACCTTTTGGTCTGTTCGAATTGCTCATGAAACGCCCAAGGCTTAGAATACAAAGAAAAGAAAATATGCCGATAATTATTAAATCCAAATGAGGAGGGGAAAAATAAACGGTAGATGGGGGCTTAGATTATGGTGCTTTTCGTGCACTATGATCTCAGCCATATGATCGGCTAGAAGTTTGTATTTAAAATTCGTCACCACAGCTGGGACCTACAAAGTAAAAAGAGAAACTCATAACAGTTCAGTTAGGGGCAGACTTTGCGCCTTCTTTTCAGTTTGGCTGATTGGAATATCCACCAAAAAGTGGCAGATGTCCTGTTCACCTTCTTTAAAGTCCAGTTGACATGAAGTCATTCTTAATAGGGCAGACGGGACTGCCACTACATTTTGGTGGATGCCATAGATCCAGCCAAAACTAAATAAGGTGACCTGTCATTCACTTCCCTGTCACATAACCACAAGAATAGTACAGAGGCAGAAAGCCCGATGCAAACTATTAGGAATTAAGTAATGCTTTTAATATCGGAAATGTTAAACACTCCCAAATAACTAAGCAGCCTAGTTATGAAAACTGTTATGGTAAAGTAGTTTATGAGTTGAGTGACTATTATGAGCCAAGTGACTATCTGTGAACCCTAACTCTTAACCCAAGACTCCCAGGATTAAGGCTGATGTTATTGACATAGGGCCTGAACTTGGAGCTGTCTGAGGGGCACTATGTCCTTTACTCACTATAATGTGATTAACATATATTATTCTGTGTAAATGTGGATGCGACAGCGGTTTATTTCCTTCTAAAACATGTCTAACATGGCTTTTCTCCTACAGCAGCATACACTGATATTCTCCTAAATTCCGACTGTATCTTGAGTTTTCCTTTGTTCAAATAAAGTTCTAGTGTGAGAAGAAATGCTTCTGCATGACCTGTATAGTACCACCGCGCTCGCGACGCTACCATGTGGCTAGACAATCCCATTTAAAAATGTATTATTAAATTCAGATGACCTCTAGTGGAGCTGGACTTGAATACCTATGGGATAGTTCAAGATCTAGAACGCCTGTTTGACCCTTAAGGTGAAGCAGTGACAGACTCTTTGCTTCCACTATAGTGACTACATCAGGAAAAATGATTGATAATTCACCATTATCTGCTGGCCAGTGCTTAATTTGTGAGAAAAAAAAGTGCTGGTGCCTGCAACTCTGCTCAGAGGCCCGTGGCCAGTGAAATTAAACTTTGGCATGCGGAATACCAAGGCTGGTAGTTTTAAAAACACCTCATACTTCTTGTTAAATCCACTATCAGAGCAGGGGCGGCACCTCCATTTGAGCAGAGGAGCGTTGCCCCACTGAAATGCCCCCAAAGGCGAGAAATAAAATGGTGATGAAGTTAATTCATTACCATTTTATTTTTTGTCACCCCCATCCCAAACAGAGCATCAGAACGGGGGCGGGCTGCATGTCTTTTTGGCCAGCCGTCTTGCGATGGCCAGCCACACATGCGCACTTTAAACCTCTCTAGCTCAGCTGTCTTATGACAGCCGGGTTAGAGAAAGCAAAAGTCTCCAGGGCTCTTCTGGGCACTGATACAGGCCGCTCCCACCAATCCTAGCACTGCTCTCAAGCTGGTGAGAGCAGTGTCAGCATTGGCTTGGAAGCTTGGAGCCTGCCAGGAGGAGAGAAGACCATCAAGGAGGACGTCGTGCTCGCAGATACGTGCTTTTAATTTAAAAAAAAAGTAATGTCCCAACCACTCACCACCCTGGGATCTGCCAGCCGCCACTGTATCAGACACACCCTCCATCTTTAGCTCACTCCTGAAGGTTCATACTTTCTCTTTTTATGACCGTTTTGTCATCTTTCTCTTCTCCTCTTTCCGATCTGTGTCATTTCCCTCAGTAAATAAGTGGTGCTGATAAAGTGCAGGTCCCCAAAAATAAGTGCCAGTGTCCCTCACTGGCTCAAATTAACGACTAGGCTCCCCTAATATAAGGGACTCTCTGCCAAGTTCAGTGATGTGTGAAGGCTATCCTTAAAAAATCAGCCAAGACTTTAAAACCCGGTGACTCCATCATTCTCTACTGCGTGGCTGCCAACTTGTGTAGCTCTTTTGGGGTGTGGATCCTCCGTGCTGTATTCAGTGCAGGGTCGACTGGCCGTAGCGGGCATTTTCCTGGGTGGCTAAAGGGTGGGGGCCGGTTTTGCAGCAGTGAGGTCCGTTTTTTGTTACTGGGGGTGCAATATTGGCCCCAAGTACCAAATATAGCAGTGCTTCACACTTACACCAAACCTCCTACCGCCCTACACCCCCCCCCCCCAACCCCAGCGACTGGTCCTAAAAAATTACCAGGGCTGCTTTGGGCTCCCAGTCCGGCCCTGATTCAGTGCCATACTGACATGCTGTTATTTATTGATTTGAATACACTGACCCGTGCAGGGTCAAGAAGGATATTATTTAAGCACAGCATTAGTGAAAACTGATTTCTTATCATAGTGCTTGTAACAGTTTCACTTATCACTTTATTCAGGATAGGACTTTATTTGCATATTTGAAATGCATTAGATGTCTATGTTACTGTAGATCAATAAATATAGTATATCCAGTGAAGAGATCAACCTTGTATCCAATAGGATAGAATTCATCCTGCAAAAATACCAAAGATTTCAGGATATATTAAAAAAGCAAGCTCGCAAACTGCTTTGTACCATGAAACGCACCCGGGGCCGTATTACATAAAGTGCCCCAGGGGTGCAATGGGTGTTTGTGCACGTTTTGCACGCCCCCGGGGCACTTTGGTATTACAGAACGGGCGGCAGACGTTTGTGCAGCACCTTCTGTAATACCAGTAGCGCTGGCGCACATAAAGCGCCAGCGCTATCTTCAAGAGGGCGTTCCCTCATTTGCATGGGGCGGGCCCAATGAAAATGAGGGGATGCCTCTGCGCCCGTGCACTGGTGCGGACTGTTAGTGTGCCCTCTGAGAGCAGCCCTCTGGAGGGACGAAAGGGGGTCCTATGGACCCCCCAGACATCCCCTTACAGGTGGGTGCAGTCACTGACTGCACCCGCCTTCAAGGGAATCTGTATTCCCCTTTAAAAGTGCAGACGGTTTGCCGCCTGCACAGTGAAACACGGAGCGGCTTCAAAGCAGCTGCTCCAAATTTCACGTTACAGCGCTGCCCCCAGGGCAGCACGATTTTGCAGCTGTCCTGGGGGCAGTGCATTTTCAGTCATGCAGCGCATCTTCCTTCACTTCGCCTGACGCACCTTTTTAAAGGTACGTCTGGCACAATGAAAGACAAATGCGCCGCATGTGTGATGTGGCCCCTGGACTTTCAAGGTCTCTTGGAAATCGGCAAGATAAGCAATAACAGAGGTAGCAGTCCCAAAGGTATAAAGATGACAGATGGCAATAAAGTAGCAAATAACTAAAAGCTGAAATAATTGCATTAAAGTTAGATACTCACGAATACAGGTAACAGCAATGTTGGAAACCAATTTCAACATTTTAGGAGCAATGTATACATTCTAACTCCTCCTCCCCCATTTACAGCACCATTAAATCCTGTTGGGCTTCTGTGCCTTCAATAAATACAGTAAATAAATTCAGTACATAACACAACATACACAGGCCTAGTCCAGTCAAACGGATTAGCAGCGAAAACGAGTTTCCATTTGTGTTTGTGGTTTCTGGTGCTTTTTAGGTCTCGCCTACGCAGCGCGCATGCGCTGCTTAGGAGGAGACCTCTTAGAATCGATTCAGTTTTTGTCCTAAAAACGTGCACGCGTTGCATTGCTTTTAATGGCAACGCGTGCACGTTTGGCGATTCCCTTGCGGGAGCGAGCGGCGCCATCTGGTAGCAATTATCGCGCTCGCTCCCGCAAGGGAAACACTGCGCGTCCCTGCTCTCGGCCGCACTCACCCCACTTGTGAGCGCGAGGCGCGCACGCTTGTTCTTATAATTAGGGAACCCGGTGCTGAAATGCAGCTTTGCTTGCCATGTGCCTCTGCTCTGACAGGACGGACCTGTGGCTCGCAAGGGGCTGTCTCGGGCTGTTTGCTGACAGGTGATATGTTTGCATGGCCGCGGGAGTCGGAGGGGGTGTTTAACCCCGGAGCTGTGCCCATTGAACTCTTGTGTCAAAGGGAAAGAGACCCCCTCTCAGGATCACAGGGACAGCTGCTCGTATTCACCTCCCTGGGGTCATTAGAAGCCCTTAGAAGTCCTGGAGGACCCCATGACTCCCCCCGGGGTCCTCTCTCTGCAGTCTATTTGCATCCTTCCCGTCTACTTTTATTTTCGTGGGTTCCCACTCTCCCTCGTGTCGTGTAGCTGCCAGGCTGTCACGTGTCATGTATGACACATTCTGCAAGTCACCAGCGTTCCAGAGCTGCTGGCTGGGTCTGTGTCGTGACAGGGCCAGGGCACAGAGCCATACCCCATTTTCAGCTAACAGCACTATGCATGCTGGGAGTTGAAGTTTCACTTTTACTACTTTTTGCTCATGATCCTAGAAGTCACAACATACTTAGATGCTGTTATATGAAAAAAAAATGACGTGGCTTACAGAAAGGCTTACTCATCAAAGTTCAGATGTTATATATCCCCTTAGAATGCTGTCTGCTTGGCCCATACATACAACGGGACAAGTAAACCTACAAACCCACAATGCAATTTGCGGTTGGCTAAAAAGCGTGTCTGGCTGGAAGCCTTACTCAAAATGACACATTTACGTGCAGGCTAGTTTTGTAACAAGAATGTTCACCACATTATGTAGTTCTTTCCATAAACAAATATACATATACAATTGTTGTAATGTTTTTTTCCCTTTCGGGTAGACTATATGAAGGTGAAATTCTTCTACCAGTGCTATGGTCTCTGTGTCTTGTACATGTATCTGTGTAACATGTCTTGTAAAGCGCTAATACCCTCGGGTCTAGCCAGCACTATATAAAAGTCTGAAAATAAATAATTAAAGCGACCATTGGCACTTAAATAACATATTTTATTATCAGCTGTAAAAAAAAAAGTGTATCTTCTGCTGGGACTGTAAGCTGCGGCTTGCACACTACACCGGAGGCTCTCAGTATTCTGTCACCAACAAAGTTATCTTACCAGTTTCTTAGTTTTTCCCTGAGTAGCATAATGAGTATAGCGAACTGTGCCAGCAGGGCCTTGGGCCTAGCACGCCAGGCCGGGGAAACCACCGGGGTTGTTGCTCCTATGTGTAAACAAAGGAATGCATAGTGTAGCTGCAGATAGGGGATGGCAGGTGAAAGCTCAGACTGCAAAAAAAAACGTAAGACTCTAAAACACAAATTGAAAACATCGTGCCCTTACATGAGCGGTAGGAGGATGTACCTAGAGCTGCCGACTATGGAAGCTTTGGAATTCGGCGCTTAACGCAACATCGTGTAATCACATCAATTTGGGCAAAATGATAAATCACTTCATCAGCCTGTGCCTAAAATCATGTGAAAAGTAAGTTTGTAATTCCCATTTGGTGTGCACAGTAATGCGTTTGGATGAATTTAGGAATTATATACAGATCACATGTCTTGAAGAGAGGGAGTGGGGTGGCCATATATTGCCTGTTTTCTGAATCCTTCTCTGACACGGTAGCCAATATAATTGCTTACCTAGCTCACCCCCTTGTACTGTATGTAATTTCCTACAGTTTCTCCCTTTAACTTGCAAATTCTACTTTTGTGTTCTGATTGCTTCAAAAGTAGACATTTGATGGAGTTTACAGTCTATTGAACTCCATAAGAACACAAGAAAATTTACCGACAAGCCAGCACTTACCAACATGGTAAGGTGAATGTGGACTTAGTGAGTAACTAATTAATTAATTAATTAAGAGCTTTGTTATATAAATAGTATCTTTCTGCAGATTTAAGTGTTCGATCATGCCCTGAAGGATCTTTCCAGAGAACATTGCATGTTGTGCATAGGTAGACTGAGTGGTGTCTAACAGCTAAAATGACAGGTGCTATAACTACTCCACTCAGTGGTACTCACGTTATTGACCTCGGAAGGATCTAGTGTTACACGAGCTATTGACGGGAAATGTTTACATCTGGTTTGAATGCAGAAAATTAAAACACCCAGGTTTTGTCAGGAGAGGAGGATTCAGGAAATGCTGAGTATTTTTTAAAAACACAACAGTCTGGTGTGGTATGTTCTGTCACGTTTTGCAATCTTCTCCAAACTCTCTCAAAGGGGAGCAGCAGGTGAGTGGATGTGGGCAGGTGAAGGGTAAGCAACCTGGGGGCTGTTATTCGAGGAAGGGAAGCAGCACAAGAGAGAGAGAGAGTAAAAAACCACATAAATTCTCGTGGAGAGCTTAATAAATAAGCATTGGCATAGCCAATAGGTCTCGCCTTTGGGACCTTATAAGTGTTTAGCCATGCAACAGTTAATGTTGTTGCAGTAAGGATATTGTGCTGCATAACTAAATACTTATAAGGTCCCAAAGGTGAGACCTATTGGCTATGCCAATGCTTGTTACTACTACTTTCCTCTAAGCAGCATCCTTTGGTAACCAGCATAGACCAGTCAATTTAAGCCCTGAACCCTAACAATACATTACTTTTAAGTCTCTCACCGGATGTGCAAGTTCTTTGACCCACTTTCTCATAGAGAAACTTCAGAAAAAGTAAAAGGCTGCTGCCTCTCAACAAAACTCAAGCCTAGCTCAGCAGAAAGATGTTAGTCTCTATTCTATTATTTTTCTGCTAGTAAATTCCCTGGTAGCTCTTCTATCTACCATTTAATAACATGCATTGATAACAGGGTATTTTTTACCTAATTCTACAATAAAACAATATTCAATACATGTAATATTCTCAAAGTAATTGAGAGCCTATAAAAAACACAACCTGTCATATTTATACAAATGCCTCTATAATGCATCCAATACAAATCAAATATACATAATTACACTAGTTGTCCTGCGGATACATAAATATTATAACAAAAAGATGGAAGCTTGTATAAGTGATGTAGTAACAAAAACAATAAATGAGATGTCTTTACTATTTCAACAAAGGAGCATATGAATGGATGAATCAATGTTAGCTGATGAATAAAATACAATTTGCCACACTATCAAAGACAACGTATCACTGAGAAAGATGCTAGTGTAAACAAACGAGAACCACGGAAAAGAGGTGAGCTGCAAAAATCCTCTCCTACTTTTTACCTTGTGGTATATTTGGGTCTGGCATTAGCCAAGTCTGTTTGTTCTTCCATTAAAATCCCCCAAAACACTAATATAAGCATACATAAATACATACATAGAGGGGGCTTTCAGTCACCCCTCTTCGTCCCTTGGTCTGTTGTAGTATTACTCACATTTTACTTTCGTCCACCATAGTACACATCATGGAGCAATGGCCACTTCATCTATTGGTTCTCTTCTCTGTGATTGAGGGCATTCTGGGCATTCTGTCTGTTAGAACTGGGGGTCTCTAGTTGGCTGAGGTAGGTACCTTAGTCCAAATAGGGACCCTTGCTTCTAGTCAGGGTAAGGAGGGACACACCCTTAGATAACCCCTGCACACCCCCTGGTAGCTTGGCACGAGCAGCCAGGCTTATCTCCAAGGCAATGTGTAAAATATTTGCAACCACACTACCAGTAACACAGTGATAACACCACAAATGGACACCACACTGGTTTCATAAAAATAGCAGTATCTTTATAAAAAGGAATACAATGAGACCAAACGATAGAAAACCAACATATGCGTGTTCGTAATAATTCACTTGGCCGGTTATTAGGCCAGCAATCACTTGTAGGTTCTTGCTGTACTAATGAGCAATTTACGATCTCTAATGCAGTCCTAATGCAATGCAATGCAGTTCGTAATGCAGCTCGTAATGTAATAATAGGACAGTCCTTAATGCAAGAATCAGGCAGTTCGTAATGCAATAATAATGCGATTCGTAATGCAAGAATCAGGCAGTTCGTAATGCAATAATAATGCGGTTTGTGATGCAAGAATCAGGCAGTTCGTAATGCAATAATAATGCGGTTCGTGATGCAAGAATCAGGCAGTTCGTAATGCAATAATAATGCGGTTCGTAATGCAAGAATCAGGCAGTTCGTAATGCAATAATAATGCGGTTCGTAATGCAAGAATCAGGCAGTTCGTAATGCAATAATAATGCGGTTCGTGATGCAAGAATCAGGCAGTTCGTAATGCAATAATAATACGGTTCGTAATGCAATCTGCGCGGTCAACTCGGGCACCACTAGGCCCCAACAGCAGAGACAACGGTCATAGGCTTACAGGGCCGGCCCCGGTCCTGCTGGGCAGGTCCGGGCCACTCGGGGACTCAGTGCGTCTAGCGGGGTGCAGCGGGAGAGAGCTCGGAGCACTCCTGTACTTCTCCTGCACACCTCCCCAGGCCACACACGCTTGCGGCTCCCGACCGGAGTCCAAGCCTTACCTGGGGGGGTGCGCTGCATTGCTCTCTCTCTCTCCTCGCTCGTCGGACGTCCTGCTGGGTGATCCCGATCACGTTGCGGCTCTGTTGCTAGGCGATGCTGTAGCCGGACAGGTTACGGCGCTGCCTTCTCCGTCGTTGATGATCTGGGGCAGATTCCTTTCGACGAACAACGATCACGATCCCTTTCACCTTGTAGCTTCCTTAGCTTCAAGAAATCCTTTAGCACGCTGCGGCTCGGGCCGGCGGCGGTGATCCTTACTCACAGCCTCAGTGACGATGACGGCTCGGGCCACAAACAGCAATACAGCAGCGTGGACGATGTTTCACGCTGCGGGGGCAATGCGATCATGGGGCACCTCGTAAACAGTGCCACGGACCACACAGCAGTCTCAGGCGAGCAAGAGCACCACGCACACAGCGTCGCTGAGACACCGTCCTCACTTTCAAGTACCCCGTTAGCACGTTGCGGCTCGGGCCAGCGGCGGCGATCTTTACTCACAGCCTCAGTTACGATGATGGCTCGGGCCACAAACAGCAATACAGCAGCGTGGACGATGTTTCGCTGCGGGGGCAATGCGATCACGGGGCACCTCGTAAACAGTACCACGGACCACACGGCAGTCTCAGGTGTGCAAGAGCACCACGCACACAGCGTCACTGAGACACGGTTGGAAACCTTTGTGTTCCTGAGTTTCCACAACAGGGGACCAGCTCTCCTCGGGCCCTTGGAGACACGCTACTTCAGTACACAGCACACAGCAAAGTCCTCACAAGCAGGGGGACACAGCACACAGCAAAGTCCCTTGTCCTCTCCTTAGTCAAACCAGCAACTGCAGGCCAGCCCCAGAACACACAGCAAGGGCAGTCCTTCTCTTCAGTCTCTTCAGCTGTTCTTCTTTGGCAGAGGTTCCTCTTGATCACCAAGTAGGTTCAATCCTTTTTCAGTATGGATTTCAGTCTTGAGTTCAGGGGTTTCAGCTCTTACATTTATACCCCTAAATGCCTTTGAAGTCTTTATGTTCAGGGGGCTCTGACCTCGGTCCAAAGCAGACCTGGGTGTCTTCCTGCCAGTGCACACCCTCCTCCTTTGATAGTCAGGGTCTGGTGCCCAGACGCTCAGCAGGAGGTGGAGCCATCCTTTTGTGGCAGCAACACAGCCCTCTTCACATCCAGGGGGCTACTCCTCCCCCCCACATCAAATGCAGGCCAGCCTGTGGCTGTCTCACCTTCTCCTCCCTGGGGTCAGGACACTTCCCAGACCCTGTCACGTCTAAACCCAGGCAGGCAATATACAACCAGGCAGAGGCACACAGGATGGTTTAAGACAAGAAACCAGCCACTTCTGAAAGCGTGGTTTCTAAACACACAGATTCAAAAACCATCTTCACAAAAAGATGTGTTATTAAATTCTGAGTTCAGGCACACTAAACTCCATCTCTCCATCTTATGCCTATGGGAAGATATGCTGGAAACATGGGACACAGCATTCCCCATTCTGTCCTATGGGAAAGATGGCCTTGCAACAGTGAAAAACGAATTTGGCAGTATTTCACTGTCCGGACATGGTACACACCTCAGTACATGTCCTACCTTTCACATACACTGCACCCTGCCCAGGGGGTTACCCTGGGCCTACTATAGGGGTGTCTGATGTGCATAAAAAGGGAAGGTAAGGCCTGGCAAGTGGGTGCACTTGTCAGGACAACAAGGCAGTTAACAAACTGCGCGCAGGCACTGCAGTGGCAGGCCTGAGATCTCTCTTTAGGGCTACTTGTGTGGGTGGCACATTTAGTGCTGCAGGCCCACTAGTAGCATTTGCATTACCAGCCCTGGCACACATAGTGCACTTTACTAGGGACTTCACTAGAAAGGCAAACATACCAATTATGGACAACCAATTACCATAACACTTTATACAGGGAGCACTTGCACTTTGACACTGATCAGCAGTGGCAAAGTGCCCAAAGCATCTAAGTCGGCAACATTATGTCAGAAAAAGGTCTAGGAGGAAGGCAAAAAGTTTAAGGAACTTTAGCCAAAAAGGGCCAAGTCCAACACTGTCCATGTAAAATGTTGTCATCCACACAGAAAATAGTCCCCTTCAGGACAAGGGACGAGTGAGCCAACGTGGCCTTTAAAAAAATAATAATAATTTTTTGCTTTTAATTTTTTTGTTATTTTGCAATGGTCCAGAAGCAATTTAGACACTGCCACCGGGCCCTTGCTGCCACTTGCACTGCACCACAACCTGCATGGGCACTGCAAGAGGTGCCTCTCTTTAAAATGTGCTTTAAAATAATTTAAAGACGCCCGCCCGTGTGTGCTCATGTGCAAGCACATAAAGTCTAAAAAAACGATTTAGATTGCTGTATGAGGATATGCATGCATGTGAAAGCACAGTTTTTAAAAAAAAATACTTTCTACAACTTAAGTGCACAAAGGCTTGATTTGTCTGGGCAATATCCAATTTCTCATCCTCAAATTAGAAACGTGATTTTGCCTTTGTAAACGTAAGGTCAATTGGATATTCTGCGAGAATAGCGGAATTTTCTTGTTAAAAAACCTATAGCAATGGATTGGTTTGTGAGTGTTCCTGGTAAGGCAACGAGCAAATGTTTGTGAACAATACCACAAACGTTCACGTTTGTGTGCATTCACCTATATTTGAAGGTAATTTCCCATTCAGTTTAAGCTTGAAAATATACTCACGAAGGGAATGAGCAAGTGAGTTTTCAGGCAGAGCATGAAGAGGAAACTGTAGGAAGCTGGCTCTTTATATAGAATACCAAAAAGAGGAATGATGTGTAAAGAGTCCAGGTATCCCTTATGAGTGGACAGGGGCTTGCTCTAGCTATCCTAAAGTGCTCTATTTGGGGTTGTGTGGTCGAGCAGCCTTACGCTCCTCAGAGAGGAGTGTTAGACATTTGTTACACACACAGAGTCAATAAATGATGAACACACTCAAAAAGGAGATCCACATCAATTTAGAAAAATAATACTTATTTTATATATAATTTTAACACCAAGAACCTTGTAATTGGGTAAATACTTTGTTTTGAGATATCACTGTCTTGGAAGTATACAGAAATACACTTGCATTGGGTGAGGTATCATGGTTCTTCAGTATACAGAAGTACAATGGCACTTATATCTTCTAAAGCTGTAATGTTATCCTATGGGAAAGAAACGTGCTGCAAATGGGTACTAAGCAGCGACTTACGGAGCCGATCTTCAGGACTTAAGGTAAGTATGGGGCAAGGTCCAAGGCAGCATCCACAGGTCAGCTTGCGCGTCTCTTGGGCGTCCGGGTACAGAGGTGCATTTCCGCGTGGGGTGCCCCATTAAAGTCAATGGGGAACGGTCCAGTTACAAAGAGGCTGCAAGCAGGGACTGGAGGCCCAGTCCAGGTGAACCCACAGAGGGGCTCAGTCCTTGAGATGCTTGGGTATGTAGGGACACCGCTGGACCACTGGAACAAGGTCTGCTGGGTTCAGCTGCAGTGATGATTTCTTTGGCGGGGTCGTGCTGCGGGAGGCACTCGCAGTTTGAAGGTAGCCTGAAAAAACAGGTTGCAGGCGGGTACTGGGGGACCAGGCCAGCCAAACCCAAAGGTGGGCTCAGCTCTTGAGGGTCTCAGGAACCCGTTGGCACCATTGGCCCACTTCTCCCCGGGCTGTGGGGCTCGGGTGCAGTGGTGCTTCTTGTGTTAGGTTTTCACTGCCCGGGGCTCTTGCGGCTCCTACTGTCTGGCAAGAGAGGCTGGAGGTGAAGACTGGGGGTCAAGTCCAGTGGAGCCCAAGGGGGGGGCTGAACTCTTGAGGGTCTCTATGCCTCAGGGGAACCATTGGTTCACGGCAACATGGGCTGGGGGGCTCGTATGCAGTGCACTTTGTCCAGCGGGGTTGTGCTGGCCGAGGCTCTCGTGTCGGTCGTTTTGGTGCCTGCAACAGTGCAGCTCCTTTGCTCCAAGGAAGATGTTGCTGGCAAGTTGAAGTTGTGGGTCTCTCTTCCACAGCTTTTGAAGGTGACACCGCTTCCTGGACTAGCCAGATCCATGCAATTGTTAGGGACAGCAGGCAGGCCGGCCGGCACGGTTGGTGACAAATCAGTTGCTGCTCCTCAGTTCTTGAGTTGGGGGCTCTTCTTTGTCCTTCTTTCTTCTTCAGGCAGATGAATCTAACATCCTGGTGTCAGGGGGCCACATAAATACTCACTTTAGGGGCATTAAGGGTAGTAGCCAATGTGCTACTTACCCCTGGGATAACTACACCCCCTAGATGACCACTTCCTGTGGGGAGTGGAGATCACCTTGTCCCAGAGTTCCTAATTTCACCCCAACCAAGATGGTGAAATCCTAATTTTCGTGTTCACTTCAGGTAGGCCACCCTAGGGGTGTGACTAGCCTGGAGGTGCAACACGCCTCCTTGCATAGCTATTTTCCCACCTGTCCTGGTGCCAAATGGGCATCAAGGCAGGGGGTGGCCTCCTCCAGCTCTGGGGGAAGCCAGGCTTGCATAACAAAGGCAGTGTCGTACTTGAAGCTCCCTGCCTAACATGCTAATTTACTAGCCATCTTGTTTGGAGGAGGTGTAAACACCTCCTGCCGGAGCAGGCATTGTTTCT
This sequence comes from Calotriton arnoldi, assembly GCA_963921515.1. NCBI lineage: Eukaryota > Metazoa > Chordata > Amphibia > Caudata > Salamandridae > Calotriton > Calotriton arnoldi. The sequence continues at coordinate 1,089,013 of CAWUFW010000954.1, forward strand.
GACCTCTGAGAGTGGGGCTCACCCTTTCCTAGGGGTTCAGAAACTCATCAGTGGTGGCAGGCTAGACAGGACCAGTCAGACAGCACACTAGAGGAATAGTATGGTTCAGGGGGTACCTCTAAAGAACCCTCTGGGTTCATGAATTAATAAATCAAACACTGGAATCAGTGTGGGTTTATTAAAATGAGGTGTTTGATACCAAACACCATAGGTTTCAGTGAAGCCATTATTCAGGTGGGAAAACATGTTTTGCCCAGTACATACCTTAAGATGACTTTCCTGCTCATTTGTAATATCCAGTAATGGAACTATACATTACAGGGGCATATCTGCTCATGCAGATATGTCCTCACATGTGCTACTATGCACCCTGCCTTTGGGCTCCTAGGCCTGCTGTAGGGGTGACTTACATATAGCCCGTGCAGCGTCTTTGGAATGGAACACAGGAGTGTTCCACGTCATGTTTTGAAACATGGTTTGTACCATGTCACGTAGCCTGCAATGGCAGTCTGTGTGGAATTTGTGTGTGGATCCCTTAGGGTTAGTTTATGTATATGCTGCAGCTCCTAGGTACCCTCTTTAGTACCCATACCCTAGGTACCAGGCGTACCCTTTACTAGATAAATTACAGGAGTGCTAAAGTACTTTGCTAATTGTGTTACAATTAGACATCACCTTCTTTTAAGGAAGGAGCGCTGGCACGGGGGTATGGTTGGCAGGCCTCAGTGCACTGAGTCGAAAACCAGCATATAATAGCTAAAAAGGGGGCAAAAAGTGAGGAGACAACTGCAACAAGAACCCAGTATCCTACAGACCCTACCCCAAAATTGATGGGGGTGCATAGGTAGGGGTTTGTACAAAACAAACCAATTTTCTATTTGTAGGAAAAGGAGGATAATGCTAGTGCAAATGATCTTTAGCAACACATTTCTATGATGTTCAATTTACAAACTCCAGACATGCATTCACCGCTTTGAATGGTGATGCCACTTTTAAAAAAAATATCTTTAACTCACACATAGGCTTCTATGCCCAACTTTACTAATGATTACTGAGTGTACTTTCACACATGAATTGATGCCAGAGGAGTCTGAGCAATAATACTCTTTTATATATTATTGGATAACATTAAGATTTCCCTGCTGAATGGTACGAGACTTAAATGACATTTAGAGGTGATGTTGGCTGTACATTGCGGTAATGCCTTCCTATTGTGCCTTATCAGCTCCCTGCTCTTCTCTGAAACACCATATGGCCCTGCTTATTCCATGGCAGGCAAATCACAAAGAGTCTTACAGTGCCTGTGCGGCCCAAACCAGAGAGGCACCTGGTCAGCGGTTCTGAGATCCAAGGAGCTACCTATCAGTCCAGTCTTTTGGTGAGGTTGTACGTCGTGTCAGAAGTGGGTACCAGTGGTGCAGGATGCCTCATGAGGAAGCAGTAACAGAAAGGGTGAGTATAATGTGTGTTGTTCCCACCAGCCTTATTGATGATCTCCACCCCAAATTCATAACATGATGAATATGTGCTCGCTTTGTGTGTAAGTGAACACACAGTGTCTATCAATGTTTTTATTTATTTATTTTATTTATATAAGGTATTGATACAGGGCGCCATTACCCAAAATTGTCCTGGTGCCATGATGAGGATCCACTAAACTAATACTAATGAGGTCACTGACCTACAAGCTGAATAGCTATGACTTTAGTCTCTTCTTAAACACTTATAGATCACCAGAGGACCTAATCTTAAGGGGAAGAGTGTCGTATGGCACAGCTACATGGCTTTTGAAGCAGCTTGAGGGCAATGCATAGACTAGGAAATGAGAGAGCAGGATCCTGTGCACCAGTGGCAAGCTACTCAAATGAGATGCTAATGACAGTGGTTGCTCCTCTTCGGAAGAGTTTGAGACCTTGTAAATCTGGAGGTCCCCTACCTCTGATCAGCAACATGATTTGAATGCTACATTGTATCCCTCAGGACACTTCAGTAAGTGGTGAATAGCTTTTAATTGTCCCATAACTGTGTTTAGTGCTCAGTCTGTGAAAGAGTAAGTGCAGAGATCCATACTTTTTCTCAGAAGCCCGCATCCGGGGTTGCCAAATACCAACGCTGACACATTTTGATTTCACACCATGCCTCTTACATCCACTCTCTGCACCTTTATCTCACTTCTGTAGGTTTTTTTTCATTCCTGCCTTCTCCCTTTATCACTGTTTCTACATATGTTTCTTTCTCCTTCTTTCCTCCTGTCTCTCTTTTGCTTTGGGGCAAAGTTTGATGATAATGTTGCAGGGATTCTGCACATACACAGAACTATGCGCAGGAAAACAGGACCTCAGTGAATAGGGGTGTACCAACCTACCACATCAGTACCCAAAATCCCAAACCGACTAGCTGTAGTGTCTCATTCGTTCTCCTCCAAAGATCATGGCGCTACAAATGATTAGACAACCCAGAACACAACACTCTCGATTCTCTCAGGAATCGCGGGAGCAAGACGTATTCTTTCGCTCACTCACTCATACCTGTCCACAATGAGAATAAGCAGAGTCACTGAAATAGTTCAAAATGTTTATTTGAACTATTGTGCTCTACAATACAGTATACGTGCCACTACTAGCAGCAAAATGCATAAACTCAGCACAGTTAGCATTGTTACAATTCCATAGAATACAAAGGGAGAAGTCATTTTATAAAGACTGTGGAAATAAGGGCCTATAGGCCTGACCACCCTCCCCTTGACTAGAAGAAGTTTATTTTATAAAAAGGACGATCTCTGGGCTTTGACAGCAGACCCCATACCTTAAAGCCTGGATGTAAGGATTACATCATAGGAACAGCAAAGCTCTTCTCCATGGAACGGCTTTCTCCAAGTGTGTTAAAACAACATGCAACAACATAATATCAAAGCACGAGTCTTCAGTACTGCAGCTGTGTAGCATGTTATGTCTAGGTGCTAGGGACTGACCAGAACAGAATATCAAGGGGCATTGTTTATCGACCTTGCACATCGTGTTCAGACTAAACTCCAGGAAGGGCAGAGAACGCGAAAGGCAACCCGTTCTCATGTGAAAGGCACAACAAAGTCTTGCAAAAACAAAGTCATGTAGTAGCGTGCACAAAAGCAGCATCATGGCAGCGAAGCTCATGCTAACTTAGCAATGTCGATAATGTGCCTAAGAACCATATAACACCCTCCCCCTGGTAAGGTCATAGGACATAGACAAAGGACCAAAACAGAGTTCACCAGTCAAGCAGAGTTCAAAGCGTTTGAAAAAAATCAAATTGGAAAAAAAATCGAAATTAAAAAAAAATATATATATCTTTTTTCAAAGTTGTCAATAGGGCTTATTGAAGGGGATCTGCCTCCAGGACAACAAAGTTATTATGAAGGAGGTGATAAGTCCATCCAGGTGTGTGAACTGAGGAATGCAATTCCCTCCAAAAGATCATCCCTATCGTTGGTAAAAAAGAGAGATGCCATCCAATTAAGTAAGTCGAAGGAACAAACGTGCTCATCGTAATCAGACGCCTCTAAAAGTATGAGTGGGCAACTTGCGTGATATTCGATGAAACTTCTTTGCAGGACGGTCTGCGCAGACATCCCATTCAGCCAAAACTCCACGTGCATCCGCACGCGCCATACGGCCATCCCCAGAACAAGCCTGGTCATGGGCCTCTAAGGGACCCATCAACTGGTTAAAATCCGGGACTGGATGTGACGTATTGGAGAGGCATATATCCAGTGCCCAATAGAAGGGGCATCGCTGACAGTAAAAGACTGGTTGCACGCAAGTGAAATAGGCAAAGCGAAAAGTCAATCCATACCCGACGCCAAGCGTGGCTAATGGCAAGCATCCAAAAACCTGTTGAATGCGATCCCCCGTACAGCTGCAACTGGCCTGGTCTGTGCAGTACCACAAGATGAGCAGCCATTGCGCAACAGGAGCAGGAGAAGCAGGATTCCAGCGCCTAACGTCAAAATCAAGGGGAACCCTCCGAAGACGCTGGAAAAAATAGAATGAATAAAACCCGGGATTACTCCAAATACAGTCTGAAAAGAAGTCACAAGGCCAGATCCCACACATTTAAAAAAATGCGCAAGGCCTGTGGTGTCAGACGCATTAAATATTTGGGGGCAGATCTACAAGGAAGTGCCGCAGTGTGGCACCGCAAGCCCTTTGGCTGCGCCACGCTGCGGCACTTCCGAAGCACAGGGATGCGCCATATTTACAAGAATATGTTGCATCTCTGTGCTTCCCCTGCGCTGGCGCAGGCAGCACTGCACCATGGTGCAAGGATGCCTGCGTCGTGGGGAGATTGTTTTTGTGCAGGAAGGGGCACCTTCCTGCACAAAAACAATGACTACAGGCATTTTCCTCTTTCAATGCATGCTGTAGAATGCAGCACGCATTGAAAGAGGAAAAAACGAGGAGAAATGAAAAAATTTCTCCTCGTTGCGCCTTCCTACGCCACCTCTAGGGTGGCGTAGCATTCAGACGCATCTCCAGATTTACGATTTCTCGTAAATCTGGAGATGTCTTGTTCCATGGGTGTTGCGTGGGAATACCCACAGCAACACCCATGGAACGCCCCTTCAACGCAAAGTGCTGCGTGTGAAGGGGCCGTATTTACAAGGAGAGGAAAAGTCACGCAGGGTGGCTTTTCCTGTCCTTGTAAATATGGAGGAGCCCCCTGCGCCAGCAGTACGTCACAAAAAGTGACGTACTGGTGGCGCAGGGGGCTTGTAAATCTGCCCCTTGGTGTATTAGCTCTCCAAAATGCAGTGGGAGGTTGGTGTTCAGAAGGGACTGTATCTCACTAGAAGTCCTAGCCACCTGTAACTCGAAGGTCTCGCGGGCTGAAGTGAGAGCCACCTCTTGTTGGAATAATAGCGCTTTGAGCCTGCTCAACTTGTTGAAATCTGTTTTCAAAGTCGGAATGGAAGGCCAAATTGAGCTATCTAGACTCCCATGCGGGGGCGGAAAAAGCACATTGCTGCAACAAGTTACGCGCTGGGAAACCGCTACTAAATACGGGACTCCTGCCCGTAAACCACAGCAGTCTTGGTTGTTCAAAATAAGATAACTGCCATTTGTAAGCAATGAAAAAGCGGGAATTATTGACGGCACTGGAGTCCCTTTTAAAAAACAGGCCAGATTAGGCGCCGAAACGTTACAAGCGCTGTGCAACTTAACGTGTTTGCAAACAAGGGAATGTCCTACTGTGGAATCGCAGTCCTCCTCTGTTCGAAAAACTTCCTTACCCTCCCTCTGACATCTGTAAGTGAAAGGCAGGGACCACAATTCATATAGAAATGCACTACCCAGTGGTTCAAAACGGCCAATCGGAAAATGTTGCATGCATGATGTCAATTGAAATAGCAAAAAAGGGAGAGAGATAACCCCATGAATTAACCAAACAGCAGAGTCTGTTTCCGCTACAGAAAACGGCAAGGGCTCTAATTGTTCAATATGCAATAGTGTATATGCAGCATCTTTCATGGACATAAATCTTTGTTTATCAATCAGATTAAATGGCAAAAACAAAGCAGTGGCATTCAAATAATCCCAAGGTACTTTTCCCATTTTCAGAGTTTCCAATGTCCAAGCAAATTGCATAACAGATCGTAACTGATTTTGACCATGATATAACACAGATACATCACTTTGAACAATATCAATAACAGATGAAACAATATTATCCAACGTATAAATGCGTGAGGAAAGTGTGTTTATGCTATTGTTTACTACGGCAAGGACTTTTTCTAAGTTGGCCTGATCAATTTGGCGCAGACGAAATGCAGCTTCCATCTGCGAAAGTTTCCAAATTTCATTGTAAGCGGCATACATGAATCTTTTTGCTCTCGGAGCCCTGGGTCCCAAGAGAAAATCAGCCAAATTAATGTCATTCGACAGCAGAGAAAGATGTTGCTTCACTGATGTCAGCATAGAATGTTCCAACCATTGTTGGCATAACTTACCCACCGAATATGTGGAGACCGAATGTGTGTAGGTATACCGAGGATCAGGTCTAGTCTGAATGAAACCTGGCGAAACATTATAAAAACACATTTGACATGCATTTGTATTAGTTTGCCACACCAACCACCCGGAAGAATCAACTTCAGAGACATTGAAAGTGTCATTTCGAAGCAAAGCTTGCAATGCCTCAATGGTATAATTTGTGTGTGTGCGTCAATCATCATATTCCGCTAAAGACGGAATGGATGGCGTATTTAAATTTTTGACAGTTGCCAGGCCAAAACAAGTTGTTTGGTACACGGTATCATTTAAAAACAAAATTTGAGCTGGGATCAGACAGGCACGATGTAAAGCTTCAGTTCCCTGAGCCTGCCAAGGCTTCGTGCCCCAGACTGATTTTAAATCAACAGTATCTTTCCAATGATCATAACCCTGCGTAGTCAATTTTGTGTGGGTCAACATAAATTTGGATCGTGTAGATGATCGAAGTTTAAAGTAATAGGATTCCGGATTAGATATGTCATAATCTGTAAAGTAAGTGAACTTATCCCTAAAAGTTTTAGAACTCCCTCTACGGGAGTAGGACAATGCTCCCATTGTGTAAAATTAAAAACAGGTCTTATCGTATTTGTTTTGTGTAAAAAATGATGCCCATAATGCTGATAACAAAATAAATCCCCATAATTGGCAGAATTTAAATACAAATCTTCAGCATCAAAAGCAGCATAATATTTCAAATCGGAAAATAGTGCATGTAATGCTTGTACATCCCAATCATCCGAATGTATGTCCCGTGTTACCACATCTCCTAGAGAGACGCGAAACACGTATGGTACGCAAAGTAACTCGGTCAGGCCGTGGACTTCGTAGGCTACTTTGTCCCAAACTATGCCATCTGCAATCGGGAATGCTGAAATGTTCACATGAGACTGATCACGTTTCATGATATGGGACGATGTGTGAGGGGCCAGAACTCCATCGACCAAGTTTACAGCAGAGCGTTCTGGCAAATAATGACCATTGATGAGCAAAAAGAACACTGTCACAAAACCAATTGACATGAAAAGGAAAATCAGGATAAGCAGCAACCAAATGTAGGTCCAAGGAGGGACCAGGTAAGTCTTTTTGAACCAAGAGAATAAAATACTTAATTTAGTCGGTGTGTCTGCCAAACGGGATGTCGAGGAAGACGAGCCGGAAGAGAGGCTGGCATGATCTCCATAGTAGCCACTCTAGGTTGATTTTTCAGAGGTGGAAGTGTCGGGTCCGCTTGATGTTCTCCAGGACTGTTCGGCACCTCACTGACGGACTCTTCAGGATGATAAATATACTCGACATCCATGGTAGAAGATAGAGGTCGGACGGATGAAAGATCAACGATAGTGTCCATGACTTTCTTAGCCCTACGAGGAGCAGTGGAAGATGATGAAGTCAGTGGATCCAATGAAATTGCGTTGCACGAAACTGCAGGTGTGACACTATTCAGAATCGGCCACATGGTGTAGCTTGACATTGTCCACTGAAATATATCGGTTGTCTTTGTGACCAGGTAATGGAGGTAAAATAACTGTACGAGTACCCTTCAGTCCAAGCACTGGAACTGGTGCACGATAAGAGGGACCACATTCTTTTTTGTTCTCCAGTTTTTCTCGTACCAGATCTACGATTTTAGAAAGCCAACCGGCAACTAGAATCAGTAGTGCTGCATCAGTGGATGAGGGTAAATGTTCAGTTGCATAGCTGTCATGTGTCTTTTGTAGATCCTGTAACACAGTAGAATGATCTACGTCAAAGGTTGCGGCAGCCGCCACAACGTCTAGACCATCAAGGTCTGGCACAAACATTTTAATGCCAAAGAGCATTTCGTATGGGGTCCGCCCACCCAGAGATCGTCTAGGGAGGTTATTAAGTGCACGTTGAACCCCATACAAGTGGGCCAGCCAGTTCCTGCCAGTATCTAAGACTCTAGCTGTCAAGGATTGCTTTAAGTCACGGTTCATTCGCTCCACAATTGAATTGCCCTCAGGCCTGTATGGAGACGAAAACTGCACCAGCACCCCCAATGACTTCATCGCATCCTTGTACGCCTTAGAGGCGAACGCTGGACCTTGGTCAGAATGGAAGGTGCCACAGGCAAACATCCCTACAAAGACACGCAAATCCCTGATGACATTTTGAGCGTCAGCACTGCGTTGCGGCCAAACCCAAAGGAATCTAGTGCATGAATCAACTGCAACAAATATATATTTATACGCAGTATCAGAAGAAAGAGGACCGCAATGATCAAGATAGATACAGCCAAAAGGTTGATTAGAAATACACAGCTGTGTTTGCGGTGGGCATGTGACCGTGGATGGCCTAATTTTCTGACAAATGTCACAAGAAAGTACATAATTACGGGTCTATTTATACAAACCACGCCACCAGCAACGTTGCTGTAAAATAGAGACTGTCGCCGACACACCGGCATGTGCAGATGCTATGCCTTCGTGTGCAGCTTTGATCAGAGCTTGTCTGCGGTCCAAGTTGGGAATCATCCGATCCCCAACGGAAGGAATCAAGGCATAAGGAACTTGTTCGGGAGTTATATGATAAAGGTATTTCGAAGGGAAACCCTGAGGATAAGCAGTTCCCTCCCTTGTAGCAGCTACCACTGCCAACATCTCATTATCTATTTTAGTCATGGATCTTGTAACTGCTGCTACGGAACACGTGGCTACTGCAGACTTGGCCGCTTCATCAGCCAAAGAATTACCAAGAGCATGTGCTCCCAAACGCTGATGGCCAAGAGTATGTATAACATGTATGAGGGGCAGACGTTGTTTAAGATCTGCCACTCGAACCCAAAGCGTGTTATGCTTAATTGCGCTGCCTTTGGAATCTCAAAAGTCATTCCGTGACGAAAAGAACAAGTTGTCATTAAAAGACTGGACACAGTAATAAGAATCGCACACAATAAGAGTATTCACGTTTGGATCACCAAACTCGAGAGCAAGTACAAGAGCACACAGCTCCGCCAATTGCGCCGTACAGTCTCCAAGTGCCTGAGTGTGCACAATGGAAGACTTAAACTCTCCATTAACAATTGAGCCAGCAACAATTGCGCAAGCGGCTGAATAAGCATGTTTGGAACCCGTGGCCGGTTGAGCCGAGCCATCGGTGTAAATGATGCATTTGTACTCATGTAAAGGAAGCAGAGACAAGGGTGGAGGATGAACGTGTTCATACTGTAAAAACTCCTGTGTCTGTAAGGAAAGATCAAAGATAAACGTGACATCAGCCGATGTCAAAGAAGTAGCCCATTGTATCCAACGGGGATGTAGTGCTTTCGAGTTAGGTACACTCGCCTTAGTCACGGCTTCCAAAGCAGGGAAGGGCGTGACCATAAGAATGTGTTTGCCTTGCGCTAGTGAACATTCTTTTAGAATCGCCATCTGTACTGCCGTTAAGATTTTTTCAACAGTTGAAAAGCGCATTTCAGCAGCAGAGTATAAATGTGATTTGTATGCAATAGGTATTGTGTCTCCCTCATTGAACGTCAAGTAAGTGAAACCCACTGTCCCAGAAACTATACGTATTACCAGGTTTGTGGTGTTGTCACGCGTCAACAAGTAGTTAGTTGCAAACAAGTCAGTCTGCAAAGAATTCAGAATAGAAGTATGTTCCGGAAGCCAGCTGGCAGAAGAAAAAGTCGGTTGTATTAATATATAGAACGGTTTAATGCGCTGGGCGTAATCAGGAATGTATGTCCTCCCGAAATTTTAAAATCCCAGCAAAGACTGAAGTTTCTTCAGTGTAGTAGGGGGTTGCAATTGTGCACATTTCTCCAAGAAGTGAGGGGCCAAGCACTTACCTTCATTATTGAGCTCATAGCCCAAAAAGAGTACCGCCAAATGGGCGATGTGCGATTTTGCAAAACTGAATTTATATCCATAGTCGGCATAGGACAAGATAATCCTGTCGACTCGTACAAGATGCAACATAAGCTCATCGTCCGTCAGATAAATGTCATCTACGTACGAGAACGCATCAGGGTCTATGTTGTTCAACAAAAACACAATCGGTGCCGCAAATGCCCCGGGGCTATTCTTATACCCCATAGGCAATTATTTCTGATTCCCAACGGCAGTGAATGCTGTCAAATCACGGCTCTCGGGTGCGAGATTGTGACTATAGAAACCATTAGAAATATCAAGTGTAGTTTTTTATTTCTTACGAACAAGATTGTTCACCAGTGCAGAGCTGTGGGTGTTCTGCACTGCAAAAGTGTGACAATGACTGTTCAAATTTCGGTATTCCAATACAATCCGATATGAACCATCAGGTTTTGATACCGTAAAGAGAGGATTATTCATCGGTGATGTACATGATTCAATCACTCCTTGATACTCCAACTGTGTTAGAATATCACAAACGGAAGCTTTTGCTTCACGTCTGATTGGATATTGCGGTTGTGGCTGAGGCATAGAGCGTAAAGGTATTTCATGAGCTGGTGAATCAACATCCCAACCCACCTGATTACGCTACACCGCCGGGGCTAGGGCCAGAGCCCACTCAGCTGCGAAAGCCTGTGCATGCTCCTCAGGAACAGGACGCGAAAAACTCGGAAGTATCACGTCTTACCCTCTAGAAGCGGCCAACACAAAGGGTGGAGGCCAATCTGCCTTCGCTAACAAAATGTCATACGAGGTTAGATTCTCCCAGAAAACCGCCTTGATTGGACGAGGTATATCACCTTCAATTTGGAAAACTATTTCATAGAGCCTATCCGGGGGGGGCAACCCGAGTGTCTGCAGTCTCTACTGTAATGAAGGTATCAGTTGCTGTCGCCTCCAGACAGGGACGCAGAGCCTCCCGCACTATGGTAACCTCCGCTGCGTGGTCGAGCAGAGTCACTGCCCATGTCCAATACAGGAGTCGCGTTCTCACCGTCTGAGGCATACCTCGCTGTTAGAGCGGCAACTTTTTTCTTCTGAAACGGGGGTCAAAAACGAGGTAGATCCTCTTGTTTTCCTTTGACTTTAAACTGTCGAGGCTGATCTCGTCCCTGTGGCGCAGGTTGACTTTTGCCACGATCCTGGCGTTCCCCTCCTCCGACTTGAGAGCCAGATGTGTCCTGTGAAGAATGAGGAGAACGCTGATCAGGGACTTGAAATCTATCAGGAGACTTAATTTTCGCGCGATTGCACAAGTCATAAGTACGCTCAGAAGACTCAGGTGTCGGTGAACCTGCACGTGAACATTGCTTCTGCTGTTGCTGCCCCTGTTTTTTATTTTTCCAGTTCTTTTTAGGAAAGACCGGACGCCCATCTTTATCAGTCTGGGCTTTTTGTTGTATTTGCGTTTGCGTTTGAGTAAAAGGCTTAACTCCCAGACTATTGCGGCCTATGGTCTTATAAGCCTTTGCAATAATCTTTGGTAATTCACGCGGCTTGTCTACATCAGGGACAGCCTCCAAGCGGTTTGCCACTTGAAAGCTTACTGCATCTCCCTTGACATTGGCAAGGATCATATCAGCAACCACGTCGAACACCCCCACCAATCTCATCCCCAGCCGCTTCGGCTCCGTGTTCATCTTGAACACGCTTAATCACCGAGGGGAGCACGGCCATGGAGGGAGTGCCGAAACACTTCGAATATATCGCTGCAAACACCTTGCCCCAGGTGTTACAATCAGCCAACTCGGGAAGCAAGTCTTTAGGCAAACTAATTGTCAATATCCTGTGTTTCTCCACAGGAGAGGTATTTGGAAAAACAGCCTCTAGTTGTCCAAATTTTTGAGCAAGCCAATAAGGTAATTCATCCTTATTCTGTGGGCGCTTACCCATTACTGAATTAACCATAAGGGGACTGGTGGTCACACCACCAGGTCCCGCAGGTTGCGCAGCAATGCCAGGTGGTCCCACCTGGACGTTGCGCGTGATGTACTGTATAACAGCCCTATGTACGCGTATCAAGGAAGTATGCAATACGCGGAGGTCTGCAATCGCAACAGTCAAATAACGTGGGTGTGGGGTATACCCTGCCAAAACGGGCCAAGTGGCCCCATCTATCGATAAAGGGCCTAAGCGGACCGGCGTCACTGGGTGAGGAAGGCCGCCATTAAACGAAATTTGGTGTTGCCAAGCTGCAAGCGGAACCTCAAGAGCCCTATAAGGCTGATAAGCGTGAGGAAGGGCCGTGGCAGTGTATTCGTGAAACAAATCATCTGCTCCATCCACCGCCGGAAAGGTGACCCAAGACTAAAACACCTCAAAGTGGTATGCAGGATTTGCTTCCACTACAAAGATAAGCTCGACACCCGCATCAGGCACTCCATATGGAGCCAAAAATGCCTTGAGCGCGGCTATGAGCCGGAATAGGAATTGCCATCACGAAAAATAAAGAACAACAACCTAGAGTGCGGCAGCGCAACAATGGGTTAAGAAGAAAGAGATAAACCTTTTAAAACTTCAAGCTTGAAAGAACCTATAAAAACATCAATATAGGAGGTTACACCGTCACAGCTGTCTCCGGAAACAGAAGTGAGGGTATTGTGGACAAGCACAAGCTTTACTCAAGCGTCTTGCAGATAAGAACCAGACCAAACGTTGGGCGCCATGTTGCAGGGATTCTGCACATACACAGAACTATGCACAGGAAAACAGGACCTCAGTGAATAGGGGTGTACCAACATACCACATCAGTGCCCAAAATCCCAAACCGACTAGCTATAGTGTCTCATTCGTTCTCCTCCAAAGATCATGGAGCTACAAATGATTAGACAACCCAGAACACAACACTCCCGACTCTCTCAGGAATCGCGGGAGCAAGACGTACTCTTTCGCTCACTCACTCATACCTGTCCACAATGAGAATAAGCAGAGTCACTGAAATAGTTCAAAATTATTATTTTAACTATCGTGCTCTACAATACAGTATACGTGCCACTACTAGCAGCAAAATGCATAAACTCAGCACAGTTAGCATTGTTACAATTCCATAGAATACAAAGGGAGGTCATTTTATAAAGACTGTGGAAATAAGGGCCTATAGGCCTGACCACCCTCCCCTTGACTAGAAGAAGTTTATTTTATAAAAAGGACGATCTCTGGGCTTTGACAGCAGACCCCATACCTTAAAGCCTGGATGTAAGGTTTACATCATAGGGACAGCAGAGCTCTTCTCCATGGAACGGCTTTCTCCAAGTGTGTTAAAACAACATGCAACAACGTAATATCAAAGCATGAGTCTTCAGTACTGCAGCTGTGTAGCATGTTATGTCTAGGTGCTAGGGACTGAACAGAACAGAATAACAAGGGGCATTGTTTATCGACCTTGCACATCGTGTTCAGACTAAACTCCAGGGCAGAGAACGCGAAAGGCAACCCGGTCTCATGTGAAAGGCATAAACAAAGTCTTGCAAAATCAAAGTCATGTAGTAGCGTGCGCAAAAGCAGCATCATGCAGCGAAGCTCATGCTAACTTAGCAATGTCGATAATGTGCCTAAGAACCATATAACAATAAAAGTGCCAGTAACAAAAAGTGAATGCCGGTGGGCCCCACCTGCCACCACCAGCTGCGGGTGAATCACTGAACAGATGTCCTTTCCAGACTCTAGGTTAGTTCTCATACTCGAGAAATAAAGTCTATTTGTAAGTGAGGAGTGATATTTCAAATGTGTCATGGGGTAACTAGAGGATTGGCTACAGGGTCACCGATTTTGTAAGCAACGTTTTTTACTGCATTTCCCCTTTACACAGTTCCTAATTCACATGGCACACTGCATTTACCTTCTAATTAAAGAAGTGCATTATTTGTAACCCAGCACGGCTGACAATCATTCAGATTTACATACACACAGTAAGAACTTACTGGTGTGCTAGAAGGAAGAAGTTTATCCTGCACAGGCTATCACTGTAGGGTCTGTTGTATGCCAGCAGGATGAGCAATGAATGTAACACTTCCCAAATATGCAGTGCAGAGCAAGTCATGAAAAAGGAAATAATCACTCAAATATTTTCAGTACTCTTATTGTCACGTCACAGTGCGGACTTTGCAAATAACACTTTCTGAAGCAAGTGTGAGTACACCTATCTGTGCTATACATGTAAACAGTAACTCCGGCTCAAGTTTGTGTATCCTAAATGGTGTGGACCATTTGGAGACTTCAATCTGTTATGACTTTAAAGCGACACAGACTTCCAGACGTCGCTGGCATAGTAATGCCCTATTACTTACCGGTAATCTTCATTACTCCTGGTCCCGTTGTCCTCGTCCCATTCATTACAAAGTGAGATATGTCTATCTCGCAGACAGAAAAAAAGAACAAAAGGAATGCTGGGTAAGTACAAATTAGTGCTCCCGGTGGAAGAGGGTGGGGTATGGACCCAGCACTCCTTTCGTTCTTTTTTCTGTCTGTGAGATAGACATATCTAACTTTGTAATGAATGGGACGAGGACAGGAGGGACCTGGTGGTAATATATGTCTATCAATTCTCCTAAAAACTTTGTCTGTGCTGGCTGCACATGTCAGCTGAAGCGCCAACAACTTCCCTGAATAGGATGTTCAAGGGACTGGATAAAAGGCTAATCTATCTACACCCAGAATCCTGGAGCAGTGAAACTGCCTCAATGAATGTAAACTTTAAATCTCCGAAAATTAATGGAGCAATGTATTTGATACATTGTGTTTTTCTCGGCAAAATGTACTCAAATGGTTCATTCATCTTTTTCAAAGGCTCTATTAATGGGGTGTGTTTACATTACATTGGCAGCGCTGCAACGCTAAATTATCGGCCTCTCTAATATTCGTTAATCTTTAGGCATTTCCTTGACAATTCCATAAAAAGAGCCCATCAAACGCCGAGGCCTGTGTGCGCCATTAATGGTGCGGTGGTATTACATTATCGCTCCTTTCTGGCCAAAGGCCTCGAAATAAAACAACTCGACATAAAAATCTTACTTTTAAACATTTAAATGAGGCTGCCTCGCGCCGCACTTTCTGAAGGCCTCTTAGCCATTTTAAATATTTATAGAGCACTAAATGAGTTGCGTGCCCAACAGAGCCTTGGAAAGACAAACACCGCAGCACTTTCCCTCGGCTGGGCATGACATCAGCTGCTTCCTCCCGCCGATCATCTGATGTGACTGTAATTGCTTTTGTCTGACTTCTCATCTGAACACAACGCATGTCATAAGCTCTGTTATTATGTAGCATTAAAAATATGAGTGTAAAAGGAGTTCACGTGAGTAGTATATCAATAAACTATCTCCACTCTTTCCATTAGTGCCTGAAGAGAGAAATATCCATTCGAAAACCATGGTCATTTACATTTCATAAAGCAGATTCGTTATTGTGCCTTTTGTCTTGCAAGGAATCAATTGCTTCTTTTCTTGGACTGGATTTAGAGGGAGGTTTTTTTTCATCTGCACTATATGTCTTTATGGGACGAAAATTATAATGAGTAATAAAAACACCGTGTTATAGTCACATATACGTTTGGACAGGTTAGATTTTAACACAACCCTGCCATCTGAAATTGAGGCTGCAAAAGTGAACTGGGCATTTACCTACACAAACCAAGCACCCTGTTTATATACAGGTCTTCCAGCAGCTCTATATTGTTAGACTTCTACTTCTGTAATAGATAAACTTTTCACTTGCTTAAATATTGTTTATTCATAAATCATGCTGAGTGGCATTTTACAAGTCAGCTTCATGCCAGTCCTAAATTATAAGTCTTAAGAACCGTGCTGACTCACTTCCCTTTCAGGAGCTTGCTGAATTTGTCACAAAAATGGCTGTATAAATTCACACCAAATTCTTACATATTTCAGAAATGCAGTTAAAAAATGTATTACGAGTCATATACATAATAGAGCCAAAAAACATGAAGGTAGTCATTTTGTCCTCCAAGTATTTCTTTGCAAATGAAAAATGAACCAATATTTATTTATTTATTTAAAAAGTTTTATATAGCGTGAACTAGACCCTGGAAGGGTATCAGAGCGCTTTACAAATGTTACATCAAAAAGATAGCTTGATACACTAGGTACAAAAGAGTAGATAGCAGGGAAAGCATATGTGATGTCAAACATTAGTAGTGGGTCCAGGGGTGCTCAAGAATGTGTTAGCCATTGGTCCTTAAAATCCAGTGCAAGTCCTGGTTGGTGAACTAAATCAAGTGTTGGGGTCGGGTAGGGATTTGATCATTAAAAGCAGTTTGACTTCTTTTTTGAAGGAAGTGCTTGAAGGGTTCATTCTGATTTCCGGGGGCAGGGCATTCCAGATTCTAGGTGCTAGTCCGGAGAAAGTACGGTTGTATGTTTTCTTTTTCCGAAATTTTTGAGGTTTCAATAGCCAGGTGCTAGTGCTTCTCGACGTTCTGCCACCGCCTGATAATTCCAGTTTATCGGCTAGATACCTTGGTGTGTTGAAGTGCAAGGCTTTGTGTATCATGCAGGCAATTTTTAGCTGTGTTCTTGCCTCATAAGGGAACCAGTTCAGTGCCTTTAGATCAGGGGTGATGTGGTTGTTCTTTTTGGAGGCGGTGACAAGTCTTGCAGCCGCGTTGAGAGAGGCTCTTAGTGGAGCCAGTCTGGATCTCGGCAGACCACATAAGGTTGTATTCCCATAGTCTATTCTGGGTATCACTAGAGCTTGCGCTGCTGATTTGAGGTCGTCGGCAGGGAGGAAGGGTTTTCGTTTTCTAATAATGTTCATATGAAAGTTTGCTCCTCTGGTGGCTGTGCTGATGTGTTCCTGCATGTTGAGATTTTTGTTGATTGTTATTCCCAGAGATCTTGAGGAATCTATGATGTGTGGTTTGCAGTTGAAGGCTGTTACGTGTTTCATCCAGTCTTCAATGTTGACGAGTCCTCGTGGTGGGGTAATTAGGAGGAATTCGGTTTTGAGCGCATTAAGTTTGAGGTGGTTTCTGGTCAGCCAGTTGTGGGTTTTTTGTAGAGTTGTATTGAGTAAACGGATATCGTCTGGTGATGATACTTTTAGGTATAGTTGGGTATCATCCGCATATATGTGGTAGTGAACACTGGAGAGTTTCAGAAATTCGGTTAAGGGCTCCATGAATAGATTGAAGAGGGTAGGTGATAAGGAGGAACCTTGAAGGACTCCCAGGGTGACCGCCGTGGTAGTGGACAGCGATTGGTTGATTTTGATTCTTTGCGTTCGGCTGTCTAAGAAAGAGGCGAACCATTTTAGGACAGCCCCTGATAACCCCATTCTATGTTCAAGTAAATCCAGGAGACTGTAATGTTTGACCGTAGCGAAGGCTGAGGATAGGTCTAGGAGGATTAGGAGGCAGGATTCATTTTGGTCTAGTATTCTGAGCGAATCATCAACAATGTGTGTCATGGCTGTTTCCATGCTATGGTCCTGACGGAAGCCTGATTGGAACTGGTCAATGAGGTGGAATTGAGCTATGTGGCTGCATAGTTGGGAATGGACGCATTTCTCTAGTAGTTTTGCTAGGGTAGGAATAGTGGGTATTGGATGGTAGTTATCTGGGATTGTGTGGTCAGCTGTGGGTTTTTTTAGAATGGGGGTTACCTGACCTGCTTTTAGGCAGCTCGGAAGGGTTCCTTGCAGTAGGGAGACATTCACTATCTTTGTCCAGAGGGGTATTAGAGAAGTTTTGATCTCGCTGAAGATGCTGGCTGGAAGAGGGTCGCAGAAGTGATTTGATGGTTTAAGTGATGTTAAGATCTTGAGAATGTCATTTTCGTCGAAAGTTTTGAAAGTGTTCCAAGACGCTTTGTTTTTGACGGTAAGTTTGAGTTGGTTAGCGGTTTGTACAGCCGAGGCGAGTGGGGGATTGGTGGAGGTATCCGTGTGAGGTGTTCATTTGCTGTTTGGAGTTCATTTTCTATCTTTTTAGATTTTTCAAGGAAGTGGGAGGCAAATATGTTGCAGTTTGGTTGTGAGTTAGGACCTAATGTGGAGGGGTTGGGTTGGTGAGAGAATTGTTGCTTGATAATTTCGAACAGTTTCCTTGGGCGATTTGTGGCATTGTTTAGCTGAACTTTGGAGAAATTTGCTTTTGAGATTCTGATGTGTTTGTTGTAGGTGTTCCTCCGTGATCTCAGTTGTTTAAGGTACTCTAGCGATGGTGAGGATCTCCATGCCCGTTCAGCTAGTCTTAGGTTGCGACTTTGTTCATTTAGGCTCCCTTCGTACCAAGGTTTGGAGTCTTTAGAGGACAGTCTTTTTAGCTGAAAGGGCGCAACTCCGTCAAGAATGCTAGTCATCGAGTTGTTATAGTGGTTTGTGAGGTCATGGACCTCTGTCATGTCCACTGGTGGCGTTAGTACGTTGTTGCCGAGGGATGTTAGATCATTGAGGTTAATGTCCTGAGTGTTCCTTTTCCATTGTTTGGGTTTCTTAAGTTGGGGTTTATGTGTCTTAGTTGGTTCGGTGATAAGGAAGGTGATGCAGTGGTGGTCTGTCCAGTCAGACGGGATGATCGATTCAAGTTTGATGGAGTTTGTCCTAGCAATGACAAGATCCAGTGTAGCACCTAGGTTGTGCGTCAGGCTGTCGCAGCTTTGGACCAGGTTGAGGTCAGTAAGGACGGTTTTTAGGCTATTAACTGTGGGGTCGTTGTGGTTGTTCCAGTGAAGGTTGAAGTCTCTGAGGAAGATGTGGGAGCAATGTTGCCCAGAGATGGAGGAAATAATTTCCATGATTTGTTCGATGAATGTTGCCTGGAGGGTGGTAGATCAGGTGTAATTTACATAGGGGGTTGTTGTTGCTCACAATGTTTATGCATAGGTATTCGCGGGTTGGGAAGTCGATGATTTGTGACTGGTTTACCATAAGGTTAGTGCGATGTATACAGGCTATGCCACCCCCAGATCTTTTTGGTCTGTCTGCTCTTATATTGCCATAGCCTGGAGGGATTAGAATATCAAGGATTGGTGCAGAGTCATTCTTTAGCCATGTTTCGGTTAGGAGGATTAGGTCAAGATCAATCGTAAGGATGAGGTCTGCTATGTCCACTGCGTGTTTCTCGGCCGATCTGCAATTTAGAAGCATGCACTTCAGGTGAGGTTTGGTGTTCGTTGAGGTTTTCTCTGCGATGGGTACTGGTTTGAGGTTGGCCTTATTTACGTCTCTAGAGTTTGGTCTCTGTTCTCTGTGTGGGTTCGAGGCAATTGTTAAGATTGGGTTCAGGCTATGTGGGAAGTCATGATGTTTAGTCGTGTACGTA
Organism: Calotriton arnoldi; assembly: GCA_963921515.1. Classification (NCBI taxonomy): domain Eukaryota; kingdom Metazoa; phylum Chordata; class Amphibia; order Caudata; family Salamandridae; genus Calotriton; species Calotriton arnoldi. The sequence continues at coordinate 1,108,212 of CAWUFW010000954.1, forward strand.
AGGAGAAGGGCTTGGATGTCATTTTCTGATAGAGAGACCTTGGTCCTGGCTGGTCTTGAGGAGGAGTTGTGGCCGGCGTGTGGATCGCAGTCTTGTGACCAGGGGTGGGTGGAATGTGGTGGACCCGTTGAAAGTGTTTATTGGGAGGTGAGAGTGGTGTGTGCTATTATTAGGGTATAACAGTCTATTACTCGCATGTATCTTTGAGGGCCCCCCTGTTGTTGTAGGCCAGCTCAGTTGTGATGCTCATTAGATTCTTTAGGTCAGTTTTGAGTTGCTGTAGTACCTGTGTGATTTCCCCAAGTCTGGACTTAATCTCAGCATGGTAGTTAGAGGATGGGGTTTGGGGCGTGGGGTACCTAGTTGTGTGTTTTATCTGAGTTTCTTTGTTGTGCACGTTTTTGTGTGGTGGAGGGGGAGAGGTAAGTGTGGTGGGGCTTTTGGGCTTGTAATCTGGGCATGGACGCGGGGAAGTAGTGGTGCATATATTTTTATCAATGTGTCGCTCTATGGCCCTTCTCGCAGTGGTGAGTGAGCATGGATTGGTGTGGTGAGATGGGGTTGCCTCAACACAGTCCGGAGGGGTGGCTGGGTTGGTAAAGTGTGGTATGATTGGTGTGGTGGTGCGTGGTGGTTAAAGGGGTGGACTGTCTATGGTGGTAGAGCTGTGAAGAGAGGGGTCTGTCTTATTGTTATTAGGTACCTTCTGTTTGAGGATAGGGAAGAATTAGTTAAATAGGTCGAGGTTGTGATCAGATGACTGTATGAGTATAATCCCATTGTTAAAAATGGAGATCGTGAGTTTTGCATTGCGGGCGGGGGAGGGGGCTATTGAAAGTCTTAGGCTGTGTGATGTTTTTCTTGATGTAGCGATAGATAGTGTTAAGTAGAGGGTTTTTCTCCATTGGGCTCTTTTTTGTGTGTAAAATATGAGATCGTTAGTTATGGTTCCTTTAGATATGCAGAACTATGGGTCGGATATGAGTGTTTCTGGATGCAATTTGAGAAGTCGATGTTTGAGGGCTTTGGCAGCCTTTTTTGTTAGATTAGGTGGGTATTTGATTATGTGGGCGTTGTGGCTGTCTGGATCTAAGATGATGTCCGGTGAGGAATATGACTCAGGGTCATTGCCTGAAGGGAGCACTCGTGATCCTCATAGTAGGAAGGGTATGAATGAGTCTAATGATTACTGTTGGACTATTAGGTAGGTGGGTGTTTGGGGAATCAGAGCATGCATCAGTGATATTACGTCCTAAGCTATAATCTATAATCCTGGTGGGAGTCCTCAGTTGTGGGGGGGATGCTTGCGATATGATGGCAGTAGTTCACTTGTTAGCTTATTGTTAGTTGTAGTTTGGACTGGGATCGTCTCACTTATAGGTTTGTTGAAGAAGATGCAGGCAGGGTGGGATCAGCCAGTGCTGTTCCAAGATGGCCGACACTTTAGACTAGGATGTGACTGCTTTTAGTGGAGTGCCCGTAGTCCTATTTCTTTTGTTGCTTTCTTGCTTGCCCAAGTTCTTCCTTATTTTGGTGACGGTTTGGGACAGGTCAGTCCTCTTTCGTTTTTGATTGAGGGAGGGGCCTCCATAGAAGCAGGACCCTTGACTGATTCAGTCAAGCTGGCCAGGCGCCCTCTTGTGCCATCTTGAGGGGCAGTCTTCTAGTGAGGGCATGCAAGGATGTTTTTTAATTGGAGCTGGCCATGAGACAGAGTTTATCCTTAAACGTTGCTGTTTTCAGCTGCCATTTTAGGGTCAGGCAGTGCCAAAACCTCAGTTAGGCTAAAGTAAAGTAAAGTAGAGTTGGCTGCATATCATGTTATGGTAGAGTGCTTTTTATAGATATCAAGGCAGAGTACCTGAATCAGAGTGCTTAAGGTTGTTTTTGAGGGACCTCTTGCATGAGCCCCACATCGGTGTTAAAAGCAAACTCCGGCCAACATTTTAGGTCCAGGCATATTCAGGTGAACGAGGTTAACTCCAGATTGGTGGGGGATCGTGAAGCGGCGGAGTTAGAAGGGTAAAGTAACTAAATTGCCCAACATTTACAGAGGCATAAAATGGCTTTAATGGCTATCTGTGCAAAGGTTGCACGTCGGGGTCACTGTAGCGAGGGTCGATCACCGGCCGCCACTTTAGGTCCAGGCATTTTAGGTCCAGGCGTATTCATGTGAACGATGTAAACTTTAGATTCGTGGAGGATCGTGAAGTGGCGGAGTTAGAAGGGTAAGGTACCTAATTTGCCCAACTCTTACAGAGGCATCAAGATGGGCTAAATGGCTAATTGTGCATAAGTCACACGTCGGGTCACTGTTGTGAGGGTCAATCGTCGGACGCCATTTTAGGTCCAGGCATTTTTAAGGTGAACGAGGTAAACTCAAGATTAGTGGAGGATCGTGAAGCGCTGGAGATAGCAGTATAAAGTGCCTAATTTGCCCAACATTTACAGAGGCATCAAGATGGGCTAACTGGCTATCTGTGCATAGATCGTACATTGGGGTTACTGTTGCGAGGGTCGATCGCCGGCTGCCATTTTAGGTCCAGGCATTTTCAGGTGCACTGGGTAAACTCAAGGTTAGTGGAGGATCGCGAAGCGGCGGAGTTAACAGGGTAAAGTACCTAATTTTCCCAACTGTTGCACAGGCATCAAGATGGGCTAAATGGCTGTCTGTGCATAGATCGCACGTCAGGTCACTGTTGCGGGGGTCAATCGCTGGCCACCATTTTAGGTCCAGGCATTTTCAGGTGAACCAGTTAAATTTCAGATTATTGTAGGATCGTGAACCGTCGGGGTTAGCAGGGTAAAGTACCTAGTTTGTCCAACACTTACCGAGGAATCAAGAAGGGCTAGATGGCTGTGAGAAGTTGGCCTGTTAAATGCTGTCCACTAATTAAAGTGGGCACCTTGTACCAGTCCAAACAACCCTTATGGTGATTTAAGAGGTCAAAGATAACCTTAGAAAGCTATCCAAGTGGTAGCTGTGGAGAGCAGCCTTCAGGCTTAGCCTTGAAGGAATGTTAAGCAGCTTGTTTTACCAGAATGCAACCTTATTATATTGGTTAAATGAAAGGAGAACCACACAGTAGTTATAAAAATATGTATTTATTATTATAACACACTCTAAATACTTCCCAGTGTCTGCTACACGCAGATAAACACAAAGCACACAATACTGTAGCACAAAAAGAATCGTAAGTAGCATTAATACACAGTGGGCTCCAGGGGGAGACCAAACCATATACTAAAATAGTGGTATAAGAACCACGACTTGAGTCAAGACAATGTCTAGAGGACGTAGAATCGCTGGAACCCCAAGGAACCACCCAATGTGAGTAAGAAGGGACCCCACGGAGGACGGGTGCAGTGTGGGAACACGACCGCCTGCGCCATACAATTCTATCGGAGAGTTGCGGTTGCAGTTTTAAAGGTTAAGGACCCTTCCCTGTGGATTACGAGGACGCCCTTTGGATCATAGGAGGTTGGAGAGCCACCCCACCCGTGGATACCGTAGTACCAGAGTTACCTATCCCAGGGAAGCCGGGTGCATAGGGCTGAAGTGGTGTCGGAAACCGCCGTCTATCTCAATGGAGGACTTCAAGGAAATGCCACTGTGGTAAAGAAGAAAAGTGTCCGATGGAATCCAAAGGTGGATTCTGTCTGAAGAGTACCTGAAAGCAGAGGGCACACAGTCTGGGTCACTCAGGAGTGACCAGGGTCTCGGTAGACGAATGCCCACCGATGTTGGGTGCTTCAGGTGCGTTGAGGGAGTTCTTGACTTTACAGCCACAGAGACCAGGAGATGTCGAGGACAACCAGGAGCCGGATACGAGCTGTCCCACGAAGGATGTCGAGTGCTGAGGGGTCGGTGTCCGTCTGGAGCACCAACAAGCCTTGGCAGCAGCAACCCACAAAGATGGTCAAGGAAGGTTACGGTTCAGACCAGTAAGGTCCAGGAGACTCGCTAAACACAGGGGAGTCAGGGAAAGCCGGTAGCAACCAGGGGAGCCCAAGAAAAGCAAAGATGACCCTCAATAGGACCCACAGGCCGGAGGCACAGGAGTCACGAGGGGACCTCGAGCAGTTTCACAAAGCAACAGCCCACAGAGCACTCAGTGCGAGGAGGCCAAAGTTCTTTGATGGAAATGGTGACAGAGGTTGGGGCTACTCGGAGCCCAGTGCACTTGTTTTGGAAACGCCAAAAAGCATATGCACTTGCAAAAGTACGCGGTGCACAGGGGTAAGGGTATTGCAGCTCCCATGAGGGATTCTGTCCTCAAACTTGGTGAGAGGGCAGCTTGGACCCCGAAGGGACTTGGAAACCCACCTCCTGTGTTGCTGGAGCCTTCGGAGTCCGTAGGAGCTCAGGAGCAGCAGACAGGTCAATCGTGATGTGGTGCCTGTGGTTGCATGGGAGTGACTCCTTCACTCCAAGGGAGATACCTTCAGTTGTCCTTGATGCTCCACAGGTCCTGCACGGAGCCTGTATGGTGCACGGGCACAGACGATGCTTTGGACCGAGTGGGAGACAAAGTCGGGCCCAAACGAAGTCCAGCGAAGTCCAGAGTGTCCAGACGGTCGAAGTTCTGTGATTTCTGGTTCAGAATCTTGTCCACATCGAATCTAGGGTCCTACAGCCAGTTAAGCCATTTTGTACCCACGGGAGAGGGTTGGACAGATTCAGGGGACCCTCCCAGGGGAGGGTCTGGACAGTGGGGAGGTTACTCCCATGTCCTTTGTCCAGTTTCACACCAGAGCAGGAGCCAACGGCTCCCAGGACTGGTTTGTACTGGACTATGCACAGGGACACCAAATGTGCCCCTCCTGCAGACTTTCGGTCGCTGGCAAGCGCACCCACCCAGGCCTAATATACTAAATCCTGTCTGGGAGGTGGTCTCACCTCCTTGTGACAGGATGCCTATTGTTCTGCCTTCCCCTGCTCGAGCTTGGCTGAGCAGCAGGAGGGCAGAAATGTGTCTCTGGTCGGCAGCAACCATTTTGGGCTGCCCGGGTCTAGAAGGCTGGTACCGGGAACACCAGGGAACTCACAAAGCTCGTTTCTGAGGGGTGGAATCATACCTCCCACACCGGTTACCGGTGTGGGGGTATTACCGGTGTGGGGGTATGATTCCACAATGTTTGATACCAAACACGATAGGGTTACTTTCAGCCGTTTTAGAGTTGGTCATCATGCGGTCGCATAATGCCACTCTATATGTCGCATATGGCTGATACACTGACAACCCGGAAGAATTGACTCCCTAGTCTGCAGGAGTGTCCTGCTCATGCAGTGGCATCCTCTCACTTAGAACCAAGCACCCTGCCTTCAGGATTGATAAGGCCTGCTATAGGGGAGACTTATAGGTTTTAAGTGCAGTGACCCTTAGATATAGTAAACCTATATCTAAAGTAAAAGGTGCATGCACCATCTTACACAGGCTGCAATGGCAGGCCTGTAGTTTCATGTTGCATGGCCTCTCATGGGTGGCATAATACATGCTTCAGCCCGTGGGAGGCCTCTGGGGTACCTATGCCATGGGTACCATATACTAGGGACTGACAAGGGTACCCCAGTATCCAATCTGGAGTGAACCTAACTACATGGCATAACAGTTTAGGGAGAAAGCAGATAGACTGGGTCCTGATTAGCAGGATCCCAGTCAGACTAGTCAAAAACAGTATAACATGAAACAAAAAGTGGGGGTAACCATAAGAAGCAGATCTTACTTTCCTACAATGGCTATCTGTGCAATGATCACACGTCGGGGTAACTGTTCTGAGAGTCGATCGCCGGCCGCCATTTTGCGATTGGTCTCGTGGTTGTGTGGCAGGTCCGATTTCCAGCAGAGTGTGCTCGTCTGGGCAGTTAGGACATCTGTTCTTGTGTTTTTGAAGGAATGCAGCTAGTCTCTCCCGGTCCGTTTCTTTGTGCATTCTGCTCCCTGAAGCTGGGAGAGATGGAGCTAGTCGGCTCTGCATTTCTCTGCTGCACCAACTGTTCGGCAGCGGGTCGATCTGTGCCGTGGGTCCAAGACAACGATCAGAGCACCAAGTAAGTGGTTGTCATGTATATCTGTGTTTCTAAGGCCATCTTCATTCGCAGGATGGTTGTTGTTGAAGCGGATCGCAGGGGTAAGCCAGGGATATTTACCAAAAGGTGATCCCAAACCCCGGGAGCTGCAGCCAAGAGCTCCTACACTGCGGCACTATTGTAATAGTATCCAATGTTAACAAAGGGCATTCATCAGCATCTAATGCAATTTACATTTGTTTTGCAAATAAGATAATTGCTATAATGACTGCGAAAATTGCCTTCTTTGGAAATTCCTGGTAGTCCAGTCCTCACAATTAAACCAGTTTCAATTAATACAGTTTTGGTTCACCTTTAGGAGCCTGGCCTAAGAGACAGGAAAATCCACAGAAAAATTGCAGGCAGTGTTGTACTAAACAAACCAACCTTTACAATTCAGTAAGAAATAAAGGACTTCAATATCCATATCAAATTTAAGTAAGATATGAGAATGTAAACTAACAGAGCAACATCCATCATCCTTACAGGATATCTCCGCAAACCTATTCAGACTATATATAATTTGTGATGCTAACTCTAATATCATTTGGAAAGCCATTCCTTGAATTGCCAAAATGTTGTGATGCTATACTAATGCTCATTGTGCACTTTATAAAATGCCAAAAAACAATAACATAAACTAAAGCAAAAATTAGAAAACAAGCACAAGGCGGTCCTAACTTATGAAAAGGGAACATAAATCGGCAATAATATTTACTGATGAAATTGTATTACAATGCGAGCAAAATTAGTCAGTGATAAAAAAGTGTTGATTTAAAAATAATCAGATAAAAACAAAATGGAGAAAAATAAGAGTTCGGAAGTGTCTGATGGGATCATCACATTAGCTTCTGGTGCAGCCAAGTGTGAATTTCAAAACAGTAAACCTGATTTTTAAATGTCTCCATGGACTAGAACAAGTCTTTTATTTCAATAAGCTAAACTGGTACTTCCCTGGTCAATCGTTTTATTCAACTAATCAAGCCCTCATCACTGTTCCTCACACCATTTGTAAAACTCATAGTGCTAGGACATTCTCAGACATGGGTCATAGATTATGGCTGTAGCTGCCATTAAATATTAGGCAAGGATATTCCTTGTTAGCCTTTTGAAAAGTAACAATGGCAAAAAAAATGGCTAAATTGTAAAATTAACAGAGTCTTGTGCTAGAGATGAAGACCGTCTGCTCTCCTGTACTGTGGCTTGTTGGTTCAATTATCCAAAAAGTTGATTGAGATCTAGGCAGGCCCTCCAGTCAACTATGAGTTCAAATGGAGGGGTAAAAGTTGGGATTTTGCCTCAGCAAAGGATTCTATTTTCAATCTTAAAACCATTTAGTATATTAAACTGACTGTCCAAAAGCAGAAGAAACAGCTCTATGTCTTTGGAAGCTAAAACATGGAGTTGCCTTTGAACTGCCCTGGAGCAAGTCCTTTCCATAAAAAGATTTAACAAGAACGTTCTAGTGGCTTCTTATGTTTGCCCTCCGCAAACATCTATCTGTGCTTCAACTACTGAAGCTTGGAACACCCAGAAAAATGAGTGTGCAGGAATATATTCTCTGAACCTGATGGGAACCTATTCTTACTGGCACTTAACACTCTTCTGTTTACTCTATCTAGTCTAAATCTAATTCTGTGAGATTTTCTTTCAAGTTGCAAATTCCATAAAAAAAACAATGGCAGCTTAATTCCTGGAAAAAGTTTCTTCAAAAAGTATGCAAAGGAGAATTAACCCCTAATAGCTATACACCTCATTCTGCCTTTTGTCCAACAAACTTGAACTTCAAGCTGGTGGCAACTCCAAACAGACCTATAAGCAAAAAGTAATTAAGGGTCGCTCACCCAGAAGAATTACATTTTCAAAAGGTATTCAAACTAGTTATACAGGTCAGGTAACACATTATAAAATTCTCTCTCTTTGATCACCTCAACAAAATCTGATTTTTGATTTGTGGATTTCATTCACCACCACCGGCATTGCAATTATATTTAACAACAATTTGGTAATTTTTATAGGCATGGGGCTGCAGCCCAATTTAACTGTTTATGCCACAGAGACATGTTTAAGGACCATAGCATTTAGTACAACCTGTGAAAATGTTCTCCAGTGTTGGCTAATCTACAATATTTAACACAACTTTCTATGCCAGCCTGCTGAGTTGATTAAGGTCAGACCAGTGCCCCAGTACTAACCTTCAATGAAGATATGGGCAAATTAAAATGTTATTCATAGCATACAGTGTCTGAAGCCCAATCAGTAGGCTAGGGAGTAAAACCACAAGGTCAAACATTTAAAAAAGAAGAGGCTTTTACAAAGGCATATTGATGTCCAACAATATCAACTTGGATTTCAATATAAATGTGATTCAGGCTAAATTAAAAATGGCGCTGATTTAATTTAACATGGTTTTCATCCCAGTCGTTTCAGTGACCAAAGATGTTACTTAAGCTCAAATGCATATACAATTTAACTCAAATTCATAACATCTATTTTACTAAATTGCAAATGGATTTTACATGTGAATAAATACATTTGCTCTAGTTGTACTTTAAGCTGCAGTAACAAGAATGTAGGTGCTATGACCTAAATAATTTGGTGCAACAGTTTCAGTCAAGACAAAAAATGTCCCATACATAGACTGATAAGTTATCTTATGGTGAAGTGCAAATAATTTAAAATATTACTTTTAATTATACAAATAAGGATAATCACTAAGCATTTGTTTCCTATTTCTATTGTGAAATAAATATAAAATAATTCTGAAAAGCCCATCTGAAATATTTTCCATCTTTAATTAATTGCTAATTGCATATTGGAAACAACACATATAGTAGAAGAAAAAAAAGCTAGAAATTATGTGAACGGTTTTGTCAAACCTGAAAAGAGATGCCACCATGTTGTAACAAGATATAGGTTTGCTGTTGGAGATTCATGTAATCTACATTTTGTTGCTCAAATTACACTATAATACATGGGATTCTGTAATTCTTGTATAAATGCACGCCCCTAATTTCTTTATAATTGGTGACCAGTGACGCACTCAGTCGCCGATTATAAAGAAAAGACGTCAGAACTCAACTATTATAAGTCATTACAGTCAAGTTCTGACATCACAATGCCTTTCTGTCCGAGCCAGCAGCCGAGGTGAGAGGCAGGTCAGGGCATGGAGCATAATTGAAGCAGCTGTTTAAAGCAACGAAAACGGAACATTGCTTTTCTTTGTTCTGCTCTATTTTAACAGCTTACAATGAGAAACAGAGAGAATATGTTTATTTTTGCACTGCTTCCGTAGAGAAAAGCTAGAATCTTTCTGCATTGTTCTACACATTTCGCTTTACTGCAGTTTTTTTTTTAACTGACATATTGAACTATTTCTAATATCTGTTTGCAACAAATATCTAACAGGTTTTTGATATGTTTTATTTTTATTCTTCATGTTTGCAAACATGCTTCCTCAATCATATGAAACAGCTACACATCAAGGTTTTAAGTGGTTTTTGGTAAAGGAGATGGTGTGACCATGTATTATTTTGGATAAAGTACCCATTGGGGTACATGATAAGGGTATTATAAGTCACCTTGGAGTTACAAAACCTTGTAAAGAACTCAGCCTTCGGCAATTGCAAGGTTCATGTTATAATAATTGCTTTGTGAAAATGCATACTACAAAGCACCAGTTGTGTTTTTATTTTATTCATTTATTTATAGAGCACCGACCTAGCCACACAGGCAACAGAGAACTCTACCAGAAAAATACAAATTAAAGTAACAGTTGTCAACTGCAGTGAGCCAGTCTCTAAATAGTAAATGTAAACATGGTATGCAAAGTCACAGATACAAACAGGCATTTGCAATGCAATATGTCTCGCCTTTGGGACCTTATAAGTATTTAGCAATGCAGCGCATTATCCAGGGTGCTGAAACATCTACTGTTCTTTAACATGGAGGCTTTGACACTAATAGGCACATTATCGCACCATACATTATCGCCCAATATTGCAACATAGCCTCACTCACATGTATCTTAAGCACAATGACATCCCCAGCTCACCGTAATCACCACAACACAGGGAAGACCCAACGACTTCCGGTGATTTTGATATATATATTTTTGTAATCACAGAAGCACGAGTAAAAGCAGGCATGAGGATCTTTACTTGCCTTTCAGTGCGGTGATGCGGGAACATGCACTAGAATGCATTTTTTAAACCCTTTTTGCCGTGGCGATTCGCCTGTAGAAAAGGGCCTGAATGTTCCCCCTCTTCGAAATAACGACATGGATGGTCATATCGCTGCAGTTGGTTTTAGTAAACATAGAAGTGAAGAGTCCAACTCAATCATTTTGGGATGACTCCAGAACATGACACTTTGTGGCCTGAGTCTTCTGTTTCAGAACAACATTGGTAAAAATACACAAAAAAGCATAGACTGTTGCCACTGCCAATGCTTGTTGTTATGTAGTGATTGCTACTGTCGATTTACCATTTATTAGCCCTGTAAACATGAGGTAGCACAATAACCCATCACAACTGTACTTTCTTTAGCAAAGTCAGAAGGCTGAAGTTGTTTATCAGCATTCAAACCTGAGACTCGGAAGAGTGCAGGGCTGAATCAGTCTTGGTGGGAGTTGAACCCATGATCTCCAGAACGCTGCATGTGTCAGCAGCGAGTGTTTATATATGATATTCAGTATTCCTTCCGATTCTAAGCAGTCTGGAGCTTGTAAGAACACTCCCTCACATGATTTACAGTTGTACACAGGCAAAGCTTGTGCTAGGGTAAGTGAAATTTGCATATCACGTCTTTTGAGATTATACATTTTCATGATATGATTTGATGATTTATAATTTCAAGAAATTGCCAAAGTCTCTTACCGTATGGAGGCATAAAAAGTGTATGAGAGGGTAGGATGAGAGATACGATCAGACTGCATGGCCTTGGGGCAGCAAATGTGAAGCTGTGAGGGTGTTGAATGCGATAGCAGGTGGCAGAGACTTGCTGTGCACGAGATCAAGATGCTGGGCTCTAACCAGGGGCGTAACGCAGGCCACTGCATCCTCTGCGGCGCAGGGGTTCCCCCAAATCTTCAAGACACCCCCAGCCCTTTAGAGGGGCCCCAATCATCCAAGGCCAACATATATCTGTGACACATGAGCGACTCAACTCACTACATTCAGTGAGGGGGGGGAGGGCATCATTTTGCATTACGCCACAGCTCTAAACATGACGGAGATGGCAGAAGGTGGCACACAGAGGCTGAGTACAAGCATTAGATACGGGGCAGAGAGAAAGTAAGTACCAAACTGAGACACATGCTAGGTACGGGAACACATGGAGAGAAATACTGCCTATCAGCGGGAAATGGTATTGTCCAAAGCTCTGTTTTTAATATAAAATCAGGGCCTTTGGTGGTCGTATTATTGAAAATATGACATAAAATTTTTTTTGTCTACGGGTGCTCGCAGAAAACATGTTTCTCAAGACAGATATTGAGGGAATGATTAAGGGATTCTAGTATTTTTCTGACCTCTGCAGGTCGTTTTCTATCAAGAAAGTTAAATATAGGCATTTGCGCAGAAAAAAAAGTTCCTAAGCAAAAGCGGAAGCAGAGCCTACAAAGTACATACAACAGATCTTCCAGCTGTCTAGGCTCGACCTAAAAAGGGAGGTGTCAAGAAAAGAGCCGAATAATTACACCGATAGGTGTGTTCTTAACAGATGGGTTTTTAAGTCTTGACACAATGATAATAGTTTCGGGTTGAGGTTTAGGTAATAGGGAGGCTGTTTCCATATTCCCAGGGGTTGGCAGGAAAACGCTTGTTTCAGAATCTTTGACTTTTTGGTCTTTCTAAAAAGATTAGTTTTCGTCTGATGCTTTGCAAGCTTCTTATTGTATGCCCCTCTTCACCTAGCACTACTATTACCTTTGGTGTTCTCATTACCCAAACCTAGTTCGGGCAAAGAGTCCCTCCCTGCTTTAAAGTCTTTTTGGTACCAGTTTTGTAGCTTCTTCTAATTTACTGCTGGGCCACAGGCTAGAGGAGCTTCAACAGTATTAACCTACGTCTTTGAATATTAGGGTTACTCAGTTTTTCACTGCTTCCTGCAGCTACAGACGTAGACACTCCAATAATCCTATACATCAAGTGCAGGAGTGGGTCAACTCCTTCCTCGATTTAATTTTGTATTAATATTCCAGTCGCTGACTCAACCCAAGCGTTTCAGGTATTTGCACTAGTTCTGAAAAGATGCAAAGATGCCAATAAGAATGGTTAAAAAGAGCAAGGTGTATAGCTTGTTATTTAACTAGTGGGAAATACCAATGTGCAACATATTCAGGGAAATGGGCAATTTTAAAGTCCTATGATCTGCTTCTTCTTCCACTTTACATCTACAATGGCATGGAACAATTTATAGAAGGCACATTGTATGTTTGAACAAACTGTAGTTAAAGTAAAATTCTAGTTAAAATATAAACAACATTATAAAACATAAAAGCTTACCATGTGAAGGGTCCTTAACTCGGTGCCCTTGCTTTATCTCACACTGACCAATAGAATGCTATGCAGAGAGCAGCTTAACACGTGCCAAATGTGCTGCACACACAATGTATGATATTAGGATACAAATCAGTGGTCATGTAATATCGTGTATATAATGTAATAAGAATGGTGGCACAGAGAAACCACTGAAATATCAAAGGGCAGCATATATAGTACGTGTGGAAGCACAACCGAAGAAGGTAACCCTGATAGTCCATGCAGGGTTTTGTAAGCAAAGGTGCTGAGTTGAAGTTGTGATACAACTTAACACTTTCAGTTCCAGACTTTACATTTTAAGCTAACCTGACCGATAGATCAAACAGATGTTAAGATCAATGCAGAGTTCACATTTGGTGACCTTTTACGGTCCAGAGTACACTTTTTGATGACCTTTTATGGTCCAGAAAAACCTACACAACCTACGTCTGAATATGACGAAATCCACGTCTTTTGAAGAAAGTTACTGCTGAACGACAAGAGTGGAATTTCATTAAAACGGACATGTGGGCATGTGCGGTCATGTCCTCGTGCACATTGTTATAATTACAAAGAATTAATGTTTTCCAGCTACCACTTGCAAAGTTAAAACGTAGGTGCACAGGAGATGTGCAGTGTACAGCACAAAGGGTAGTTTATTAAAGAGCATATGCTCAAAATGTCATATTTACGATGTTAACGTAGAAACCAGTTAATATCCTGAAACATACCATAGGATTCTCTATTTATTTCGTGGACAAAAATCTATTTCTATTAAATGGACAGATACCAGGATATTGTATTCTATATGACATTCTATATCACCATATCTTGTTTACTTTTACTGTTTAGATACTGGTTCCCTCGGTTGAAAACTGCTTCTGTAATTTTCATTTTTCAAGTCTCTGTGGCTAAGTTGGTGCACTACAAATAAGCCAATAATATAAAAACAAAATTCGAGTTTCATAGTTCGCACTTTTAGAATATCATGTTACAATCAATCTTATAACATGACTCTTGCAGTTATAGTGTAATGTGAGCAACACAATGTAGACTACATGAAGTACCAGCAGCAAACCCACATCCTGTTGCAACATGGGTACATCTCTTTTCAAGCTTGACAAAATCCTTCAATAGTTTCCTTTTTTTCTACTTCATGCGTTGTTTTCAATATGCAATTTTGCAGTAAATTAAAGATGGAAAATATTTCATTGGGGTTTTCAAAATTATTTTATATTTGTTTCACTATAGGAATGGGAAATAAATACAGAATATTTTTTAACATCCTTATATGTCAAAAAATATATGTAGATGTAAAAGTCAAATTTTAAATTATCTCTACTTCTCATCATAAGATAATTTATCAGTCTCTGTTAAGCACATTTTTTTCCTTAATGAAACTTATACCAAATTATTTAGCTCATAGACACACATTATTGCTCCTCTTCCATATTAAAGTACAAGTAGAGTTAATTGTATTATTCAATCATGCACTTCAACTTCAAAATAGTAAAATAAATAGCACAATTAAATATTATATGTCTTGAATGTAAGTAAAATTGTATTTGCATTGAAGCTTAAGTAACATCTCAGGTCAATGAAACGATTGGGATACAAACTATTTATGTTAAATCAAACCAGAGACAATTTTAACTTAGCTTGAACAACTTTCACATTGCAATATAATTTGACAATGTTGAAAATCACCTTTGTATACATGTCATTTTTAAAATTTATTTTTTGACAACAGATTTTATTGATTTTTCAACGTACCACAAGGGCGGAGCCCAACGAGCATAATACAATCGGAATGCAAAACAAAGAGTCCTCGGGTACTGTATAATTCCCACCCCAAAAGTCTGCAAAACATCAGACCACAGAAAACACCCACCCCTCCACCCCCCCCTTGAACGCACCATACAGACCTTGATAACGTTGTATACACAAACCAAAGGAGATCCTGTCCACGTCTTCTTAACGCCAACACTTTACACAGGTAAATCATTCACCACGAGTCGTTCAATAGGGTCCCTAGTAACTGTCCGAGACATTAAGGACAAATCTATACCCCTATACTTGGCCCACCTAGACCAAATCTTCCCATGCTTCTGGGGGCACCCCCCGCGCCTGGAACACTGCAACCTCCGCTGACATGCACCTATCCAGGGCCTTTTTCCAATTGGCTATACTAGGCGGGGACGAGTCCTTCCAGTGCTGTGCTATGTCTCGCTTAGCCAGCGTGAGCCCCAAAAACAGCAAATGTCTTTTATACCTGTTCCCCCCGATGTCTTCTGTGCTGTGTAGGAGCACCAACCGAGGATCTGTCGGAGACATCCCACGCTAGTACCCGCCCCATGCAAGATAACACACCAGACCAGAAGTGCTGCAGTGCACCGCAGCTCCACACCGTGTGCAGGAACGACCCCTCGTCCACGCCACACCTGAGACAGACAGGAGACCCAGTTGCCCCCATTTTCCACAGACGGAGACGCGTGTAATAGACCCTGTGAAGGTATTTAAATTGGATTAGTCTGTATCTGGTAGAGACAGCCGCGTACCGAGGGCTAGCCAGCGCGTCGGCCCAATCGTCATCTGTCAGAGCTGGCAAGTCAGCCTCCCAAGCCATCTGGGTCTGGTTAATAGTGGTCTTGGAGTGTGCAGTGAGGGTTTGGTAAATTTGTCGGATTTTGTGGGCCCCCAAGTCTCCCATCAGTAAGCGACCTTCTAGTGGGTGGAACTCTGGTAGCGGCTCTAGTCGCCGAATCAGAGGGGTCAGTGTGTGACGAAGCTGCAGATAGCGATGGAACAGCGACTTATGGAGGTCATAATCCGCCTGCAGCCGTTGAAAGGATTTGTGGGTGGTCCCCTGCATAATATCCCCAAGCGTGGATATGCCAATGTCATTCCATCTACGAAACCCCACCAGCGACGAGACGGGCCGAAGGTACGTTCCCTGCCAGAGAGGAGTGGCGCGCGTCAACTTACCCCACCAACCCGTGGACCTAACCACCTGTCTCCATGTCCGAAGAACTACCGGCATGCCGGGGGAAGTGCCTCCAGGGGGGAGTTACTGTATAGGAGATGTAGCATGGGGGTGCCTGCCATGGCCGACCGCTCCACGGCGTAGGCCGGGTCTGGCTGGGAGCCATACCACCACTCATTGATCACCAGTAGATGCGAAGCCCAATAGTAAGCACGGACATCTGCCGCTGCAATTCCACCACAGTACGTGGACTGAGTGCACGTCGCGAGTGCGACACGAATCGCGCCCCCCTGCCAGAGGAATCTATTGAGGAGTGCGTTAAGTTGGCGGAACCACGACGGGGGGATAGGGAACGGGTAGTTCTGGAGACTGTATAGTAGGCGCGGCAACGTCATCATCTTAAAAATTGCGGACCTGCCGTATAACGATAAAGGCAATTGAGACCATATCGTCTTCTCTTCCCGGACGGCGGGGAGCAGCGGAGCTATGTTGTGCGTCCAGGCGTCACCGAGAGACCGTGTTATGTAGACCCCTAGGTACTTCATGCCCCCGCCCTCAATGATCAGTGACGACGCCCAGGCCTGACTGCGCTGTTCGCCGTAGATAGGGAACAGTGTATATTTGGAAGTATTGGCGCTGAGGCCAGAGTCCTCCCCGAAGACTCGAAGGATTTGGAGAACACGAGGCCCGGAAGCCCAAGGGTCTGACATGAAGAATAGGACGTCGTCGGCATAAAGCGCAATCCTGTCCGAGTACTCCGGCGTCCAGTCCATCCCCCTAAGGACAGAGTCCAGTCGCACCCACACCGCTAAGGGCTCGATCGCTAAGGCGAATAAGAGAGGGGACAGGGGGCGCCCCTGCCACGTGCCCCTGTGAATCGGGAAGGGGGCCGAGCGGCAACCACCTACACGAACCGAAGCCGTGAGATCCGTATACAGTAATTTCACATATGCCAGGAACCTGGGTCCCAGGTTAACGGCTTCTAGGAGCTTAAATAGGTAGGTCCAACTCAGGGAGTCAAACGCCTTGTCGATGTCTGCCAGCAAGAGCGCCGCGGGGTGGCCCAAACGAGGGGCTTCCGCGACGGCGTTGTGGACCCGCCTGATATTGTGCCGTGTGGAGCGCTGTGGCATAAAGCCGGACTGGTCCGGATGCACAGGATCTTGAATGCAGGTGCGGAGGCGATCGGCTAGGACCTTCCCAAGTAGTTTGGGCTCAAAATTCAGCAAGGAGATAGGGCGGTACGAGCTCGGATCTTCCGGAGGGCGACCAGGTTTAAGAAAAACCACAATTTCGGTGTGTCGCCAGTTAGGAGGCAGAACACGCTGCTCCAAGGCTTCGTGTAGCGCCCCATGCATGTGAGGCCCCAGGGTCGCCACATGTGGGTGCAAAAACTCACAGGGAAACCCGTTCGGGCCTGGAGCACGGCCAGGGTGTGTATTGGACAACGCCGCCTGCAGCTCGTCCAGGGTGATCGGCCTATCCAGTTCATCTCGCACATCATCGGGCAAACGGCGGGGAGGAATATCGGAAAAAAAGGCGTCAATGAGGGGCTCGGCTATAACCTCGCGCTTCTCATAGAGGGCTGCGTAGAAGCTGGCAAACGCCTGGACCACCGCCTCGGGGGAGGCGCATATAGTTCCGTCTGGGGACCGCAAGAGGGGAACCTGCGTCGGGGACGTCCGAAACTGGTACACCCTATGGAGCATCTGACTGGATTTGTCACCCCACTGATAGATCCTGTATTGGGTCGCCAACCACGCCTCTTTAGCACCGTCCGTATGCAACTGATGGAGCTGCTGCTGGACGTGTAATAGGTTCCGACGGGTACTGGAATCGGCACTCTCCGCCAGCTGGGACTGCAGGTGTATCTGACGGTCCTCCAGCTCCCGCACCTGCGCCCAGCGTCGCCGTTTTCCCCCGGAACGATAACTGATGTCAGCCCCCCTAATCGTAGGCTTAAGGGCCTCCCAGAGAGTGACTAAGGACGAGGAAGTACCCATGTTGAGGC
This sequence comes from Calotriton arnoldi, assembly GCA_963921515.1. Classification (NCBI taxonomy): domain Eukaryota; kingdom Metazoa; phylum Chordata; class Amphibia; order Caudata; family Salamandridae; genus Calotriton; species Calotriton arnoldi. Next base: position 1,125,797 of record CAWUFW010000954.1, read on the forward strand.
TGAGATATTCCACAATAGCGCGGTGCAGCATCTCTTGGTAGTCAGCATCACGAAGAAGCCAAGGGGACATGCGCCACCGATAGGGGGCCCGATTAGTCTGCAGGCAGAGCCTGAGTTGAATGGGCGAGTGTTCGGAGAGACCCCTGGGCAGGATGGATGTGTGTGCCGCTCTGTGCTATGCGGGAGGAATATATAGTCTAGGCGTGAGAGGGTGGGATGAACCGATGATGCGTATGTGAACCCCGCCTCTGAGAGATGAAGCGCCCGCCAAGAGTCTGTCCAGCCCAGTGTGTGTGCCAATATATTCAGTTTGGACCTAGGGGGGGGGGTGTAGCCGGCGGCTGAGCCCGCCATCTGTCAAAGGGAGCCATGATGTCATTCCAATCCCCACCCAGGATCGTCAAGCCACCGGGAAGGTCCCCCCCGAGCTGTGTAAGTTTATCTATAAACGTCTGGCCTAATGGTGGAGGGGCATATACACTCCCAAGTGTGATCTGTTTGCCGGCTATGGTACCAGAGATAAGAGTGAAGCGCCCCCCGGGATCTAGACTGTGTTGTGTAACCTGAAGCGGCACTCGGCGGTGAATGAGTATCGCTGTGCCACGTGCCACCCTCGTGAAGCCAGAGTGGTACACTGTGGCGAACCTGTATCAGGATAGGCAGGGGGCTTTAGTGCCCAGAAGGTGAGTCTCCTGGAGTAACAGGATATCAGCCGAGTAACGCTTCGCTAGGTGAAGCACAGCCCCCCGTTTGACCTTGTCTAACAGTCCCCGAACATTCCATGCCAGAATATTGAGTTCCCCCAGCGGAGCTCTATCTGTAACTTGAGTCATCTCTACCCTCTAAAGTATGCAGTGACCAATGGTACATTGATGACGTGACTTGGAGACGTGTGTCTGGTGTGCAAAACACAAAGCAAACAACCTGAAACCCAACATGACCCCCCCACTCCCCCACCCCCATACTTCCAAAAACAAGGAGTATCTGTTGCGGTGGAATCCTGTCCTAGGGCCCCAACATGATGACCCAGGCAAGTCCCCCAATGGATCACCCCCCACCCAACATCACCCAACATTACCCAAACCGTCCAGGGCGGTCAGAGACCGGCACCTCTCAGAGCAGGTGAAGAAGACCCCAGCGCACCAGGATCTTACGCTATCCAGGGAGAGACCACAGCTTCAATAGGATGTTCTGCAGAAAAGGAAAGCCAGAATATGCCCCTATCCAGGGCAGTCTCAGTCTGCAGTCCCCGATTGACCCTGGGAGCGCCAATTACAGCAGGACCTGTGGCGCCTTGCCGTGGCGTCCCTGTCCTGCCGACCGCCTCGATGGGATCCTTGCGATGAGTCCGAGTCCAGCAGCGGTGGCGAGTGTGGCTTAAGAGTACGTTTCTCATCAGTCCAAGCGAAAATCTCCTCAGGGGAGTCAAAGAAGAGAGTCTTGGCATTGTATATCACTTTCATCCTGGCGGGAAACAGCAGCGCGTAGGATAAGTTCAGTTCCCGAAGACGTCGCTTGGCCGCCACGAATGACTGACATTGCTGCTGCACCAGCCTGGTGTAGTCCGGGAAGACCATGATGGGATGGGATTCAAAAGACAATTTGTCCTTGTGGAGCCGGGCATAGCGGAGGATCGCATCCCGGTCGGCGTAGTTGAGGAGCCGGGCGATCACCGGACTGGGGCGCTCCCCAGGAGGTGGCCTCTTAGTCAAGGCGCGGTGGGCCCTCTTCACCACGAAACAAGGAGACATGGCCTCGGGTGGCAGCAACGCCTTGAGCCAGCCAGAGAGGAAATCATCCATGGAGGTACCCCCGCAGCCCTCCGGAAAACCCACGAGGCGGATGTTGTTGCGCCGGGCCCTCCCTTCTGCATCCTGGACCCGCGACGCCAGCTCCTTCGAGACCGTGGTAAGTTTGTCCACCTTCTTCTGGAGGGCGGATACAGTATCCTCCACCGTGGAGACCCTGGTCTCCGCCTCAGTGATCTGGTCTACCGCCTTCCGAAGGTCCTGACGGAGAAATGACACCTCAGATCCAACAGCCCCGATCTGGGCCTCAAATGCAGTCCTGGATTGATTGATAGCCGCAAGCAGTGTCGCAGTGTCGGAGGACAGGCCCTCAGCGACCTCCTTCCCCGTTGGAGCGGTGGTATATTGATCTATGGTGGGCTGCTTAGGGGCCACAGCGCCGTGTTTATCCTTGCCCATCGTGGAGCGGAAAATCCAACAAGGGGGCCCGTCCTAGGCCCGCAGCCCTCGCCGGCAGGTGTGGAGGAGCTGGCCTCCTTGCGATGAGGGCAATGTTCAGCAGAAAGTGGAGAGCCACGCGGCACTAGGTCCAGCTCTTGAGGGCGCCCCCGGATAGACCCAGTTCGGTCCAGGCTGCAACCAGGACGGGCACCCAGTCACCACAATGCCCCACTCCGGACACCGCCGTCCACTGGCTCCAGGGACCACCAGGAAAGGCGTTGGATGAATTTCTCAGGGGCGCCAGGCAAGGCAGGAGGGGACGGCCTCCAAAGCACCAGCAACTGCCACAGAAGGGTTCCACGGCCGGATGAGAGGGCGACCACAGCCCACGGAGCGCAGGCCCCGGCAGCCCCACAATTATCCCAGGATGCACCAACCCGGCCCCTCCAGCGTACCTGCCGTGTTCACGAGGCCGGGCAGCCACGGAGTCCAGGGCCCCCACAAGTCCGCGGGGTCTCCTCGCCGCGCCCCACCGGAAGCCCGACAAGGGTGTCCACTGTGGAGGCTCCATGCAGAAAAAGCAAGCCTCCAGCGGAATGCGCAGGCCAGCGAACCCGCTGGTCCCAGCCGCCACCTTCACAATCTTGATCCCACAGATGGGTGAGGTCTCGCCGGCCGTCCGCTGCTCACCGCCGCCTCAGCGCGGCCACCCAGCACGTCCTCCACGCGGCTCAGTCCACAGAGTTGCTGATGACGGAGGGAGGTCGGCCCGACCCCCACAGCGCAGCAGGTCAAGCCGATGCGGGCGTCAACACAGCTGGGGCCTCGCCAGGAGCCGCGCCGGCCCCCGGGGTCTCCGTACTCCACTCTACACCACACAGGGGGTGGGGGATGGGCCCGCAGCAAGGGCGCCACAGCCACGGTCCGGGCAGCCGGCAAGAACACGCGGCGGCAGGCCCCCGAGCCCCAGATCTCCCACCAGCCTCAGTCCGTAGCTCCACGGGGAGGTGGCAGTCGCCGCAGCAAGGTCCGCATAATCGGCCTGCGGCGATCGACGGCCGTGGCCTGGCCCACACCGCACAGTCCTGCGGGGTCTCCGCTCTCAGCCGCCGCCGCGTCGACACCGGATCTGGGCCCCCCCTGTACGCCACAGACACCAGACTTCGCCTCGGGGGTCCCGGTGTGCTCCACTAGTAGAGGTCTACAGCAGCAGCGTCTGGGGTCAGGATAACTGCAGGATTAGGGCTCCGAGACGGCGCGGGCTAGCGGAGCTCTAGAAAGACGCGTCCGCCATGCTCGGCTACAAAGCCACGCTCCCCATTTTTTTTATTTTAACATTTTTCATTCATTGGTTTTGCCTTCTGGTCTACTAATCGGGCTTCAGGCACTGTAAACTATGTATAAAATGGTAATTCATCCATATCTTCATTGCAGGTTAGTACTGGTACACTATGCTAACTTTAGTAAGACTGGCATAGAATTGCTGTGTTGGGCCCAAGGTCCTGGATAGGGCTCGGAGAGAAGGGGTTGGTGCTGGTGTGCCCAAGGTATAAAATCCCAGTGAAGGCCAGAGGATTCACATCGCTGCAGATTTTATGCAAGAGGAAAACTGTAAACCTGTAGAGTTTCTGGTACTTTGCGGTTTTCTCTGTAAATAGGACATTCCATCCAGCCTCCTGAAACTGGCCATGATGTCTGTCACAATGGAAGGTCACTCAAAAGATTTTGATGTCCTAGATGCCATGGATAATTTTCAGCGCATGCTGGTAGACTCATCAATGAATAAATCTACTGCACAGAATCCTATATAATTTTGTAACTTCCCATCCCCATAACCTAGTAAAGCCCTTATGTGAAAGATGTGTGGATGCACCTTTGCGCTTGAATGGATATTAGACTGAGCTATTCTATTTTATATATCTTTCCCACTTTGGAGACTGAAGACGTGTATGCACTCACAAGGCCACTATGCTTTTGCCAAAATCATACACAATGGACTCTCTGTTGGTGTTTGTGCGCTAGTTATATGTCCCTAACAGGAGCAAACAGACACTTTTTCAACCATAAGTAGACTCCTCTTTTGAACACTCTAATCTGGTAATTGGAGGTGACTGGAACACTGTTATAGACCCTGTCATCAACTGGACTGGAAGTCCAGACAGATAGAAGAATAAGGATAGGAGCCTGCTGGAACTGGAAGATCTCATCGATCCACTCTAGCTGATCCATGGAAATTATTACATCAGTGCGAGAGCAACCTCAAGTTTCTCTCTTGTAGGCATGGCAATAGCTCCTAAGTCAACGATTTCATGATCTTTGCTTCCCTGTAGAATGCTCCATCTTGGAGGGAGGGATCTCAGATCACTCACCCGTCTGCATATGGCTCAACTTGGATCGTATAATGCCTTGTATAAAACTACAGAGAATGAAGGTGACTAAAAATAAGCACCCTGAACTAAACGGTTTCTGAAAAGCTACGTGAAAGGCTTCTTAGAACTCCACCCCACTAAGGGCTGGAGGTAATGCCTGCATGAGAGGTTCAATGATGAAAGATTTGGTGATATGGAAAGAAAAAACGCATTAAAAACAATTAAAGCTCTCACAACACATTACAATTCCTCCCCCTTTGGTACTTGACTAATTGAACTGACAAAGGCATAATATGATCTGAAATCTCTATTCGCCTCAAGGGTTGCGTATGAACTATTCAAACTGCATGGAAGAAATATGAACAAGGGAAGAAAGTGGCCATCTCCTCGCTGCCCAGCTAAAGCAGAAGAAATGGAGGACCCTCATCTTGCCTAACAACATCATAAAAGGGAAGCTCCTGAGCCATCTGAATTTCTTCTTTTGTACTTCTGAATCAGAAGATGGACGTTTGAATTATATGTCATTTGGGAGTGTTGTTATTCTGATTTTTCATGTCCAATTTTTGATTTAAACTACATCACATTGTGATAAGGAGCCCCACATTGTGCATTGTACTCAGATGCCAAGAATCATCGGATGGCTATAATACCACCAAGTTATTCACAATTTTGCGCCCTGACGAAGGAATTGTTGGTCTAATTCCACTCCGAAACGCGCGTCGGCGCTTTGTTAGTTAGTTGTCTTGATATGCTCTAGGAATTCATGTTTTTGTGTTTTGTTTGCTTTCATTATTTGTTATGTTATGTATCGTTATGGATCGTTGATGTTGTAGCTGTGTCCTTGACATGAGTGTATGTGTGTGACTGATGCTGGTATGTAAGATAGGGTTCATGTGTGTTTTCTACCTTTGTGGGGCTATGTTTCATTTCAATTTTGTTCAGATAAAGAATTTTATACAAATGAATTATATGAAAAGTATATAAAATAATAAAGAAAATGTTTTGATACAAATGGAAGAAGAAAAAAAAATGTTATCAAAATTTGGGACAATGATTGTGCTTGCATTGTAGGATATATACCTATTGTAATTCGTAATAGGGAGAGGTTCTGTTCTGATTTTAAGCTCCTGAGTTATACTTCAGATGTCACTAAGGAAATCACCTCATATTTGTCCATCTTATACTCACCTGAGAAAACACATGGGTCTTAAGTCACAAAGCATTTCATGACTATTAGAAATAGTACTACAGGAGTACTCTTTTAGGTACCTCAACATGCCTTTGTGAGTCACCCCTGAAACATTCAACTCCCTATTATTAAAAGTGCAAAGAGGGTGCAGTTGTTACTATTTGTACTAATTGAATAGGAATATTCCCTAACTATTCCCAACAGCATATACATGTATGTAAAAGAGTACTACAGGAGTACTACTCCATGTAGGCCACAATTTCTTTATGAGTAGGCCCAATATCTTTAGAGGAGAAGAAATTGCAGAAGTACAACTCCCATTGTTATCTGTGGAACTGCGGGAAAATCTCAGAAGTATCACAAACAAAGAGTACAAAAAAGAAATTCAGTGCTTACAACTTCAAAAGCCCTATGATACAACAAAAAATACCACCACTGCTCTCCAAAAACCCTATCCTCCTTACCATGTTTGTGACCCGACACTCAGTTCACAAATCATTTAAAAAAACAACGTTTTTGTCATCACATGGCTCCACTGGGGGATCAATGTCAAACTAGTGATTGGAGATTCTACCTTCAGATGGCAAAGCTTGGAACTTGAAAGCAATACATTTTTTGAAACGTGCTTGGAAAGGGAACTCTCCAATCATTTCTAGAGCTACAAAAGGAATTTAGCATCTCAGACAATCTAAAATGGATATATTTTAAGGTGTAACATTGCCTCGCTTACAGTAAAGGACTATATGACACCTGTGCCAGTATCATAACTAAAAACTTGGAGTGACTTTCATGAAGTGGTCTCGGGGCTATATAGCATTCTTGTTTGTGCATGCTACACAAGCCTAGTGGAGACCTCACTGCAAGATTTTGACAAAAAGCACATATGCAATTTACCATGGTCAAATGGTCAGAATTGTTGAAACTCCAAGATAGGGACATGATAGAAGGTTGTCTGAAGTTTTTCTACTTGAAGATTCATCACAGCTGACACTGGATCCCCTTCCAGTTATACAAGACAGGCTTGTGCCCCCCACATCCTGTGGGTGCGCATCTCTATAAATTTACTTAGACATTAGTCATGAGATCCACAAGTACCTCAAGTGAATGATCATATAAACTAGCTGGGTAGTTCTTTGGTAGTTGCCAAAGTGTGAATTCTATGAAAATGGAGATCATATCTGATCTTGACATAACGAATGAATCTCAGAAATAGTGGTTAAGGCTCCGTATGAAAGGATGATCTACAGGCTTTAAAATCAAACCCAGATATTTGAGGATATGTGGGAACACGTCCTATCAGACTGAGCTACGAGTGTTATGATTCATTTAAAACATTATAGTATTGGGACCCTTGTATCTATAGAGACTCGCTTAGCTTCCATCTGTGAGATAAATTTCAGTAAAGCTGGAGTATCTGGCATTTCAATTTCAATGTTTTATTGGAGAAGGCTTGTACACATGGAGAAAAAAAACATATGTATGTTTCCTTTCAGTCCTGGGGGATTATAATGTGTTATGCTACACTGTATAGTACATTCCAGATTGGCTTTAAGGCCAAAGTGATAACTTGAATATGGGTTGCACAGACTGGACCGATTTGGACCTCTTATCAATGCAGAAGTCATTAGCGCCAAAAGGGGGAAAAGAGAGAGAGAGGTGTGTGTGTGGCAACCCTTGCTATAGGAATGTGATAATTTTTCTTGCACCGTTTAGAGATGACTATACATTGTCTGCACATTGGAAGCTATTTCATCAATGTACTGCTGTGATTTTTAGAAGGCATTTTTCTAACAAGTTACTATTTTTTCTAGCTTCAAGCCACAAAATACTACAAAGAGTTCTTTCCCCACAACTTAGCTGTACAAAAACCGCCCGCTAAGCATTTGGCTGTGTGACAAAATATGGTATCTCTATATTTATTTATCACAAGAAAGATTTAATTGGAAGATATGAGAATGTAAACATGTGTTTCTAGTGCCTACATCAAGCAGTTACTGTATTTGTTTAATTGGCTCTAAGGGTGACATATAAAAAAGAACATCAAAAACTAAAAGAAAAGCTGTGAAACCACAGCCATCGACGATAGCCTCAACTGTTAAAACGCACTTTATTAACACCATTCAAGCGAACACAGCACAGAAAAGTGACATCTGCTCCTTACCGCAAATTTTCAGCAGAGCAGAAAAGGAGGAAAATAAGTTTGCAGTAGCATGATTTCGGTTATCCAGATAGACGGATTTTCGGTACCAGTAAGAGGGCTCAGCTCCAGGAGCCGGGAACCTTGCTGTCCCACTCCACTGAGAACACCAATTGGCCTTATCCGTCCAGACATCAAAAAGGGCTTTCAGTTCACCCACTACCATGCAACCTCGACAGAAAAAGGTTAAACATTCCTGGTAAACATACACTGGATCCCTGGATACGTGACTAGGATCAGGGTCGGATTATTGACAAGACATTATGGAGATTTGTCCCGGGGCAGTGAAGAGAGGGGCCTAAAACAAAAGGGAAAGTTAGGGGAGTAGTTATCATAGTGCAGCAGCTGCAGGGGCACCGGTACCCTGAGAAGTAATGGGCCCACTTTACTTCACTTAGTGTTTTTTTTTACTATAAAACTAGGGTATGGTGGCCTAATTTCTTTCCTTCACTGGGGACCATGGCACTCTTGCTTCGCCACTTAACAGGATGCTTGCAATTTACTGATACATGTATGATGCTGTAGCTACCTGTGTTTCACAGCAGGTGTCAGCCTCAACTTGATTTAGTATTGCATCGACCTGTAAGGCCACATTTGGGGGAACTATACTTTCATGACTTTATGGCACATGCTCACTCCAACGAATAGGTCCAGCATTAAATTTGCATACATAACATACAATTACAAAGATGAAACCACAATAATTAATGTATTGTTGTAGTCCACCGTTACAATGAAAAAGTCCAATACACTTTGACGGGGTGAATAAGGTTCATTCACGAATAACTCCCTAGTGCAGCCAATCATAAGCAGTATCCCATACAACTCCCTGTGTCTCTTCATCACCAAACATTCCTTCCCAAGGGTCTTAGGTCTGATATCACTGGAAATTTTGCATTCTTACATAAATTCAAGACGGAACATATGCTCCTGACCTAACAAATGAAGAATATCTAAAGGTTAACGACAACAACTATTTACATTCAACACATGTACATTTAAATACAGAGACTTGGAAGGTTACCCTAATGAGTCTCAAACACACAGGTGCTATATATATGGTTTCATTTTTTCCAAAACAAAGTATTTAAATCTCGGAGGAATATATTTTGTTCTTTCCAGTCTAACATCCTTCTTTTATTATAATTCATACCTGCTTTGATACTTTTATCTTCCTTTCCTTTTATCATTACTTCTCTTTCTGTCCTCACATTCTGTACCATCCTTCAATTTCACATATTTCTTAACCACATTAATCACCTCCATGGACTCTAAGAACTTGGTTTCACCTTACAAGTGTAATACCATCCGCAGGTATTACACTTGTATCTTTTGCCCAACATACACGTGGATAAATTTCACATTTTTATTTTTTCATACTGTTAGACTTGTCATCCTTAGGGTGGTCTTCCCCCCAACATTTTGTCTGCATAACTTCACTTTTCGCTGTATCTTTGTGTTGGCCTTAGGACTGAGCACTATACCAATGCTGACCAGTGCTAAAGTGAATGTGCTTCTCACCTAAACACGGTGACATTGGTAAATACCTGATTGGCATATTTAGTTTACTTATAAGTCCCTTGTAAAGTGGTATACCATATACCCAGGGCCTGTAAACTAAGTGCTACTAGTGGGCCTGCAGCACTGCTTGTGACACCCACACAAGTAGCCTTTCAAACCTGTCTCAAAGCCTGCTATTGCAAAGCATGTGTGTGCAGTGTACTGCCATTTCGACTTGGAATTTAAAACAACTTGCTAAGCCTTAAACTCCCCTTTCATTCCACATAAGTCACCCCTAAGGCAGGCCCTAGGTAGCCCTAGGGGCAGGGTGCTGTGTAAGTAAAGGGTAGGACATGTACTTTTAAGTTTTACAAGTCCTGGTAGTGACAAACAGCTAGGACATGTACTTTTAAGTTTGACATGACCTGGTAGTGACAAACAGCTAAATTCGTTTTTCGCTGCTGTGAGGGCTACTCCTCTCATAGGCTAGCATTGGGAATTCCTTAAAACATGTGGGTGGAAACAGCTTTGCGTGAGGACAGGCACCACTCTAGCTCAGGAAGGCCCATCAGCCTGGTGATGAGCAATCACGATATGCAGGGCACACCTCAGCTCCCTTTGTGTGACTGTCTAGAGTTAATGCACAAACAGCCCAACTGTCAGTCTAAACCAGGCGTGGATTCTATAGGCAGGCAGAGGCACAGGATGGTAAAGCAAGAAAATGCCCACTTTCTATAAGCGGCATTTTCAAACACACAATTTAAAAACCACCTTCACAGAAAGATGTGTTTTTAAATCTGGAGTTCAGGGAACCCAAACTCCAAATCTCCATCTCTTCCCAATTCAACATTACACTTGTAATATGTTACAAGGCAGCTCCAATGATAACCTATGGGAGAGATAGTCTTTGCAATAGTGAAAAAACGAATTTAGCAGTATTTCACTATCAGGACATGTAAAAAAAAAACAGTACATGTCCTACATTTCACATACACTGCACCCTGCCCATGGCCTAAATTCGGGATGCCTTACATGTAATAAAAAGGGAAGGCTTGGGCCTGGCAAGTGGGTGCACGTGGCAGGTCGATATGGCAGTTAAAAACTGCCCTTGCAGGCACTGCAGGGGTAGGCCTGAGACATGCTTGCAAGGCTACTTATGTGTGTGGCACAATCAGTGCTGCAGACCCACTAGTAGCATTTGATTTACAGGCCCTGAGCACACATAGTGCACTTTACTAGGGACTTACCAGTAAATCAAATATGCCAATCAGGGATAACCAAACATAATCAAAATGTATACAGGGAGCACTTGCACTTTAGCACTGACCAGCAATGGAAAAGTGCACAGAGTTCAAAAACCAGCAAAAACGAAGTCCAGCATCCAGTCAAAAATACATGAGGTATAGGCAAAAAGACCGGTCCAGAAGTGTAGCAAAGAATTGATTATAAAGGTCCAATATTTATACCTGGTGCCCACTTTGAAGTAGAGGAAACATCTTGAGGTTTCCCCCTGAGGTGTAATGCATCCTCTTTCTCCCTGTCCTGACCCCAGCTTGTCTGGGGTCGCAAAAGGACAGTGTCAAACCCTTTGTGAGAGTCCTCAGGCAGAGCCTTTGTGATGTGCAAGTGTGGTAGGGGACTCAGAGTGGCCAACACCAGACTTCTATTTGTCTCACTGTCTGGTAGCAATACACAAAAACCACCTGCCAACTACACCTAGTTACGTGACCCAGGATACAGGCAGCATACACCAAAAGGTTGGGAAAGAAAATGCCATCATCCTAACAGTGGCATGCTCCGAATTGTGACTAAAAATCTGACTTTTCCATTTAAGAGGGCTTTTAATTAAAATTCTGTACACATCAAACTTGACCTGTCTTCCTCCTCCCAATTGAAAGTTATAACATATTAAATGTAATAAGATGACCCAATGTTATCCTATGTGAGAGATAGGCCTTGCAGTAATGAAAAATGAATGTAGGAGATTTTCACTACCAGGACCTGTAAAACTTAAAAGTACATGTCCTACTTTTTAAATACACTGCATCCTGCCCTCTGGGCTGCGCAGGGCCTACCTTAGGGGTGACATATGTATTAAAAAAGAAGGGTTAGGCCTGGCAAGAGGTTTATCTAGCCAGGTTGAAAGGCTGCAATGGCAGGCCTAAGATATGTTTAGAAGGGCTACTTAAGTCGGTGGCACAATCAGTGCTGCAGGCCCACTAGTAACATTTAATTTACTGGCCCGGAGTATGTGTGGTACTACATTACTAGGGACTTACACGTAAATTAATGATGCCAATTGGTGCAAGCCAATCCTACAATGTTTAGAGGAGAGAGAACAAGCACTTTAGCACTGGTTATCAGTGGTAAAGTGGACCGAGTCCTAAGGTCAACAAAAAAGAGATCAGCAAAAATAAGAGGGGCGAAGGCAAAAAGTTTGGAGGAAGACCACCTTAAGGCTGACAGTCTAAGAATTAGCCTCAGATCTAAGTACAAACAAGGAAAACAGGAAAAAATGTACTAAGGAAAAATAAGGGTCTCCAGTGGAAAAACTATATCATCAGAATGTTATGTTTCATAAGCAGAAAACTGGATTACTGCAATAGAGACAAATAAATGTAGAGCTTCAGGAAGTAGGCAACATCAATATTAGACAGGAGTGGAATAAGTTGAGTGCAGTTTCAGAAACAGAGATGCAGCTTTAGATCTACGCCGAGTCAAAGCAAGGACTCAAGCCCAAGATATACCTCTTGGAGAGTTTATTTCTAAATCTTTCTCCTTGCCCTGTGGTGTCCCGCAGGGGTCATCTTTGAACCCAAAGCTTTTCAACATATGTGTAGCTCCCACATCCAAGCTGATCCATTCCTTTGGCTTCGCCACAGTGTCCTACACCGACGACACTCAAATTGTAGTGTCGATTTCCAGCAATGTTGACGAGGTCGCTGACCACTTCAACAGATTCAGGAGTACAGTTGTCAGCTGGACAAGCTGGGAAATACACCTCCTTTTGGAACCAATCTCGGTGGCCCCAGTCTCTGGGTCTTCTCCCCACACCAGTACCCAAAGTCAGGAATCTAGGGGTGATCTTTGATTCCAACCTTTCGTTCACTGACTAGATTAATAAGCTTGACCTCATCTTGCTTGTATCTGCTGGGAACATTGAGGAAGATTCTGCCTTTTATTCCCTTTGACTTTCAGAAATCAGTCACCATCGCGTTGGGTGTTTTTGAGGTTGTATTATTGTAATGCCCTATACTTGGGCATACATCAATGCTCTCTAAACAAACTTCAGATTATGCAGAAAGAAGCTGCCCACCTCCTTACGAAAATACTGAAGATTAAATCAGTCTCGGGTGTATTACTGGAGCTGCACTGGCTTCCAGTGAAAAAGCGAGTGGTCTTTAAGGCACTCTGCATAGCACACCAAGCATTCTATGGATCTGGACCAGAGTACCTGAAAGAGAAATTTGTGTGGTACACACCGAATAGACTGCTGTGCTCTGCAGCATCCAAAACAGATATTGTCCCAAAAATCAAGAAGGTTATTTGGGATGGCAGGAGCTATGTTCATTTCACCTGCCAACTTTGGAATCGACTGACCTGGCATCTTAAAAGTCAATCCAACATGACATGTTTCAGGAAACATCTGAAATCCTGGTTGTTTTCATTCCTTCTGTAGTTCTTTGTCACTCTTCTGTTGCCTCAGCAAAGTAAACTGCAGACGTTAGCGCCAAGATGCCCTAGGGCATTTGTGCACTCTATAAATTATAAAATCAATCAATCAATCAACCTCTGTGACACACACTGATGGAATCAGAAACCAATAGAGCATGAAAAAATGAACACTGCCATTATGGAGTTTCACCACTGTCAGGACTAAGGTAGACTGTTCCAGGAATCAATGGGTCAGAAATCTGGCACACTGGTGCCACAAGCAAAAGGCACACGTCAGTAGAGAAAAACAGAGGTTTAAAATCAGCACTAAATTAATGCTAGAGACTAGTGCAGATAATCATTCACGACAAAGGAATTCGAAGTACACGTTCAGAACATTGATTTAAAGCCCTGGCTGTGGTTACATATACTATTAAAGAGTCAATTCAGAGTGCTAGGTCTTCAAGACAGGGTGCAAAGCCTAGCTCCTTCAGCCCTTGGCCTAATTGGTTGCAGCTTACCCTGACTCTACATGACTTTCAAAATACAAATGACTCTCCACAAGGCATTTTGGGAGCAGTAGGTTTTGCATGTTTTTAAGCATCAAGAAGGCTTAATAGTGCAGAATCTAGTTCCTACTCGCTGTTAGAAGCTCAGTGCATTGCACCTTAGAGAAAGTGGAGAAGAACAGATTCTGGTTCCAGTTCTTTCACTAGACTTGACCAGGACATTTTTTGCAGATGTGATTGCGAGCTGCATGGTATCAAGCAACAGTTGCAGTTTCCGGGAACAGGTCCTCTAGTAAACTAGATCACTGCATTATATGAAATGTATTGCTTTAGCCCAATGAACGTTGAACAAAGCTGATATCTCAAAAGGGCTTCAGAGAAACATACGTTTTTGTGTCACAGTCCAGACCTGCACCACCTAATGAGCCAATGCAATAGATGGTGACATACCATCAATAAGCAGATCAAAACCATTGCTCTACATTTTAGTTTTATTGATCTACATCATCTTCTGATCCAATCTGAAATTTCATGAAAAGAATCTCAGATATTTTCAACAATATTTTTAAAGGGATAGTAGCCAAAAACATTAATTTTGAAGCACAATAGGGCCTTGGTTATGAGTGCCCCAGAGGATATGGATATAGACATCCCATCATGTAAAATGCAATACTCCGATGTTCTGAATATACCGGAGGCGGTAAATAACACTTACTCTCAATTTACTTCAAACAATGGATGTAACATGCAGATTTCAGCACTTCCTGGTATGTACCAGGTCTTTTATTACCCTGGTAAATTAAGGCAGGTTTGACTTGCAGAAATGTATCCAGGGGTAAGATCTTTATCGCATCTGGTAATTAACATGTGTGATAAACTCCGCACCACTTGAATTGCGATCCTTAAGCAAACAGATGATTAAGCGGAAATTGTTAAAAATAGGATCGCTGTTAATAAAGCCCTCAGTGTGTGTTGTTGTTGAAAGAGATTTGTATTTTAGAAGCACCTCTTCAATCAACAGTTTATATTTTTGAGAATTCAATCAGTAGAGCTGTTTTTCTGCCCCAAATAAAAAAATATGTGTTTGTTTCTTACAAAAACGGTAGAAAAAGGTAATGGAACAAGTGTAATGTACTTTGAACTTAATTTAAAGGATAAATATTAGACTTTAGATTTTTTTAATTCAATTTTTCAGAAAATGTCCACCACTTTTGGATCAAAGTTTAAATAAAAATATTCTCTGGAAAAATCAAATTCACACCCTTTTTTCTGCATCTAAGTCCCAGAAGAAATAATAATAATAATATAAACATTTGACAAACTTTAGAAAACAGAATTACCCTTTAGAACATAACATTAGCAGTTATTGGTAACCAACTCAATAGTAACAACTTTGTCAACCTGGAAAATGTTAAAGACTCAATGCATATCGCTAGGATTTGGCTGCTGTTTGTACGGATTAATCCCTGCCGCTGGTGCTCAACCCACTAGGCAATTTTTCCTGAAACTAATATTTATTGTATCAGAATCAACATGGCACTTTGAAGCAAGTCACCACAATCATAAAATATGTTTTCCTTGTGGAAACTATTTCTCACTGGTGTAATATGTTAATGCCCAAAGTGATACAGGACATTGGTTATCAGTATCAATGCTGTCCTCCTCTTAGTGACTGCATATTTTCACTGGTTCTGTAAAATGAATTGGATAGGTATTATTATCTGTACTATCATCACACGCTTAATATTGAAAAACGCTCACTATCAACAATATTTCATCATCATCAATAGCCCTGTAATAGCAGTAGCTCATTATCATTAAGTAACATCAGTGGTGCGGCATTATCAGTGGCCTAAAATTAGAAGTGATTCATGACCATTAATAATTTTCAATTTTTATGGACTCTGGTTTATCTCCGACCTAGTATTAGCCTAGTTCAGCATCCTCAGTGGCTCAGTATCATCAGTAAGTAGAGCTCATATGAGGACAAATATCAATGGCTCCATAATTTCAATAGGTGAGTGTGATCAGTGGTTTAGTATAATCAGTGACCTAGGGGCTGATTAGGAAGGCGGGCGGACTTAAGTCCGCCCGCCACCCAATCGGAAACGGGACCGCCCGACAGGCTGTTGGCGGTCTTGACATAGGCATTAAAAATGTGACCGCCACCACGGTGGTCGCAATGCCTATCTTTTGCATTGCGGCGGGTGCTGCTGGCTGCAGCACCCACTGCAATGCAAAATGGGGATACCTGACATATCCTTGACTACGTGGCAGGCACCATGTGGTGCCTGCCACATGGTGCAGGGATATGTAAGGGGGCATCATAGGTACCCCCAAAACACACAGCTTAGAGCCAGGGGGAAGAGGGGCTCGCTACGGGCCCCCAAAGTCCCTTTCTGCCTGCCTTTTCATGGCGGGTTAACCGCTATGAAAAGGCAGGCGGAAAGGGGCATCATAATCCCTACGGCGGTGCCTGGTAGGCACTGCCACCGTTGTAGGGATATGATTTCCCTCTGACGCACCAGCGGGCTCAAGGTGCCCGTCGGATGCGTGGCGGTTGGTCTTTCCGACTGCCACGGTAATATGGCAGGCGGATATCATGGTTCCGATAGCGGAGAGACCGCCACTGACGGGCTGTCGGTGGCTGTCCCACCGTCATCATAATTAGCCCCTTAGTTTAATTTCAAACCCAATATTGGTGAATCTGAATCTACATAGTCTCAGTAATGTCAGTTGTTCACTATTAACACTAGTTCATTATTGGTTGATCAGTATGATTACTGGCTGAATATTTTCAATGCCTCATTATAATTAGTGAGTCACTATTAACAACACATTCATGTTATCAGTATTTCAGCATTATTAGTAGTTTGCGATCTGTAGCATCTCAGTATCACGAAAGGTCATCATCATCATCACAGACTTAGTGTAATGTCCAATAGTGCCTTAATATGATTTCATAATTCTATTCTGCTGTGTCCGGTTTGGGATGGGAATGTCTTCTGAGGTGTGTACAGTTGCGCTTCCCTGTCCTCAGTTTTGACTGAGAGTATCTGGTATCCTGGTTTTTTTAATTTGGCCCCAACCTCATGCTCCTCTAATGTGTGCACGAAGGCCTAGGCCTGCACCATGACACAAGTGAGGTCCTGTGACCGGGAGGTGTTCACCATGCGTGCCCTCATTTGACTGACAGTGGTCTACCATCCGTGTCAAGGGTTCAGAATGCAGAGTGGTGGTGCTAGCATGCCATGTTTTGTGAATCAGTAGTTGTGGTTAGACCATTTTATCTGTGACACTGGAGTGAAGGCCTACTGGCCCACCTGTGGAAAGTTCTGCTTCTATGTGCTAACCCATATCCGAGTGCTAACATCCTAAATGCATAGTATGTGTGTGCTCCATATAGTACGTATATTGTGTGTGTATGAGTGAACCAGAGTAATGGAGACCTGTGGATTCCATTTTGGAAACCCCCTGTCCTACCTTTAAATTCAATCAGGCCCTTTTCCTGAGAGGGGTTGCTGATTAGTCTTCCTAATCATTGCCATATGGTACATGGTAGGGCTGAGGGTGGAACTGCAGTCTCTATTGTTTAGAGTGTGTGAGAGTTCCTTTTGGTGAGGCCAGCCTTTTGTCTCTTTACTGATACCTTCCCAGTGCTGCTAATGATAGTTAGCTGCAGAATGTTCACAACTCTTTGTGCAATCTGTTATGGGTGTTTCAAACTGGAGATGACCCGACGGTGAGTAGCATCATTTTACACAAAGGCAGGAAGACAGCCTGGAAAGGCAACATGAAAGAAGAACCAACCAAAGCAGGTCTGAGAGAGCAGAAAGAGAATTCACCTCCCCTGTCTGCTTCGACTGTATAAAAATGGGTCAGAACCACAATATGGGGCAACCCTGTATTCCTGGGAACCTGGGTAAATGCCAAACTATACAGAATGTACTCCAGTGAGCGGTGCAGTGAACGTAATATTGGTGAGTATAAGTGTGCTAGGTATAATTATAACTTATATAAGACAACAAGACATAGGCAATCCAGATGGATTTGCAACACAATTTATAGAATTGTCCCATCATTTAGAGTACAGTCCAAGCAAAAAACAATTAGTGACAGTCTGCTTGCCACAGCATCGACGCAAAGTTCCGACCCAGATATTAAATTTCAAGGAGCCTTCATCATGACTGATAGGTAGCACAAAACTAAAACTCAATTTACGCTGAGGGTGTTTGACTTCCAGCCTTACTATAAGTGACTAGAGAGAAGTCGTAAGCTAAAAAAACAGTGAATCTTTTCTGTCTCATAAAAAAGGACCATCAGACTGATTGGTGTGCTGATTCAGGCTTTGTGTTGATTGATTTGGGAGGCTTATCTGTTTCCTAATCTTGGTGATTCGTATGTGCATACTAGAATGTGTGGCTGTTAGACCTGACAGCCTGAGGGTGGTCTTCCCCCCAATGTTTTGCCTGCCTCTTCCACTTTTCTGACCTAGTTTTTGCTGGCTTTAGGACTCTGTGCACTTTTCTACTGCTAACCAGTGCTAAAGTGCTTGTGCTCTCTCCCCTAAACATGAAGCTTTTGGCTCATCCCCAATTGGCATATTTAATTTACTTATAAATCAGTCAGTAGTAAGGTGCACTACATGTGCCCAGGGCCTATAAATTAAATGCTGCTAGTGGGCCTTCAGCACTTATTGTGCCACCCACTTAAGTAGTCCTCATGGTTCTGGACTGCCATTGCAGAGCCTATGTGTGCAGTTTGTAGTACCACTTCGACCTGGCAAGTTAAACCTCTTGCCAGGCCCAAACCATCCCTTTTTGCACATATAAGTCACCCCTAAAGTAAACCCCGGACAACCCACTGGGCAGGGTGTAATGTATTTAAAGGGCATGACATGAACATTTAAGCTTTACATGTCCTAGTAGTAAAAAAACTCTCAAATTCGTTTTTCACTACTGCAAGGCTTACCTCTCCCAAAGCTAACATTGGGATTACCGTATTCCATGTTTTAAGTGTAACTCCCAATTGTGAAGAGATGGACTTTACAAGTTTGGTGTCTCTGGAATCACAATTTAAAATCACAACTTATGGTGAAGTCGGATTTTAAATAGCAGTTCTGAAAATGCCACTTTTAGAAAGTTGGCATTTTCTTACTTTAGCCATTTGGTGCCTGCTGCCGGTCTCTGATACATGTCTGAGGAGGGTGACAGCTGGGCTTTGTGTATTCCCCCTCGACAGCCACACACAGTGGCAGCTTAGGTGTGACTTGGTGGGCCATCCTAGCAGGATGGGAGGGAGAAGCTGGACCCAGCCTCACTCCCACCTGAAAAGGCTGTGTCCTGTCCCTGCACAAAAAGCTGCATACCCCCATGTAGTGAGTCTGAAGCCAGGGCAGGAAAGGAGGATCTCTGTGAACTTCAGAGGCCTGTCTTTGAAGTCTTCCCCACTTCAAAGGCACAACTGGGCATACGTACTGGACCTCTGACACCATGACTTCAGTACACTTCTGGACCTGTGAAGACTCTGCCAAGAAGGACTGCTGTGCTGCTGAAGGACTGCCACTCTGCTGGACTGCTGCTTTGCTGGATTCCTGCCTCGCTGTGCTGCCCTGCTGTTCCCCTGTATGGTTGAGAAGGACTGGACCTACACCACTTTATCCCAGAGTGACTCCAAGGGCTAGATGGCTGGCCTCCTGATCTGAAGTCTCAGAGACATAAAAGACTTCCAACTTACCTGCTTCTGCACCTGGGCTCTGCCATCTGTTAGTCTGCCCAGCCAAGTGGTGCCACCCCAGTGCTGGGCCCTTGGAAGTGAGGCCTAAGGTGCTTGCTTCAGCAAAACCCACGCATCCTCTGTAGAATCGCGTGGAACTAGTGCATCACCCCTGATGTGTGGATCAAAACTGGTGCACTGTTCCTGTTGTGTGGATCGGAATCAGTGCCTTGCTCCTGTTGCGTGACCAGAACCGGGCCATCGCCTGTATTCTCGGTTCGGCCACGACGTATCGCCTTCGGAACCACCACTGCACAAGGTCTCCACATCTCCGTCGACGGCATCTTTGACGCCACTACTGAATCTTCACATCGTAACTCTGAGCTCATCAGAGCTGACGCATCATCGCTGCTGTGTGGATCAGGACAGACACATCGCCGCCACCGAGTGGATCGATGCATCACTTCGGCTGCAGCCCGCACCTTTGACATCAATGCAGCCAGGATCAAGGTAATTTTGTTCAGCGGGCCTCATTGGGTCCCTGTATCCGGCTTGCACTTTATTGCGGTCAGCCTGAACGTTTGACTTTGTCCGGAACCGACGCAACCAGATATCGCAAGTAAGTGCTTATTGCTTCTAAACGCTATTTTACAGTTTATTCTTTAAAAATGTATATCTCAAGTTCTACATATTGGATTTTTGACGTTTTGGTCTGGTTTTATTTATTAAATTCAGTTCTATTTTTCAAACAAAGAATCTTTTTGTGTGGGGTTTTCACTGTTTTACTGTTTGAAGTGTTGCACAAATACTTTGCACATTGTCTCTAAGTTAAGCCTGACTGCTCTGTGCCAAGCTACCAGAGGGTGAGCACAGGTTAATTTAGGGTTTGCCTGCTTCTTGCCCTGACTAGGATTGTGGTTGCTGCCTGACTTGGGCTCATACCCCACTCAAACAATAACCTAATTTCTAACAGTGACATTTGTACATTCATGTGAAACATAGTTCAGTCTAGGAATCCTTCCACTGCCATCACAGTATATAACTGTAGTAAAAGTTAACAATTCCAATCTTAGAAGTGTTCATATAAATGTTCAAGAAAACGTTTGTAAATTTGTATTAATGAACAAAATAACTTTCTGACTACTTGTCTTTATTCTCAATGTCCATAGTAAACAATAGGTCTCGGCAAGGAAATCCAAGAGTCATGCAGCATGATGCTTGCTGCAGTAACATTGTCTTGTGATTGCCTTCCAATTCAATCAACACATGGCCTGAATCAGCATACCGATCAGCCTGACAGCGTTTTTTCTGGGACAGAAAATATTAATTATTTTTTGGCTTATGACTATTCACTATTCGCATATAGGAAGGTTTGAAGTCAAACGCCCTTTACATAACTTGATTTTTAGTTTGGTGCTACCTATCAGTCCTGGTGAAGCAGTGCTTAATTTGTAAAAAAAGAAGTGCCGGTGCTCAAATGATTTCATAGGAGGCCACCACCCACTTTCCTGGCTCCACCCACATCCACCATTGGCTCCACCCACTTCCACCTTTGTGGCCTAGATAAAGACTGATGGAGCAAAATAGGCTAATAAGGCTAATAAGTCAAAAACAAGGGAAGTTTTGTGGAGCACACATCTTGAAATCATGTTTCTTGAAGGTTCTCTCAAAATAAAAATGAACAAAAGGGCAATTCACTCGGTGAAATAAAGTATTTGCCTATTATCATACCATTTGGTCAAGCATGAAAGCCAGGATTGACCCCAGATTCTTCACTTTCACACACTGCAATTCACCAATTACATTTAGATGTGTATTTATTTCTGTCATCAAAGGTTAACACTTTATCCTTAATCCATGGGGGCATAAGATTAGTGCAAGGGAGACAAGCAGAATCCACATTTTATTTTTTGCAGTTGTATACGTGCGAACACTGACATGGACAGACAGAGGAGCACTTCACAACAGCAGACACAGACTACATTACACTTTTTTCCAGGCACATCCAGATATGCTGGAATTCAACGGGGGCTGCTAAATCCAGGTATTCAAACCTGCTACCCTATGTCTCTCCCTTGACTTCGCCACCCGTGCAAGCTCATCGGACTTGTTTTTCATCAGACTTTGTCCCTGAATATGAGAGAGAAAGGCAGAAAATGGAAAGAAAGAGGAAGAGAAAGATAGTAAAGCAGAGGCCAAGTGAGAAAGCAGAGATTAAAAAGAACCTTCAAGAGAGAGAGGATAAAGAGGCAGGAAGTCTAGGGGGGCAGAAACAGGCATTTAGTGGAATTAAAACTAGGCTGCCTTGGTATTTGTCGAACCCCAACATTCGCAACAGGCTCATAAGAAAAACCTTAAGCCCTACAATTCAGCGTTATTATACCAGTGTTATTTGGAGCAGCCTAGCCACCTCCTACATTACTAGAGTAAAGTCAGGCTCACACGCGCCAACCTTTTTGAAAGGTTTTTAATTAGCACAAACTGCATGCCTCACCATCCCAGCCTGGGTATTACAACTTTTTAAACTGTTCAGAGACACACACATTTATATATAATCATTCTAAATGAGACTCATTTACATAATGAATGGCTGTCCTGGATGCCTGGCAGGGTCCAGCCATGAACAGCCCTGCTTCAGACCTTGTGAAGCAGGCAAGCTCAGGAATGCTTAGTGACATGTGCACCTGTCCCTGTGCCATAACCTTGTGCACAGAGGGGGCGGGTGCAGAGCACAACAGTGGTCAAGTGGGGGGGGGCGACTTCCTGTGCTCGGGTTGGAGGCCAGGCTGGGCACAAGGTGGAGTCCCAGTGTGACAGTCCCTCTGCCAACAGCACTCTCTCTCCGAAGCTCCGACCCCTCCCTGTGCCCCGGACGGATCCCACCATCCCTGAACAGCTGGATAGGAGGGAGACCCCGAAGAAGGCCCACATGAAGATATGGTAAGATATAGAACAGAGCAAGCCCTAGAGGAAGGTCCACGCGGGCATACTAAATGAGGGAGACCCTTAAGGGGCATCAATTACGTCAATAAGGGATATACACTGAGCAAGAGGGAGACCTTCCAAGAGGGGCCAAGTGGAGGGTATGTGAGTGAGGTTTTCGAGGAAAGGCCGGGATGAATAATGAAGGACTCTGGTGGTGGGCAGGGTGTGTGATTAGAGGGGCGCTGCAAAGGAGAGGAGAGTCCGGAGGAAGACTCAAATAGAGGTGCAGTAAGAGAGGGAGAGAGCCCTCGGAGGAAAGAAACCATTGCTTTCACTGACGCCCTGCAACTGCTGTGTCCTTCCCTGCCCCCTACACTCGTGCCCACAATGTATCCCTCATCGGCACGGACAGAGTCAGCCACGGGGGACCCTAATCTCCCCATCAAAGGCCCCCACCCAAACGTCTGTCACTGTGTCACATGGTGTGTAGGGACGTTGTACTGGGGTCTGTGGTACCTCACGCCCTCTGACTTGGTTCAGGTGACGTGACCGGGCGTCACCATGCGCAATTAAAAGCAGCGTTGGGTTTTAAATACTTACTGTGGTCGGTTACTGCTGGTGGCACCGCCTTTATTAAGAGGCCTGCTGCACTGCTGCTTCGAAGTGCCCGCCTCAACGTCTTGCTAACTGGTGCTACTCATCCACTGCAGTGCATGTGTTCAGTGGGCGTGGTAACCGTCCGTGGAAGGAAAAATGTTACGCATGGCACACGCTGCCCACCGTAGCCCACTACCCTCATAGAACCAAATGCAGCCCAATTAGTGACCCGCCCACCGGCAAACCTGAAACTGAAAGAAAATTGATTTGCATAATTGATATGGGTTTATTATCGGGCTCGCTGCGCTCTCTCAGCAGCACTGCACAGTCAGCAACACTCATCTTCTTCACCGAAGGACTATGGAGACTGTCTGAGACTGTAACCGAGTGTGAACAACACTGCAGTAAGCCTGCAATTATATTTAATTTACTTTGACCCATGACGTGCAGACTGCAGTGATGTAAGTTGGCAGTGGCAGTGTAGACCCGGCCCTGATAAAAAGATGCCGGTGCTAAGCACCGGAATGCACTGGCACAAATTAAGCACTGTGGTGAAGACTCCTGAAATATGATATGGTAGCCCAAATGTCAACGTTGTGACATGCAAACTGTCATTAATTGTTTTTCGCTTAGATTGTACTCTAAGTGAGGGGAAAATTCAAAACATTGTATTGCAAATCCATCAGCGCTGTCTATGTCTTGTTTTCTTATAATTACACCGAGTGCACTTATACTATCAAATGTCATGTTCACTGTGCCATTCACTGGAACCCATTCTCTATAACTAATGAGATAAAATTTGCCAATTTCTAAGCATGACTAAATAATTCCATTTACTTTGATGTTTGTGTGAATGTTGATTATCTAAGCCTGGGCGACCTATTGTACATGCAATGGGATGCTCAGCGACAGTGTAGGCAACTTGTTAAGCTGCTCACCAGCCGCCCCAGCAAAAGGATAATGCAAGTCCAGCAGGCAGGTGACACCATGTGCATGTGGGGCCTTTGGGAGGTGTCAGCGAGGGACATAAGTGCAGGTGACATCAGAGGCTGAAAAGCTGCTGCATCACTGTCTGGGGCGCAAGCATGAAGGAATTTCATTCCCCTTTGTCGCAATGCAAGAAAGAGCACATTGGAGATAGGCCCTCGAAGGAGCGATAGGGAGCTGGCAAGCTCAGAGAGAAGCCATCAAGGAGGTCATTGAGGTCGTCTGGCTCTTTCCTTGTAGCACCTAAAAGACTAATTGGCAGCAGAAGGGGGTGGTGCTGATGAAGACACACAAGGGAGAAGAGGAAGAGACGGCGAGGTTGAACAAGAGAATACAGATGCGGAGGTCTCCCCCTGAGAGGACTGCGGAGAAAGACAAAATTGGAAGGCGAGGTGTATGATGGAGTATGAAGCGGCCTGGTGAGGGCAGGTGGAGAAGAAAAGGGAGAAAAAGGATGGCAAATGTTACAAAGAGTGGAGTTTTAAAGCAAGTGTGTAAAAAGATTGAAAGCTGACTATGAGGGAAGGAGCTGAAAAGCCATTAGGGGTGGGAAAGTTTAGAGGTGAGAGATGGGGTTAGAGGTCAGCGTCAGCAAAAGTTGTTACGATTCTTCAGAGTGCGGTTAAGTCAAAGGTTGGAACGGCTGTGAGCCCTGCTTGCTTGCAATAAAGCAGCCTTTTTCACATAACCTGCATCAGGAGTGGTCCATCTTCCAAGGGCTATCTCTGCTACTCTTGGTGATGTACGCCTGTGTGAGATGGAAATGGCCCAGCTTGCTCTTATGAGGATATATACTGCCTCTTGACAGTTCATCTTCCTCAGGTCCTCTGTGTATGTGCAGTTACAGGCAATCTAAGTACTAAAAGGAAGGGAACGAGCAGCCAGAATTGCCAGAATAAAACTGTCAATGTGGATAACAAGTGGGAGGAGACTGACTGTGCCATCCTCAATCACCGTCACGCCAAAGAAAGACACTGTTCAGTATTTCTGATTTATCAGAACTGACTCATATGGCTCGGAACATTCCATGCTAAGATTCTGTTTGTATCTTCTGTGTTGTGAAGAGGGAGATTTAATAAAAGCCAAACAGCTTGACTTTCAGATTTGAAAAGATACATTTAGAAGAGAAAGAAGACAGTGGGCGTATTGTAAAAGCTAAGGGCCGAAGGCCAGAAGGGGGCAGGGGAGAAAAGTATACAGAGAAAGAACATCACCATGGGGCAAATGAGAGAGTAAGAGAGACAAAGAGAACTAGAGAGAGAGAGACAAACGGAACTGTTGAGATTGATACATATGAAAAGCCTACTTAGGCAATGTAGACAATATTCTCAGATCGGCTGTGCTTATGCTCCCGCTGCTGTGTTCGTCGCCCCATTTGTTGTTGGGCTTATTTCACCTTCATGAGAAGGCAGTAGCCTGCGGCTGCGGATGGGCTGGTGGAAGGAAGCAGCAGCTTGGGCAGATTGAAGTAAAGGGGACAGAGAGAGGCGGTGTTCTCCAGGCTTTGGTAATAATAGCAGTATAGTCGGCAAACCCAAAGTAACTGTCAAGTCCTGTTCTAGTTAAAGCTTTCACTTTGTTAAAGAATCGTTCTACCCGACAGAACACATTGTAACAATTTCTCACCAGCGTCGAAGGCAAAATTCCCTCCCCCACGGAAGTTGAAAATGTATCTTCGAACTCTGAGTGCACTTATAAGCTTTCACTGCCATGCACAGCTGGATCTCTGCATAGTGGGTCAGATCTAGGGAGGGGACAGTGTGAAGCATCTGCCAGGTGCACTTCATCATTGAATGATAAACCTGACAATGTTCAAATAGATGACTTACTGTCTTCTGCACTAACCAGCAACAACACGAGCAGTTGGGCCTGCCTACTGCAATACCCAATGTTCAGTAAAGAGCCACCCTGGGGGAGTAAAGTATCTTGTGATATGCAGGGTAAGAGCCAAAACTCCTCCATTGAGGGGTGTGGGGTACAGGGCCAGCAAGCGCTAGATGCACTTCAACCTAAGATCGCTAAAAACACCATCTCTGAGCAAAGTGAATGCAATGGGGTCTCTGCCATCTACCATCATCCCAGCTGCATTTACAAGTAAGCAAGATTATTACTAAAGGGAATACAAGTGAGAGGAATGATATAGGTTCCGAGAGACATCAGGCAAGCTTAAAAATCAGGATATGAGTGAGCCACCGGAAGCTTTAGGACAGGGGTCTCCAACGAGTAGCTCGGGAGCTACTGGTAGCTCGCCAGTACCCTCAAAGTAGCTCTCGGAGGAGAAGTATCTCATTCAGAGAGTTTATGCAGAGACTCTAAGGAGCATATTAAAAAAGGCAGCACTGCTCATCTGCAGATCTTTAGCCAACCAGGGACTCATATCAACAATCATACACACACTGTGTGGGCCTATCGAGTCTGCCACATGGCCACCTTTATACAGTCTTGGACTAAGTCACAAGGTGATTGGCCGTGTGGTAGTCCCCTGCTTAATCAATTTCACCATGTGTGTGAACAGTGGGCCATAAAAGAAGAGTGGCAGTGGTAGCCTGAGCAGCAGTCACTGCTGACCCATTAAAGTGTGGGACTGCAGGAGTCAGAGTGAAAATGTGTCAGTTGGGTGCATGAGCAGCCAAGGGCTGAGGAAAGCTATGATCCTGAGCAGAGAAAATTAAGAGCCTCATCTGCATTCATTTATGTGTGGGTCCATTATAAACACTATTGCTTCCTGTAAGCTACACCTGGTGTCAAGGACAACCAAATGGGCATGCTAGCCCTCATCATATGGGTTTTGTCTGTGGCACAATTGTGTCAGTTCATGGCATAATAGTGCCAATGACATAATTATGGCCATCCTCAACTATTTTGGGTCTTCTTGGTCTAGTTATGGTATACTGGCAGCTATCAGTGACTTACTAAGAGCATGACTGCACTATATTTAGGTGCCCCTGATATAATTGTGGCTGCCCCTTGCATAATAATGGCCAGGACTAATAATATGGTGGACATCCTGGTCCTTATGGTGTCCAGCCTTGGCACAATTGTATACTGGTGGGCATTATTGGCATCATACTGTCATCCTCGGTGCTATGATGACATGGATTATGACTGTAATACCTGAGCATTCGAAGCAGTCTGTCCATGTGAGGCATTTGTACAGGTGAGTGCTCAATTAAAATGACAAGCTGATGTTTGGGGACTGTGTATTTCCTAAAAATGAAAACGTATATTTTAAAGGCATTTTTTTCAAACAAAGGTTTTCTTCAGGAAAATTGAGTTTGTTTGCCCAAAATGGAAAGTGATGATAGAAAAATCTGTGTATTTTCAGAAATTGATATGCAACAAAAGGTTGCAAATCCAAAACACATTTAAAGTTGATACTTGAAAGATAAGTCAAGCTGAATTGAGGAGACTAATTGTGGCTTTTGTTAAATCTTCACTTTCACAATACAGAAGATACAAACAGAATCTACAGTCTATACAGTGGGAACTATGCAATTTATCAAGGATTCCAATTGTGGGTGGGAATTTGAATTTTCTGTTCTCTCCCAGTATGGATTCATCAAACCCTAACCTCACTCAACACAAGAATCAAATGGGAAAAATGTTTCATGATCTCTATGTCCGGTTGGGAGTGCAAGACGTTTGTTGGAGGATGATCTGACTGGAAGAGTTTACTCATGTTTTTCCAAACAATTTAGCTCAACCTCTTGAATACATTTATTTCCATCTCCTCTCACTATGCCTAATATTTCGCAGCAGTATCACACGGGTGCCTTCTAAGACCATTCTGTGATTATTTTAAAATTCTCAGTGGGGTGTTCCAAAGTAGAAAGGAAATGGATTATGGATAAAATTGTGTTGTTTCAAGATACCAATATTAAGATATTAAGAACAGAGACTGAACATTTTTCAACCAAAACAATGCTGCTGATGTGGCTATAGTTTCGAAAGCTTTCAAAGCCATGATTATGTGTGCTCACCAATCGAGAGCCTCAAACATGTGAGGGACCTTGTACAGAGGATGTCTGGTTCTGGTTAGCCAGGGCACTTACTAAAAGTAAAGTAAGTTCAGAATGTAAATTTCCTTTTTAGAAATAAATTATCAATAATATTATGGAATGAGGCTGGCTTTTGTACGGGTAAAATAGCACCAGTAATAGAGAAAAAGCCTGCAATAATTTGCTTTTAAGAAACCTTGCATGATACGACGTTCTTTAAAGATTTATATTTTGTAATAGATACTGCTGTGCAGACAGTAACCAAAGGGCATGCAAAAGGAGGACTTGCAATTTTATTCTCAACTGAAATACTATAAGACTTTGCGATCCTCCCTCTTTTTCATCAAAATGTACAAGATATCCAGATTCATTTTCCTAAACCGAAAATTATTATAGATTCTCCGTTCTTTTACTTAACATATGTACCAACACAACTTAACCTTGAACCAAATTTTTGTTTCAAGTTATTCTATTCTCGGAAACCGAAATGAAGTCAGCATGCTCTTAATGGAGGATTTTCATGCCAAAGTCAGAAATACTACATTATCTGTATGTAGAAATAAAGTGCTAGAAGATGCCTGGTAGCTACCTGAATCCTCACTCTCCACTTCACAAAAAACAGAACGAAGAGGCCGACTACTTATGGAATATCTCAGTGGAATCAACGGGGTAATAATAAATGGCTGGGTGGCTCCTTACATACTAGCTTCCCAACTAGAAAAGGAATCACAGGCTTGTTTATCATTGACTACGTAACACCTACCTATGATTTAATCAGGGATTTTGAGGAGGTCTGTGTTAATTTTTTATCAAGGTAGCGACCACTCAACTTTACTCATGATACTCACCCTACAGGTACAACAAAACCAAAAATTGGGCACTGGAGGTGGGTAATGTTAAAGCACAGGTAGCCCCAACATGGGACAAAATATTCTGGAACTTGGGTCGATCAATCAAGTGAATGAGCTAATAAAAGGCTACTGAAATCTACACAGAGAAAAGAGGTTAATTCAATAGCCACCTATGAGAACATTATTTTGAAAATCACAGAGATTTCAAATCCCATCAATCGTCCCAAGAGGAAAAAGAAGTCTAAGCAAAAAAATGTTCAAGACAGGTAAATCTTCGTAGCCATAAATAAACCAATTCAACTTCAATTCATGGAATATTCTACCACCAGGAAAAAAGTAAAATTAATATTGCAGAAAAAAAGGATTCGTCAAATCTCGAAAAGAAGGGCAACTGATAAGAACTGGATCGAGCCCCATCTGGCAGCACAAAATAAAAACTCAAGGCGATTCTGGAACCTCATAGCATCTCACAGTGAGGTTAGGAAATTCCTACTGTCAGTCCCCTTTCCAGAGTCTGAATAGAATGCATATATATATATATCTGAGCTCTATATGAAGAATACATCCTCATCAGATGAACAGGTATTAAATCCCCCAATAAACGAACTGATTTATAGCGCCCCCAACAATTAAACAGACAGCAGCATACATAAGAGGTGCAAGATCTTCTGCAGCAATTGGACCAGACAAAATTCTGATAAAAGTTAGCAAAACGAATCCTGAAGAGTGAGGAAAAGTGTTACTTCCACTCGTTGAACATGGTTATCAAACAGGTCAAATCCCCTTCTCATGGAAAGGGAGTATTTTAATTCCCAGTGGCCTTATATGTGCTGCCAGCCTGCGCTGTTAGCGTGTGTGTGAAGGCGGGGGCCAGGGGCTGATTGGCAGCAAGAGCAGGATAACTTGCGATTGAGAAGTGTGCCAGTGCGAAGAGTGCATGTCGGATTGGCCAGTTGTCTTGCAACAGCATTCCAACGTGAGCACTTCAGGCTGCAGCAATCCCAGTAGTGGTAAACTGCCGGGAGATTGCAGGCCGAGGCCCTTAGCCCCAAAAGAAGTGCTAGGTTAGCCTGCTCAAGTCAATCCTGGTGCTTCACTCATGCTGGAAACAGCATGAGAGCAGCTCCAGGATTGGTCAGGTTCACGTATTGCGTTGGCTGTAAGAAGTCAGCCACCAAGGGAGATATTACTGTTTGAATGAAAGTTAGGTTTAGCAGAGCTGCGATACCAGCGTGCGACCTGTGACACAAAGCGTGCTTCCAGTACTCCTGGATCCAGGGATATGGGGAATAACTAAAGCTGATGCGATTCAACAGAAAGAGGACGGCTTTTAAAAAAATATTATCCCTCCCGAAGGGATGTTCAAATTATACCATGCATCAAGAGCTGAACGCCACGTTTATATCAGATTTAATATTTATTGCCCCGGTCCTACTCTGGCATTCAATCTGGAGAAGGGACACAGTGGGACTGACCCAAAATATCATAAGGGACTGTCTAAATCTTGAGCAGGCGTACAAGGTATCATGGCTTTGTTATGTAAAGGAAACCTTGCTAACATTAGGCTTTGATTCTCTATTTTATGACCCGCTTAATTGTTTGAATACCTCAAAAGCTGAAATTAAACTACGCTCGAAAGTGTATAGGGCTAATGAAAGGCATGCTCTTAACTGTAATAAAACGATGGTAGCATTATATTTGGCCCTCCCACCTACTTCTGAAGGAGCTAATTCGTATTTGGTTTCTGTTACAAATCCCCGACACCGATTTGTACTGGTGCGATTTAGACTAAACCTTATCCCTTGCATGCTGGGTTTCCCTGCTGGGATATATTCAATTAGTGAACTCCCAGTTTGCCCCTGTGATGGCACCTCTACTCAATCTATTCTTCATTTGATATTTTTCTGTAAATTTTATATATATGAGCGGAAACAGTGCATCCGGCCCTTGTTTTTGAAACATAACTTTGAGCAATGCCGCCCAGCTCAGACTTTCCTCCAAACGCTCCAAGATCCTTATGCAAACTTTTGTCTTGCATCCTATTTATGTTTGGTGCTATCGAAGAGGTGATTGATCAGGATATAATTAGCACTTTAAGCACTGTTTGCACTTTATATTATATATGAAATTAATTAAGCATGTTTTAGACAGGGTGCCTACTTTTTAGACTGAGTTTTCTAACTGGTTTTATTTGTATTTATTTAGTGATAGCAAATAGAAGTCTGATTGGCTTATTAATTGCATTTTAATCTGTTTTGGTACCGATTTGCCCTTTTGTGATTATACATTGAATGAATTTGGTGGGTATTAATATAGTGTTTTATACAAAGTATAAAGATGGTTCCTATCTGTGTTTATCTATGTTTATCGATCGAACCGTGATGAAATGTAACATATCACACAATGCATATTTTTATGAATTATTGTACTTTTATGATCTTATTTTGTAAGGTCGAATAAAGTGAATTGACTTGACTACTACTGGATCGAATGTATTTATGAGGCCTCTGACACCGGCATTGACAGCACGAGTGTTCCAGCGACAGTTGCCACTGTGCGGGCTATGGACATCAGGGAAAAGTAGAACAATGTAAGTGGGTTGCAGTCACACTTTGCATGAATAACACTAGTTTTTGTTGCAAAGCTGCACAGTACAACATATCGCCCCGAATCGGAATGCTATCAAAGGAGGATTGAACCAGAAGACCTAATGGCTGTACATATTTCGCTAAAAGCACTGACTGTTTGCATCTCTTGCTCGCTGCTGTTTTGTGAAAGGAAAATATGTTTGTCTCAACATATCCCCTCCATTTTACATGAAAGGTCTGAATATGCGGCTTGGGAGGGGAGGTGTATTTAACCCTTTGGGTGCTCATGATGGAATGTTTCCGTCATGAGCACCAGTGCTCCTGTGCTCATGACGGAACCATTCCGTCATGAGTACAGGCTCAGAAAATCCCTCTGCTGCAGACAGCAGAGGGATTTCCCTTTTTTTTGTTTGCCTTGGGAGGTGGGGAGGAGCTTCCCCAACCTCCTGAGGCCTATTTTTGGTTTTCGTTGCAATGACGATTGCACGCATGGCGCGCTATCGTCATTGCAACGAAACGAAACTGAAACTTAGTTTCAATTACACAGTTTCGGTGCTTGTGGGGCTATCTCAGCCCCCGAGCACCAAAACACATAGGAGAGGTATTGTTGGAAAGGGGAGAATCTCCCCTTTCCAATGGTACACTTCCCTAGGGGATCCCTGCTTGGGGATCACTCCAGGAGGACGATCCCCAAGCAGGGATCCACCCACAAGCACCAGGGAGGGGGGAGCTGCCCCTTGGGCAAGGGCCTTTGCTCCCCCCATAGATTTTTGGCCCAGACAGTCTTTCTGCTCCCCCCTGGGGAGCAGATGGGGGCAGTAGCCCCCAATCTGCCCCCCGGGGGGGGGCAGCAAGTACCCTAGACGCCAGGGATTATTTTTCTATAGGCCAGGGGTGGGGGCTGCCCAGAATGGGCATCCCAATGCCCCCACCCTACCCCCCCCCAAAGAAGGCAAAAGACTTTCTGCCCCCCCCCAGGAGGCTGATGGGGCAATAGCCCATGATCTGCCCCCCGGGGGGCAGAAAGCCCACTAGGCACCAGGGATTTTTTTCTCTCCAAAGTTCGGGGTGGGGACTGCCCAGAATGGGCATGCCAATGCCCCTACCCCCCCCCCCCAAAAAAAATGCCACAATCTTTCTGCCCCCCCCAGGAGGCAGAAGGGGGCAGTAGCCCCTGATCTGCCCCCCGGAGCAGAAAGCCCACAAGGCACCAGGGATTTTTTTTATTATACGTAGGGGTGGGGGCTGCCCAGAATGGGTATGCCAATGCCCCCACCCCAAAAACAATTGCCACAGTCTTTCTGCCCCCCCCTGGGAGGCAGATGGGGACAAAAGCCCCTTATATGCCTCCCGGGGGGGGACAGAAAGACCAATAGGCATCAGGGAATATAGATATTTTTAATTCAGGGATGTGGGCTGCCCAGAATGGGCATGCCAATGCCCCCACCATGCCCCCAAAAATGCCACAGTCTTTCTGCCCCCAGGAGACAGATGGTGGTAGTAGCCCCTGAAGTGCCCCCCAGGGGCGTTAGAGAGCCCACTAGGCGCCAGCGATTACGCTACCTTTTTTTATGCGTGGGTGTGGGGGCTGCCCAGAATGAGCATACCAATGCCCCCACCCCCCAAACAAATAGCCACAGTCTTTCTGCCCCCTTTGGGGGCATATCGGGGCAAACCCTCCCCCCCCCCGATTCCCGCCCCAGGGTGGCAGAAAGCCCACTAGGCACGGACTTGTTTTTAGCAATATGCCTACCTGTGGATTTTGGGCCCTAGCTCAGCCGGCACCTAGGGAAACCTAGCAAACCTATACATTTTTGAAAACTAGACACCCAGGGGACTCCAGGATGGGGTGACTTGTCTGGCTCTCACCAGGTTCTGTTACCCAGAATCCCTTGCAAACCTCAAACTTTGTCAAAAAAAACCACATTTTCTTCACATTTCTGTGATGGAAAGTTCTGGGATCTGCGTGGATCCACATAATTCCACCCAATGTGCATTCCACAAAGTCTTCCGATAAAAATGGTACCTCACTTGTGTGGGGAGGCCTAATGCCCGCGACAGGGAACGGGCCAAAACGCAAAGTGGACACACCAAATTTTTACAGTGAAAACTGACCCTTTTTTTGCAAAGTGCCTAGCAGTAGATTTTGAACCCTAGCTCTGCCGGCACCTAGGGAAACCTAGCAAACCTATACATTTTTTAAAACTAGACACCCAGGGGAATCCAGGATGGGGTGACTTGTCTGGCTCTCACCAGGTTCTGTTACCCAGAATCCCTTGCAAACCTCAAACTTTGTAAACAAAAACACATTTTCCTCACATTTCTGTGATGGAAAGTTCTGGAATCTGCGTGGATCCACAAAATTCCACCCACCCCGCATCCCCCAAAGTCTTCTGAGAAAAATGGTACCTCACTTGTGTGGGTAGGCCTAGTACCCACGACAGGAAACGGCCCAAAACGCAACATGGACACACCA
This sequence comes from Calotriton arnoldi, assembly GCA_963921515.1. NCBI lineage: Eukaryota > Metazoa > Chordata > Amphibia > Caudata > Salamandridae > Calotriton > Calotriton arnoldi. Next base: position 1,159,541 of record CAWUFW010000954.1, read on the forward strand.
CATTTTCATAGTGAAAACTGACCCTTTTTTGCAAAGTGCATAGCTGTAGATTTTGAACCCTAGCTCTGCAGGCACCTAGGGAAACCTGCAAACCTATACATTTTTGAAAACTAGACACCCAGGGGAATACAGGATGGGGTGACTTGTCTGGCTCTTACCAGGTCCTGTTACCCAGAATCCCTTGCAAACCTCAAACTTTGTTAAAAAAAAACCCACATTTTCCTCACATTTCTGTGATGGAAAGTTCTGGAATCTGCGTGGATCCACAAAATTCCACATACCCCGCATTCCCCAAAGTCTTGTGAGAAAAATGGTACCTCACTTGTGTGGGTAGGCCTAGTGCCCGCAACAGGAAACGGCCCAAGACGCAACGTGGACACCACATTTTCACAGTGAAAACTGACCCTTTTTTTGTAAAGTGCCTAGCTGTAGAATTTGAACCCTACCTCTGCCAGCACCTAGCGAAACCTAGGAAACCTATACATTTTTGAAAATTAGACACCCAGGGGAATCAAGGATGGGGTGACTTATCTGGCTCTCACCAGGTTCTGTTACCCAGAATCCCTTGCAAACCTCAAACTTTGTATAAAAAAAAAACACATTTTCCTCAAATTTCTGTGATGGAAAGTTCTGGAATCTGCGTGGATCCACAAATTTCCTACCACCCAGAGTCCCCCTAGGTCTCCCGATAAAAATGGTACCTCACTCGCGTGGGTGGGTCAAGTACCCGCGACAGGCAAGGGCCCAAAACGTATTGACTAGACATCAAAATTACCTATCACAAAACAACCTGGTTTTGCAAGGGGGATCACCTGGGTTTTTGGCCCCGGGCTCGGCGGCCATCCTGGGAAATCTACCAAACCCACACATTTCTGAAAACTAGACACCAGGGGGAGTCCAGTGAGGTATGGCTTGCGTGGACCCCCCAATGTTTTCCTACCCAGAATTTTTTTCAACTCATTTTCAATTTTCACTACTTTCAACTGTTAGTTTCTATAAAGAAACCATGAAGGATCTACACAAATGACCCCTTGCTGAATTCAGAATTTTGTCTACTTTTCTAAAATGTATAGCTTTCCAGGATCCATTATTGCTTTCATACCCATTTCTACCATAAACTGGAGGAAGGTTGAAAGCACAAAAAATAGCAAAAATAGGCTATGTCCTAGTAAAATGCCAAAACGGTGTAAAAAATGTTGGTTTTCTGACAAAAGTCTTTCAGTCCCTGAAAGCTGGGGAAATTGTGATTTCAGCCCCACAAACCCTTTGTTGATACCATTTGTAGGGAAAAAAACAGATGCTTTCATTTGCAGCACTTTTTTCCCATTTTTCCCAAAATAAAACAAAATTTAGCTGTATTTTACCTAATTTCTGGGTCTCCTCCGGGGGAATCCGCAAACCCTGGGTGCCTTTAGAATACCCATAATGTTGGAAGAAAAGGGCGCAAATTTGGCGTGGATACTTTACGTGGTCAAAAGGTTACAGGGGCCTACGTGCAAACTACCCCAAATAGCCAAAAAAAGGCTTAGCACAGGGGGGGGAAAGGCCTAGCAGTGAAGGGGTTAAAGTTCTGCAATGACTGGATGTTCAGACAGCAGTTTTGATGTTTGTTTATCCTTGGGCAACAGCGTGGTGTGCCAGTAGGGTTTGTATAACCTGAGGTTCACAGGGTGGAATTCGCTAGCAATGTCGACTCGTGCCTTTTATCATTCAAGCAACGATGCAAGAAGTGGAAATTGTGATTCAATAAACAATAAAAATCGTTATCTTTCTGTAATACATTTTCAACTCGAAGCATGGATATACGGCACTGTGTAATTACCCTGTAAATCCTAACATTCTAAGTTTTAATAGATTTCTTTGAAAAAACGCACTCCATTTTGAGCTAAGCACTGGCTTTCATCTGCACTTTATTCTGTAAATACAGTAGTTTTTCTTATCTCCCTATGGGAAGGACATCTCCAGGTATCTGTACTACACAGCACATGCAGCTTCTAGGAGGCTGTTGGTGAATTAGAAAGTTCAGGGTTGTAGATGCGCTATAATTGTGTCCGCCAGTTAGCTTAATAGTCAAATATGCGAGTGTAAAACGCTAACTTCACCTACAGTGGAAGTCAGAAAGAGAGAACGTTTTATCTGCCGCCTTCATCCTTTATGAAGAGTCACATATTTAAAACGGCAGTCCTTCAAAAACCATTTCTTCTCGGTGAAATAATACGTTTCCAAACTCATGTCTATTTTCATTCACACTCTTCTTTTGAACAAAGAAAAGATTCCTGGTTCATCTACTGCTCAGAACCCAATAAAACTGTGTTGCTTGAACATGAAATACCTTGAAAAACAAGAGACAGAAGGTATTCAGCAAAACAGGAACAGTTTGTTCAATTAAACAGAGTGGCAGGGAGAACATTTACAGGCGCAGGGTCGGAGGACCTTCTCAATTTACAATCGGTCTGTGGCCTCTTTTTATACAATTCATGGTAGATTATAAAGTATTTCCAGAGGTCCATGTATGGTAAGGTATGTAAGCTGCTGTCTTTGGAGTCCTAAATGAATTGTCTAATGGAAAGTACAGGTGGGCCTCGACCTTGCATGGACACAATGTGGCCAGTGGGTAACGTGTCCAGATGTCCGTAATGGGGAGCATGTGATCACTGCATGTGCTGTGTCCCGATTGGCTATATGTTCCTAACTCATGTGGCATCTGACTTTATGGTGTTTTGGGAGCGGCCATACTACTCCGGCCATATGTGCTTTATTGGGGCCAATCTCCATGGACTATTGTGGTGTCGCTGGGCCTATCTGTTAGATTGATCTAGAATTTCCTGCTCATGCACTAGTCTGCCAGCTACGTGCCACCCCACCTATGACCTATCAATCAGTGACCTCATGCCTAGGTCTCAGAGCCTGCTTGGCTTTGTATTTGTGAGTTGGGGTTGATGTGGAGTTCACAACGGGCAAATTTGTTAATAAAGATGCGATTTCATTCTCATACATGAATGTATAATTTTTCAAATTCGCATCGACTTTTTCCATATTAACTGCTTCTGGTGCAGTAACCCGCCTCAGGGAAAACAGCTCACCCTGCGTCAGACTATGCTGGAATTACACACGTGCACGGGTGTAGGGAGGAGAGATGCTATCAGTTCTGACTGGTAAGAGGGACATCGTGTTTTGGAGGGAAGAACTTGGTTAGCTGACTCCTGTATGCTTTCTCAGGAATTCAGGAAGTGGGTTAAGGGTACAACGCTTCTTCATCTGTATTCCACCTTCCTTACATGTTGTGTCACTCGTATCTTCTCCGAGGGACCTTTAACCTAGTTTTCCTGGTTCTCATTGTTAAAAGGGGCACAAAAAACAAGATTAATTCTGCAAAGTTTCTCACAGGGTCTGGCAGTGGGTCAAAAAGGTGTTCAGAATACATGACCATCCAATCATTAGCCTCTCTACAGAGCGCACAGGACAGTGGTCACATATTTCAGTTGTAATTCTGATTCTATGCAATTGGATGGGATCCCTATCATGGGGGTACACAGTTTTCGAAATTATGACAAAGTGAAAGTAAACGAAAATGCAGTGGTTGCTTGCTACTTAAAACTCATCCCTAACTTTTACACCCCACCACTTTAAAATGTCACCAGCCACCACTGGTAATACATCTCCATAGGAAAGGTTCTCAATTATTCATGGCCAGCTATCACCAGATTGCTCTCCTGGATGCATCAGTAAAGATCTTCACAGCCAGCATTTTAGAACATCTCCAGGACTGGGCTTTCTCTAAATGAATTAATCCATGTGAACGGGCTGGATTCAGATCAAATCACTTTGTGATGGATAACATCGCAATTGTACAGACTTTAATGGATAACTTTGTGGTTAGGGAATCGCAAATTCTTTACAACGCTTTCAATGACTTCTGAACAGCTTTTTAACAAAGTGAGCAGGTTGACCCTTCGAAGGAAACTGATCTTATTGGGTATATCGTCGGATTTATTAAAACTATAAAACTACTTATAGCACTGCATTCCTCTACTTGGTGCAGGGTATTAATGGGAGGGAACAAGGTCCTAACACAAAAAAGACAGACAAACTGCAGCTTAAAACAGGGCTGTCATGTCTGTTATGTTTTATTACTTGTAATAATATGCATGTACTTTTATGTGAACCTCTTAGGAGTTCCAAATCTTTAATAAAAATATTGAATATATTGAATATATGCAGCTTAAAACAGGGCTGTCTGTTGGCCCCCCCCTTCTTTTTTTGTTATATCTTTTTGATCTCACTGCTCAATTTGGAAATGTTAGGAATATTCTCCCACAGGTTTCATTTTATGATCTACAAGTATTACTGTAAGCAGATTATGTGGTTTTATTTGATTTTACACCAATAGGCTTACAAAGAAATGTGAAAACTGTGAGTAAATATGTAGGAAAAACTTTTAAAAAATGTATATTTCTAAGACCAGAATGATGGTTTTTAAGGGAAGAGAGCATTGTCTCCCGTTTAGTTGGAACATAGACAAAATACCACTTGAAATGGTAAAATCATATACATATATAGGAAACGTGTTCACCCAGAGTCTCGATAATAAACTTTATGTTTATCATTTAGGAAGTTAGGCCTTAAGGAATATGGCCGCCTTAAATCAGTTTTATAAATCATCTGGGAGGAGACATTTTAAACATATAATAGAAATATACAGAGTACAAATCCCTCTGACTCTTACTCATACTCATGCACTTGAGTATGCACCGATAAGCCAATGGTCCTTTTTAAACCAATACGAAGGTAAGATTCTTCTAAACCTGTCTACGATAAGCCAAGGAGTCCCTGTGCAGGCTTTAGGACTAGAACTTCATCTTACTAGTTCATTTGCTCCAGCAATGGCAAAAATTGTTCAATGGCTGTATAATATATTTCATGCAAAAGAAGGTACAGTTAGAGATATATTGAGACAGGAATACCTAGAAATATGCAAAAAAGAATATACTTTTATGGAAAATCTAAAATTGGTCTTAAATAAACTGGAATGCAAGATAGAATACTTATATGTCTGGACCCCTGCACAAATTAAACTTTTTTTTAAAAACCTTGATTCAAAAGACTAAGTCACCAAATTGGCATTAATCACTGTACGGATCTCACAATATCCAAGTCAGTACCCACTATTTCAGATGACAATCATCCTCAAAAATACCTATTATTCACCTTAGATCATAGAGTTAGGTGTGTAATATTACTACTCAGGGAGGGTGTGCTACAATTGAATGTTCATACACGCCCCTGGAATAACACTAATGGCGTGTTTAATTTGTATCACTGAGGGACCCAAGATCTAATGCATGCAGTTTAGATTTGCCCGGCATTTTCTACAGTACATCGTCAATATCTAACCCCTTTATATTTTACATTTCATGTAACAAGAACTGCTGAAATGATTAACCTTATAATGTTTCCACCGAATATCTTTTATGTTACAATGCATTTACATTTTTTGTTTACATTTTTAAACTTGTTTTAATATTGAGAATATGTGCAATAACACTTTTATGGCAGGACTGTGGTAATTATTATTTTATATTGTTGATCCAGGTAGGGGGGTCTAAATCAATAAAGCTTTCATAGGATACCCTTATCTCACTTTCTGCCTATTGGAAAAAGAAAGAGAAGGAGGAGCAGCATAATTTACAATCGGTCATGAAATTTAGGCAGAGTTATCTATTATGAAAGGAATTGTTTGGAGGGATGGAAGGTGGTAGAGTCCACAAGGCAGCTTGTGGGAGTTGTTGCATGAGGGATATGGAGAGATGTCAACCATGAAAGGAGAGCTCAAGTGGATTTTTGGTGGCCAGGTATGGACAAAGAGATTGAGAGATTTGTGCGCAATTGAATCGCTTGCAGGTGCAGTGATAAATCTCACACTGTCAATGAAACTCCCATTGATTCAATTTCCAAAGAAAGGTGGAAGTAGATATAAGTGGTCCATTCAATTGCAGAGGTTTAGAAGGAACGTGTGCTGTGGTGCTCAAAGACTACTTTCCCAAGTAGCCAGCGGTAGCTTTTATAAAGGAGATCAAAGCCTCTAACATAGCAAGTTTTTGTGAAGAGATCTTCAGAAGAGAAGGATGCACTGAATGGGTTGCATCTGACAATGGACCACAATTTATGGTGGAGGAATTCAAGCAGCACTTTGAAAAAGAGAGAATAAAACATTACAAAACTGCAGTTTATCATTCCCAGGAAATTGGAATTGTGGAGCGTTTCAATAGAGTTTTGAAAGGGTGTGTGCAGTTGGCTGTAGAGAGGGATCTTCATTGTAAAAGAGAAGTGAAGAACATGCAGTGGAGCTACAGGAGCACGCCACATTCTACCACATGTGAAATTACATTTTTTATACTTAGGGGCAGGGTAGCATGTACCAAGGTGACACTGGGATGGATGAACAAAGCATGTCACTCAGCTGTGAACTAGAGGAAACTGGAAGAAAAGGTGTCTATGTAGCAAAAGAAATATGAACAAGAACACAATGCTAAATTGAGTTCTAAAATGGCGGGCATTCAAAAATGGTGATTTTGTAAGAGTACATTTGGGTTCTAATGTAAGAAAAGGTTTTTGCAAATGGTTGAGTCCTAAAAGAAGTGAAGGGTAACACTGTATTATTGGATGAAGGAAGAAATTGGGAACACGAGAAAAGTGACAATGTGCAATGATTTGGAGTGCCACTTGTAGGTGGTGGGGGTGAAGGGGGCTGCAGTCTGTGGACCAGCATTTTCTCTGCTTCCTGATCACTGTCTTTGTTGCTGTTCATAGCCAGGTGCAGATAGTTCACACCTCTTTGTGCCTTTGCTATGGCTGCTCCAGGCTGGAGACTACCCTGCTGTGACTACATAGAGAGGTTCTTGAAAAGGAAGCCACCCCAAACCAGTTCTCCTGCCAGCTCCTCTTGTCACTCCTGCTCCCCCAACCCCTGAATGTTTACAACCCACCCAGAAATGTTCACCTTGGTGTAGAGAGCACCTTGTGCATACTGTGCCCTGGGTGGAAGGTTTGACTCACCTTTCACTGCGTGCTGCCACATCACCCACATGGGCCCATGTGCCAGCCGCACTGCCCTGAGAAAGACTGTAACTGTTTAAAGGTATAGCCAAAAAAAAGCTTACTTATGCCAAACTATACATGATCAACAAATAGGGCAGATTTGAACTTAAAAAAAATAAAATGAAATCAGCAAAACGTATTTAAGAAAAAAAAAAAGGCACTCGCATCTTTCCATTTGGCTGTGCTTAGGCTGCATTGCTGATTCCACCAGATGACACTGGGTAAACTTTCAGCTGTACTCATTGTAAGCCCTTCCATAGACATGAATGATTGCAGGAGAAAACAAAAGGCAACTTTCATCTGTTGAAGGGCTGCAACTAACAATGAAACATTTTCTTACTGAAACAGCAGGAAGGATGTATTCAATGCACAATGTGGGGGGCATTCATTGCAGTTGGAGTGTGTTTTCAGCGCATGTTTTGCAGGCTTCCTGTGACGTGCATGCAATCATCTGTGGGCGGAGGAAAAACTGCAAATGAGGGACGAGTAACCCTATGCAATGGGACCCTCCAAGGAGACAACAACTCTCACCAAAAAGTCCCACAGGGACTGGAAAAAAACACTCAGAAGCAGGGAACCAGGGTGGGCTGCCAACAATCACCTAAAATAACTGACTGGGTGCAGAGTGCCTGGCAGCAAGAGTGGGTGCCCAACCGACCAGAAGGACAAGGGGCAGACAGCAGCACACGGGGAGACGGAAGTGACCAACACCAAAGAGCCGGATAGGGTTGGTGGTGTGGACAACGAGGCAGGGCAATTACCAAAGACAGGAGGATGAACAAATCACCAGCATCAAAGAGTTTGTGAGGAGAGCAAAGCAACTGACAACAAAGAGGAAAAGACAGCTGGGGGAGTGCAATGATCAGCTAGAACTTGGAGAAAGGGGTTACTAGCACCACCGAACAAGACTGGATCCAAGTGACCTTGAGCCAAGAGACCCAGGCGATGAGCAGCAGTAGAGAAAGCTGTGTTCATCATGGTATTATGACCGGAGATGAAGCCACATTGGTCCTCATGTACCAATGCCCCACCCTAGGCAATAAAAGCACTCAGCATCTACATTCAGCATTGACAGGGGCCTATACGTGGAGAGTTCCTAAGTGTCCTTATTTGTTTTGGGTATCATGACTATCATGGCTTCCCTCAGGTGATGAGAAGGGCCCCCACTTGGTAAGCCTCCAGATACACCTCCAAGAGTCTATCCACCAGGAGGTCAGAATACGTTCAATAACATTTTGATGGAAACACATCTCCCCACTGCGCTTTCCTCTTCATTAGTCCTGTTATGCCTGCAACTACTTCCTCCTGTGTAATCTCCACCTCTACTTCCAAACTTTCCTCCTGTGATATCACTGGAACACCCAGGAAGGTCCTAATGTGATTTCCACCCTCCTACCGTAGTTTCACAAAGAGCCGAGCCGAGTAATTAGCCAGTAGCATATTTATACTCGCTTGTGTCACAGTCCTCGTCCCATCAGTCCCCTTCAGGAAGACTATTAGGGGAAACCAAGCCATCCTCTTCGGTAGCCATGCTAGCAGATGCCCTGATTTATCCCCCTAGACATGGAGCCTTTGACGATAGTCTTGAAGCATGTGCTTATCTAGTGTGTCACAGAGAGTGGCTATTTCGCAGTCCAGGTCTAGCAAGCATCCCATCGGTGCAGGTTTGTTGCCCTCTCACACTTGTAACTGAGCCTGTATGGTCTCCTTGTGTGTTAGTTCTTGGCTCAGGCGACATTTGATACAATCCTGGAGAGGCACTCCCCTCTCATCACCACTTTCAGTGCCTCCACCCAATCACTCTCGTATCTGTGGACCCCGTTAAGCTCAAGGTAAGATTCTAAGGCCTCCTTAACTTCTGAGCAGAAGATCACATTTGTCAGGGCCTCCGGGTTTAATCTCCAAGAGAATGGCTGCTCTCGCTATTGATTGACAGCATAGGTCACAAGCAGCGGGGAATGGTCCAACAGAAATCTGGTGAGATATAGGGTACTTTGCATTCTAGTGCTGAAGTCACAGGTTCCCAGTATATCATCTAGTCTACAATGAGTGTTATGTGTTGCAGAATAACAGGAAAAATGTTTGGTGGTTGGATGTAAGATAGATCATACGTTTATGCATCCCAGGTGGCCCATTGAACAAGTTACTTACCTTCAGTAACGCCTTATCGGGTAAACACTCTAACTAGCCACAGATTTCTCATCCCAAAATACTCCCCAGGCTTTAGACTTGACCCGGAAACCCATGAGCAGCACCCCCGCACCCCAGCCGGCAGCCCCGCTTGACTCCACCTCAGCGCCATCAGATCGTCGACGCCAGAGCGACACGAACGGTGTGCACACAGGTGTAACCCCAGCGCACCGACACCTTCGCAACCCTCCATGCCAGAAGCGTGGAGCCAAAATGAACACTGACAGAATGATGTACAAGTCTAAGGCCCTTAGAAGGGTAATCCTGACACCATAATCAGTTTGCAGAGCGGGTATGATGGGAGGGTCGATAAGGAATCTGCACCTAGATAGAGTCTTCACCACAAGGCATTATCAAAGGATAGTAACTTGTTTATCTGATAGAGACTTCTAGCCGTAGATTCCTCACCTGAGAATAGATAGCCAACCAATGCCTCCCTGGAGGTGGGTATGCAAAACAGATTCAGACCAAAACGTCCTACAGGACAGAACGGGCAAACTTCCCATCACAACAGACTTGACTATCCAGGCAGTAGTGCTTGGTACACTTGTCCAGAGATGCCCATATAGCTACCTGACAGATGTCCAGGACAGGAACTCCGCGAGCTAACGCAGGGGTCTCAGCCTTGGCTCTGGTGGAATGAACATGCTAACTCTCTGGGGGTTGCTTCTTTGCCAATGCATAGCAGATTTTTATGCAGAGCACTAACCATCATGAGATGGTTCATTTCTGCACAGCCTTTCCTTTCTTAGGTGCAACATACCCTACGAAGAGTTGATCATCCACCCTGAACTCTTTGGTAAGGTCAAGGTAGAACGACAATGCTCTTTTTGGGTCCAGGCAGTGGAGTCTCTCTTCTTTAGAAGGAGCAAGGAAGGTAGGCAAGGTGATGTGTTGAAGGTAGGCAAGGTGATGTGTTGAAGGTAGGCATGGTGATGTGTTGGCCTACGTGAAAGGGTGTCACGGCCTTCGGAAGGAAGGAGGCACATGTTCGAAGAACCAGCTTGTCTGAATAAAAGGTGATAAAAGGAGGGTGCACAGAGAGTGCCTGTAGTTTGCTGTCCCTCCTGGCCAATACTATGGCCACAAGGAAAGCCATCTTGATGGTTAGCAACCACAGTGGAAAACTGAACAGCGGCTCAAAGAGAGTGCACATTAGAAATGTCAGAACTAGATTTAAGTCCCCTTGGGGAATAATAAATGGCCTGGGAGGAAACGTGTTGTAGCCCTTTGAGGAACCTAGTCACAACGGGTGACTTAAACAAAGAAGGTTGGTCCAGCAACTCCAAAAATGCAGAAATGGCTAATAAATTGCCCTTAATTGTGCCCAGAGCAGAGCCCAGCTGGATAGAACAAACAGTAGAACTTGAGAAAGGGGTGCAGAGAAAGGGTTGATGTTCCTAGATTCACACCACACCATACATTTGTCCCAGCAGCAGGCGTATACTGTCTTTGTGGAGGGACGCCTGAATGCCAGAATAACATCACAGACTTCGAGAGGAAGGCTGAAGGATGTGAACTGTTGCCGCTCAGTCTCTAAGCATGAAGGCAGAGGGTGGGCAGGTTTGGGTGCAGAACCCTTCCCTGTTGCTGCTACAGAAGATCCTCCTGAAGAGGCAAGCTGACCGGGGAGCCGATGCTCATGCTTAATAGCTCAGGATACCAGGCTCTCCATGTCCAATCCAGAGCCACAAGAATAACTTGTTTCTGGTCATTCCTGATCTTCTTAAGAACTTTGGGCAGGAGTGTTATCAGTAGAAAGGCGTACAGGAGGCCGTAGCGCCACTTGAGACGAAAAGCATCTCCGAGCGAGAGCTGCCTTGGACACTCCAATTAAAAATTCAATTAAAAAATCTGTGCTTTGTGGCAGTTGCATGATAGCATTACAATAACTATCCCGCTTCAAGCCCTCTGCGTTTCCCTCTGCACTCCAGCATCCAGAGGGTATTGCGGCAGGAGCTACTAGTGTCATCGCCAAGCGCCTGGAGGCGCTTCAAAAGCGAGCGCGGGCTCCCGCGGCGCGGGTCCCGCTTCAAGCCCTCTGCCTTTCCCTCTGCACTCCAGCATCCAGAGGGTATTGCGGCAGGAGCCGCTAGTGTCATCGCCAAGCGCCTGGAGGCGCTTCAAAAGCGAGCACGGGCTCCCGCAGCGCGGGACGCGAGCGAGCAAAGCCCGGGCCAAGGGCCACGCCCGTCGGAGCCCAGAGGAGGCCGGGCTGGGCCCCCCCTCTGAAGTCACCCGGGTGGCAAAGCCTCCAAAATGGTAAAAAAGAACGCCGCCAGCGGGGGGAGGAGGAAGGCAGCACAACTATCGACAGAGGAGGTAAATCTGGACAGTTTTCTGGCAAAAACCTCTTCCGCGATCGCAATAGAAATTGATCGAGCGGAGAGGAGATTATCACTGGGTACTGTCAATGTATTAAATAAGGATATTCCATCTAGACAGGCATCTAATGTGTTGGGGATAGGCACGGAGGTGGTGAGCCCTCCTTTACTTCCATCTATGGTAGAGGCACCACTCCTGGCACAAAGCTCCTGCACACTTCCACCAGAGATGTTAACTGTAACGGATGAGGCACCAGCGTTAAAGAGAAAAAGGGGCCCCTTGAAAAAACCACTGCCAAATACGTCAAAGAGACCAAGGAAAAGCCAAAACTCTTTAGAAAAGGGAACAGATGGTAACAGGGGAAAAATTTACGAAGAGCCCGGAGCCCCATGCGTGGCCCCGAATCTGGATATGCTTATGGAAAAATTTAAGGCACTTCTAGTTCCCATAACACAGCGTCTAGAATCAATTGAAAAAGCTATAAAGGAACTAACAACTTTAAGATGTATCCCCCAGGGAGAGGGTGTGACTATGGAAAACGGACAGGAGATTTTAATGTACATCCTTGTCCTGCTGGATTAACCCCAATCTGTGGCTTTTTTAGATGAAGCTGGGGAATCAAATATGCATTTTACCCATAACTCTTATGGGAACGCCCTAAATAAACTTATCTTTTTAAAAGACCTGGAGGTCATGAACCCACGATCAGAATCTACAGGTCTTCCGCTAGAAACTTTTTGTTCCTCTACATGCTGTTCCTCAATAGATTTTATAATAGCCTCAGCTAGACTGGGTGAAAAGCTTAACAATAGGAAAGTTGAATTCCTGGGCTTCAGTGACCATGCAGCTATAACCTGGCATATGAATTGGCCGGGTATTTACGGCATTACTTTTTCACACTTGAAACCCTCCATAGCGAGAAAGAATGGGATAACACTCAAGTGGGGGAGTATTGATAAGGCTGTTCTCATTCCTCAGGTAGTCTCAAATTCAATGAAAGAAATAGAAATATGTCTTGACCCAAACCAGGACCCAGGGCCCACTATTGAGGCTTTTGAAACTATCTTGCGAGAAGTGAAAAGGAATCTCTCTAAAAATGGTGAGACACGCAAACCTTAGGGACCGAAGTGGTTCGATCGTGATTGCACTAAAGCACTTTCTGACCTACACCGATCACTTAAGACCGTACCAAAAAATCCCCTACTTGTACAACAGGCCCGCTTAACTTATACGGTGGCGAGGAAGAACAGGTTAAAGACATTGAAAGTGGAAGCCTGGGATAAATTATTGGTTGCATCTACCACAAATAATGTAAGGGATTTTTGGTTAACGATTAACGCCCCATTTTTAAAATCAAAATCCGAGCTTAATCTGGACATGCACGTGGACGAGGACTCTTGGGTGGCGCACTTTAGTAACATTTTTAACGCCCCACCCGCAAGTTCTGGGTTTACGGATGTAGAGATTGTCCCAACCTCTAGCACTATCCTTACCTTTGATAACAGGGAGGTATGCATAGCACTGGAACAATGTACCAGTAATAAGGCACCTGGTTTTGATGGCGCTCCAATAGACTTTTTTACAGATTGCCCTGACCTATGGAGTCCTCTGCTTACTAATACTTTTAATTCTATAGCAAGAGAGGGACCTCCCGCCTCTTGGCTCAAAGCCATTTTCGTTCCAATTTTCAAAAAAGGAGATAAGCAAGACCCTAGGAACTATAGACCTATTTCTCTCCTAGATAGCACGGCAAAATTGATGGGTAGAGTGCTATTGAATAGACTGGAGACATGGGCTTTGACAAATAAGATCTTGATCCCGGCACAATATGGTTTCAGAAAAGGGAGAGGCACTCATGATCAATGCCCGAATTTGAGTTTGCTTATAGCAAAGTATACCCACGCTAAGCAAGGCAATTTATATCTAGCCTTTATGGACCTTAGCGCGGCCTTCGATTGTGTATCTCACCCACAGCTCTGGAGAATTATGAGGGAAATGGGGGTAGGTCAAGCAGTGATCACCTTCATTAGACAACTGTATTCAAGAGCTGAAGCATGTGTTAGGTATGGGCCACAGGGAGAATGTACTAGGTGGTTTCCAGTAACAAGAGGAGTTCGCCAAGGGTGAGTTCTTGCCCCGTTTTTATTCTCGCAGTATACTAATGGGGTAGAATCTAAATTGTTAGACTCAACCATAGACGTGCCAAGAATAAGAAAGTTGCATATCCCAATTTTATTATATGCAGACGATGCAGTTTTAATTGCGCGAACGGGAAGATCCCTACAAAAATTGTTAAATACTTATGTGGATTTTATGAAAGGCTTGGATCTTCATACAAATGAATCCAAGTCATTTGTTTTAATTGCAGGGCCAAAGCTGAGCAAACCACCATCCTTTTTATCTCAAACCGCAAAGTGACACAGACGGAGTCTTTTTCATACTTAGGAGTCATTTTTGATTATAAGGCCTCTTGGAGGAGTATGGTAGAGAACCGTGGGGTCTTGTTGGAAAAGAGCACAAATGCAATACGCTCATTTTCAAAAAAGCTGGGAACAAGAAACCCAGATATTTTAAGAAACGTTTATGGGGCGAAATCCAGGGCAGTAGCTACGTATGGTGCAGGGGTGTGGGGCCATGTTAACGCAAAGAGGATACAAACAACAGAGGATTTGTTTTGGAAATCAATGATGAGTCTCCCAATTGGTTGTTCCAGTTTTAATTTACATGAAGAATTAAGCATCCCCTACATAATTGATTGGATAAATGTCGCACCCATTCTTTTATGGCACTCAGTATGGTGTAGAGACACAGTGTCACTAACGCAACAAATAATACAGGACTGCTTATCCCTCGAACACAAAGAAATTTTTATGGTTAAAGTATGTGAAAGATGCCTTATATACTCTTGATCTAGGAAGCTTATTTGTATCCCCAGAAAAATGTGGCTCTGTCTCAAAAAAGCATTAAAGTTCCGTTTCATAACCACTGCTAATGAAGGAGACTGACTGTTTATCGTAACAAACCAACTGTTAAAGAATATATTGAAGGTCCATTGCAGGTTGAGGGAATATTTTCCTATCTAGAATTTGTAACAATCCCACGGCACAGATTTATTCTGCTAAGGTTTCGGCTTAACTTTATTACTTGCATGTTGGGCCACCCTGCTGGTATCTTCTCTTCGAACGAACTCCTGTGTTGCCCATGTGATGACACTTCACAACAGTCTGATATGCACATTTTCTTTTTCTGTAAATTTTATTGCAATCAACGGAAAAGGTTTTTAAAACCCGCTTTTACGTAAGCACAATTTCAGACAATGTCGCCTGGCCTTGTATTTTCTACGCATGTTGCCTGACCTCTTAACCTGTTATACTGTTGCCTCCTTTTTATGCATGTGTTTAAAAAACAGGAAATTATGTATTGATTGACATTTATGAACTGCTTCTTTTTAACTTTAAACGTTTAACTCTTTTATCTGTGATGTATACCTGTACTTTTATGATTAACTTTGTTTTAATCGAATAAAGTAAGTTTGAGTTGAGTTGAATTATAAATAACTCATGTCAATGACACTTTCAATGAGTTAGCGAACATACTGTATCAGGAAAAGAGACAGAGATCAAGCCGGAGGCTTATGTCAGTCTGTTTAGTGAGTTCTGAATCGGAACTAGGCCTGCACAGGGAAATTTCATGATTATTTGTATGATGTTAAGTTCAGTGTGGAAACGGATAGCTCATCTATGTAAGACAATAGCCAAATTGGATGTTATAGGCCACGGCTATCTAGCAGCCATGATAACGTGTGACTTACAGCTCCGCAGCGACCTGGGATGGCAAATATAAATGCAAATGCTCTGCTTAGAAGCTTACATCTCAAATAGGCTAAGCCCTCTGTAGTACGAATTGTCAAACACATTACTGAGAGCATCTGCAGGGTAATAAATGCACAGTTCATCCATAATATGAGCAACCAGTTGACAGTAGTTAAGGTACTCTCAAAGTCCTAGGTGGCAGTCCTCAAAAGTCCTGGTGCCTTTCCATAAGTCTACTGTAATTTCTCTGACTTTGACCACTTGTTAGCAGCTCGGTGACATCTGTGCAGCCCAGTTGAGGGATTGCAGTATTTCAGTCATGCCAAATGCTAAGCTGAGAAAACCACTGGGATCAGTCAGTGTGTTTGCTCAGAAACAGACATCATTCTCAAAGTTTGCAATTCTTAGTTGTGCAAAAGTTGATCCAACAAAAGGAAAACTAGAATCCTCAATTTCACATACACTAGCAATCAACACTGCATTATGAGTTAAGGGAGATGGTGCTCAGTACCCTCAATGTGTCAACTGACATTCAGGGTTTGAAAAGAGATTGAAGAAGAGTAGAAGATGGTTCTACTGCCCCTGTCTAGCCATACCTTTTGAGTGGCTCTGCAAGAGCTACATCTTTTGCAACACCAGAAAAATACACGCAACAAAAATGCATAGATGTAACAGTGGCCTGCCGGGCCTTTTTGGTACTCGCACCAGATTTGTTGAGAACGCACTTGAAATCACAGACAACTTTATTAGGTATCCCAGCTAGTTTCCTGCAAAGATCAAAAAATCCCACTTCTTTGGGAAAAGTTGTTTGTGCAATGCAGGTGCATGGCTCAACTGCATTCTGACTAAGGGTAGGTCTATGCAAACAGGCTGATTAAGGCCATATCCATACCGGATAATAGTGCAAAAAGATTAGGAGAACCACAATAATCTTCTTGAGTGCCCACAGGGTGCTTCCACCCAAAGCTGTTAAATATGTTGGATACCCTGATGTCCAGCAGGAAACATAGAGAAAACAGTTTGACACCTTGGTGAGTACCTACAACTGCACAAGAATCAGTTCTTTAGGGGTCCCTCCCTACTACCATATGCTCAAGAGGAATGCCAGACTAATTCACTGTCACTGGAGACATTAACAGAGAAACTGAGAAATATTTACTATATGTGAAAAACCAACAAGACACACCTGGAGAAGGCCTAAAAGCTGGATTCCCATGATCCAGCTAAGAGTACCAAGTAGACGTACATTAACTATAATCAATATTTTTGAAAGAGAAGCTGCTGATAGAGGTCTGACTGCTGCATAGGTTTGGCATAACAGAAAGAACACATTATGGAAATAAAATATGAGAAGAGCTCATCTCTGAACACAAGACATCAAAACTTGAATCAAAAGAACAAGGGTGGAGGGTATCTCATGAAAACGTGCCAGCATTACAGAACACTCCTAATCCAGTCCCAAGCTGCATGATCCATCAGAGCATGGTGCTGATCCAGAAATACTAGAGCTCAGCCATGCATATGTAAATTTCATGGGTCTGTGGAGGTTAGAAAGGTAGCCCAAGCTGCACATAGTAATCACTTAGGACACTTTTGAAACCCATATGGAGCAAGTTATATCTCAAACTTTATAACATCTCTCACAGGCATAGGGCTCTTCACCAGCAGAAGGGAAGGTTTGTATCTAGAGTTGAGGAGCCTTGGAGCAGAATCATTAGTCATAATGAAAACCAAATGTTGCTATTGTCAGTGGTGATGGAGGAAACGGGGCAACTCGATTAACCTGTGACCATTGTTGACAATGTATTATGGCTATTTTAGGCTTTGATAACAGGAGTGCAGAGCACACCAGAGATGTCATTGGCATATTTGGTGGACAAAACTTGCTTTGATGCCAGTAGTAATGCTCCTGTGCATCAGTATGATCAGTGAAGCTGACCACTGGAATTATCTACCTAACAACAACGTGAAGTACCAGTTCTCAATGCATATGAATATTGGAAACATGCCCAACATGTCTTGAGCAAAATGTAAATCTCAATTTCAGAGAATTTGGATAAATTATTGCCTTGTGTCAGTGTTTACAGCAGCTGCAATGGTGATAGTCCTGATATTACTAGGTAAGGGCAGTGTTGTTTTGCTTAGGGAGATTCAAAGCAGTTTCTACCTTTAGGATTATACATTTTTGATTTTATGGGGAAGTGAAGATAATTAAGGTAATCATATTTTTCCTTAATCATTCATTCTTCCACCTGTTCACACAAATATCCGATTGGATCAATGACTTCTCAACCTACACCTCCTTATTGCATTCATGTACAGCTCCTCCTCTAAGGTCTAAAGTTACTTCGGCAAAGTTTGGGTCTACTGTACATTCTTTAGGTTTCTGGACTGAATTACCCACTTGAAATCTATTTCCGTACACAAGGTATATCAAAGATTCAAAGAAGTAATAAAAATTGCAATTCACTTGCTATGCATTCACTCCTGTCCCCACTCATTAATTGTCGAATGTAACCCTGAACTCCTAAGTCGAGGGTAAGTATCAGGGGAAGTTCCTAATTTTCCTGCCAGCGGATTCCAGATTGGCTGTTAGCTAGAGGTGTTATCTTGCAATATCATCGTTCCTGCTAAGATTCCAAGACCAAGAGGCAAACAGTGCAAATTTTGCAAAACAGCAGAACATTATCTGAAAGATCAGTACTGACTTGTTACCTAAATTCCATCGCTAGCTTCTTCATATCTTCCAATGCAGAGAAGGCTAGAAACAGCCACTGCAGCCTCTATGCAGTTCTTCATGGGGATGAATTAGGGTGTTGTATGGTGGCAGTGCTGGAAGGCTAGACCTGATTGGGGCATGTTAGCCCTATTTGCCATGTTGTTCCTCCCACCAATTACTTCATCCCTCCTTCCATCTCTTTAGCCTGATACTCAGTCCCTGCTTCTCTATGCTATAACTCTGGCGGTACCAAATGTGAACATCAGCAAAGGACCGAATCTTCATCCCCTACTCCCTTGCCTAATATAACCAAGAAGACAAAAGCTGGACACTGAAATTGTGACTGAGAGGGGTATGTTAATCTATTTTATGTTTGTAGTCATTACAAGCAGGGTGTAACTCTCCAATATGGCTTCTCCAATGTGAAAGCTCACAGGAGAAGTGTGAGTCACACAACTCCGTTCATGCACCACAACAGATAGCTTCTCATCATGCTTTCCTTTTGGCTTTCCACTCTCAAAGGCGACTTCCATGTCTTTACAACTGTTTAATTACACATTTTCTGCCTTCAGCTATCCTCAGCTAGCTCCCAGGTCTGAAATAGCCATGGAGTCTCACTTATCAACTATGTTCTTTTTCTGTTGTCAATCATTTCACTGGTCTAGGTACATATGTATTTCCTTAACCTACATTTCAATAGGCAGATCTTTCTTGGTTAGATATGAGGCTTATTTTTCTCTGGTCTGCGTCTCCTGCTCACATCTGGTCTATGGACTTAATTTTAAAACTCTTTAACTACAAGCCTCACTCATGTGCTGCTGAAAGAAAGTGCTGCTGGTTATAGTGCCTGCAGAAGAGATTAAGAAAAACACATTTCACTTTCAAGGTTTCTGACAAGACTTCTCTTTCCACAACCTTGGGTTTTCTTCCCTATTGCTCCTCCTGCTAGATGTTTCAAGCATGGGTTAAAATTAATTTTCTTGTGCTACACTGTAGGTCTTTATACTCTTACCGTTCCCCAATTAGGCTACAATGGGCAATCATTTTACTTTCAATTAGGTTTGTAACTTGATGCACCTATAGTACTAGTCAAATGTTCTAAAACTGGTTCCCACTTTCAACACAGTGGTCTCAAGTTTGTGCCTGTTCAATCAGGATACAAGTGGTAGGAATTCAAACACCAAATGTGCATGCAAAATCAAGGCACAAATTATGCATATATATTTTAGGCGATGGAACATTTTCAAACACCCTTCGATGTGAAGAATACAAGGTTGTACCACTACACTTTATGGATTCTGATACTGTTAACAAATAGGGGTGTTCGCTGCCCATTCCACACCATGTTTTGTTTGTTATTATTAAATAGGAAGCATTATCCACAAATGTGTAGTAGATAGGGATGAACGGAAAAGGTGTAGACAATCTAAAGCTTACACCTGGCTTCAAAGGGTTACAAGCTCTGTGCTGAGTGATGGAATCCCAGAGGTGTAAGTGACCTAGAGGACTGGAACATCCAGCTGTACTTATAAATGCAGGATTGTCATGGGTGAGACAGTGGAATTCGAACTGAAACTCCCATACATGATGAAGGAAGGTGTTGTGCATTTTTATTTCATACCAACCCAATGACTTATGCTTTTGACACTAATGAAAATTAAAGTTGGTAATAGGCAGGGAGATTACTCCATGTAGGAGATACGTACTATGTGGGTCTTCTGAATGGAAAATGGAGTTTTTTCTATCTCCTCTATACTTAAAAGGGTGTAAGCAGCTTCTTTTTTAGCCATTGTTCTTTGTGTAATAGTCAGATTGTAAGGTTTACATATCACACTTTCTTCAATAAGCTGCAAAGGTACTAAGCCAGATTTTAATGTCTGTTACACCCTTTTAAGTATAGCTGTGGAGTAGCTAGCAACTGAGCCTGTCTGTGTTCTACAAGACCCAAGTCTTCCTTTGAAAGTTTGAGGGCTGATGACATTATAGCACTTACAGTGTACACTCATTTCTAGAGTGTCTGCATGCGACTGTCAATAACTTTCTCAAATTCTTTCAGTGGCTTCTTTCTCTGTATATTTCTGCATTTCAACATGAATTGCACAACCCATTGCAAATATGAAACGCTGGATGTGGTTCCAGGAAAAGATCATTAAAATCCATTCGTTCAGTGTGGACAGATTCTCCTACTTGTGCTAGCCAACGTTGGCATAGCTTGCACACACTGTATGTGGTAATGGTCACTGGGGTATATTTGTTATACCTGGGGTCTGAGTCATTAGCTTAAGGACCAGGAGTTTTGGAAAGAAATATATGCATATATACATCAGTATCTATTGGCCATATTGCTATCCCTTCAGGGTGTCACAGAATTGTAAGTACCTTTCTGAATCATTTCATTTAAACGTGTGTTTTCTTTCCATTGCCAATTTGGAAACGTTGAATTAACCTTTGGAATAGAAGGTATTTTTAAATCTCTGAGTAGATCCAAATCACAGACAAGCTGACTCCTGATCTGTTTTGTTCAGGAAAATTATTTCTTTAAGTATTATGCATGCTCTGAATAAGGACACTGTACCCTGAATTTGAGAAATTTTTGTTGACCAAATATTTTTTTCATTCATATTTTCCTTCCATTACTCATAACCTTGTACAGTAATATTTTCAACAAATTCCTTGGAATAAATAAGGTTATGACTGGTGATCAGGTTTTTTTGAGGTATTTTTGCTTTTTGTGTGTAATCGAAGACTGATGGGTCTTACCTGTCAGCACTTTTAAAATAAGGAAATCTCTTCTGGAAATTTGGATGACTAATTATGGGTGAAACCTAACAGTGTTGCCATTGTGCATAATTGTATATTTCATGGGGACTACTGGTTCTGTGAATGTAGTGATGCCATAATGATGGAAACAATAAATTTCTTAATGTTTGTCAGCATTTAA
Organism: Calotriton arnoldi; assembly: GCA_963921515.1. Classification (NCBI taxonomy): domain Eukaryota; kingdom Metazoa; phylum Chordata; class Amphibia; order Caudata; family Salamandridae; genus Calotriton; species Calotriton arnoldi. The sequence goes on from CAWUFW010000954.1 coordinate 1,180,626, forward strand.
CAAAGGGTCTTAATTCTCGAATGTAGTATATGCTTGCAAATATCTTCCCATTCTTGTAAAAGATTTAATGCCCCATTGACATGAAAAGGAACCTTCTAGTCTGGTGATATTCTCAACACATAGGGCCGTTGTAACAACTCAGTAGGTGCAGGATTTGGCAGGGAACCTTTTCCAAACCACACCGTCTAACACAGGATATGCAATGATGTTTACAGCATGATGATCCTGACGTGCTCTGTGAGAAGAAGAATGTGGTTGCAATTCCTGAACCATAGAGAATGACACAGTTTTACCAGGAATGCAATGTCCATTTATTAACAGCAAAAGTGTAATCAGCATAGTGGTGCACATTAGGAAAACAAACACCCAGTAGCAATCCAGAAACAGGATTATGATGGTATTAGATGTCTGTCATAAAACCTGTGGCAAACAGAAAGCCATAGGTGACGCTGAACAACTGTGGAGCATGTTGGTAGGTCATTTAGTTCTAAATCTGCATCAGAATCATTCTCATACAACATATTTTCTTGAAGTAGTAGCATCTCAAAGAGTGTTTACTCAGGGGATAGCTCATAATACACTACTGCTGTTGTTGAGATTTTTGGGATTGTTGAAATCACACCTCTCGCATGGAATTTGGTAGTTGGTGTACAGCTGGAGACACAGCAGGCTCTGCAGACCCCAGAATGGGACTCAGAATTTCAATGTGGCTGTACTCTTCTAGGGGTAGTTCCTTCAGAGTAGGGAGAGGCTATTAGATTCCATTTCGAAGGCACAAGGGTGTCAAAAGAGGTTTGCTGATCAGAATTGGCCTCATATTGCTTTTTATCATGATTGATGGACACCTTCCTGTTTTTCTACGAACCAGGAAGTGGAAGCAAGATTACAGTCTGCATGCCTTCTACCCCAAGAACTGGAACTGATGGTCGGTAAGATGGCCCAAACACATGTCTATACAGGCTCTTATTTTGAATGACATCTTCTCTTGAATTAGATTTCACACTTTGGGGAGCCACCAGTCAGCAGTATTAGAGACCTCATCTTTACCGGTGGTGGAGTTGAAATGCTTCAAATTAGATAGCTTATCTCTGACCTCTTGGACGTTCTGTACTACAATTATGCAGGTCAATTGCTTTCTTTTCCACCACCTTTTCAGGACTATCAAGATTGGGAAAATACATAGGTACTTTGAACAGTATTTCAAATGGGGTGCCACCACTAGCACTCCACTAGACAAAATATGTAATGCTGTCTGAGCTCAATACAAATTATTTAGCCAACTCAGCACTGTTCCTAATACCCTAGTGGTCAAGGCTTGTTTAAGCAAACCACTGATGAGCTCTATTAACCTGTTACTCTCCAGGCGAAATGGGTGTGACTATTGCAGACATACTCCCACAGCAGACATAACATCCCTAAATGCCTTTGCAGCAAATGGATGTTAATTATCTGAATGAAAGGTATGAACTGCGCCCAGTGATACTAAGCTCTGCAAGTCTAGTATGACCACTTGAGCATCAGCATTTTTTTGTGGCCTATTGCCACAGGAATCTGGAGCATGAATCAACATCAAACAATATGTACTGATATCGGTTTACTGAAATGACTGGAGCAATATGGTCGAGTAAAATTACCCCAAAGGGCAATTTGAGATAGTAAGGGTAGTTTGCGCTGGCCTTGAAATGGTAGAGTGTTTTATCTGGTGGTAAACACTATAAGGCTGCACGTAATTCTTAGTTTGTTTAAGTAGATATTGCCAGCAGTATCTTTGCTGTCGCATGGCAATATGCCACTCACCTCTACCTCGCTGACCCTCAGCGTCCGTTGCTCCCCCAACGCGCAGCTACACCTGATAGTTGTTGCCACCTCTGCGCTCCAGTACTTGAGGTTGAGGCCCTCCTCCACCCACAGGCTTCTGCTTGTACCTCATCCCTGGTGGTCCAGTGGTGAGTTCTGTCTCTGCTTTTAGCTGCTTTCCTGTCTTTTCATTTTTCTGTATTTCTCTTTATTTTGTGCCTTTTCTGTGCCTTTTTCTTTGACCTTTTTCTGTGCCTTTCTGTGCCTCTTCACTTCCCGCCCCTGCTTGGCCCCGCCCCCTTCCAGTGCCGCTTCCTGCCTCCCAGATGACCAACCCCTCTCACCTCCCTACCACTACTTAATGGCAGCTGCTGCGTGATGAAGGAGTGGCCTCGCTGACCCTCAGTGTCCGTTGCTCCCCTGCCGCACAGCTCCACCTGGTAGCTGTTGCCCCCTCTGCGCTCCAGTTCGAGGTCCTCCTCCACTCACAGGCTCCCACCTGCGCCTCTCCCCTGGTGGTTCAGTGGTGAGTTCTGTCTGTGCTTTTCTCCGCTTTCCTGTCTTTTCATTTTTCTGTATTTCTCTTCATTCTGTGCCTTTTTTCTTTGCCTTTTTCTGTGCCATTCTGTCTCTTTTCGCTTTCTGCCCCTGCTGTTGCTTGGCCCCTGTGGCCTGCCCCCTCCCAGCGCTGCTTCCTGCCTCCCAGCTGACAAGCCCCTCCCAGCTCCCTACCACTACTTAATGGCGGCCGCTGCATGGCCGCGTCAAGGACGCACCAAAGGCAAGAAAGTTTGTGCCCGTCTGTGCCTGGACCGCACCCAGTGCCACGGACGCTGGTCCCTACACCTTTCACCACTACGACGCCAGCATCCTCCACGCCCTCAATGCCAGATGCTCAACCGCCTGCCACCCAGCATCGCCAAATGACACCCAAGGACACCTGCCGCAACTGCACCTTTTCCTACCTTCGCACATCAGACCTACCAACCGCACGGCTCCCAAGAACCGGACTCGACCACCTCAGCTGCATCCTACTCAACACACGCTCCCTCAACAAACATGCCGTGGAAATCTGTGAACTGCTCGACTCCATCTCCCCAGAAGTTGCTTCTCCACGGAAACCTGGATGAACCCCATCTCTGCACCAGATATCTCCACCGCCATCCCCGACAAATACAAAATCGTCCACAAAGACTGCACCAACCGACCAGGAGGAGGCATCGCCATCGCACACAAAAACACCCTTTGCCTCACAACTAGCTCCGACGACCGCTCACCCAACATGGAGCACCTCCACTTCCAGACCCAGACCAACCGGAACTCCACCCTCAAAGCACCCTCATCTACAGACCCCCCAGACCCTGCCCCCCCCTTCCAGCGATTCCACAGCCGACTTCATTGCACACCACGCCCTCGCCTCAACAGACTACATTCCCCTCGGTGACCTCAATTTCCACCTGGACAACCTCAGCGACCCAAATACCTCAGCCCTACAGGAGAACCTCACCACCATCGGACTCAAACAACTGATCACCTCCCCTTCCCACTCAGCAGGACACACGCTCAACCCCATCTTCTCCACAAGCAACAACAACTCTGTCAGCCACACTTCTGAACTCCAATGGACTGACCACCGCTGCGTCCACTTCTCCTTCACCAAACCCACCCAACATGACCACGTCCACCACTACCCGCGCAGAAGCTGGAACAAGGTCTCCAAAGACCAACTCGCACTGCCCTTTGCAAGATACCACTGCCGACCTCCGCGGACACCAACACATCAGTACGCAACCTCCACTTATGGATCTCCGCCTGTGCCAACACACTGGCCCCCCTCAGGAAATCTTCCGGCAAACAGCCCACCGAGAAAGCCAGCTGGTTCTCCCCACCATCCAAGAGTCCAGGCGCACCCGCAGACGACTCAAGAAAAGATCAAGTAGCAGCAAGACCCCAGCAGACTACGCAGTCTTCAAAACTGCCGTCACCACACGCCACCACCTCATCAGAGCCACAAAGAAAACTGCCATACAGGAACGTATCAACGCCAATGCACACAACAGCAAAGAACTCTTCACCTTGATCAAAGAGTTCGCCAAACCCAGCACGGATGCCACTGACATTTCCCAGTCCCAAACCCTCTGCAACAACCTCGCCACCTTCTTCTACCCCAAGATCACAGACATCTACAACAGCTTCGCAACGCAGGACCCACCCACCCCACCCACAACCACTGCACCCAAATGCTCCAGATCCCAGCCGATCCTACTCAACTGGACGACCCTCACCAACGACGACACCTTATGGATCATGAAGACCAACTACTCTGGAGCCCCCTCGGACCCTTGCCCCACCACATCTTCAACCGAGCCAGCGCCACCATTGCCCATGAACGCTGCTGCACCATCAACTGCTCCATCGAATCCACCACCTTCCCTGAAGACTGGAAACATGCAGAGATCAATCCCTTGCTGATAAAACCCTCTGTCGACCCGACGGACCTCAAGAATTACAGACCCATCTCTCTGCTCCCCTTGCCAGCCAAGGTCACCGAGAAGGCCATCAACGCCTAACTCAACAAATTCATAGAAACAACCCACAACTTGGACATCTCCCAATCAGGCTTCAGAAGCAACCACAGCACAGAGACTGCACTCCTCGCAGCTACAGATGACATCCGCAATCTCCTCGACCAATGCAAAACTACAACCCTCATCCTCCTGAACATTTCTGCCGCTTTCGACACCATCTCCCAACACACCCCCTACGCAAGACTCCACAACGCCGGCATCCGTGGCAAAGCCTTAGAGTGGATCCTCTTCTTCCTCACCGGCCAAACCCAGAGAGTCAGGACCCCACTGTTCTCCTCAGAACCTACAGAGATCAGCTGCAGAGTCCCTCAGGGCCCCTCCCTCTTCAACATCTACATGGCCCTGCTGGCAGCCATCGTCAGAAACCACAGACTAAACATTGTCTTCTACACCGACGACACCCAGCTGATTCTCTCCCTCACCGACAAACCTACAGCCGCAAAGAACAACTTCCACAATGGTATGAAGGCAGCCACCCCATGGATGAAGGACAGCTGCCTCAAACTCAACTCTGACAAAACTGAAGTCCTCATCCTGGGAACCACCCCTTCCACATGGGATAACCCCTGGCGGCCCGCATCGCTCAAGAGTCCCCTCCACACTCATCGACCACGCACGTAACCTCGGCTTCATTCTTGACTCTTTGCTCTAAATGGTCCGCCAAATCAATGCCGTCTCATACTCCTGCTTTGAAAGATTTTTAAGTGGATCCCCACCGAGTCCAGAAGAACAGTCACCCAGGCGCTTGTCAGCAGCAAACTCGACTATGGCAACGCACTCTACACCGGCACGACCCAGAAGCTCCAAAAGAAATTGCAAAATATCCAGCACACCGCCGCAAGACTTATCTTGGTCATCGCCCGCCTCAGCCACATCTCCGATCACCTGAGAAACCTACACTGGCTCCTGATCAACAAAAGAATCACCTTCAAGCTACTGCCACACACCTACAAAGCCCTCAACATCATCGGACCAGCATACCTCAACCACCACCACTCCTTCTACACTCCCACCAGACACCTCCGCTCCACCAACCTGGCCTTGGCCACTATCCCACGGATGCGCAAGACCACGGCCGGAGGAAGGTCCTTCTCCTACCTCGACACAAAGACCTGGAACTCTCTTACTCTACATCTCAGGCAATCAACCTCACTGCCTCAATTCAGGAAGGACCTCAAGACCTTGCTTTTCGACTGAACTGGCTCTTTGGCTGAACTGCAGAACCCACCCCCAGCGCCTTGAGACCCTAACGGGTGATTATCCGCACTAAGAACCCTGATTGATTGATTGATTGATGCCTTCATGGGCAAGAATTACCTTAATTAGATCTAATCTGACCTGCTCATTCAGAATATGTCTATTTCCCAGTCCAGGTATTGACACCACCGGAGAGTTATCTTGAGTGAGGGTGTAGGAGTATTTCCAGGAAAAGCTGTCAGGAGGTTTCTCTCTCTTAGCTACCACTTGAATAGCTGCCAATATATCTGTGTCAATCGTGGTTTTAGATCTGGTTACTGCAGCTACTTTCAAAGTATGCACTGCTGCTTTTGACGTGAATTCTGTAAGTTTTAAGGGCCAGCCTTTGTTGAACATGGACGAGGAAGCTTGTCTTGTAAGACAGACACTATTATCCAGAGCAGTTTATTTTTAATTGATTTCCCTTTTGAATATCTGAATCCGTTCAGGCGCCAATATGCTGAGTTGACATTATATCCTTGCACACAAAAGGATGAATGCAACGCTACTAGTGTAGGAGCTGACGGGTCAGCCTTCTGCAGCGCAAGCAACAAGGCACAAAATTCTGCAAGCTTTGGTGTGCAAATACCTAAAGGTTTAGTGTGTGTGTGTGTGTGAATATACAGGCTTGAATTTGCTGCAAGTCGCAGAGTATTTCTGTTTAGTACCAACTGCAGGCGGTGCAGAACCATCCGTGAGGAAAATACACTTGTAATTCTCAATGGGTAAAATATTAGGAGTCTGTGGTATAATTTGTGCATATTGTAGAAATTCGTATTTGTGGAGAGTTGGGTTGTACTCAAATTTTACATCAACTGCACTTAACAAGGTGGTCCAGTGCATCCAAAGTGGGTGTAGAGCGCAAGCATTATGAATGCTTGCTTTTGTGGCCACTTCTTGTGCAGGAATAGGAGAGACTATAATAAGAATTTTCCCCTGCAATAATGGGCACTCTTTTAAAATGGCCATCTGCACCGCAGTAAGAATTTTCTCTATGGGAGCAAAGCATGCTTGAGCTGTAGAATAAAAACATGATTTGTAAGTGATGGGAGTTGTCTGTGCCTCATTGTAAACTATGAATGTGTAGCCTGAGGAACTGGGAACAATTATCCTACCCAGGTTTGTTTTGTTATCCCTAGTCTGTACATATTTAGTCTGTAACATGTCCGCTTGTAGTCTGTGTATGATATCTGTGTGTTTTTCAGTATCAATGTTTTTCAGAAATTGTGGGAAAAATCAAATCGAAAAGCATAATGCGGCAAGTAAGCCCTTCCAAACTTAAGAAATCCCATGAGGGCTTATAACTTTCTTAACATATTTGGAGGCTGTAAGGGGCACACTTCTGCAGGAAGTCCGGTGCAAGACCATTGCCCTCACTGGATAGATGGTACCCAAGGAAGATCACATTTAAGTAAGTAATTTTTGATATTGCTGGTCAACCCTAGTCAGGTATTCCTCTAAAAGATAGTCTGTGATGTTAATGTCATTGATGTATGATAGTATCTCGGGTTCTGGTTGTATGATCTCTATATTTCATACTGCAAATAAACAGGGACTATTCTTATAGCCAAAAGGTAGATGTTTAAAATAGAATTGCAATCCGTTAAATGAGAAAGCAATTTGATACTCACTTTGAGGCGCTATATTTTGACTGAAAAACCCACTGGAAATCTCCATGGTTGCTTGTATTTGTTCTGTACATTCATCATAAGTCCTGTGCTATGAACATTTTGTACAGCATATGTACGGGTGTGTGAGTTCAGATTTCTATAGTCTAAAACTATTCTATATGATCTGTCAGGTTTTAAAACAGGAAAAAGAGGGGTGTCCACTGTAGAATTATAAGGCACTGTACTGCCTTAAGATTGCAACACATCTAAGATAGCTTTTATGTTGCCTTTTGCTTCTGGCTTCAGAAACTATTGAGCTCCAAGTACTTGGGACTCCTTCCATAAAGGAGTAACATGTGGAATGGAATTTGTATCCTTCCCTGTGTGGTTTCTATAGCACCCTGGAGCTTATTTTAAAGCCTATTCGCATGCATATCCCTTGAGGTTTTCAGGTACTAAGGAGGAAAATGCTAATATTATTACCTGCTCACCTTGGGGCGCATCCCTTATGAAGACTGGAGACCAGTTGTCCTCTGCAAGAATAATGTCCTAAACATCTGATAAATGCAGCCAGAATATCGCCTTTACTGTGAGTGGTATATCCCCCCTCGATTTGTATTTTTACATTATAAACCCTATCTGGAGGGTAAACATGTCCATACCAAGTTTCAACTTGTAAAAATGAATCTGTTGATTTCACCACCAGAAATTCTCAGAGAGCCTGCCTGGCAAATTATTGTCACGTTGTTGAAGCACTATCACCCAAATCCAGTACAGCAAAGGTACCTGTAGCTCGTAGGCATGTTTTTTAAAATTAAATAATCAGGCTATTTTCTTCTTTTTAAAGTGTGTTTTACAGCAGCAACATTTCTCCTTCTTCTTTACACTAATCTCAGCTTCATGTCCTGATTCACTTTTCTATTTGACATACTCATACTTTCTGCAATACTCAGTCTGGCCAGTCCTTTCTGTCCTTTTATTGTCAGAGTCCTGAAACGAACGCAAGAAGGGCTACTAGTATACTGATATGTATTCATGGTTCCTCAAAATGTAACCACCCTAGGTGGACTGCTGAGGTGATGGAGATCCAGTCTTTTTTTCTGTCTCTCTTTCTGCTTCTTTTTAGTTACTAGCACAGTTCCCAAGGTATCACAGCCCACAGATGTATATGTTTCCGAAATTATCTTCAGTAATTCCCGTTTACGATCCTGAACAGGAACAGCTGCCATTTTCTGGCATATTGCCAGGGCAGAGGTTTCTCAGTGAATGTTACTCAGAATTATTGAGGAAACCGTTTCAAAATTTCCTATTAATTTAATTCCTAAATCAAGAACCGGTGCAGTTCCATGCTCATTTGTTTTAACACATCTGGTAATACTACAAATGAGGGTGTGCCATGCATAGTAGTATATATACATGCAAATATACTTCCACAGGTGTTGCACTCCTCTACAGGTGGCATCATCCCAAGCAGAAGACACGTAGTCGGAATTCTATGCTTATCTTGGGGTGTTGTTTAAGGACCGACTGCTTCTGACTGATTAATCTTAAGAGCAATCAAGAATGCAATTTCATCACCCTTTACGACTGTAAACGACTTCGCCCTTAATAGTGTTTATAGCCTGAGGACTGATTGCCTGTTTGCCAACTTGTGACTGTGTGCTGGTCTAATAGGAGCGGCTCTGCCTACTGTTGTCTGCAGTGTGTATTGTCGAAATCGCCTATACAAACCTACCATTGGATTTAATAATCTTACTACAGTCACAGGCGGCAAATTTGCTGAAGTAGGATATGGCGTAAACCTGGCAAATACAGGCAAGGTAGCCCTGTCATTACTTACGGGAACGTGTCTAACATTCTGGTGAGTGTGTGGTAACTGACCACCAAGCCAATTGTGGAGCTCTTGGTGGTCAAAGGGACCTCCAAGGCATGATATGCTCGGTATGGTTGATGCACTGCTGCATGTGTATATGTATGAAAAGGCCCAGTGGCATCTACAGAATTAAATTCCATCCAGAGTAAAAAATAAATCAAAGGCTTATGCAGCATGTGCATTTACAACAAATGCCACTGCACTTCTGGTTGTAGGGACACCTCTGTTTCTAAGATGTTGTGTAACTGCTGCCCTGTCGTTTACTTCTCTTGCAAGAGGAGCCGACATTTTCACTTTTACATTCGATCTAAAATGAGGAAACAGCAGATTGGGGAAAACCCTTTTAGGAGTCAAGCTTGACAAACTTACAGTAAACAGGTGTTTCCTATTTGAGCTGAAGGAGGTAACCAATTTTACAGCAGTAAAATTGGTTCTCTGTATATTTTTGATAACTGTCTTTTTGAGTGTGTAATCAAAGGCTACTTAAAGATTCAGATAGTCAAGGCCCAGCTAAGGGTGCCACATTATACGATCTGGGGCACCCCCAGAGCCGCAGGGGTCAGATTTCTAACTGCCTGGTGAAAGGACCTTGTCAATACATCAATACGAATTAGAAATTCATTTGGACTGCAACCCGTACACAACGCACCAAGCAATACTGTGCAGGAAGTGTTTTCTGGTAATGATCAGTCCCATAGGATGAGTTCAGGGACACAGTGTAACTCCAAACCCTCTTTCGTAAATGAATAACACACTCAAAATAGCACAAACAAATGGAACATGTGTTTTAAAATGTTAATTTTAAAATCCTAACCTAATGCATAAAATATAAATGGTAATCACACAGAATGTGAAAAGAAATACAACTAAGCATGGTCATCGAAAACAGCAAAAACATTTCTAACATGATTATTGAATCATTAGCATCCTAACACCCTCGAGTTATTTCTAAGCACTTGGGCTAATTCTAGCTAAAGCAGTAAATATTAAGGCTGTTTTTTACGTTTCTGAAGATGAATCGAACAGAATAGCTGTGTTTACATCATGAAATAGCAAGTTAGCTATTCCCTATCACAGCTTGTTCAGGGTTGGAAAATAAACAGTAACAGGGTGACGGCCATTTCTTCTTGTTGTCCCTGATATCACCTCTGACTGAGGCCTTGCGTAACCTCTGGTGTGAGAGCCCTAGCACTAGTCCGCCTCTGACTATGGTTCAACACCAGGGGTATATAGTATCTGTTCGCTGATTTTATGTAATGTTATAAAAACAAATGTAGCACTTGCATCGACTTGGATCTTTGCCATCGAGAGTGTGGTCGGAGGGGTATGCTGCTTCACACAATATAAAAATGCCCACTGATTCAGAGATACTAGGAGCGGGTGGGGTCACGTCTGACCGAGGTGATGGAGACCCATATGCAGTTTACACCTCAGTTGGTTGCGTTGGGCATCTGGGGGAACAGACCTTAGAGAAGTATACCCAGCTTTTCTGTAATGTGGCTTTGGTGATTGTGAGCCGAGATATTGCCAGGGGTTGGGGAACCCCAGTTCTGTCAACGTTGCAGGAGTAGGAATCGAATCTTAGTTGGTGTATATGGGCAGAGGAGCAAGTGTATAAATCTTGGGGATGTCCCCGCAAGTTTGAGAGAGTCTGGCCTCCCTGGAAGGTTACGAAGCCCTGCAATTGAGGAGGGGGGGGGGGGTTGCCCACCAATGGGAGGAACTTGGACGGCTCGTGGGAGAGGATAACCTGGGCACCAGTGGAAGGGCCACCGTTCTGAGTCATCGTGGGTGACTGCATCCCTGGGGAGATATGTCAAATTACCTAAGTTCTGAGCACCGGTAGAGGGAGGAGTAAAAAAATGCCTGGGTATGGTACATAAATGCTTGTTATGGAGCAGTTTGTCTGGGGGTGGGTATGGAGGGCAGGGGAAAATAGGTGGGGAGTTATAGGAATGTTTCTTATTAGTGTAAATTTGGCCAGCCTGCTGGTCTTGTGGCATCCCCCTGTTATTGGTGTACTGCGTGTACCATGTTGATAAATGCCAATAAACAGATTTTTAAAAATGTAGCACTTGCAGACACTAAAGTATCAACAAAACTAAACAATCATGGCGTCAAATGCATCATCTTGATTCACATATTGATTATATGCACCTATAACTAAAAACAATAAAAGCCTGTCAGCTTAGCCAATAAGAGGACAGGACAATAAGTCAACTTGGGCAGTATGAGGGCATGGTACTATGTCAGATTAGGCAGTAAGGAGACATGATAGTAATGTTTCTAAGTATCTCTTGAAAACGTCATACTTTCTATGAAAGAAATAAAGGAATTTGAGGATAGGAGTACGCTAGACCTGGCACCATTGGCGTGGGTCTCCCCTGCATTTTTGCCTTTGCCTCCTGTGTTTTTGCTGTGTGTTGGACTCCGTTTTTGCTGGTCTAGATGCTTTGGGCACTTTGCCACTGCTGTTCAGTGCTAAAGTGCAAGTGCTCTCTGTGTAAATTGTTGTTATGGATTAGTGATTTCATGATTGGCATATTTAGTTTACTAGTTAGACCCTAGTACAGTGCACTGTGTGTGCCAGGGCCTGTAAATCAAATTCTGCTAGTGGGCTGCAGCACTGATTGTGCCACCCATAGAAGCAGCCTGTAAAATGTAACTCCGGCCTGCTATTGCAGAGCCTGTGAGCAGTCTGGTACTGCCATGTCGACTTGGCAAGTGCACACACTTGCCAGTCCCTAACCTTCCCTTTTCTTACATGTTAGTTACCCCTAAGGTAGGCCCAAGGTACCCCAGTGGGCAGGGTGAATTGTATGTGAAAGGTAGGACATGCCCTGATGTGTGTGGCGTGTCCTGATAGTGAAATACTGCCAATTTCGTTTTTCACTATTGCAAGGCTACCTGCTCCCATAGGATTGAATGGGGAGTTTGTTTATAACATCTTATAAACATAACTACCCCTGGGAACAAGGTAGGAAAATATAGTTTAGTATGCCTGAACTCAGAATGTTAAAATGCATCTTTTAGTGAGTGTGATTTTTACATTCTGTGTTTGAAAATACCACTTTTAGAAAGTAGGTATTTTCTTGCTTAGCCATCCAGTATGCCTCTGCCTGGTTTGTGTATTGCATGTCTGGCTTTTGGATGACAGGGGCTGGGGAGGAGCAGTGGCTCCAGAGAGCCTGATGAGCCAGGGCTGGGCTGAATAGACCTGGACTGCATTCAGAGTAGGGGGAGGAGGTTTCCTTTCAGCTGAATGGGCCTGGTCTGCCTTCCACAATGCTGTCTCCAGCTCCTGCCAGGAAGCGGCACCAGTGAGGACAGAACTGGTTTTGGCTGGGTACAGACACTCTCTGCCTTCAGAGAACAAAGGATTTTTGTGTATAAAAAGAGAGGCCCAGACCCCAGACTTTTAGATCACTTCTGGGAATCAAGAGGAACCTTTGCAGAGGAGAAGAGCTGGAGAAGCTGAGGAGGAATACTGCCCCTATGCTGTTTGCTGTCTGGGGTTGGCCTGCAGTGAGTGGCTACTTGCTGCCAAGGAAAGGAGAAAAGGACTTTGCTGTTTGCTTTGTCACCTGATTGAGGAAAAGATCTCCAAGGGCTTGAAACTGAGCTTGCCTCCAGTTCTGAAGTCTCAGGGACACAAAGACTTCACCACCAGCTCCCCTGAACTGCCCTGTTGGGAGTTCTGACCTGCAAAGAAGTGCCTAATGTTGTTTTGGGCCTCTAGAGAACCGTTTGCCGCAGGGAGCTGGAAAATTGACGCAACTTCGAAGAAGCGAGACGCATCTGCACCTGTTTCCGATGTATCGCCGAAGAAACCATCGCAGCGCCTGCCGCGGCTCGAGAAATAGCCGCATGCCGCATCGAGTACACCGATCTCCGAAGTCAGAGATCATCGCACCGAGTTCGATGCAAGGCCTGCTGTGCGGCTGCAAAAGTTCATGCATCGTTCCGGATCGTCGCATTGCATCGAGGCGCCAAGTTTGTCGCATCGTTGGGGGACGCGGTGAGAAACCGACGCATCACCTCCCCACGCAGTAAGAAACTGACGCATCACCTCCTCTCCGGTAAGGAACCGACGCATCACCTGCCCTGCACTGCAGTAAGGAACCGACGCATCACCTCCCCCAGAGCAAGGAACCGACACATCACCTTCCCTGAGTGTAAGAAACCGACGCATCACCTTCCCTGCGGCCCGTTTTGGTTGTTTGCATGACGCATCCCAGGTACTTTGTGAGAAAAGTGTAGCATCTGCAATTTGGTTTGAACTGAACTATTTCTACCATCTGAAAGTCATATTTTTATTACTGTATTGTGGATTTTTGTCGTTTAGATAAAGAAAACTTATTTTTCTAAACTGGTGTGGTGTCCATTTGTAGTGTTTTCACTGTATTACTATATGTGTTCACAAATGCTTTACACTCTGCCTCTGAGATAAGCCTGTCTGCTCGTGCCAAGCTACCAAGGGGGTGAGCAGGGGTTATTTTAGAAGTGTATCCCCCTTACCCTGACCAGGAAGAAGGGTCCCTACTTAAACAAAGGTACCTACCTCTGCCAACTAGAGACCCCCATTTCTAACAGAGTAGAATAAAAACAGAACAGACTGATAGGGCTAAACTATGGAAATAGAAAATCTTGAACAGGAACTACCACAGTGTTCCTAACGGATCACTGACATAATATCGACTACAAAAATATCCCCATACACAAGTATCAACACACAAATATCGACATCCACAATATCGACATCCTTTCTTTAAAATGTAAAATACTACAATATCGGGAAAAAAATATCGATGTACAAAATATCGATTTTTGTTATATATAATAAATGTTTAATAAATTAAATAATAAAATTAACTTTAAAAAAAATATTTAGATGTAATGTACATTTAAACAAATATAATAAATAAATTTAATTTAGAAAATTTAAATGTACATATATAAAATGTAATATATAAATGTATATTTATTTTAAAACAATTAATAAACTAATAACTTTAATTTATTTTAAAATGTTATAAATATATAAAAATTAACCAAATAAATATATATAAATATAAATATTCCTATAACACAAAATCAAAAAAAAAAACATATTATAAATTAAAATATTAATATATTTAAAAAATTACATTTTTGATTGCATCAGTAAGAAAAGTGTTGGATAGCGCGGAGGTGAAAAATTACTATTCCCACTCCAGTGAGTGCAACAGTAGGGAAAGCGTTGGATAGCGAGGGGTAAAAATTACTATTCCCACTCCAGTGAGTGCAACAGTAGGGAAAGTGTTGGATAGTGGAGGGCTAAAAATTACTATTCCCACTCCAGTGAGTGCAACAGTAGGGAAAGTGTTAGATAGCGGAGGGGTAAAAATTACTATTCCCACTCCAGTGAGTGCAACAGTAGGGAAAGTTTTGGATAGCAGAGGGGTGAAAATTACTATTCCCACTCCAGTGAGTGCAACAGTAGGGAAAGTGTTGGATAGCTGAGAGTTAAAATTAATATTCTCAATAAAGTCAATAAAAAAATAAAAACAAACAAAAAATCGACTACAATACAAAAATTGTTAAAAACAAAACTAAAAAATATATAAAAATATTAAAAATAACAGAAAAAAGAAACTTGTTATAATGTAAAAAAAATCTAAAAATTACCAACAAACATTTTATAAAAATTTAAAAAAAATTACAAACTAATAACTATTTATTATAAATTAATTATAATCAAAAACATTAATTGTTACATAAAATAAATATTCTTTATTTCCTACCCTATAACACTACACATTTCACAACACACATCTAAATTAAAACATATAAAAATGTATTTACTAACCATACATTACCCCTATAAAACAAAAATCCACACACAAAATAAAAGTAAACAATAAATAAAAATGTATCAATTAAAGAATGAATAATAATGAGCAAATAATCAATTAATAAAACATAAAATACTTTCACCCCTCTACCCCAATAAACACCACAACACACACATAAAAGTCATTACACAATTTTCATAACTAATTTTAAATTGTTTACATTTTTTCAATTAACTACTAATTATTTGAAAATAATTTACTTCACACCGTTTACCACTATAAACCCCACAACTCACATATCAAATTAATTACACAATTGCCATAATTAATTTTTAATAAATTAAATACCATTAATTATAAATTAATTATAAATTAATTTTAAATAAATTACTTCACACCCTATTCCCCTATAAACCCCACCACCCATTCCTAGAAAATGACACAATAAACATAATTAATTACAAAATATTTAATTAATTAATATTAATTAACAAACAATTGATAAATAATTATTAATACATTAATTCCTACAATTAACACTATAAATAAATAAATATTAATATATAAAAAATTATTTTTAAATTTATTAAAATGAAATTACTTCCCACCCTATTCCCCTATAAACCCACAACCCACTCCTACAAAAATAACACAATTAACATAATTACCAATTAATTAATAATAATGAACAACCAATTCATAATTAATTAATAAATTAATTTCCACAATTAACACTATAAAATCTAAATTATATAAATACTAATAAAAAAATATTAATTAATTATAATTAAACTACTTTCCCACCCTATTTCCCTATAAAACCACAACCCGCTACAAAACTAAAAAACGCAAAATTTAATTAAAAAAATAAAATACAATTAACATAATTATCAATTAATTAATAAAAATTAACAACCAATTAATAAAAACATAATTCCCACAATTAACACTATAAAATCTAAATTAAATAAATACTAATAAATAAAAAATATGAATTACTTGATTATAATTAAATTACTTCCCACCCTATTCCCCTATAAACCCACAACCCGCTACAAAACTAAAAAACGCAAAATTTAATTAACATAAAATGAATCACTACTAAACATTTAACACATATATTAAAAAACAAAATCAATACTTATACAAAAAAATTACATCACATACTTTTAAAATACATACTAAAATACATAACACTAATATAAAAATCGATATTTTGAACAACGATATTTTAACAAACGATATTACTAACTTCGATATTTTCAAAAACGATATTTCTTACCTTAATGTCGATATTCTGGACCACGATATTCTTGCTCTCGATATTCGTGTATGACGATATTTCAAACTTGATATTTTTGTATATCGATATTTGAAACTCGATATTCTGTCTGTGCACCGTTCCTAACACTGTGGGGTCGATTCCGATTCGGGCAGGAAAAAGCACCGACCGACTCGGATCCGGAAAAAATACCGGCCGACACGTACCCGTGGCGCACGACACGCCAAGTACGATGCAAGGCGCGAAAAATCCGACCGACACGTACCGAAACAAAGTCGACCGACCGAGCCGCACGGAAAACAGCAATCCGGCCGGAAAAACACGCGAATCCAACCGACCGACACGCACCCGGAACAAATCCGACCGAAACGTACACGCGAACTCCAAACCGCAAAGTACGATGCAAGGCGCGAAAACCACGACCGAGTCGGACGGAGGACAAGCCGTACGACCGACACGCATACAAAACCGAGCCGAAGCAACACAATACACCGCGACCGACGCGTACGCAGCATAGAAAACTGCACAAACACAGCGTGAACGAAACGGAGAACACCGTACGAGACCAATGCAGGGTCCGACTCGGTTACAAGAACGTTTCCAACATACACAAACAGCACAAAGGAATAATCACCCAAAAAAAGGCCAAACAAGCAATTACCAAGCCAATAAATACTGGGGGGGGGTGGGGACAGAGAACAAAGACACACCCACAACTCCACCTATATAAAGGACACAAATCACTACCATGAGCCTTTGCAAATGCCATTCCACTGCCAGCACCCAAGAGAAAGCAACCACACACCCACAGCTCATCCCTCACACAAGCCACACACCATCAGCACACCAACAAATACCTACCTCACATACACCCAGCAAAACACACACTCACACACCCTCACCTGCACACCAACACACACATCACCCACCATCACCACCCATCACCATGCCCCCAAGAAGAATCCCAAGTTCCTAGATAGTGAATTGGAAGTCATGGTAGACGAGATCCTCAGGGTGGAGCCACAGCTGTTTGGCACACTGGTCCAACAGACCCCCATGTCGCAGAAAACCAAGAT
Organism: Calotriton arnoldi; assembly: GCA_963921515.1. Lineage (NCBI taxonomy): Eukaryota > Metazoa > Chordata > Amphibia > Caudata > Salamandridae > Calotriton > Calotriton arnoldi. The sequence goes on from CAWUFW010000954.1 coordinate 1,197,922, forward strand.
GTGGGAGAGGATCATCAACAGGGTGAACGCCCAATCACCATGTCGGTGCACAAAGACGGACATCCAGAACAGGTGGTATGACGTGCGCAGGAGGGTACGGGACATGCTGAAGAAAGACTACATCAACAGCCAACACACCGGCAGTGGCCCTCCTGCCAAGCCAATATACCTCAGGCCCTGGGAGGAGAAGGTGCGGGCCATCCTTCCGCTAGTGAGCGTATATGGACTAGAGGACATCCCAGAGCCTGGTGAGTACACAACAAATGTACACAATATACTGCCACAAAACACACACATCACTGTCAAGGGGAGAGTCAAACCATGCACTCATAGCAATTACACAGCAACCAGAACAGAATCATCCCAAAATGTGTATGTCAGTCAGATAAACACAACACATGCCATCAAAAAAGTCACATCCAACTGTGCCAACACATGTACAAACACAACCACAACTACAGCTAGGCAGTGGCACAAATAGAACTAACAAACACATCCACACATGTAGCCACCACAACAACACCAACACACAGTGAAGACCACTCAAAGGAAGGAATTCTGTGTATGCTGGCCAAGTCAGTGTAGCCAATAGCATCATGGGAGTCGCAGTCACACATATTGCCCCCCCCACAACTGTCCCATCAACACCACCATGAACCATGCGCACATCACAGGGAGTGGAGAAGGACTCACAAGATGGCTGACACTGGCTACTGCTGTGGGGAGCACAAGGCCCTGCTGGCAACTGTGCACCAACAAACAGCAGGACACCACTGACTGACATCCTGAGAGACAACTTACACTCCCTGCAATGCAAGCACGTTCCATGGTGGGAAATCTGGCTAGCTGTGTGGGAAGGGGGACTTGCAGCACTGACAAAAGTCACAAGCACCTCCCCTCACACACCGCCCAACACAAACTCCACAGAACCCACCTGGTAGAATGCAATGCCCCCCATCCTAACACAAGATCCCACAAAGAACCACCACCCTGGGTTATGTTGTGTGAAGCACAGGGACACTCTTGGGACTTCTAGCCAAACAACTGCCAGGACAACACTCCCAGCCATCCTGTCAGCACAGCCAGCCCACCCCACAGGGAAGCAGAGTCAAAAGGAAGGAAGCATGGGCATGCTGGGAAGGGGGGAGGAGGCAATAGCATGATGGGAGTCGTAGTCACAGCTCTACATCCCCCACCACATGGCCCAGCAAGCTCACACTCACGCATGCACCTCCCACAGAGAGTGGAAAGGCCCATCAAAGATGTCTGACACTGTTGCTGTGTCGTGGGGAGCACAAGGGCATGCTGGGTACTGCACACCAACCAACAGCAGGGCACCACTGTCAGCCATCTTGCCATTGCTCTCACACCCACACACACTGAACTCCACACAAAAGCAAGTAAGTATGGGAATGCTGGGAAGTGGGGTGGAGGCAATGGCATGATGGGAGTCGTAGTCACAGACATAGCTCACCCCCACAACTGTCCCATCAACACCACTCTGAACCATGCTCACATCACAGGGAGTGGAGGACGACTCACAAGATGGCTGACACTGGCTACTGCTGTGGGGAGCACAAGGCCCTGCTGGCAACTGTGCACCAACAAACAGCAGGACACCACTGACTGACATCCTGAGAGACAACTTACACTCCCTGCAATGCAAGCACGTTCCATGGTGGGATAACTGGCTGGCTGGCTGGGTGGGAAGGAGGACTTGCAGCACTAACCATAGTCACAAGCACCTCCCCTCACACACACCCCAACACAAACTCCACAGTACCCACCTGGTAGAATGCAATGCCCCCCATCCTAACACAAGATCCCACAAAGAACCACCACCCTGGGTTATGTTGTGTGAAGCACAGGGACACTCTTGGGACTCTTAGCCAAACAACTGCCAGGACAACACTCCCAGCCATCCTGTCAGCACAGCCAGCCCACCCCACAGGGAAGCAGAATCAAAAGGAAGGAAGCATGGGCATGCTGGGAAGGGGGTGGAGGCAATAGCATGATGGGAGTCGTAGTCACTGATATTGGTCACCCCCACAACTGTCCCATCAACACCACCCTGAACCA